>CM076448.1:30537274-31737274 GCA_038419695.1 Scomberomorus guttatus
TTGCAAACTTTTTGGCTTCTGACCATTTAAAGCAACGCAGCGCCTTCAGCACTCACTCCTTTGTAACTAAAGGTTGCATATGTCTAGAGTTGAGTTGTGAGCAGATAAACCAAAGAGTGCTGTTCTCTTATCTGGTATTTCACAATAAAAAAGCAAAGTTTTTTTTTTTTCTGTCCTGTCCTATAAATCATCTCACAACCCCTCAGAATTACCTTTAAATAAACTAGTGCTCAGCGCAACAGAGCAAATCCAAACTGGAGCATTTCGTAAGACTACAAAACACTAACTTATTCATAACTTCTACTAATGTAGAGAGTAAAATCCTCCAGTCCACCACTGATGCCTCTGACATGGGTGCTGGTGAAGTCAAACAGCTATTTTTAATATGAACTCCAACTCTTTCTGACCCACTCATGCATCTTTTTCTTGTTAAAACAAAAAAACATACACGTTCATCCTCTGTCTTCCCTTAATTAAATTTCTCCATAAAGTCGTCTAATCAGATGAGATCAGATTCTGCGCTCCACAATCTCTCCGCCTCTCCTCTGTCAGCGTTTTAAAATAAAATCCTCTTGTTTAGTGCTCTGCTCTCACTCCTGACCCACGGTTGCCCTTCTCCTCCCACAGCCCTCAGTGTAATGAGAAAGTTTGCTTTTATTCAACAAAGAAACCCAAATGAAGTTTTGTCTCAGAGCCAGAAAGTTGATGTTTTATAGTCGGAGCTGGTGATAGAAAAAAAGAGATTCCAGAGGCATCAGGCTGCCTGCTCTCCTGTCCTCTGCTGGCCTTTTATCATCAGATCCTCCTCTTTCTGGGTGCTGCTCTCAAATGGTTGTTTCTTCTGCTTCAACTCGACACAATTTTTCCTTCCTTCACACTTTCTGTAGCTACTGCATCAAAAACATGCTTTCCTACAAGGGGGAAATGTTGTTTTTATGCACATATAGGATTTATGCTAAAATATTCAACAAACGCCCTGTTGTGTCCTCTCCTGTCAGTCAGTGTTTTACCTCCACATTAGTTCCGGCCTTCTGTTTGTTCTTCCTTTGCCCTTCCAAAGATTTTCCTAAAAAGTTTCTCCTCTCTGGTTGCTCCATGTTGCAAAAGAAAATCATCTTTCCCTTCAGAAAATAAACATGTACTGACCATTAGAAAAGCTATAAAACACTGACAGGTCATAGACAGTATCTCCACCAAGGCTTCACAAGCCTTTAAATGTGTTATTACTTCCACTAAGAAGTTGTATTTTTGACCAGGTTTGTTGTTTGCTATTTCTGAATTTCTCCAAAACTGAATGAAATTTACTTGAACATTAGAAGAAGACATTTTTGTTTATTTGCACTTACTTAAGTGAATCAAATGTGACACATATACCATAAATTTCTCTCACAATGCCTTGATGCCAGATGCAGATTAGAAATTTCTGAAGATTTTCTGTCATGAAAATAACAGATTTAGAGGATTGTGCAGCCACAGCAGTGGTATTTCTTCTCTGAGTGCTCTCTATAATAAATTATTGAGAAAAAAATCCTGGACACTGTTGATCACTTTGTAATGTACTAATTTTATTTATGATGTTTCAGTCCTCAGACCTTTTATCTTTACTTTACCTTTAGCCTGAAACATTGTAAATAAAATGAGTAGTGATGGACAGTGTTCAGGATGTCTTCAGGTTTCCGTCACAGTTAGGGTTTATAAGACTTTCAGGAGACTTTGGTGGGAATTATTATTAACAATCCCTAAATTTCTGGATCTGCTCTTGACTCTGGATCCTCACCAAAGACTTATCAGTTATTCCTTGATCCTTAAACTTTGAACCTAGTTTCAATAAAATCTTTCATCCTGCTAACAAACTGCCTGTCACTCAAAGGATAATTTTGGTTTATTACAACTTTGGTCTTACTGTATTTTAATAGTTTTTACTGTAGTGACTGTACTGAGATCACAATGCCAAAAAGAACTCCAATGATGCAAAAAACACCAGGAGTCAGGTGATCAGATGGGTTTTAAACAAACTGCTGCATTAACCGAACTTCATTTGAAAGAGAAAACAAAGGTGAACTATAAAATTATTACCCAAACTTGTAACGTTTAGCTACAACCTCTCTAATCCGCCTGCTCGTCTTTGTTTCTCTGCTTTGAAAAGCGATGCCAGCGTGTTCCCAAATCTTAGCCATAGCTTTGGCGAGTGCCATCACCAAAACTATGAAAATAAAACCTAAGTTGTAATAAAATGGAATTATAAGTTAAGCAGGAGTATGACTTCCTGGTTTGGAGCAGTATTTTCAGTTTCTAAAAATACCTACCACTGCTGGCCTTCAGCCCTAAACCAACTGACCCGTCTGTTGCCCTTGAACACTCTCCTCTCTACCCCTGCCCTTCTCCTCATTAGCCATCACATCTCCCCCTTTCTCACCCTCCATTACTCCTCATCAAAACCAGCAGGGGGTCTTATTAGAGGGCCACAGCCCCATCTGCACCATTGTCACCCTCTGCAAGTTAAATGAAAGGCTCTCTCTCCCTCTCTCACCCCAGTGGGCCAGCCTAATCAGGTAAATATTGAGAAGATTTGTTGCTCTTTGTAATGTTAGTCAGACCGCCCCGATGCTGATTCTGCTGTATTCCTGCTGGGCTGTGAAGACGCTTTAAGTGTGGCTGCGGCGAGCCACACTGATGGAGATAATGACGGGTTGGGGAGGGAAAAGACTCTGCTGTGGGACACAATGGGAAGGCCTGTGGGACGCGTGGTGGGGGATTTTATAAGGGCAAGGAGAGATGCTGGTCACACATCTCAGCCATGGAGCGATCGGGTGCTTTTAACGTTAAAAGAGAACTGACATTAGAGGGTTTTTGTCCCTGATGAGGAGTCATTTCCAATTTGGTTTCTGTTCTTTGCAGCTGCTCTGGGTGTGAGACTTTTAGAGACGGAAATCCAATCCTTAAAACCATCTTCAGCCAAGAACTATTTCCTCTCATGTCAGCTTGTTAAACTGCATTTCAACAACCTTAAAGGATAAAGCCAGTATACAGTATTTTGTCAGTACGTCACTCAATGCTTTCTGACTTCCCTAACCTGCCTGTAGCACTCAGCCCCAAGCCCATTGGTTCCTACTGAAGACATAAATCTTTAAGCATGGGTTCACATTATTTCATTTTTTAAAAAGTTTTTATCAAATAAAGATATAAATTTAAAAAATAAGGGCAGCGTGTAGACGTGAGGACAAGCCATATTCACAGAGCCTTCACTCTCTGCTAAGGTAGTGTAACTAAATGTCTAAGCTTTGTCCTGCATTACATAAGTATGCAGTTAAAACACCCAAAGAGCTAATGGAAAAATAGCCAAGCGTCAGGGAGAAGAGAACACTGAATGTGTCAAAAAGTAAAATATGTAGTCGTATGTAGTTAAAATTTAAAAAATAACAATACAGACATAAACGTCTTTTAAGGAAAACGGTTGGGAACTGCTGCTTGATAGCCCTGACAGCACAGCTATCTCCGGGAATTTGGACATTTCAGTCACAGATGTGCTCATAAAATTGTAGGCAACCAATAAGCTGGAAAAAACAACATCAGGCTGAGGAGGGAAGGAGTCTTGCACCATGTTTGATTCCACATGGTTTGTATTAACTTGATTGAAATCAGAATAAATCGTGTTTTTGGTTACTTTACATCTGCCTGACAGTTTTTATTCCCAGCTTATAAGTTGCTAAGAAGATTTCTTACCATGCGGTAAGTTTTTCTTTTTTTTCAACATTATTCCTGCAACAATTTTTTTAAGGCTCTGTGACTGAAATGTCCATATTCCAAAAAGTCAGTTTGCTGGAACTGAAAGCAGAGACATGATTCAGCTGGAGGCGCTCGGCAAAGTGCAGGAGGGAGGAGGAGGGAGGAGAGGCGGGAGGGAGGGAGGGAGGAAAGATGGGGAGGTAAAGAGCCAGTGAACAAGAAAGGAGATTTTCAAGAAGACAAGCAGCGGGGGGGAGGAGAAGCAGGAGGGGGGAGGGAGAGAGAAAAGAAACGGGAACTGGCCGCTAAAACGCGACAGTCCCTCTGGACAGCTGAGCGAGGACGCGCACGCGCGCGTGTGATGGAATGACATGTCAGCGCCGCATCTGCTTCGTTTGCCGCTCAGCTGGGTTGCCATGACGACCAGCACATCCTCACTCACTACGCCTTCTTCCTTTATGCATCCCTCTCTCGCGCTCTCCATTTGCGACCCCCTCCCCTCCACCTAACGCTGACTTACATAAACCTCTTCTTTGTACGAACACAGAAACGCTCGGAGGTTGAGTGCATTGAAGTCTCCTTGAAAATGCGTTATATGGTGTGTCACTCTTCTCTCTCTTTTCTCACATATGCCAACACTCAAAATGCCTTCTGGCTTGTTGCCAGCGTTTCCCTTCAGCTGGCAAAATAAAAAGCATCAAGGATTCAGGAAGGATACAGGAAGTTGATCTGTGAAAGGAGCCTGCTTAGCATGTAGAGAGCGTAGTCGAGTGGCCGCACACCCTGACACCTCCATTCAACCTATACTCCCTCGTCCGCGTGCGTGTTTGTGTGTGTATGTGTGTGTGTGTGATGGTCTACTGGCTGATGTGTGACAGAGAGAGGAGGACTAAAACGTATTTCATTTCTTTGTCATTCATTAATTAAAGCAGTTCAGTTTGTACAGCTTCACCTACTTTTGCAGTTGTGAATAAAATGTGTCTTTTCATCAAGAAAAGGGTGTTAAAGTAGAATAACTACAAGTAAATGAAAATATACATTATTTACAGCCCTATTTTAGACTGTTGTTTGGACAAAGCAAGCAACATGGACTCTGGGAACTTTTGCAGGGCATTTTTCACTGTTTTCTGCCATTTTTAGTCGAAACAATTCATCGATTAGTTGAAAAATGCCATCCGTATAGTTTTATGGTCATGTCTCAAGGAATTAGGATTAAATTTGGTACAGACATTCAGGACCCTCAGAGGATGAACCCTAATGAATTTGTTGCAACATTTTTTATGTAGCACCACTAACAGATCAAAATGTCCACCTATCCAACACTGCAGTTCATGACAGGAAACCTCTAAAACTGGGAAGCTGTAGTCTGACATGCTAACATGCAAAATATTACTAAATAATACTAAAGTATAACACCAACAGGTAAATGTTAGCATGTTGGATAAAATGGACTTTCTACCTTGCGTTCCACCTCTATAGGACACACACTTCCTGCATTGGCTTTGAATGTTAGCACTGGACGTGAATCGTGAGGTGTGGCATTGTCCAATATGAATGCATTTCCTGTAGGTTCTGGCCTAAATACCTGAATACCTGTCTGCAAACGTTATCATGTTATTAGCAAAAGTTAACATGCATGACACTAAATTACCTCAAACATATCTATATTGTCCTGCAGTTTTTTGTTTCCAGACACCTCCAAAACTTAACATGCATTTTAACAACGCTTCTTTTTGACAAGAGCCTGACAAGCTGAGTCTGTGTGTCCACAAATGGCCACCATTAAGTTTTTGCTGGACTTGAGTAGAGATTCTAAGAATAGGCTATTGTCTTTCCATTTTATATCCATCTAGTTTTGCTTTTTTGGTGTATAATGAGCATTACAGCCTCACTAGAGTGGCTATAAACTTCATTATTGTTTAATCACTTCGCACATTTATTGTTTATGTGTAAATTTTTCTAAAAACATAAGAACACAATCTGTATTTAATTCACACAGAACAGAAGTTAACATAATAACCAAATATCTCTTCAGCTATATTCATCTTTAAAACCAGACATAAACCTTAAATGGAATATTTTTAATAGAAATAGGTTCTGTGGTCACACTGAAAGAATAATATACTTTCTTCCACTCGTGACAGTGAGGCAGTGTTGCTCACCAGCATCATGGTCTCGTTAAGCGGTGAAATAGATTTGCTGTTTTACAGTGTGTAGACAAAGCCATCTGCCTCTGTCATTTATGTCCCCGGGCGGACACCGTACTCTACCAAACGGCTATGGAGGGAGTCTGGGACTCAAATGGCAGCTGTGTGTGTTTTTGTGTGTGTGTCCACATATGTGCCCAGGATGTACACATGGATGCCCATATGCATCGTGTTAGATCTTATAAATGCAAATGTATTTTATGATTGTGTTTGTGTATTTTTGACAGAGTGTTTGCGTGTAACAGCAAGTGTGTTTATAGCTGGAAAATCACCCCGGGCTCTTTCTCTTATCAGACACACAAAGTGATGACATCATGCTTTTTGAATGAAGCGTCACTCATAACCTGCCGGCTTTCCGTCCTGCTCACACGCCTGCGGTCGATTACTTCACAATTACACAAAAAGACTTATGTGACATGTAACATTTTAACGTTTTAGGGACATTTAGAGCTTTTTCAGATTCTACACCAAAGCAGATAAAAGATCATCAGGAACAGAAAGGAAATCCTGAATGTTTTGTAAGCAAACGAAATTTGAAAAGGGAAGCTGTCAAAGTATGTTTGACTGTTAAATGATGTTTATAAGCTAAATGTATGAATGACCTTGCAAAAACTCTCATGCTTACACACCCTTTGTCTTTGTTTTCTCCCTGTCTGCTCTTCTTATTTCACACCTCTCACCTCATCCTCCCTCCTTCCGCTCTGCCCTGTCTCCATACTTCTGTTTCCTTCCTGTGACTCTCCATCTTTCCTTCCACCTGCCTTCAACCTTGGACTCTCTCCCTCTGTCCTCTGTTTTCTCCACTCTTAGATGTAATGTTCAGGATTACATCTGGCACAAGGGCGCTCGCTGCGAGTCGGTGGTGACCGAGTTCCAGGTGATGTGTCTGGCCGTGGGCGCCTCGGCTCTGGTGGTCCTGCTTCTCTTCATGATCATCGTCTGCTTTGCCAAGAAGCTCCACGTGCTCAAGACAGAGAACAAGAAGCTGCGCAAGCGGAGGTGAGTGAAGTGATAACTTCAAAAACTGGAAGTAGTTCATCCTCCCCTTTTTCAAGCAGGAATCACTGCAATTCATGAAGAGAAAACATGAAAATATAAAGCTATTTAGTCCATTTTTTGGGCTATACTTGAGGCTTGTACTCTTTAGATTCAATTTCATTTTAATGCTAACAAGGTAACAAGGGATTTTCAAGAAAAACACATTTCTTCCCCACAAAGTAGCAAGTTTCTGAGAAAGAAACATACGAACCCAAGTGAAACTCTGTCTATCAAGATCTCCTTTTGGTGTGTGTGATGTGTCCTTCGGGCTCCACCCTGGTCTTTGAATCAGTCGATTCATTTCTCTAAGCTTAAAAGATTAATCAAACCAAATCTCAAAGTCTTAAGTGCCTTGCTCAAAGGCATTCTGGCCACGCTGGCAGGCGCAGCAGATTTATTATTAGTTACCCAGTGCAGTCTGAGTTTACGCTCCGATAGATTACTCCCATCAATGTTAAAGATTGAACAAAAAAGCTTTGTTTCTTCAGCCGTGCTGCCTCTGGGCCAAACCGCTGCCCCGGTTTGTGTTTAGTGTGAAGTTTAAAGAATGACAGAGACAGACTGGTCGATAGAGAGAGCAGAGGGGAAGAGAAGTTTAGTAGAAATAAAATACAAAAGCTAAGCAGACAAGGCCTTGGAACCAATAACTTTAATCCATCATTGAAATTCAATCAATATGTCAGCGGTGTTTAGAAATGAGTTCACAAGTATACATGGAGTGGCACATATTTATGTTGTGAATTGAGAGTAAAGCAACAAGCAGGAATGTGTTGATCTGATCCAAATGATCAACAGGAAGCCATGTTTAAATTACAAAAAGTCATCATACTTACAAAATCGACAAGAGGAAATCACTGACCAGGAGAAGCTTGAATACCTTCAGTAAAATGTCGGCAGCTGACAGCAGAGTAGGTCATTTTCTAAACACTCGAGATGTGAATTAAACATAAAAGAAGAAACGCAGAAGGAATAAACAGCAGCATGTGTCCTTCACAGGAGCACAGAAAGATGAGGCTTTTCTACCCTGAGCGCAGGAATTACTTTTAACAACAATAACTTCATCTCATAGTTACATTTTCAGGCAAGATGACGCAAGAATGACTCAGAATTATGGAAGAGGTTCAGCGCATTGCTCAAGGACATATGACACAGATTGAACCTGTTACTTCTTTGTTGCAGCACAGTCATCCTAGCAACTACAAAACCTTTCAAATGTAGTTTGATGAATGAATGAATTACATTGTATCTCATTTTTTACTGATCTAAACCGACGATCATTGTTACTGTCGCGAGCCTGTTTACCTCTGATCAACGATGTGCATCTTAATCTAATTTTAACATCCCACATTCAAGTTATCAGGTTATGAAGGAGATGCTGCAATTTGAATCATTCCACATTTGAGTTTGTGATAGAAACAGACGTGAGAAAAGGGTACAGAGATAAAAAAAAAAAAAAAAGCGAGACAGAGGAGGATGGTGATTGGGGGGATGGGCGACAGAGTAAAGAGATAGTGAGATGGACAGTCTGATGGAGGTGGGAGGAATAGGATAGATCTGCTGAATAGGAAGCGATGAAGACAATGAAGGAATGCAGGAGGAAGGAGGAGGGAGGGGCGGCAGAGAGAGCTGAAGGCAAACAGCCGGTGGAAAAACCAGATGACAAGACAGATGAGGGAGGTAACATGAAGAGGGAGAAAAGCCGGCGTGCAATCTCAAGAAAAAAGGATCTGTGAAAACCCATAAAAGGGTTCTTTTACAGCATCATGAGGTATTTCTATGAATTAAAGATATACAGTGCAGCAAGAAAAAGAAGGGTTCCAAGATCAAATCGTACTACCTGCATAAAATGCCTTTTTAGCTAATACTTTTACACATGATGGTAATGACATGTATGAAAGTATGAGTATGAAATCCTCCAAATCATCATAAAAGAATATTTTTGAAGCCACTTTGGACTTTTCATTTAGATTTTCTGCGTAGTATACTGTAAAATCTTCATATAGACTGAAATATAGATCAATCCAGTTCAGTCGACCCAGGGGCCAGGACTCCTGAGGAAGTCACATGATACAATGCAAAAAATGTTCCATCTTATCGAGTAATTTTTGAGTTATTGAGGCCTTAAAGTCTTCCATTCCCTCAGGACAGTAAGATCGTTTCAATATGTTTCCAGTGTAAATCAAATAGTTTCAGAACACAATGACTTATTGAAAACAGGTTGAAATTATTTTGCCACGATGGCCCATTTTTTTAAAAAACTAGTTTTAAAAGAAAATCCCGGCAATTTATATGTAAGCTTCTGTGATGATAGTGGACTTGCAACAGACCAAAAAAAACAAAAAAAACAAAAACAAAAAACTGTCAAAATCAATGCAGCAGAAGTGGAGATACCCTGACTTTTTTAGCCTCTAGTATGGGCAAAGCTGCAAAAATGCTTGATACTACACCTCCTGTTTGAGTGTAGCTTCTTAACTTGTTTAGTTTATGCCGACTGTCCACCTGCACTGGAACACTAAAGAAAATAAGACTTTAAAGCTAATCAGTATTTTTAAATTAACAATAGACCAAATGACTACATGTAACATTGGAGGGGTCACTCACAATGACGAACCCACAGAGAAGTATTACCTGATTCTTAAATGTCCCTCAGCTATATGGAGTTTTTATTGTCTTTCAGCTCTTTGTTTTGGTTTCACAGCGCACACCTTTACTGTTTTGGTTCAGTCTCGCTGCTTTTATCTGCGTCCTTTACTAGCTGCAGCAGGCAGTTAGCAACACAGTGGAGCATTTAGCAGCTAAAGAGCCAGATATTTCCCACAGGGGTTGGTGGAGATCAGAACAGAGCTAAATAGAGTGAATATTGGACTTACATTCAGGTGGCCAGAAAATACAAATCCATATGAATGCTAGTGTTGCTCTGTATCTGCTGTAAATAATCAACATTTTGCTAAAATGTTTGCAATAACAACTTTATTAGGTGATAATGTGGCCAAAAAAATCAATTAATGTAGTTAATTGCAGAGAAGAATTGCAGACTCAAAAATAGACAAACATTAGAGTGAGACATTTTACTTTTGACATTTTGATCATAATCATAAATTAATCACCATGTCTGTTTTCTTAGATTTTTATTTTTTTTATGAAATATGGAAATATTTTCATCCTTCAAGCCTCATCATGTAATCCAATTAAACAAACTGAAAAATGAAAAAATCATGCATTAAAAACTATTCATCATTCGGCAAAAGGGTTGAAAATATTGATTTACATTCCTATATAGGCTATAATATAATACTTTAATATTATCAAACGTTTTTTGGAGTCAAAAAAGTGCTACATAAGAACCTTAACCACAGAACCACTGAAGAACCCTGAGGAACCCTCATTTTTGTGTGAAATATGGGAAGAGAAAAGGCTATCAGAGGGAGGAGGACTGAATGTAAACTAAAGGAGAAAATGAGTGTGACAGAGATATTGAAGGGCTGGCTTGAATATAAAAAGGAAAGGGGGGTGGGGGCGGTTGCTTCAGCACTGCTCTGACAGTGCCGGTGTTTTAGCGGCCATCTCCCTAGCAACAGAACTGTCGTGGATGAGCAGCAGCTCGGCGGATGCGACCGAGCACCGTGGATGCAAATGTGAACCGAAGGACCGAATCCTCAACACCACATCCCACGCTATAGGGTCTATTTTTAGCTCGGCAGGGAAGGTTATCATGCTAGTCATAGTGAAGGAGATTAGGATGAGGAAGATGATGGCGAGGAGGGAAAGTGGTACAGCCAGTAGTAGCTGTAACGCTAGCTAGCAGAAGCGTATGAATAAAAAAAAAGGAAAGGATGATGTCATTGGTACTCTGGATCCAGCTGAAAGTAGGGCAGTCTGAACAGGAGGGGGGGAGGGAGGGAGGGAGGAGCGGGGCAGGCGGAGTTGACCTACATACAGCTGTGCGACCTGAGGGGTGTGTGTGTGTGTGTGTGTAGAGGCAGGGTGCAGAATGAAAGAGACAACACAGCCTCATCAAGTGGTCAGCTAAAAGAAATCAAAGAGGAGCAAAGAGGAAGAGGAGGATGAGGGTGACAGATAGGAGGAGTAAAAAGGAGAGCAAGAGGAAATGGGGGGGGGGGGAGTGTGAAGGAGAAACTGTTGCAGGAGGGAGAGGAGAGGAGGAAAGAGAAAGTGAAAGAAGGAGGAATAAGAGAGGGCGTTACAGAGAGGAGAAGAAAGCTTAGCATGACACATTGAGAGGAGTGTGTGTGTGTGTGTGTGTGTGTGTGTGTGTGTGTGTGTGCGCACTGCTGACAAGGCTCATGAATACATGAGACTCCCACACTCCCCCATCTGCTGTGGGTAATTGCAGTCGCAGTGTTTCTCTGCCGCAGTCGAGATCAGACCCAACATCCTGGTCAAAGATGGAGAGAAAGAGACTTTTTCAGACATGTTCAGAATCTGTATCATCGCCAGTTTCATCTGTTCATTAAAGTAATGGCTTTTTGGCATTCACACTTACAGTAGGTCATTGTTATGTAAATGTTCTGTAATGGCTTTATTCAAACATGACGGTTACAGAAACAGCTGCTACAGTAGCACAATATTTGCTGCCTGTGGCCAGAAGCAAACTGTGTGTACACACAGAAATATTTGTACGCGTTCTTTTCGTCAGAAATATGAAGCGATGTGTACTCGTGGTCCTGTTTTATACTACAGATCTCAATCTAGAGCTGCAACGATTAATCGACAGGATATTATCACTATTTTGATTCAGCATTGTGGGTAGTGTTTTAAGAAAACATCCCCATATTCTCTGGTTCCAGCTTCTTAACTGTGAATATTTTCTGGTTTCTTTAGTCCTTTATGATGGTAAACTGAATATCTTTGGGTTGAGGACTGTTGGTCGAGGCAAAACAAGACAGTTGAGGTTGCAGCTTGGGGTTCAGGAAACAGTGATCGAATATTTTCACCATTTTCTGACATTTTATAGATCAAACAACTAATCAATTATGAGAAAATGAGAAAATTATCAACAGATTAATCAGTAATGAAAATGATTATAAGTTACAGTCCTATCTCAATCATTGTGGGACTGCCTGGTATCCATGCCCACGGTTGGACATGAATGGGTGTAAACATGCCTTTAATCACCTGTTTGCATGTCAATATTTCTGTCTGCTCCACAACTTATCAGGCCGCGTTCAGAACGACTTCAGCCCTGCATGAAAAAACACAGAGGGCTCAAAATTCTGTGCTGCAACACAAAGCGATGTCATCAGACAAGGCGCTGAAGTGGCCAATCAAATTAGTGCGAGCACAGATTCCTGGTGGATTACTTTGTAATTTGTGATCGTTGTGGCGAAAAGATAAAGTTGTTGCACCTTCAAATTCCTGGATCTGTTATTCAAACTGAATCATATTTTATATTATATTTTTACGTCTCATTGGTACCTCAAACAACACACCCGACCAACCCAGCACCTTGCTTTGATGCAAAAAACAACCACAATTTTAGCAATTGTGTTGCATCAGTGAGGTTCTCCAGTCACTAATTCATCACATGTACCTGCAAATCATTATTGGCAGTGATAACTCAGTAATCAATAGTCATATCATCTGGATATGTTCCAAAGTTACAGTCTTTCAGTCTGTCTTTATGTTACTAGCCCTCCACTGCAGCTCAGCAAGGAAATACTGTCCAGAGAGTGAATGTGGCCATAAAAAGACTGTAGGGAAGGTTATACATACTGTATATGGTAATATCTAAGGAGGGATGGAGGGAAGGAAAGGCGGCTGAAAAAGGTGAGAAAAAATTAATGAAAGGAAAGGAGGGATGTAAGAATGGATGAGTGGAAGGAGATATGGCAGGAAGGATGCAGCGATGAGGAAAGGAGAGGAGAAAAGAAAGGAAGGTAATGAGGTAAGGATGGAGATTAGGAAAAGCCTTAGGATGTAGAGGCCCTATAAACTGAGGTAGGAAAAGAGGAAAGTAATGAAGGAAGGATGACTTGTGGCTGGCATTTTGTATCAGCAGAAAGAGAACAGAGTGAGAGGTCCGAAGCTGGTTCCCGGTGCCAGAATTTGAGCATGAAAGATCAGAAGCGATGATGGGAGAACAGGTTTCTCTCTCGTCATTACCACATCTTTGATTGTCCTGTCACAGGGTTCATGAAATATAAATATGGAAGCTCGCATGTGCATCAGAAAGACGGGCGCTTTTTGAGCAGGAAGTAGATCACGGCCTCTTTAACTATGAATATGACGGGGGAGTGAAGAGATGAGAGGGAGACACAACCACAAGACATTTAAGTGCAGCTGATGCTTCTTGGTATCTTAAAATGTTCAGAATAGAGGTTTTTATGGGCGCGGGGCAAATGGCAGCCGTTTCATATATGAGAAGGAAGATTTGCGAGAGAGAGATAGAGAGGAGACACTCTTGTCAAAGTTCCCTGAGACAAACATCTCTTCCCCTTTGAGAAGTCAGAGACGAAGATGAAGAAAGAAATTGATGAAATTCAAAGAGTTCAGCCAAAAGGGGACTCTCTCTGTGTTTATCTGTTTTAAAGTAGCACACCAAGTTTTCAGGATATCAGATAAGATGGTGAGCAACAAGAGCGCAGAAGTCATCCATGTGTCCCCAGTGCATCATTGTGCTGAGCAGCTATAGTAATATAAATCACACAAATCTCACACTTTTAGCAGTATCTGTAGTGATTGATCAAGGCCCTAGTTTTACTATGAGCTTTCAAACAGGCATATTTTAATGTATCGATAAACCCCACATACTCCTCATGTAGCCCACCTTCCTTCTGCCCAGTACTTTTTTTTAGATACTTTTTGGCATTTTTATTGGGTAGTGAACTGGCAGACAGGAAACAAGGACAGAGAGAGACATGCAACAAAGGTCCCTGGCTGGAACCGAACCAGGGATGTTGTGGTTATGTGGCATTCGGCTACTGGGGCGCTCCATCTGCTCAGTACTTATTTATTACCCACATCAGACTTATGACATTCTGACTGTTGTGTGCTAATGTAATTGTACCTTTACACTTCTGACCAAACCTCCATCAGTGTGCTTTGAAAGCTGGTAATTTGGCTCTTTCAGTGTCAAATCCTTTCGGATTAAAAATTGATGTCACGCATGTGTAGAGGGCTTCAATTTTTGCTGTCACTGCTCACCACTGACTGAAAACACCTGCAGGTTTATCCACTGTTTAAGTGCTTATTTTCAGAACTATTAACATGTATTCATCCATGACATTTAGCACTAAATGGCCTTGCATCTGCTGGAGAGTAGTCGCTGCTAGTTGAAATATCACGTTATATATATCATATTTCCTATAGATTTTACAGATCTATATGATTTATTTATTTATTTATTTTTATTAATCTGTTTATTTTCTAAGGACAGTATGCATGAATAAACATTAATATTAATGTGTTAGTTAGCCAAAAGGCAGTTTTTCATTTTAAGTCCTTGAAAAGATGTTACAAAATAATCTACCAGACCTGACAGCATTTCATTATAGATTATGAGCGTCATCATTACAGCTTTTTCTCAATTTTGAGAGAGTGCAACTATCTAACACAGACCTGAAGCGGATTCCTGCATCAATATTCTCATTACTTTTTAGCTGAGTGGACAAAAAGAAAACCCTCTATACTCTTTAAAAATAGAAATTGAGTATTTCTTCTCTCTGAATTCTCTCTGTGAGTCCCATCAGGACAATAGTGCTTAAAATGTGAGTCAAAGTTTATCCTCTTTGTAAGAACCAGCCAGATACTGTAACCTGTGTTTGATTAAAAATTAACCACTTTATTCTACAGTAGTTTGTTGCATCACAGATAATTTGTTTGTGTCTCTGTTTTTTTCTGTTTGCATTTTCACAAACAGAAGACTGCTGTCAAACTAATGCTGCTTTCTTGCTTTTTCTCTCCCCCTCTTTTTTCTGACAATTCTTTCTTTCTCTCTTTTCCCCAACAATGTAATCTTTTCCTAAATTTGTCCTTTTCTTACCCCTTTTCTTCCTTTGTATACATCTACAACTTTTTTCTCCTTTTGTCCCATTTTCTTTCACTGTCTCTCCATTTGTCTTATTTTCTTTCTTCTTTTGGATTTGCTCTTTTCTCCTTTCACCTTGTGGATCATTGCCTGCAAATGTCAATTCACCCCATCTCCTCCACACACTTCATCATTCCTCCTCCTGGGTCATCTTCAAATCCTCAAACTGCCTTTCTATCTTTCCAACCATCTTTCTCATCTTCTGGCCTCCCTCTTTTACTCTCTCTTTTCTTTACTTATCTTCTCTGTCTTCCCATATGATCCTGTTTTCCATCCTTCTTGTCTCTTTCTCTTGAGTGTCCTATAATCTCCTCGAACTTTCCCTTTTCATCTTCCACCACTTTCAAAATCTACAAATGTCTTTCTTCCTCTCTTTGAATTTCCTGCTTTTTCTCCTCACACTATTTTAATTTCTTTCCATCCATTTTTCTCCTCTTTTCCACCTCTTCATCTCCTCCAAACTTCCAAACTCTTCCTCCAAAATCCTCCTCTTCTCTCTCCACTATCTTTATTCTTTCCACTCTTCTACTTCGCCGCTTCTTCCCTCAAACTCTTTTTTTGCCACCACTTCCTCCCCATACTGCATTTATTTCCCTCCTCTTCTTTCATTGATCTTCCTCCCTACATCCTCTCCACCTCCCCTCCTCCCTCTCAACCCCCTCCGTCCTCCGACATCCAGCAGTAAGTACCGGCCTTCATCGGAGCAGCACAATGATAATTTCTCGCTGTCCACCATCGCTGAGGGCTCCCACCCAAATGTAAGGAAACTGTGCGACACCCCTCCTAACGTCCCTCATGCCCGTGCATTGGCTTACTATGATAACATTATCTGTCAGGTAACGTGGTTCTCGCCTCTCTCTCTCACCCCTTTTTCTGCATCTCCCACCCCAAACCCTGCCCGGGCCCCCTGACCACCCCCCTACCCCTCTAATGCATGGGCATGAGTATTCTCCGGTTCTCCGAGGTGTGAAACGCTAAAGGAGGGGGGATGGGCGGGTCGAATTTTAAGGAAGGATGGCGGGAGTTTTCTCAAGTGGTGGGAGAAATCTGGACCCAAGAGGAGAAGGGAGAAAAGTTCAGGATGCACACAGACACATGCATATTGTAGACAGACCTTACAGCCTTTGTCTGACTGTTTTGATGAACTTTTCTTAAGAACTAGAACTTTTTCAATCCATAATATCTTTTCATACATCTTCATTTAAAGGGGTATAACAGTTATACATATACAGTATATACATACATAACAATTACACACACCTGAGAGTGTTTAGTTTAGTCAGTCAGTTAGTTTCTAACTTATAAATACATTGTGCAAAATTTAGCTTCACCACATAGTGTTAAAAATGGACAATACAGGAGAACAAACAGCAGAAACACAGTATCAACAAAAACTTGATTTAAAACAAATTAATGTAATTAGAATAAAGAATAAAAACCAACATTAACATAGGAACAAATGAAAGAACATGAGTCGGCACAAGTGAATATAATTTGAATATACTTTTTCTACTGTAACAGACAACCACTGGTTTCCATTCATTTCTGTACAGAACGGCATTAATGTGTGTCATATTTGCATTAGTATTGTGAGGTATACGCAATGTAGACATTTAAAATAAATGTGCACATTCAATTTCAAAGGCACAAAAATGTATGAAACATGTCCACAGGTGGAAAGAGAAACATAACAACTGAGCATGAGCACATTTACACACAAACACACAGAATGACGTGTGCATACACATACAGATGACATGAATTCAAACATCTGAAATTTAAACAAAAGCTCTCAGTACCTGCGTTATACGTTGGCAGGAGGGTAACTGTAACAGCTCATAGCAACAAGTATCCAAGGAGTGACTGAGCTCTTGCAGCCTGTAACCATGGCGACAAGACAGCTGTCGAGCCTTATAGTTTCATTGTGTTTATTGATTCAGTTTCCTGGTTTATTGCTCATTGATCCTGTGTTGAAGGTGATGGCGAGACACACACATACAGGTACACACACAAGAGATGACAAAAAACTGAAGTACGGTGCGGAGCCACTGTGGAAATGTCTTTATTTAAAACCATTTTAAAGGTGTAAATATTCCACCATTATGTCCCCTAATCAATTTTGACTGAACAGTGTCCAGGAAACATTTAATTGCATGCTGACAAAGGGCAGATGCAGCATAAATCATCTCAGTGGGTGAATTAGGACACTAACACAGCCGGGGTTAGAGGTTAAATTCGCCCTGAAACCATGCAGACTGAACGTTTATGGACTGTCCTTGTCACAGTGCAGCTACCCAGCCGCTCTGGCTTTAACCTGACCTCTTTTAAGAGAAAACTCCCAGAATCCTTCGCTGCGACCCCACCCCACCCTTGTCTCTTTCTAACCTGCTCTCTCTCTTTTTTCACCTCTTGCATCGGTATGTCATGGTATGCCTGCTCTGCTACTAACATGCGCCACCCGGTGGTCATGCCAGCCACCGCAGCTCTGCTTCACTATCTGTTTACAAAGCTGTACTCATAACAAAATGTCTGCTTTACTTGTTTATCCTGAGAATGGGTGGGGAAGGGGGAGGGACTGCTTAAAAAATGGTTTATTATGGTTTTCCGGGGGGAGGTGAATGGGAGCAGGATTGACATCACAACCAGGTAAGCTAAAGGTGTGGGATATTTGTGAGAAATGGTCGGGATTATCAGGATAAACATCTGAGATGCAACGCCTCGCTGCGGCCTGCAGGTGGCAGCAGAGAGCCAACAGATGCCTCACTAACTGAAGCATGGTAGCTAGTAGCGGCAGCGCTAAAGTTGTAGCAGCATGGGTAGAGCTAGTGCTACAACTGTGGAATAGTTAGTTTTGTTATAATTTGTTTTTATAAATTTTAGTCTTTTTAAAATGTGGTACCACCCTCTAACAGCTCCATCAGTAGTTTTGCTCACTTTTAAACCTTACAGAAAGTAGTTGATCCTCTAGCGCATAATTCTCATTTCTTTCATGCTATCTTGACAGTTTAAGACATCTCATTTCTTTAGCGGAAAAAAAGCGTTACACCCTCTCATTTAACCACAACCAAAATACCATTTTCACAACCCTAACAGACGAGAAATCCCAGCAAATCTCAGTAGCAAAAAACATTCATCATTATCACCTAACGACATATCTGAAATTCCAACCTTCTAACTCAACACCACCTACATATCACAGCCCCCAAAATCCCTGCTCATCCACTGGATTGAATAGTATCTGTAAATGCTTAACATGTTTTTTTGTTTGTTTATTGGACACTTAGGTAACAAATTGAGTTGGGTTGCGATACCTGGTTATATTTTGGATCTGGTTTCAGGTTGGAAAAATGCCCATATTTGCCATTCAGGTAGCTGGAGTCTCAGTTTTAGTCAATGCTGACCGTCGATTTCACTGGATATATATCCACTGGAGTTAATGAATTAATGTTTATTCTGTAAATAACTTTCTGAAACACCAAAATTAAACTTGGTTAATGTCTAGTATTAAATTTTCATATCTTAGGGTTTTCAGGTTGTGAACATCAATTAGGTTACCACTCAAAACTGTAATGTTTCTGTCTTAAAACATTTTGGGAAACATGCTTATTTGCTGCCAAGTTTTAGATGAGAGGATCAATGCCACGCTCGTGTCTGTATGGTAAATATGAAGCTAGAACCAGGAAATAGTTAGCTTAGCTTAGCATAAAGACTAGAAACAGCTGCCCTGGATCTGTGGAAAGGTTAGCCCTAAAGCTAATTAACCTAACCCAAATAAGACGTAATATCTTGTTTGTTTAATCTTTACAACAACAGAAGTTTGATATTTTTTACTTTATTTACTTATGTTGCAAGTGTTTAAAGCTAAACCTAAACCCTTGGAACAAATGAGTTAAGTCAGTCACAGCAAAGTGTCTGAATATCAATTTGGTATAAACTTCTTTCTTAGCATCTCTGCATGGTCCAGATGTGGCACACTCTGCTCTTCTGTCCATCAAACCAAAAACAAACATTACACAAATATTTACAACTACTATTCAACCCAGATTTATTTTTTAATACATTTTCCAACCACATACAAAACATTAAATCTTCCCCAAACCAAAAACCATACGGTTTTCCCCCAAATAAACCCAAAATAGACTCACTAATAAAGCAAATAACCCTCCCTAAATAAATTCCCTTCCAAACTAACAGCTCTGTGTCACGATGGTCGAGAGCCTCACCATAAATATCCAAACCTGTATTTACTATGGTGATACAGAATAACGGCCAGGCAGCACCAGAGAGTCTGAGTCTACCTCAGAGATACTGTAGCCAGCTGGGAATATCAGCTGACGTCTGAAAGGAAGTCTAGTTACTCCTACTATCGGTCTCTGTCTCCAACACTCGATCTCCAGCACTCGATCTCTCTCTGTCTATTTTATCTGTCTGCTTCTATTTCTTCCCGTCTGCCTCCTCTTTCTTGCTACCTAATCTCTCTGTATCGTCTCTGATCTGTCACTCCTCCCACTTGTCTTCTTTCTTTCTTTCTGTCCACTTCGATCAATCTCTCCTCATCCTGCCTCTCAACTTTCCGTCTCTGTCTTTCTCTGAGGATGCCTTGTATGGTTTTGAGGAGTATAACCCTTTGCCCCATCCCCCTCCCCTCAGAAAACCATGAGCAGATACACCTGGGAGTGTAAGACCAAAGAGGAGTCCGACTGTGAGGTAAGACTGATCCCCCCGTCCCGCCACGTTGTCAGATAGTCCCGCTCCCCCCCTCACCTTCCCCAACAGCTCTTTCATTGTTACTGTGGACCTGTCAGTCACCCTATATCTCAACTATCAGCGGATCGATCCAAGTTTTACCCCCACCCATGAAAAATGAGAAAAAAAGCGCGATCAGTTGGTCAGGAAAACAAAACAAAATACAGATTCACACACATAATATCACCTGTTAGAGCTGAGTAAACTTAAATTATTCCCTCCAGACATGTATTAAGACCTATATAAATACGATGCTTGAACTTTCCACTTTCAGCAGATAAATGTGAAAAACAGCCTTCTAGTGTCAAAACTTTACACATACATCATTCTGCACAGTGAAGCTCAAACATCCAACTGAAGGAACAAGAAGAAAAACATATTTTTGAGTAGAGGGGGACTTTAACTAGGCTTATGAAAGGCTTACAAACATTTTTTGGCAAACAGTAAATGTATAAAAAAAAAGAGTGAACTATGAACCCCAGTTAATGTTCATAAGGATGCAAACAAACACCAATATTGATGAAGTCATGCACGCTTCCTCACATAAAACACGTTTTTTTTTTAATTTAACTTAAGTTAGTTTGTTGGTAGTTTCTGTGATGTTTATACTGAATTCATTATTAAAACTGATGTCAGCCTGTTGCGACCCAGCTCTCTAGGGGAAAATAAGCAAAATAAAACCAGATTTATTACAGGGATTAGTCGTAATTAAATTATATGTACAAATCACAGAAAAAAAGAGGAGAACTACAAAGGAAAAAAGAGCCTGAAATACAACCAGAAAGGATCCAGAGAGACTAAAATCTGTCTTCAAACAAAAGAAACAAAAAATAAAATGTAAACTAACCTGCGTTGCTCAAAAACCCCAAAACATTAGAAGCAACACCCCTGCTCCCATAGTCTCTACACAAAACTGTATCTAAATGTGTTGTAAAAACTATACAGAGAATTAACTCTTATGCAATAAAAAGCTGCAGAGCCTGGAGGTAAAATCCAAAAACAATCATAAACGGCAAAGAAAAAAAAACCTGCAGCAGGAGACTGTTGACCTTGTAAGGACCTTGTCACACGTCCAGACAGCTGAGGTACCACTGCAGCCACACACACACACACTGAGGCTTTTAATGGAGGAAGAAAACGCCTGCTGTTTGTGTAGAAAAGGCAGAATTTAGAGAAACTGAACCACACACAGACACATACAGAAAGACAGCACAGCACACACATGTTTTTGCATACAGTCATTTCTGAACAAAAGCACTTGTTTCCCTGCAGAAATTGAACGCTTCGTGTTTCATTCACTGTGATAGATTGAACCTCCACTTGGCCTCAATCTTCCCTCCGGTCCAGCCACACGGTTTCCTCTGCAGCAAGCAGTGAAATGGAATTGTTTTTTTTGTCAATACTAAATAAATTCAACACAGAAACTGAATTGACTGGGCAGAGCTGGCCATAATTTCTAAGAGGATTTCATTTCTATTAACTGGCCGATCAAAACTCAATTAACTTTAAGTCTAAACACTGCCGGCATGCAGTAAAAAGGATAAATGAAGACTTACAGTTAAATTTTAGGGAGATGGTCCTGGAATTTTTTTACACTCAGTTAGTATGTGGAGACACACTTTCATGGCCAATTTGCATTGATGGAAGGATTCATACCATGCAGTTAGGAGTACTTTACAGGTGACAAACTGTCCCTGTTGATCCAATCCGTCCCAGTCACACAGCCTGAAACATCTTTACCAGCCCTCTTCATATTCTTCTTATTCCTCTGGACTCCACAGAGGCACATATATGCATACAAAGCTGACACAAACACACTCTTGAACGCAAACACAAACTTAATATTGACACATACACACTCGGAGACAAAGAGCCCATCAGTAAACAAACAAACCACAAACAAATTGTGTACACACATGCATGGAGTCATGAAACGAGTAGCACACACATACACTACCAATACAAATATTTTAATCTGAAGTGTATGTGCCCAAGCATAAAAATTGACTAATGACCAATAATGCTAACAAACACACAGGTGTATTGACTCTGAAACACCCTAAATGCAAAACACGTTTGAACAGCTGAAGAATACTGATCCTGATACAAACACAAACTCTCAGACCACCTGCCTGCACCTTGACACCAAGCAGAGACAAATAAAAAGGATATTTAGCCATACATTTCATTTTAAGCATAAATATACATGTATTATTACCAAAGTAGTCAACATACTGGGACAAACACCATCAATTCCTGCAAAGAAGGTTATTGCTTCATCCAATAAGAATTTTCTCTTTTACTTTACTTAAATTACATTTCTAACTTTGGCAACTCCTAAAGAAAGAGTAACAAGTCTGCAAGTCTACAGCCATGCTAGCAGCTCTATGCTGTATTTTGGCACTGCAGCACTTTCAGCACACAATGGTTTAGCATGTTGCACACTAATATTTGCTAATTAGCAGTATAAGTACAGCTGTACAGTGTGAGGCTGGTGGAAATGTCATTAGTTTAGCAGGTATTTGGTTATAAACCAAAGTATTGGACAAATAAAAATTTTGATCTGATGAGGGGTGCTAGATGAAGTCAGAGGGTCACCAAAGTTGTGTGTAACAAAACTTCATCCGACTGTTGTCAAGACATTTCACTCAAAAGTTTCAGTCTGGACCAAAAGTGGTGGACTGACAAACCAGCACTGCCATCCCTAGAACCACACCGCAAGAAAAAAAGTCGACAAAAGGCAACAGACTGTTCCTATTTTCCTACAAACATTATGGCATGTCCTGACATTATTAAATATTAATAAAAAATCTATATATAGGGGCTTTAAGAGGATAAACATGTTGGGAAGGATACTCCCTCTGCTTTAACTTCTAAAAGCATTCCTTGTGTCTCTGGACTCTTTATGATAATCCTACCAGTATCCTAAAAGTTCCTGACGCTGAAATACATCATATAGCACCGTTAAACAAACGTACAATCCGTCTTTACCAGCCCACTAAAAGACAAAAGGACATCAGAAACTGTCCCTGTGCCTCCATCATCATCATCTTCATCAGAACCCTGTTTATCTCTGTTCCCACTCCCCCCAAAATGACACCCACTCTAAAGTCCTTGTGACTCTGTGCCTCCCACCCCCCGCTGCCACCCCTCCACCCATGCACAACAATTAAATCCAACAAACAAAAACATTTTCCAGTTTCACGCTGACGGGAGGACAGAGGGCCCCTATCCCGTAACCATGGAAGTGACGTATCCACACGTCCTGCCTGAAGTTACTATCTAGGCCAACAGCCAGCGGGTAAATGCTCTCACTGCTCTTCCTTTTCTAAAAGTGCCATTGAATTCAAACACAAACATTCAATTAGGGTGTGTTTGTAAATGGCGCAGCCCTCAGGGTCTGGAATTTGATGTGTGTGCGTGTGTGTTTGTGCGACGATCAGTGAGCCTGCCAATCTGTGTGTCTGAATGAATGTGTCTATCTCACCAGCATGTGTGTGTGTGTATGGGTGTGTGTGTGTGTGTGTGTGTGTGTTGCGAACTAAGAGGCGCAGACGGACGCCCCAGGATGCCTCGCCGCAGCACAGTCGATGATGCCATGCAATATTAATGGGGATAAAAGGCTGGAAAAACAGAGTCAAAATGGACTCTGCAATCGATTTTTCCCTGTGACCTTAATTAAATTCAGATGAATTGAAACCTCTTAAAAAACACTGTTTTTTTTTCCTCCAGAAACTGTTTGGGTATGTATGACGGTGGTACCGACAGATAATCGGCCAGAGCGGACAGTCAGTTTATTTGTGGCCGGTATTCTTTCTTGTTTTGGGACAATAAATGGAAGGAGGAGGTGAAGCAGGAGGAGACAGGGCGTTCTGCATGAGCGATTATTAGATAGGACGTACTGTAAGGGGTCTTGCATGTGGATATGCATGTGCTTCCTGGGTTGCCTGAAGGGGGGAGGGGGTTGGGGATGTTGTCGCTCATGCAGCTCACCTCACTGTCTCCTCAACAGGACACAACATGCCAGCTGAGCATGATGATTATCAAACATAGGAGCCTCCAAACCAGAGCAGCTAAAATGGCTGCTACTAAAACTGCTTTTGTGTGAAGCAACGATAAAACAGCTACAATTTGAGTTTGTTGAATATTTTTTACGACATTTTGCTGCATTCTGTTAGTATTTAAAGGACCATACCAGTGATTTTGCCAGTTTTAGCCCGTTTACTACAAATATAACATACGTGGCCATGACTGTTTCTTATATAATTGTTTATAGTACGTTTACATTTGTTTTTGTCTTTACATGCAAGTGCACATTCCTGGTGGATTACTTTGTAACGTGAACGCTGTATTTGGCTGTTTACCTCGCTATGGTCGCGACAAAAGATAAAACAGTTGCCACCGTGATAACTTTCCAGAGTTCCTGTCTGTGAGTATTACAAACCGCGTGATGTTTTGGCCTCTGATAAGCCTTTAAATGCATTAATTTCCAAGCTCCAACTCAACTTCCCGGATCGTATTTTATTGTCTTACGTCAAACAACACGCTCTCACCACTGCAGCCCCTTGTACTGTTTGAACACAGGGCTGTTTTCATCCTCAACGCCACCAACAGCCTTCTCTGCACAGGCAGAGATATTTACGTGTATCTTCCGAGAAGCGTAATTCCAACTAAACACATCACAGCAAACATTTTTGTTACATTATTGTTAAGAGGTAATGCAGTGCAGGCTTTTCACATCAATCAGCAAGTACACCACATTACTACGCAAACAATGAAAAAAATTACATGACAACTTGATGTTTGTAGTTATGGAGCTAAAACTCTCAAACACACTGGTGCGGTCCTTTAAAGCATGAAGGTGGAACATGAAATTCTGTTGCAGTGCATGAATAAAAGACAAATCCAAGTAAGATTCTTTAAAAGCATATTGAGCCTAAATTCATCTTTGTTTTCTTCAACTCCATCACCAGACAAGTTGGATGATTCTGCAGAACCTTGGATTATGTTCAATGCTTTTTATGTCCAATGCCAATTTTTAAATTTCTTTTTTTTTTACGATATCTGCTCGTGGAAACTACTGTACAGTAAATACAGTATGGCTGAGGCATGGTTAAGTTTAGGCCACTAAAATACTTGGTTAAGTTTAGGGAAACATTGTAGTAAGAGTTGATAAAAGGACGGTCTATGATGGGATGTGAACTCTGGTCTCCTACATGAAAATCAGATGTGCTACACATGAATTCACCACCCCTACACCTCCACACCCTTTCCGCCTCGCTACATGTAGGACATTACTTCATGAATTGGCACTCAACGTTGGCACTGGATGTAAATTGTGAGGTCAGAATCGTTCATTAAAGGCCTGGTTGTCTTTGTTACTGACTTTAGCAAAGATGAATGTAGTCTTTAAAGCAATGCACTTCTGGTGGTTTGGTCAGAATTTGCTACAGAGGATTTAAAAAGGATTCAAAAGCAAAGTTTTCCACCAATCGACAGGGTCAGAGTTGCTGTTAAACATGACTAAGGCAAACTGTGTACCTGTTGTTGTGGTTCTAACTGTGTTTTCTACCCCCTACCCCTCCACCTCTGTCCCTCCCTGGGTAGGATGATCCTAATTCCCAGAACAAGCTGGAGGACCCGGTGAAGGCACCGCCCAAGGAGGACGACTCCCTCAACATCCACAACTCTCTGACCCCCAAACACGAGAACCACAAGGTCCTGGGCGAGGAGAACTCCTCGGAGGTAAACTCACTGCAGAACAACATGATGTGAAAACAAAACAAAAACAAAACAACCCCAGCAACCTGACAACACAACACTGAAAACGACAAGGTGTGCCGGCAACGGGAGCCCCAATCCCCTCCCTGCTCTCCGTCCGTCCGTTGCTGAGTGCGCCTAACCGGTCAACCAACCAACCAACCAGCCTGCCAACGTACCAGCCAACCAACCCAGTCTGCAACTGTCTCCGACACGGCAACACTGCCACCAAGCGGCCCAGGCCGCTGCAAAAAACTTACACCACCGCCGCCGCCACCACTGCCCCAGCTGAGAGTAACCCTGCCCCCACCAACTGCACCCTGCCGCCGTCTTGCAACCCCCCCTTACATCCACTCATGCCCCTGTTTCGCAGCCCCGCCCCCCTTGTTGCTGTCACTCTACTCTCTTATCTCTCTTACCTGCACACACACACACACACACACACACATAAGAAGCATACACATACAGTGAAAAGATGAAAACATAAACACGCTTATATGTATACACACATACACACCTTCCCCTGCCTGCATTGGTGTATTTTGTAAAAAGAAAGAAATCATACAGAAGTTTAAAAAGTACGTAAAATGTCATTGTAAAGAAAAAAAAGTTAAGATAAAGCTACTGAGAGGTTTTGATGTTTGTCTGACTAATCCAGTGAGTATGTATAAATATTGGAAAAAAATTTGCTTGGATTGATTTAAAAAGAAGCAACACAATGTGTCTTGGTTTTCATTGATGTGATTTCTAATCCTTTGATGTACTTGTTTTTTTGTTTTTTTTTGTACTTTTTTGGGACTTCAACCAGAGAATAAACAAACGAGATTCAGACAGTTGTTGAAATAAACCTTTTTAACATGACCTCCGTGAATCCTGTTTTTTCCTCGGCGTCGCTTTCCCCCTTTATTCCCCTGAACCCCAATACTCTCTGCATGGCTTTGAACGCAGCTTCTTAGATCCATGTCATACATGTGCTGCCCTGCTTACACACCAACATACACACAGTCAGGTTTAGGTACATTTAGCACACTTATTCCATATGGACATAACATTTACAGATTTCACTTTTAATTTTGTTACCACACCATAGATCATATTACTATTAACATCTTACATGTTTAACTCACTCCAGGTTATCAGAATACACTTTCATATTTGATTAAACCATATCAGAGATACAACTATGAGGATGAATATTTTGAGCTTGAAGGTCCAGTATTGCACTTGGAAATCGTAGTTTGACAAAAAAAATCTCATCACAAGCTCCACCTATTTGTTTTTTTCAGATTTCAGTCACATTTCGTGGCCTTCTTCTTCTCACGGCAGATGGAGTTGGCTCAGTTGTCACGGAGACCAGAAGTCCATATTTAGGTCACATGATAACAACTAAACCATCTCCGTGACAACTGAGAAGTCCATCTGCTGAGAGGGTCAAGAGATGTGACTGAAAGCTCTAGAAAAAACAATTTATAAAATTATAGTTTAACCATCAGCCGTCACAAGAAACAAGACTGTATTACTTTATTCTGGCAAAGTTGGAATTTTAGAAAGTGTTGACCCAACAAGATCAAGTTGTATTATGCCAGAAAGTTACACTTATGTCACATTCATGCAAGCGGCCATTATGCAAATAGTTCTCATATTACATGGATTTAGTTCACAATCAACATTAAAGTATTGCATCTTTAGAAAAACAAAGTCAGAAAGTTCTCAGGTTGATTATGTGACTTTGAGTTTTAACATCTCCAGAGTCGACAGTTGGTGTACTGTTAGAAACTGTTAGAAAAATTGTCTCCACGGCACATAAATCATGATGCCAAGAACAAGTCTGCTGCTTCTGCATGTTTCCTGCCTCCAGAGACGCTTCCCCGTTTCCAGCTGGACACATACACACTCTCCAAACTAAACACATAATATACATGCTGACATGCAAATAAACAACACTTACAGATGCATAAGCACATACAATATATGAACAGTGAAAAATGCATATCTGCTGTAGAGAAACATATATATAACAAACATGCAAACACATTTGTGTGTGGACAAAACGCCACATACACACAATTAGATCCACATTCTTCACCGTGTGAAAAAAGGCCTATAAAGTGGTTTACAGCACAAACAAAGATGGAAACAGTGTTACAGAAGGTTTTTTAATGATCATATTACAACTTTTTTAAAGACCAAACTCTGGTTGACAAAATGGTTTGGTACGTTTTTACAGTCAGAATTTTTTTAAATTAGAGACACTGAATTATGAATTTTATGTTGACATGAAGTCAGACAAGTAGGAAAATGAAATCATGTCAAAAAAGGTTGAATTCCAACACGCAGTCAGTGATGAGTTTATTACAGATGCAACATTTAAGTCAATGACCATCATGCGTCACCATCTTTATGCTACAACAACCAATCAGGAGTGGAGAAAAAGCCTAAACACCTGGGACAATTTACACATCAATAACTGATAAAAATATTCTTAAAATGAGACAAATAATATATAAAAATCAACAGAATACAAATAAAACAGTTCGGGTTTGTGGCTCTCATATTGTGAATGTGATGACATAAATGTATCTGTAATAAACTGTTTTGGAATTCAACCTTTTTCTTTCAAACTGACGTATAGAAATGAACTTCTCATCCATGCGTGCCCACACACACCTCCCACACATATTTCAGCTCTGCTCTATAGAACTTTTTGTTCTATTCAGGATGCTGAGCACACACACAAACACACACACACACATATATGCACACTTACATTCACACATGCACAAAGCATCTGTCAGCTTCACACGCTCATTCCCACTCACTTTCTCTTACACACACACACACACATTTGTAATTCTACACTTGTGGGGACCCTCATTGACATACTGCATTTACTAACACCTTAGCCTAACCTAAACCATACCTGTGTTTAAGTATTTTGGGCCTCTGTCAAGTCTCAAATTATTCAAAGTCCAAGTCAAGTCTCAAATCAGGTCTAAAGTACAGTCATGGAGGGTAAAGTCACATCTCAAGTCATTTGAAACAAGTCTGAAGTCTAAGTGAAGTCATTGGAGACAAATTCAAATCAAGTCTCAAGTCAGACAAAACGTGTCGAGTCATCATCTCGAGTCATTTAGACAAGTCTCAAGTCAACTTTCAAATCCTAGAGGGCAAGTACAAGTAGTCACAAGTGCTAAGCAAGCAAGCTCAAGTTAAGTCTCAAGTCATTGAAGACACGCTTAAGTCAACACTTAAATAATTTGAGACAGTTCTTGATTCAAGTCTCAAGTCATTTGAGTCCAAGTCAAGTTTCATGTGTCATCATGTCATCGTGCCACGTTTAAGTTAAGTCTCAAGTCATTTGAGACAAGTCAAAGTCAAATCTTATGTCATTTGAGACATGTCATAACTTGAGTCTCAAATCATTCAAAAAACTTGTTTCTGCTTTAAAATCTCACGTCAAGTCAAGTCTTTGGGGCGTCAGGTCTCAAGCAGGTCAGCAATCAAGTCCATGTCAAGTTTTAAGTCTTCATTTTTATGGCTTAAGTCTGGTCCAAGTCTCAAGTCTGTAGCTCCAATTCTAATCTTAACCCTGCAACCAAGTTTTAACCTTGTGAAGAAGTGAGAGCTGTACAAAATCTTTCTCTTTCTCAAAAATGTCTTCTTTTGTCACTCTCAAAGTCTAAAACTCAAATTGGTTCCCACAAAGATAGTACAACAGCACACAGACACACAGACACACACACAAACACACACACTCTTTCAGCCATGTGATAAACAGCCCTGAATGTGTCTCAGATGAGGCCGCAGCACCGCCGACCCTTTGTCGGGTTTCTCTTTTGGATCACTGAGAAAGCAATGGGTTAAACACGGTATTGTTGGGGACCCTTCCCATGGTGGGGTGCTGATGGGTGGTGGGAGGGGGAAGGTCTGGGTGCCCTTCTCTTTCGTCAAATAAATAAAGAGGGGGGTGTAAGGGAGCATTTCAGCCCCCAAAAGGTAGAAGAAAAGACTTTTTCTCCAGAATACGAAACAGCGGTAGGCGAGCTGCAAAAACAGCAGCAACAGTGATTATCACCCTCTTTTATTCCTGTCAGCCTCTCTCACACACACACACACACACACACACACACACACTTGTGGAAGTTGGCACATGCAGTAGCACATGACTGCACACACACACACACACATACACACACACTAAAGGAGGGTCCTCTGAATTGGAACGAGTGAAGCCAGAAGTACCAGTGGACGCCATGGCAACAAGTGGGCATTACATTACCAACAGAGAAAGTGAAACAGGATGGGGGAGGTGCTGTCATTGCTCTGAGAGTAATGCTTTGGCAGAGTGAACCTTTTTGCGCTTGTTTATAAGAGTAAAGCAAGTTTCATCAGCTTACAGCCACTAAATACAGTTAAAAATGATAATAAATTCAGAAAAATGCATCGCGATCAACCGGAAAGTGTAAGTGGTAATCCTCAAAATGTCATCATTTTATCTTTTTTTAGTCGTTTTTGGTGAAAAGTGCTCATTGTTGTGGTGTCTCTTCTCTTCAGGGATCAGCTGTCAATCAAACATCGATTTCTCTTTCCTTAAATGTTCTGTCTTATCTTTGGCCCAATGAAGGCAGATCAATCTGGAAACACCTCATTTTTCTCCATTTTGAGCTTCATCTTCATTCCAGCTTTACTCTCTCTGCTCTACTCTACTCTGAAAGTGTTGCTTTACCTGGAAATATGTCTTCCATACTCTTCACCAGATGGCAGCTTCATCACACAATTTTCCCATTTTTTAATGTAAGCAAATGAGTGTGAACCTCACCAGAGTTTTTGTAGGTGGTTCTCCTGTTTTTGTTCAGTCATGAAGATTATACTGATGCTAACAACCCACTTTTTCTTCTCTTTATTCTGAACAAAATAATGCTGCAGCCAGAAATGTCAGACATAACGTATCACTTACTGTGTACCAAATGTTTTCCCTTGGAAGGAGCAACCAGACTCCAATTATCCACAACAACTAAATCATAAAGCTCAGTTTCATTCACTCCAACTATCCAAAAACATTTTTGGCATTGATTCAAGCCTGCAACAACACTTACATACATTAAAATGCATAAAGTTCAGATGACACTAATCATTTTTGATAGTACACGTTTTTTTTTTGTAAAATCATGAAACTGTATATAAAGCTGTGTAATGTTATTCTTTACACCTAAAAATTATATCATTTATGCATTGTGTGTGTCCCCCTTCTGCACGCATTTATGTGCCTGATGCTTTCTAGGAATTAGATAACAAGGTCAAAGGTCAGAGCTGCAAAGTATTCGACAAAGCATTCTTATGACCGTGTGAACGGTGACAATAGGAAGCGAGAAGAATTTGAAAGGACTGATTTTAACAAAATGGACGCCAATCTGATCATGCCTAATCCCTCTGACTAAAGACAGAAACTGGTTGATCCGTATTTATCACAGCCATAAAAGGACACATTAACCTCCTGTGTGTGTGTGTGTGTGTGTGTGTGTGTGTGTGTGTGTGTGTGTTTTCCATAGCCACCGACCTTTTAAGCATGTTCAGTACATCCCTCTCTTTCACTCTCACTTATCTGCTGCTGCTGGCAGCGATTTCATGCATCTTCAGACAGAGAGGGCGCCGTTTCCATGGAAACCGATTCTGATGCTACAGTCTGAGCAGAAGCCATCCAAACTCAGTGACCTACGGGCTCCACACATTATTGATGGGGCAGATTAAGTGACTCTTACGCAGCTTTATTCTCATCTAGCAAAACTGTAGAATATCAGAGCATTAAAACTGCTCTCAACTCCACATTAGGTTGAACGTTGCACCCTGCGATCTCTTCAGACGACCCTAATCCCTTCTTACACAGCTGTCCAGCTGTCACTTACAGTTGTCTCATGGTGCGCGCGCACACACACACACACACACACACACACACACACAGTGCTGTCCTCATCATGACACCAGTCAGATTTTAGCTTTTAGTCTTTATATCAGCAAAGAATTTAAATATTATCAATAAAGAAAATGTTTCATTTCAATTATGATGTCAGCTATTAATAATCAGGATGGTGACAGTATGCACGCAAACATAAAAAGATGCATCAAATTATGATCTTTTGTGTAATACTATTATTTAAGTAAAGGTAGAAATATTATAATGAAAAAAATCTGGAATTCATAATTTCACAATAATCAGTATTTTCCTAAATATCAAAAGTAAAAGTGCTTATTACGCAGAATGATTCCATTGAAAGTGTTTTCAATAATAATAACATATATTTTCATATAGGTTATTAAGCAGCAGTTTAATGTTGTGTAATTGTTGAGTTGTTTATTCCAGTGGTGGATGTTTTTCCTGGTGAAACAGGATCTGTTTGCAACCCATCATCACAGGTTGCATGTGTCTGTAAGTTATGAGCAAATGATGGATTTTCCCTGTAAACCTCCCAGTTTGTTTGTTTGTATTTGAGAGCAGAAGAGGTCAAACTCTCCAGCATTTTCTAAGAATAAGGCAACAATTACAATTAAGCCTTTTTCCTTTCCCATGAATTTTTTCATGATCCTCAAATTAATCTTGTTCACCCTTGGTGGGGTCCTGGCTCCCAGCCTGGGAGTCACTTTACACGTCACGTCAGATTTGTTGATCATATGTTTTGTATGTAAAACCTAAATCTGCAAAGCAACTACTAATGTAGTGGATTATATTTCCCTCTGAAATGTAGTGGAGTAGAAATATAAAGTAGCATATTCAAGTAGAGTACAAGTATTAAGTAGAAGTACCCCAAATTATTACTTTCCATGATGACACAAAACCATAATTTTATCCGAAATCACACAGCAGGAGAAAGAGTGCTCTCAGGGGTCTAATGTGTGTGTGGAGGGTATTGTGTGTATAAAAGGGGGTGCAGGAAAAGAAATGGAAAGAGAACATGGTGAAGGCGTGTCAAGATTTTCTTTTTTTCTCTCTCTCGCTCTCTCTGCTGTTCCGAGTCATCCCTGCTGGGACTTGGGATTCATCAGCAGCCTGTGATTGGCTGACGATGTGGTGGAATGATGGTGTTAGGATCCAGAAGGGGCTGTTAGGATTGGCTGATGCAGGCACACACACACACACACACACACACACACATGATGAAGGCATGCACAAGCAAACACAAGTCATAGATGTATGTATGCAAAAACACACACATGAAAGTCCACATTTGGATTAATATGCGTGCATATAAACACACAAAAGCAACATATATTGACACAAATGTACGCACACACAAATGCATTTAGAATGACATGCATGCACACACACAAGCACACAGTGTGCCTTACAAAGCCGCCTGAAAGGAGGGGATTGAAACCAAAAGGAAAGAGAAGAGAAGCGAGGGGGGGGTTCAAGTCTAAATGAATCATTCTGGCACAGTCTAGTTTACTAATGAGGCTCTGAGGAATGCTGCTGATCAGAACAGGACACATTGGCTTCTTTTCTGATGGAAATGTAGCGAAAGCAGAGTAAACCCCCCCACTCACCCCCCCAGTTCCCCCTTCCTCCTGCGCTACATGTGAATGAGTGACTGGTTTGGCAGCAGAGCAGTGTGATGGCAGCGACTTCAGGCGACTGAGTGAGTGATGTGACCCGACTGTTCGCTTCAGCAGACTCTATAGTCAGAGGATGATGATGAGGATGATGATGATGATGATGAGGCCCTGTGACTAAATAAAGTCTTGGCCTGTGACTTCTTGTCATCTTGTCGTCACTTCCAGCAGAGATCAATGTCACTTTACAGTCTGTTGTGTGGCTACTAATGCGAGAGTGATGTCGATCTTATCCACATATGAGAACTCTCAGGATCAAGTTTATTTTGTGCTGCATCCATGTAAAATGTTTACATAGATGTTGAGCCCTGTGCAGCCCTCATACAGATCAATATATATAATATATACTGTACATGTATATACGTATACTGGATATTGTGTGTCTTGTGAATTTGCACACAGTAATCTGTGTATTCCTGCCTTGTATAAGGTGACCATTGACTTGGAGCTCCACCTCGCCAAGAGGACTCAGCTGAAGCCTTCCAGAGGTCCTTTCGCCCACTACGACGTCTACCTCTACCGGGTGCCCAAAGCCAAACCTCGAATCCCCAACGGGCCCCGTGCCAAGACTGTGAACGGCCCCAGCAGAGCTAAGGGCCGAATCCTGCGCTGGGAGGATGACACATACCCACCTTCTCCCCCTTGTTCTATCTGCAGCCCCATCAGCACACACTCGCTGCCTGCCTCAATGATCAACGAGCTTCACCGGTCGAGGCCGTGGACTCTCAGCCCCTACACCCCTTGACGAACTCCTGCTCTAGCATCTCGCTCTCATCTTGAAAGCGTTTCTGTGAATGCACAGTACATATTGCATTTTGTAGGTGTTGTAGCTGAAACTCTTATTCAGGGAAACTTAAAGTCACAATCATTTCTATGGGGTTTTGTTTCCATAGTTTGACATATGTAAGGTGGAAGTTAGTTAGAGGAAGTTCGAAGTATGTAAAATGTATGTAAATTGTCTGGCTTGGACCAGGACACACATGGACTGTGACTCAGGAGAACTGGATGCTAGCTTGCATTTTGTTGTAGAGGACTACTGGCCGTCTCCGGCATCTGCCACAAAATCTGGATTCCCAAAAATGAATCAGTTTCAGCAAATGGGATGCAAATACGGTGTCTTCAGGAAATTAAATCAAGTTTTTTTCAGGTAAAAAACACCCAATTATTGTTAAGTTGCAGGTTTTATATGAATTTTTAAGTGGTGTTAGTCTTTAGTTTACCCTGGGTCTAAACCCTCACTGTTCTACTAGAGGTATAAGTAAAATGATTTTGTTATTTATAAAACCAGAAACAATATATATTTTTACTTCCCCAAGAACACCTCAGGGACTATAGGAATCAGACCTGTGACTTTTAGGTTACAGGAAAGTCTTGAACCAGAAATGTTGCTGAAAACTTGTAGAACTAGAACTTGAACTTGCTGGAGGCATTTATTTATACATTTGTGTATTTGTGCCAACAGTTATACCAGAACAAGCCGGTTTGCCAAACGACAAAGCCAATGAAAGCACATTGGATTGTTCTATATTACCCTTCTCATGTGACACAGCGGCTGTGCTCTGATACTGGTACATTCAACTCACTCACATCTGACTCAGCAGTACATCACTGATGTCTGTATACATGTGTAGAATATTAATTACTGTATGTGATACTTTATTGATCCTTAATGGAAGAGTTTTTTTCTTGAAGACAGAAGTCTGTTCCAACTTGAGTCTCAGGTTTGACGACTCATCACTGGATATTTTTATTCTCAGAGCTTGAACTTGATAACCTCAGACATATTTTCAACTTGACCCTAATTTGCATGTAGCTGATTATGTAACTGATTCAGATTACGAGCCAATACGTAGGCAGAGTTGGTGAAAACGTACATTAAGACACATCCATTTAAAGGATGTTACTTCAACTGCTGACAGTGTTAAAATGCAAGCTTTATCATTTTCTTTGCACTTGTCAATATTTTTATATTAATATTTGATCAAATCACTACATCACTGCTCATAGTGATGAGAATCTGAATCTGCAGTTCCCCTCTCAGCTCTACAGAGCCTTTTAGTATCTTTCAGCTAGTTGTTTTGGTTCAATCGCACAGTTTTCATCAACCTAATTTCCAGCTGCAGCTGGCAGCAGTTTCCAGCAGAATAGTGCTGATAAACCACCAAACAGCAGACATGCAAAGGTATCAATTAACTGGTAAACATAGTGAAGCATTTAGCAGCTACATGAGAGGTGACTGAGACCAAACCAGAGCTAAAAGGAGACTGAATATTTGACTTACACTCATCAGGTGGACACAAACATAACTCCAAATGAATGCTGATGTTGTTAGGTGTCTGCTGGATGTGTAAATGTTGTGTTTACAGCTTGTTCCACTGTCCCCAAGTGGCAAAAAATTAATTAATGCAGCTTTAATGTCTCATTTTTGGATTTACAGTATTTTAGAGACAAATCAACAAAAAAAATCACATGGCTTAAATACACAATTGTCAACATTATATCTAATAAACTAGATTTTCATGTGACAAATGTACATTTGCATGAGTTCTGGTCTTTGACTTGAGTTTGCAGAGCAAAGTGGAGTCAGTGTTGTGACTACAAAGGTGTAGGATTTAGTAAAGTGTAAGTATTCCAACAGGAGTGCAGCTGCTCAGGGATGATCTACTCTGTCTGAGACCCTTAAGGGTTCTATGTTAGCAGTAGGGCAATATGAAACATGTTTAAAGACTAAAATGCAGATTCATTGCGTTTCTAGTCTTGATGTCTGTGATATTGAGCTGGTTGAGAGTCACACACTGCCATCTGCTGATTCAAAAAAGTTGCTGATATTCTATCTCCCATTTTACTTGTAAATGTTTTATTCTGCTGTTCTGCATGAATCATGGATGTAAGATGGATGACCATACATTAAAGAAAAAGAAAATGAATGAAGATTTGTTACACAGACACACAGCTTTTGTTGGCATTAATCTTCAAGCACTGATGAGAAAAAAATAAAGCATCAAGTCCACATCAAGCCTGCATTTGAAGTCGTAAAATTAAAACAATAAGAATATATGGCAGAAATTTTGGTTTATGTCACTCTTTCCACCTTGAAATAACCCTAAGTGTTGGATTAAAACCATCATTTTTGTTTTGTTGTTGTTTTATTGAACGATGCTCCTCCATAAACAGCATCTTCTACTACGATTTGATGCTAATACCACAAAAAATCAAAACAATATCCTCATATTTGTATGCAGAGAAAAGAAATGAAGTGAAGTGAAAGTCCATGCCTCCCCTTTTAGTGTAGGATAGATGATGTCTGATTTGTTAAGGTTATTTCCTCAAAGGTAACTCCACCTAAATATATGATGTTAAGCAGGAGGCGGGGTGGTAAAGACAGAGCATGCAGACATGAAATGTAATAAACATGAAATCTTCGATGGTTAACTAAGCATAAAAACATGTGGACAATCTCAATTTTATCGATTTGGGATTATCAATATAAAAATATAAAAAAGCACAGACCCTCACATGCTGGTCCTATACCTGCCAACCTACCTATATAACCTGAGGTGCCCAACATGATACCCAGTTCTCAAGAAAATAACATAAAATAAAACAAAATACTAGGAAACTAAAACTAAATATGCTAAACATGCAAATAATGAAACTAAACAAATAACTAGCAAAAGAAAAGAAAATCTAATCTAAATAAAGCAAATAACTAGACACTCAAACCAAATGCTATTTATTATTACTATAACAACAAACTAATAAATAGCTCTTACAGAGGCTGTCACCACTGTGATAGAAATCATAGTTTACTGACCTTTGTTTAACTGTCCTGAGTGTAACTGCTTGTACTGATACTACTAAAACTACTAATATTGCTTCTATCAGCACAACTACACAACTGCTACTACATGTTACACCGCTGCTTGTACTACTTCATTAACACAGTACTACCAGCAGGCGGCTCTGTCTGCATCTCAACCAGGAAAGAAACACAACGAAGAAGTCGCCATGTGCGAGCAAAGATCGTCTATCGTGAAGCAGTTGTCTTGATCTGTCACCATGGAAACCATTCTGCTACAGACACTGTGTTTCCCAAAAATTACACACTGCGTGAAAATGTATAATCATGCCCTGAAACTTTTTTTTTTCAGGGCATGATTTTTTTTAAAATGTCGTATAGACTGATTAAAATTCCCACAAATAGTCCTGAAACGCAAGATATATGCAGCAGTAAGCTTTGTTAAGTGGTCGAAATGACTGAAATCAGTGCAGAGTGAGTCCTCCCGTCTGGAGTTTACTCCTCTTTGGTAGCATGCTACCTGACGTTAGCGCCGCAGCTAGCAGAGAGAAAAGCTGTCAAACTAATTGATCAAAATAGAATCTTTGACGTTACTTTTTAACCTGTGAATTTACAAGACAAAGTTTTTGAGTAACTCCTCCTAGCAACTCATATTTCGCAACGTTATTTGAGCTCACATACAAACTGTTATATTTGTGTTGTTTACAGGTTAGCTAGTAAAGTTAGCCATGTTTACAGAGCTCAACAGCATCCTGAGCACCACTCCCGACAGCTTCACACAGGTGATGATTTAACATTTTTAATTCATCTGTGTAATACATTGCTGTATTAAGATATAACACAACGTCTCATATGGTAACGTTACAACATGTGGGTTCCTGTTATATCTATAGCAGCTATGTAGTCTACAAATTACACAAAAACACTATTTTTCTAATGTCATGTCTTAAACCTACAGGGAGAATTTATCTTGGTCTCTGACAGACAGAGTGACGCCTCCTTCCTCATTCACCACTTCCTGTCTTTTTACCTACGAGGTGAGTTGAAACAGCTGCCAGTGTGCTGTCAAAATCAGAGAAACAGTTACTTCAGGTATGAACCACTCCTGCTGTCTCTCTTTTATTTCAGCACGCTGCAAAGTGTGTTTTCTGGGCCTGGTGCAGTCCTTCAGTCACTACAGTGCAGTCAGCCAGAGACTGGTGAGTTTATACTGTGATGTATCTTCATTTTATATGAACACTATAAGAGGAGAGTGTTATTTTAAGATCTCATGGCATAAAAAGTTTGACTATATTTAGCTGTCATTCACCTGAATCATTATCATTGTGCCCTGTGTCTCCACCAGCTTTAAAACACACCTTGACGATTAAAAATCCAATCGTTTGGAGTCATTCTTTAAGAAAAAATACTACCGTCAGTCAAATGATGATATCTACTTAGCTGTTATGTTTTGGCTACTAGTTTTAGGTATGTACACACTGAATGATGATGTTGAATCTTTGTATATCTGTGCTGTGATTGTGTGTCCTCAGGGTGTAAGTCTAGCACAGGCAAAGGAAAAAGGTCAACTAGTATTCCTAGAAGGACTGAATGAGTCACTGTCTATTTTGAATCCTCAAGAAGCCAACACAGGAAGTCAAGCCATGGACTTCCTCAGGTACAAGCAAATAATTTATCCTATGTTATATGACTGTTTTTGTCACATATTTTCATGGGTCATTTTGTTTCTGTGTGACCTGCACATTTATATATTGTTATTGTCATGCTGTCAGTTTATCATTTCCCTTGTATGGATTACTACTATGTGTATTACCTAAATAATAATCACAAATGTATCTAGATTACCAATCCAACAATATTACATTTACACACTATTCTAGTTTTCTTCATGTAATTTTACATATAATATAAAATTACACACATTTTTTCTACACATTTTAGACGTTCAGACCTATGTAGGACTCCTGTAATAAATTAGACAGCACTTTTTGCCATCTTCTCCCATCATCATCATCTCTATCTCACGTCTCTGCCGTCAGGGATCCTGCTGTTGGCTTGCGGAGTCTGTACGAGTTTGTCCGCTCTAGTGCAAGCAGTTCTGGCGGTGGGGAAGAGGAGTGGGGACCCCTGGTGTTGCTGGTGGATGACCTCAGTGTGCTGCTGAGTCTGGGGGTGAGCGTCGGAGCCGTGCTGGACTTCAGCCACTACTGCCGAGCCACCGTCTGCTCCCAGCAACAGGTTGGATTCTTGCTGTCAGAGACTGTATAGCAGAGTGTGGATCTTGATAAATTAAAGCTATGACTTGAACAGCCAAAGTCTCTCCACCAGCTTCAATTTTCTTTTGTTTGAGATGTTTTATGCAAAGTATAACGTTCAAGTAACTTCAACATCTTTTCAGCAAAATTTGTACGTGTTTGTAACATGTATATGATGAGTTGCTAATATACATATTACAAAAACTTGCTGACTTGCTACTATACAGTTAGAATAAAACTGTTAAACTCACAGTGCTCATATAATCAAACTCAAAGGAAAGAGTTTGTTCTCCTTATTATTGGAATTACGTATTTTATTCTTACAATTATCCTGCACAAGCTCACATAAAAATTAAATCCCTTATCAACTGGACTTTGACTGTGACTGCAGGGGAATGTGGTGATGCTGGTGCGCTGTGATGGGGAAGAAGACGAGGAAGACGACGGAGACGATGAAGGCTCAGAGAGGCTCCTGAAGGGCCTGAGCCACCAGTGCAGCCTCGCTCTTCAAGTACGGGGTCTCCCCACTGGCTACTGCAGGGACATCCACGGGCAGGTGTGTGTTTATGTGTTTCTCTGTCTCTTCATGTAATCCCAGACTGACTCCATGATGTTGAGATCAGGGCTCTGTGGGCGCCAAATCATCTGTTGCAGGACTTCTTGTTCTTCTTGTTGATGAAGATAGTTCTTTATGACTCTGGTTGTATGTTTGGGGTTGTTGTCATGCTGCAGATTAAATGTGGGACCAATCAGATGTCTCCTTGATGGTATTGCATTATGGATAAGATTCTAAACATCTGAAGTGCCTAAACCTTTTGCACTTTGTACTGTATATGTATTATTTTGCCAGGAATCTGTGCAGGACACATTATGAGATTAGGAAATCCTGCATTAAAATATATGTTAACCTACAGTTTTCCTTGGTTTTCAGGTGGAAGTGTGTTGGAGGAGGAGACAAGCTGATGGGCAGCACACACAGAAGAAACTCTTTCAGTACAAGGTCCATGATAAAGGAGCCTCCTTCTTTGCTCGTGGGACGTCCAGCGCTGTTCTTTAGTTCCACGTCTCAATGTCCTTGTTTGCCTTTTGCCTCTCTTACATGTGGCAACTGACCAGCCACTTTCACTGTTGTATGATAATATCACCACACAATATAAATGCTGGTTGTTTAGTTGCCAAAGTTGTTGGTGAGCAAGACAAACTTACCAGCCATAGCTAAGCTCTACATTTGGCTGGTCGTGTCTGGACCTCACACTGTCTGGAAGGTGGGCACAGTGATCCTACCAGTCGATAGCCTGCTCACAGACCTCTCATTTGCTGCACACTTCTCAGATTTCTTTTCAGCTATTCAGATAAGTGAAGTGAAAACAAAATGGCAATTCAGTCAGAATATCAGGCCAGTCTATTGTAGTTGTTACTACAGACTTGTGCTTTTGTCAATATTCAGTCGCCTGGATAAATCCATTTTTGTGTGTTGACAGCGTGCTTTGAATGCACAGTTTACATTTTTCATGGTTAATGAACATTATATGGACAATAGACTGATAATTCTGTTTTTATTGGGTTGTCATTGTTCATTTTGTGTGCATCTTGTTTATTTTTAATTTTTCTTAAATTATATTAAAAATCTGTAATAAACAAAGTACATTGGTCAGTTTTTGTTTGTTGAGAGAATACTTATGAAAAATGAGATGATTATTTCCACCCAGAATCATCTTACCCTGGTGGAGGAAGTACTCTGATCTTTTACTTGAGTAAAAGTATCAATACCACGATGAAAAAGTACTCAATTACAAGTAAAAGTCCTGCTTTCAAAATCTTAAGTAAAAGTACTCATTATGCAAAATAACCTAATTTAGAGGCTTATATTTATCATACATGTGTATATATGTTATTTGAATATTGAAACAGATTAATTGATGTGTACATGTAGGCAGCATTTTTATGCTGTCAAGGTAGAGAAAATACCACTTATACTTCCACTCCACTACATTTCAGAGGGAAATATTGTACTTTCTACTCCACTACATTTATCTGACAGTTTTAGTTACTTTTCAGATGAAGATTTGACACAATGGATAATATAACAAGCTTTTAAAATATAACACATTGTTAAAGATGAAACCAGTGGTTTCCAACCTTTTTAGCTTTTGAGACGTCTTACAAAAAGCAGTGTGTAGTCGGGGTCACATTTCAGATGTCTATGAGTTGTTAACAGCTCCACCAAATAGTGATTTTTTCCATTTAAACTTCTCACCTTCAGATGTCCAGTCCAAAAACTGAAAACAGATTTGTGTATCAGAAGTTTGTTTTTTCTTCTTTCCTCTCCCATTAATCATCTCACAACCCCTCAGATTTATCTAGTGACGCTTTGGAGGAAACCACTGGACTAAACTAGCTAACTGTATATAAAGTAGTTGAAACTAGCTCCACCTCCAGCAGCTACAACAGTAACATGCTGCTTACACACTGATGCTTCAGTATTAATAATCTAATGATGTCATATATAATAATATATCAGTTAGAGGGACCAAACCACTACTTTTACTGCAATACTTTACGTACATTTTGCTGCTGTATTTTTCACGCAGGACTTTTACATGTAATGGAGTATTTTTACATTGCTGTGTTAGTACTTTTACTTAAGTAAAGTATCTGAGTACTTCTTCCACCACTGCTGGTAACTGTAGCTGTGAAATAAATGCAGTAGAGTAGAAAGTACAGCATTTCCCTTTGAAATGTAGTGGAGTGGAAGTGTAAGGTAGCACAAAATGGAAATACTCAGGTAAAGTACAATCACCTCAAAATTCTATAAAGTACTTGAGTAACTTACATTACACCATTGGTCTTACTGCAAGGATGCTGGTTGAATAAAAAGCTTTTAAACAGTGGAAAATGTTGTCGTAGTGATGTCTGTGTGTACACTAGAGGTCGCTCTGTTCCTTCTGTCCTCACCGCTGGGTGAGAGGTCGGAGTGGAGAGGTCTCTCTGGGATTTGACAACCAGTAGATTTGAAACGCTGCGCCTGCATGTCAGCATCCGATCCGAGGCATGCAAGTTAGCCTTTTGCTCATTTCCAAAACAAAGGAGTAGCACGGTGGTTTCGTCGGTTTACCCAGGAGGACCACAGCAACAACTCAAATCAGGGATTTCTGAAGTTTGTCCAGGTAAGTTAAGCAATAAACCCGCTAGCTTTAGCTGATGTTGCGAAAGTTAGCTCCGTGGTGGAGGAAAGCATGTGAGCTGTTGGACTGTCTTATCACTCACAATAAAAACAGACACAGAGGCGGTGTTATGGCCGCAGCAGCAAAGTTGCACTTGCGGTGGCTCACACGCATCAATTTCGTTTTGTAAAAGCAGATATATAAACCCTGGACATCCTAAATCACAGTGTACATCATCGTCACAGTGCTAACTAAACATGCTAACTTAAATGTAGCTAGGTAGCGTCGTTCGCTACAAGCTACACTGTCACACTGACAATAGGTTTAATCCAGTGTTGGTAACGCTAGCCCCCACGACATATTGCATATGTCCAAATTTTGTTTACAACAAGCCCGTGTAGTTATTTTGTATTGATCAGGTGCGGGTTCACTGGGTTCATCAAGCGGTCAACAGAGCTAGCAGCTTGCTAGCCAGCTAATGTAAATGTTAGCCACGGTGCCACCCACTGTTGTCTGCAGAAACACAACGTACACAAATTTGTTGTAACGTTTACTTAGCCAGCTGTCGCCATGAATACGAGAAATAGCAACGTATCGTGTCAAGTTGGTCTCATGGTTTTTAAACTGCTGGATAACTTAATTAACCGCACGTTGGTTTGTCATTAAACTTTTCCAGTTGGGAAAAAAAATCCAATTTAAGGTTACTTAACGCTCATTTAAAACTCGGCTCTTAACATCCATAGTAGCTAATTCTGAGGGACGTTATAAAGGTTTTAAACTGTTTATGTAGTGTAAGTTGGAGACATACTGCATAATACGCTTCAAGACAAACAGCGAGGTTAATTTATGTGTTGTCTTTGAAAAAACTGAATTGTACATAGATGTAATTATTTAGGTTATTATTTGCATGTGCTAGCTCAGTGGTTTATACGGCCTGCAGTCTGCCTGATGTCACACACACATACATAAGCACATATATTTGTACAGGCTAATATAATATACACAAATAGATATTTGTTCATATATTATAAGTAGGCCACATGTACACCGCACTTTACATTCATACATACACTCATATGTTTCATCCTCTTCTTGTTGTTAATACTCTTATCTATTATCTACTATTGCTTTTACTATTTTAATATAACCTATTTCTTTTTTTCCTTACTGCATTGTTGAGGAGCTGAAACCTAAGATTTTTACTCTCTTATACTTGTGCAAAGAGATGTAACAATAAAGAACTTGATACTAAAACTACATCCTCTCATGTCAAACTATTAACAGATTGTTGGCCATTTTGGTTGAGGTGTTGCAATAGATCTACTGCCCTGATAAATGCTTTGTGGTAACTGATGTTCAGAATGACTACTGAAGGGGAAACCCATGGTGGATTACTCAATCTTGGCTAAATCATTCTGTTTTGCTTTGTCAAAGTCTAGACTAAAAATTATTTATTTGGGTGTCCTATTAGGGACCTTTGTGCATCCTTGGGCCTGGCTTTGGGAGCCACTGTGCTGACTGGTTCTTAGCAGGTAATGTTGCGACAGGGTTGCATCAGCCCCATCATCCCTGCATGTGCTCACTGTCTTAAGATAGCTATTTAACCTTTTTTTTTTGTTAAGTTTAATGTGCTCTGTAGATTGTTAAAGCAGTCACATGCGTTAGAAAAAGATGATTTTTGGAGCTCCGCCAAGTGTGATACTCTGTTAAAGACGTGTCTAATATAACTTCCTGGTATAATTATCCAAAAAGTCACGTTTCAGTATGTATTTTTTTACATTTTATTTTGTTCTACCTCCTCTAAAGAATACATGAGGACAAAAAAAACCCTTGTGCAAAAACAGACTGCCTATTTAAAATACATCCGTTATTACACTATGGTTACTGATTGACAGGACATTTCCCTCTTTTGTCACCAGCGCTGGTTGTAAAAGGCTGTGTTGCAGTATTCTGCTCATCCATGTCGAGGTTGCCTCCACATTTACAACAGGACTAATGGGCTTCACTGATGAGAGGAGCATGCTTCAACATTATGCAACTATGGCACTGAATGTTGATACAGTTTTGTTACGGAGTATGGACGCAGCATAAAGCTCTCTGGAATGTTAATGGCTATTGGTGCAGTTTTTGGTTTACAGTAATTCACATGAAGACATTTAATATACATAAAGTTGCTGATTATGTCATTGGAATCTTTAAACCCTATAGATGCCTTCAAGTTGGGCATTTTAGGAAGTGTTGAAAAGAGGTAAGCTACTTTATTTACATACTTTTTTTTTTTTTTCAAATCTCCCACTCCAGTGTTGGGTCTCTGCAAGTGTACTATACTAGTTTTTAAAAAAGCTTTCATGCAGAAGCTCAGTGCAGCACTTTGCTCACAGTTATATTGTAGGCATGTGGCTTTACAGATCTACCTTAATCTGCAAGCCACATAATTAAGCTGTAGAGAACCACAATGATCTCCCTAACCGAATTTGCGCTTGCAATGTGAAACACTGTGTTTGTCATTTCTGTAGCGAGGTTTTTGTTTGCAAGTAAATGTGCTAGCATCTCACATGGGAGGCGCATAGACTGTTCTTTGTTGGATTATTAGCTGCCTGGCACATATGCGCAAAAGTGCAGGGTTCTTGAACTGAGACATTTTCCATGTTGTTGTTATAAAGATTTATTTGTGGTTGGCTGGCTTTGGAAAGAAATGTTATTTTTATTTCCTCAGCCATAGTAGCTGGTATATCCCACAAACACCATCCAGCCAGACAGAAAAGGATTTCCAAACAATCGCTGGTCACCTGCCAAAGTGGCTGAAGAGTACACAAACTAGCCAGCCTGAAACGACAGTTACCCAGCTCTTGGCCTGTGGCTGGTCTGTTTTGGTTTCAAAGCCTCCCTCAAACTCTGTCATTCTTGAGATGTGAATGTCTTGGCATGCTGTCACGTAAAGGATAGACTGCCTGCGAGCTGTGACCAGAGAAGGAGGGAGGCAGTGGGGGGTGGCCTTAGGGCCCTGAGCGTTGCTCGCTCAATCCCGGATTAGTTCACTGACGGAGATGTTGCTGAGCCTTTGCCAAATCAGGCTTCGCTGCTACACCCACATAACCTCACAGAACGCAGTGAACTGGAGAGACAGCTGAGAGATGGAGGCATTCATTGAAAGTTTTCCCTTGCAAGACAGTGAGCGGGACCAGAACCTGGCTGAGAGTCGACTTTCCTTCAGATCCAGAGAGCAGAAAGGCATTACTTCAAAGCCCTTTTCTGACCTTTGCAGAACCCATTGTGAAAGCTTACTGGGACATTGCTGTGTTTACTGTATAGTGTATTTATAACAGCAGATCAAGAGACTCCTGGGGCGAATTCCTCCCAGGGAATGTTTCCGTTGCTCCCGGGGGGACGAGCCGAGCAGCCGCACACTTTGCCTGAATCCAGAAAGGAGCACTACGTAAACCACAAAGCACCATTTAAGCTAAAAAAACCCAGTGCTGCTGCTTTCAGGGGACGTAAACGGCTGCGCGCCAGAGAGATAACCTGGTCTCCCATTAGCAGGTATGGTCTCAGAGACTCAAGACTGACGTGACAGAGCTAAGTTGTTGTGTTTTGGTTTTCAAATAATACGATTCTGCTTTTTAACATCATGTGAGAAGCTGGGGCAGAGAGACTTGGAAACGGGGGTAATGGTCTGTAGGTTGTGATATTGTACAAATCTAGCTGCAGTATGTGTGCCAGGGCAGCCTGTCAAACATTGTATTAGAGCAGGGTGTAACCACAAATGCTGATAGGAAGTGCTGAACCCGTCCACTGAGTAAACAGCGAGACAAGCTGAGATTGGGCAGAGAAGTCAACAGGAGATTGAGTTGATGAGAGAAACTGAAGAAAGCTGATTTTGTTTGAAGTGAGGTGAATCACCCATAAGAGAACGATTTCACATATTATATTCACATATAATTTAATAATTCAATTTAATGTCTTTCAGTAGAATCATATTGTGGTGGTATGAACATATTGTGTTATTATAACAAGTACAACGATTAGTTGATAGAAAAATAATCAGCAACTATTTTGATATTCAATTAATCGTTTCAGTCATTTTTAAGCAGGATTGTCAAACATTCCTCAGTTCCAGCCAGTCATTGTGGGGACATGCTGCTTTTCTTAGTCTTACGTGATAGTAGGTTGAATATCTTTGGACTTTTTTTTTTTTGGACTGTTGGTCTAACAGGCCAGGCAACTTTAAAATGTCACCTTATATTTTAGGAAATTGTGATGGACATTTTTCACTGTTTTCAAATGTTTTATAGAACCAACAATTAACCGAATAAACAAGAAAATAATCATCAGATTAATGGATAATGAAAACAATCGTAATATATAATGATATATTAAAGCCCTTTGAGGCAAATTGAGATGTGTTCTTAATTTTGGTCTATATAAATAGAATTGACTTGACTATACTTGTAACCAGAAAAAAATTCTTAACATAATTGATATTAATTTCATCCGTATCATCCAGCCCTACCTTAGAGTAAACTAATCAGTAACTGATGTATTGCTGCCGAAGGCGGATGATGAGCAAAGTTGCCTATTTTAACATCACTAATGAGGAAACGAGACAAATGTGGTAAACATTGCGTCAGGGCTTCCTTGTTGTAAATGGATTTCTGATTTCCTGACTTCATAGCAGTGTAAATAGTAGGGCCATAAAATCTCAGAAAATAGTGAAAAATGCCCAATGTGATGTCTTTAGGTTTGTTTATTTTGTTCAACCAACAGCCAGAACTTACATGGCTGACAGGCATCGACCACTGAGCCCTCTACCATTGTAACATTGTGATTTAAAAGCCACCGCCCCCTGATTCACACCAACACCAGGGCACACCCTGCCACACACACACTACCACACACACACAGACACATCAATTTGGTATCTGCATGCCACACATTAAACTACACCAAGCGGAGATTGGTACCTTTTTTTTTTTGGTGACCAAATTTGTCGCCTACCATAATGCGTGGTGATTTGCCACCATCACTGATCAATATCCGCTCACATCTGCTGGGCTGACCAACCCTTCTTAAAATTATATAAAAAAGAGAAAACCCTCACATTTGAGCAGCTGGAACCATGCAGTGAATGTGAATATTTATTATCAAAATTGTTGTGAATTAGTCATTAATCAGCTAATTTTATTAATACAGGTCCTCCATTAAATGCCACCAACTTCTGCCTTGGCCAGCTTATCCCTCTGTGTTTTCTACCTAAACAGAAGTGGAATTTACCCACCGTTTTATAACAAAAGGCTGTTGTCAGGGAACGTGGTGGCCGTTTTTTTTACCCAGGTATGATTGATAAGACAGCTTCATCTGTTTGCTTCAGTCTAGTAGCATGTTTCTTACAGGGGAGGAGGTTTCCACACCTTTTTGGCTGCTGAATGAGATGTCTGTTTAAGTGCCATCTAGCATCATGTGACCCCTGTATGAGCTGGTTTGAAGGAAAAACACACCCTGTCTGTTCTCAGCAGCATGTGTACCGACACAAGGAGTATGTATCTAATTAGGTGTTTAGGACAGGGCAGCCCTACAAGAGCTGGCCTGTGTGTGTGTGTGTGTGTGTGTGCGTGCGTGTATGTTATTGCCCGCTGTGCGTGTGGGGATATCCCACAGCATTAGCTCCAATGAAATGCAGTTTTGTTTCACACATGTATTTATTAACCCTGGGCTTTCAGTGAGGACTAAAAACTGAGGAAAACTAGATCAAAGTGTGATCTAGTTTTCCTCGGTTTTTAGCCAAGGCTGCACAAACCTCTTAATTTGTTGTTTTAATGATAGAAAATGTTGAAAAATCTTTCAACATTGGGATACAAATCTTCAAAAATACACATATTGATAGACAGTCATAGGATGTCAGCTGTGCCTGTATGAAAAGTATGTTCACCATCTACTGGATTCTACACAACTCTGGCTTTCCAGTGGTGCTCCAGGGCATCTAAAAAAAATTGAAAGCACACTCATAACTCAGATGAATTTATTTTAACAGATAAGATCAATGTTTCGGCAAACTGCCTTCTTCAAGATCTGAAGGGCATCTAAACACATTTTCCTGCCAGCTTGTACAGAGTGATTTAGTGCCAAAATTATTAGTCGATTCATTCCTTAGTCAGTTCTCTGAAAATTAATTGATGGTTAACGCCAAATATTCACTGGTTGCAGCACCTCAAAAAAGAGGATTTCTGTTTTTCTCTTATTTTTAGAAATGTAAATGTGATATTTTTTGTTATCCGTTGATTAGAAACGTGATGACATAGACTTGTGTTTATGAAAATAGCCGGTCTGTGTATGAAAAATAACAAGTTAAAATAATTGTACACTTTAACTGTCTTTAAAGCAGCAAGTATTTAATATTTTCACTTGAAAAATGAAACGGTTAATTTAAGAAAATGTAAATATAATTTTTCAACACTACCTCGGATAGATTTCACACTACACTACTTGCCCCTCTTGGGCATGATGTAGATGTTCAGGTGAATATGTGGGGAAACCAAATGCAACCATTCATCTTCATACACGCTATCAATATGGTAGCTTCTAGGATGTGAAATAAAACCTAATAACTGTGAGTTTTGCTGTGTGAACTCCACAGGTACCCACGTGTATGTGACGCTGGGTTAAATGATCTGTTAAACTATTGGCTCGCTTGCTCCTCCAGATCCCTGGATGCCCCACGGTGCCTTGTCCTCGGCCGCCCAGTACTTCCCAATGGCCGGGAGTTGACCCCGCCCACCAGGATGACGCTGCGCGAGCAGCTAAGGGAGAAGATCTCGGCGGCCTTCTACCGCCACGGGCTGCTGTGCGCCTCCTACCCAGTACCCATCATCCTCTTCACATCTGCTAGCATCCTCACCTGCTGGTAGGTATTCTGACTGGGATTTACTGTTTGTTTGTTGTTTTTCTATGCTCAAAATTTAGAGCAAATGTATAGCGTTTGACCGACATTTGCTACAAACTGCTAGAAATTTGGAGCATGAGTAGAAATACAGGTAGTAGTGCTGGAAAACCTTAAAAATCGAAAAAGGAAAAATATACAAACACTACCTTCTGGGGGTGTTTGGAGAAATAGATAACATCTTGGAATACAATACAAAAGTGCCCTTATAGTACGATTTGGTGAAACTCATATTTGTTTTATTAGACTGTGTCAGAAAGGTGTTTATTTAACTTGGTGGTTATTTTTTAGGCTGTAGTGTTTTTAAAGGAATACTTCACTGAAAAGTCTATCTGGAGTAATCTAAATTTCTAAACAATAATTTTCACCAATTGAAAAGCTAAACATGCTGCTTATGGTGGAGGTTCAGAGCTATGAGGAGGTGATAAAGTGACAGGGGAGTAGTGTATGTAGTTCTGTTGTGGAGAAATAATTGGCAAGTATTTGATAAATGAAAGATAGATTTTGTCTCTGTGAGGGACTGACAGTGGGGCTGGTGTTTGGATGGCTGTATGACTCCAGACTTCTGAATAGTGCCTGTTTTTTAAGTGCAGGCTCCAATATAACTTGATGGAAAAACTGTCTTTTTCATCCAGTGTAGAATTACTGAATTGTAGAGAGTGTTTTTACAGAAGAGACAAGTATGAGCCGGCCATCTGCACACACATAACAGCTCCCCCCGCTGACATCACGATACAAACATTCACTTAGCACGCGCACACATCCACTCTTGCTAAACTGCTGGTCAAAAGAGAGGACATAGGTCAGAGAGTCTGCCTGGCTTCATCAGTAAAGGCATTGTAAAACAATCCCCCTGAAACGCACATTTGCACCTGCTGCATGCTGTCCTCCCAGCACCTTACAGCAGGGGTGCTGACCAAATGGATGACTGACCACCAGACGGGGCGAAGTGAAAGAAAAGAGCTTGACGACAGGGATGTTTAAGGGAGTACTAGAGCACAGGGCTGTGAGAAAATGGCTGTGTGAGAATGGGAGGCTTGTCCCTCCATCTGCCTGTCAGGAGGGGGGCTGGCCCTGCACAAAAGAGGCCTTTGTGGAGGTACAGTGACCTTGGAGAGTGGGGGAGGTAGGGGGAGGCATGGAGGGAGGGAGGTGAGAGTGGGAGAAAAGCAGAGAGAGAAGAGAGCTTTCTATCCAACTGATGAGAACATTTCTAAAAGACACATAAGTAATATTTGTACTAACCAACGGCTAAAATGACCATGCGCTGTCTGCGTGGAAGTTGATAATGTCATTGGTCAATACCAGTGACTCAGCGATTCCATTATCAGCTGATGAGATTCTCAGCCTCAGTGTCGCAACCAGTTTTATGACTCTTTCAGTCCCCTACGTCCAGACTAAGCTGTCTGTATTTCAAAAATGAAATTTAAAATGTATCCACACTCATGTCTAGGTCATTTCCATAAAAATTGCTGTCCACACTGAAACACCCAAACAATAAGAAAATAGCTTAATCTCTTCTTCGCCATCCTATTCGCAGCCGGCAATCAACAAAAACTGTGCATCACGACCAACATCTGGTAAGGAGCGTGTCAGAGACAGCCCAGTTACTCATTAAAATTCTGGTCTGGACCGTCCTGCTCTCTATGATCACCTTTACTGTGTTTTTACACAGCCAAACTCACAATTTAGTTCTCATGTTTATATTTTTCTGTTTCTGTGACAGAACAAGAATAAATATTTGGTTTGATAATGGTTCCTAAAGACTACCTGTCGAAGAGGCACTGGTAAATCTGTTTTTGAGTGAGGAAATACTCTTAAATGGAAAGAAAAATATGTGTTTTGAAATTCAAATGGCTTAATGTGAACATGCTCTTACTGTGCTGTCTTTGACTTGTCTTGGTCTTATTTGTCCATGGCGACAGCCCTGTGATCAACTATTCAGGTGCTCTGTCCTGTCTCGATCACCTACTGTAAAAGCTGACAATAACATAATTCTTAAATAATGTCAGTCTGACAGAGGTTTAGTTTTAGTGCTACATGTTTTCTCTCACAGTTGTGGGTTTAGAAGGGTTATACATGATCAGCAAGCAGGAAGAAAGCATACGGCCAACAGAAACAGGCTCTTTTCTCCATCAGAAAGATAACAAAAGGCTGTGTAAAGCTTTGTCCTATTATCTATCAATCTCCTCTGGCACCACTGAAAGCTCAGCCTGTGAACTATGGTTCTGGGTTGCCCAACACTGCCATTTCAAAATAAACTTACTACCCCTACACACGCACGCGCGCGCACACGCACGGTTCGGTGCTCAGAAGAGACTTGTTTCATAGAGACCCACCCATTTCCAGGAAGAAGAGGGAGTGGGTCTCTCCAGGTAGTATTTAATCTGGCAGGAAAAGCAGGAGGCCCTGCTTCCATGTTCTCAGAAGTGTTGCACAGTGAGCACACATCACGCAAACACATTCCTTCAAACTAAAGCACTCACTTTTACCGTGACGGCATCACCAAGTAGTGTGTTATTATACGCATACGATACATTGGGAAAAAAACATCCTTGCCACCATAAATCTAATGTTGTTAACTGCACTTGATGCCCCTTTTCTTCTGTATTTCCTTCTTATATTCCTCGATTTTAATGTCGTCAGAAGCAGATGCTTAAATATCAATTGAACAGAATTTCCCTGTCAAAAACATTTCAAACCGATCAAATCGGCACACTTTGAGAAGTTCAGTCATTCTCACACTCGTGTTCCATATCTAATAATTACCCGGTGACCCCTCCCCCCCTTTCTCTCTCCCAGCTATCCGTTGTTGAGGCTTCCCCTGCCTGGGACGGGTCCTGTGGAGTTCACCACAGGGGTGCGAGACTACAGCGTCCCTTCCCATGAGCCACAGGGAGACCTCGGAGAACGGCCCGATTGGGTAGGCGAAGAGAAAACACACATACTTTTTTGTTTTTTAACCTTTTTTTGTCCTTATTCATTCCTTAACCTTAAAACCAAATCCTCATCCTAACATAAGATGATGTGGCTTCTCAAAAATTGTCTAAAACTGCTGCTCAGATGTAAAGAAGCACTTTAATGCAAAGTAGTTTCACAGTACAGTTGGAGGCTCATAAATAATGTAAGCAGAAGGCTAACACAATGTGATGGCTCACTTGTCAGCAGTAGTTTGGTTTACTGTAAGCCTTTGAGATTTGAGGACAAGAAACTTAACAGCGTTCCCAGAACAATTTCACTGTTTCCGGACTGCTTTTTAGACCTCAAACAGTGATAGGTTACCTGTTAATGTAGTTGGTTCAGTAGACTAAAACAGTTTCCATGTGTCTGAATGTGTTATATACGTGTGTGTTGTGTGTTTGCTGTAGTATCGGGGCCCTCCGGTTGCCTACATCCAGCAGGTGTTGGTGAAGGCAGCGGTGTCTCCGTGGGACAGCAGCCTGGTGCCGGTGGACATGTTCCGGTCGCCACTGGGCCAAGTCTTTAGCCTGCTGGAGGAGATCCGCAACCACGTCCACTCTGACAGGTAAACATTCACACGTACGCAATGTTAGATGACAAACCTGATGTTCATTATTTTCAGTAGAAGAATGTCAAGCTCTACCAACACCTGAACAAAACTCTACATGTCCCAACTGTTAACAAAACTAGGGCTGCAACTATTATTCGATAAATGCTCATCTCCGTTTCTCAAACTGAAGGGGACGTCGTCAAATTTCTTTTTTGTCCAAACGCAACTGTCCAAAAGAAAAACACAAACACAATCTGGAATATTTAAAATAGAGAAAAGCCACAAATCTTTTTTTTCTCTATCATTTAGTGAAGGTAAAGATGAACTAATTATTGTGTCTTAAACAGTGTTGTTTTTTAAAAATACTTTGGTCTGTCCCTTAACACGTTAGCCAGTTCAAAGTCAAGCCGTGAACCCAAAACTAGCCTTTAAAGAAAGAAAACATCCATGACCTTGAGTTATGGAAAAAAAAGGGGATCTATTGATCTGTTGTAAACTACAAGGTCTGACTTTGCTGGGCAGGTGCTGTGTTGGGGCACTCTGTTTGTTTGACAGCTGTACTGTACCAAACACTGATATGAGTGCTTATTTCTAGGACAGCTTCTTGTTTTGCTTGAAGGTTGTAGAGTGCAGCCGATCCTAATGAAGTCTGTTTAAATCTAAAACCTCTTCTCAAGAGTAAAATTAATGACATGGTTGTTCCCTGGTCTAATTATCTTTACATTACGCGTTAAAATTGATAGATTAATGTTCTCTAACAGTAATTAGGATTGGAGCTTTTGGTATCTGTGATCTATATTTATATTGACTTCTCCTCGCCTCTGCTCCACTGTCCTCTCACCTCCTCCCCGCTGTTCCTCACCTCTGTCTTCTCCTTGATCGTCTCCTGTCAGCTCCGGGGTTCGGAGTCTGGAGACGCTATGTCTCCAGGTGACAGACCTGTTTCCAGGGTTACGGCGGATGCAGTCGGTGCTGCCAGAGCACGGCTGCCTGCTCGTTTCTCCCGGCAACTACTGGCAGAACCAGCGCGAGCTGTTTGACTCAGACCCCGACCTCCTCAAGACCATCCAGAAGCATGAACCTAAAGGCCTGCACACCTCGGCCACGCTGCGAGGTAGGGATGATGAGAACTTGGATTATTCGGTAGATGGTATAAGAGAAGCTAACAGGCTGCCTGCACACATGCTAATGGAAAAAATGTCTGACACTGAGACGTTTTTGTCAAGTTGAGGTTTTTGTGTTAGCATTCCTTCCACTCCCCCAACCCTCTAGGTGCTGTTTGCATTTGTTCTGAAGAGCATGAAGAACAGTCACGTGTATTTGTGACCTGTCATGCTCCAATGAACAGTATTTCTTACAGACTCAATGACATACTGTTATAGAGCATATAATGTGGTAAATATCCCAACTCAAGCAATCAAAAATGATGAGCCTGTTTGAACTTGTGACAAAGTGCTGGTAAACATCACCAGAGTTTGTCACCATCAGCTCTGTCATATGCAATCCACAAAAGAGCTAATAGCATAGTAATGTAAGTAATCTGTTCTCAACTCCTCCCACCTCTTTGAACTTATAGAAAATATATTTTAGAAATGAAGGCGCAAAATAAAGGAGTGGAGGCTATCCAGGGTCCTGCATACTCTGCTTTGTTGGAAGCAGTCTGCTATCATTCAACAGGCGAAATTGTAGGGAGGTAGTGAGTGGGGGATTAGTGGTATCGGCAAACTAAGAGGCATATTTACAGAGAACAAGCAGTTTCCTTCCCTGGGAACTTATTTAATTCTCTTAAAACTTTGCCCACTGACACAGTGAACCAAATCAACCTCTCTGGCTGCCCAAAGCCAGCTCAGCATTCTGCCTCACCTTCCAGCTCAAGTGATTTAGAGGTGGGAAGCTTATTCTGGAGCTGGAGTCAGGGACAGCTTGGCTGCCAGATACAGTCAGACTGATACTCTTGTTCCTATTGAGCTAATGTAAGGCCTGTCAGACCGCTGGCAACCTGGACCGTAAACTGTCCCTGCAGCCACCACAAGCCGAGGGGAGTCTAGACTCCCCTGGCTCTACATCAGTGCAAGTTAATAAAAAGGCATCACACCCCGTATGAAGTACATTAAAATTAAATGGCACGCAAATTTTATTGAGCATACTTCAAGAGGCAATATAATATAACAGCTGTAGGGATTTTTGGAATTGGCCGTTATATAACTGCATAACTACTAGACAGGCCACTAATGAATGACTTGGTTTAGATTACTTGCTTTGATGTGTGAGCCTACAACAGGAAAATGGTTGTCTTTTACACTAACATGCTGCACTGTGTGTGTTTTTAGAAAAGTTGAGTTTTGCGTGTGTGTGTTACAGACCTGCTGTTTGGCGTCCCCGGGAAGTACACAGGTGTCAGTCACTACAACAGGAAGAGGGTGGTGACATACACAATCACTGTAGTGCTGTCCAGCTACGACGCAAGGTCAGTTACAAATGCAATAGAAGAGCAGTAAATAAGCAATTTTTTCTCGTGCACCAGAAACCAAATAAGGGTTGTTTCCTCTGTAATGACTCATTCTGTCATGTTATGCACAAATTATTAGCTTCAATCATTTCTTTGTATTTTTACCTATCATTTCAATCATTTTTTTCACTTTAGACTTTTGTCACTGTGTAAAACAGATGTTATAGTGCAAAAAAGAAACTCTTTTTGACACATCTATGTTGACAGAAACCTTTATCAAAATTTGGTTTGACAAACTGCATAAACAATTCACTGGCCTGAGATAGAGGCCAGTTTTCATCATCTCATACTCATTTCTTAGTTTCTTAGTTGGCTGTATTTGCATTATGGATGATGATGATGATGATGTGTGTTTTCCAGGTTCCTTGGCAGCCTGCGGGCTCGTCTGAAGCAGCTCCACCCGTCAGCCAACTGCAGCCTGAGAGACGACCACATGGTTCATGTCCACTTCAAGGAGGAGATCGGCATCGCTGAGCTCATCCCCCTCGTCACCACATACATCATCCTTTTTGCCTACATCTACTTCTCCACACGTTAGTCCGACTCCCCGTCTGTCTGCACTCTTTCTGACCTGTGTCTCTTGTTCCACCGTGACATTTTCCTTCTGGCTTTTTTTGTTTTTTCCTTGTTCACACAACTTACTCACACCGCTTAATCTTTGAAATGTGCTAAAGATCCAGACTCCTGCCTAGTGTGCCTTTGTGTACGCACGTGTGTTTGTGTGCCAAGGTTGTTCCTGTCTGGTGCAGGGATAATCCTCACGCAGGAACATTGCACACCGCTGTAAGAATGCACCCAGCTAACCCTCATTGACTTGCCAGTACAAACATTAGTTCAGGGGACAAACACACACATACTTAGGTGACTAACAGACTTTAATTTCAAATGTAATGTGTAAAAGTAACCTTGTAACAGTTTTCTGATCATTTTATTTTTATTTTAGATTTTAAAGGTCAATGTGCGAAAATGATGTTTCTTGATTCCTGAAAGGGAAAAAAAGCTATAATGTCATTAAGTCAAAGTTGTTATAAAGTAGTTTTTTTCCTATTTGCTGGCATAGCTATCAAATACCATTAACACCTTGTGTTAATGAAATATAAAGAACATTTGATACACATGTGGAAACTGGATCTTTACAGTTTTACAGAATTAATATTTGAATGCAAAACTTTCATATTTTTAAAAATATACTTAGGCCAACACAGGGTTTCTGAAGGTTTTAAAAAGGCTTTAAATATGTTTTACTAATAGAATTTTGATCAAAAGTCTGTGTTTTAAAAGGTTGTTCATACTGTAAGTTTTCCTCTGAGAGTTTCTCCATTTTCTCCACTGTTAGCTAAACATTTTTAAAGTCTACAGTTCATGTTTATTTTAATAGCAAAAGTGCTGCCATATTTCAATAACTGGCATTTAAAGTAAATATTTAAATTTAAATTTTATTACACTTGCAGGAGTTCTGTTTAAATCCAGGCACACAATTGTGTGCAGCTAAAAAAAAAAATCATAGCTGACGTTTGTCTTTTACAAGCTATTTAGCAGGTCCCCAACTGTTTGAAAGATTTTGTGAATCTGTTTGTTAGTAAATGAACAGGACTGGATGTGCATCTTTCTTCATGTCTTCCTCTTCTCCCTGCAGGTAAGATTGACATGGTGAAGTCTAAGTGGGGTCTGGCTCTGGCTGCTGTGGTCACAGTTCTCAGTTCTCTGCTCATGTCTGTGGGACTGTGTACACTGTTTGGACTGACACCAACGCTCAATGGAGGGTAGGAATGCACACATTTTTCTTCATACTTTAGTTTTGGAAGATTACCAAGGTCGTGTCTGCGTCCTTGTTAGGCCGCTTTCAGATGAACTTTAGCCCTAAGCGGTGTGTCTCACAGGCATCTGAGAAGCCTTCAAATTCACTGATCTCTTACTGGATTTCCTGGGTTGTAGTTTATGTCTTACTGGTACCTGAAGCGACACACCCCCACCATCAGAGTGGTGAAACAATTTCATTGTTTCAACACAAGGCTGATTTTGGTCTGAACATCGTCAGTTTGCCTGTCTGTCAGTATATCTCAAAAACCTTTTTGAAGGACAGGAACAGAGACAAATACCCAGAATTTGTTTGAAATATTAGATTTTTGCCAGTTAAAAAATATTCATTTTTAGGCATAACCATGAAGACAGCCAGGCCATCAAGAAATCAGTTTAACTTTAAAAGAGTGACAGGAATGATGGTGTCACCTGTTGGAAAATTGTTGGTATCTGAGAACTTTCAGTACTTATAGTTTAATGTTGGAACGATTTCTGCAGCTGTTATGTGATCCTCATTATACTCCGTTATTGACATTCAAATGAATCCTGTTAATAGTTACTGCTCGAACAGACCGTTTCAGTTTCAACATTATCTCTTATCTTATTCACAGAAAGACAAGGACAGGTTCACCAACACACTCGCTTGCACACACACACACACACACACACACACACACACATTGGCTTATTGATGGTTTATTACTTCCTCTGCATTTACTTTACATGGATTTGCGTTAATGTTTACAGCAGGTGGGCAGAAAGTCAGTGTGTTAGTGTGGACAAAAAGGAAAGGGGAGTGGATGTGGGCGGGCCTTCGCAAAGGGGCGGAGATGTAGTCATATTGACACGTAGTGGCCGTCCAATCATTTGAGGGTTATTAGAAAGCAGACATCGTGGCGTGACAACGGCACGTTGTCGTCCAACCATAGACCAAGATCCACGCAGGTCCACTGTGGGCTGTGCTTGTACTTGCTTTCGTGTGTGTTTGCATAAGCACACATCAAGGTCAACATCACCAAACTATGCATACACACATCCTGCTTACTCATGGTTGACTCCACACACAGGGCTGCTGAGATAGCGTTAGAGATAAGTTGTGTGTGTGTGTTTATTGTGTATAGTGTTAATGAGTGCCTCTGATCTAACATGCAGTGCTGTTGACTCTGTGACCCAGTTATACACTTACTTCTATACTTCTGTCTATATCCACTTAGACTCAAGGATGAACTGAATATAAATTGATGGTCAAGAGGTCACTGTGACCCCACAAAACACATTTTTGGCCATAACTCAAGAATTCATATGCTAATTATGACAAAGTTTCACACAAATCGCTAATAGGATAAAATGATGAAGTGATGACATTTTATATCCAAAAGGTCAAAGGTCAACTTCACTGTGACATCATAATGTTTTAAATTTTCTTGTCATTATTCAACGCCATAACAGAACAGAATATTTCGCCATATTTCACATTTGGTCGGATACTGACCTGGTGACACTGATCTTGGGTGCCCACCTTGAAACTCTGGTGATTTAATAAATTAAAAGTTTGTCTTGATGATAATGCTAGATTAAATATTACCATGTCACCAAAGTTATTACACATGATCCTTATGTGATCATGGATGTGTGTACCAGATTTCATGGCAATCCTATTGGATGGATTTTCAACACACGTCACTCAAAACCGCAAATGTGAGCCTCATGGTGCTAGAACAAAAGTCAGGTGATCACCAAAGTTATGAGGATTCATTCTCTAAAGACCATGAATGTCTTGAATGTCATGGAAATCCATCCAGTAGTTGCTCCAAAAAAGTGGTGGACTGACCAAAAGACAGATTTCCTGGAGTTATTTTCAGATTCTCTAATGTGTCTGGGAAACAAGCAGAGAACAGATTAAAAAAAAACATGCTTATGTGGCAAAGGAAAATGTACCTAGTGGTGATGGTGTATATACACTGTACGCAAACTCAGAAATGAATTGGTTTTTCCATTTTAGTCGTGAGGTTTTAGTTTTTCCTGTTTTCCCTCTGCAGTGAGATTTTTCCATACCTTGTGGTGGTGATCGGCCTGGAGAACGTCTTGGTCCTCACTAAGTCTGTGGTGTCCACACCCGTCGACCTCGAGGTCAAACTCCGCATTGCTCAGGGTAAGAGCAGAGAGGCAGTGTGTTTTTTTTGTTTGTTTGTTTGTTTGTTTGTTTGTTTTTTAATCAAAAAACAATAACAATAATGTTGTTGTGATTCTCAAAATGCAACAGTGATTACTGTGAAAACGTTCAACAGTAGCTGAAAGAGAAACCTCTGGTTAGGAATTAGGGTTTAAATTTATCCAGTCAGGATTCTTGGAGGAAAGAGTGTGTGCATCAGTTTTTTGTGTCATTTTGTGCGTAGACATACTGTAGTTAACAAAGTAATACAAGAACAAAATATACTGTAAATTATACACTTGACATGTTTACCACATATTCACTCTATAGAGTCAATTACCTGATTAGCTTTTGGAGCTTTTTTCTGCATCATTTTCTATATTAATGAGAGAAAATATCTGGACATTTAGCAGCTCAAGTATGTTTTGCTTCTTTTCAAAAATGTTCTTTGTTTCCTCAGGCCTTAGTAATGAGAGCTGGTCTATCATGAAGAACATGGCCACTGAACTGTGCATCATCCTCATTGGATATTTTACTCTAGTGCCAGCAATCCAGGTAACAGAAATATTGTTGAAATGTTGCATACAGCCAAAAAAACAGTATATAAACAGTAAATAAATATGCAGACATGGGCTACTGTTGTAGAAGATGTTGGGAGGAGAAAGAGAGAGTGAGAAATGTTTCTTAATAAACACATTACAGTGAGAAATGCTAACGTGATGTCTCTGATGTCTCCTCTGGTTTCTGTATGTTGCAGGAGTTCTGTCTGTTTGCTGTTGTGGGGCTGGTGTCTGACTTCTTCTTGCAGATGTTCTTCTTCACCACAGTACTATCTATAGACATCCGCCGCATGGAGGTGAGAGTTCACACACACACACACACACACACACACACACAAACCTCAGTTTGTGCCTCATAAAATCATCATTTTACATTTCAATTTTTTTTTATTCAAGTCATAGATATGAGCCACAGGTTCCCTCAAAAGTAAATAAAAGTAAAAGTCGTTGACTAATATTTATTCTTCATATAATCAGTGGCACATATCTGTGAATCAACAGTGATAATCAATGCAGAACACACAGTGATAACATGAAGATTACAGTTAGCCGATATAGGTCATACAGGAGGTCAGATGGCTGTCACAGGCCCACATACATTCACCACATAGTTTTCAGAGCACTTCTTGTGTAAAACCTCTTACTGCGCCACTGTTAGGCCTTTTTCCTGTCACACACCTACTGAAGTCTTTATCTCAATGCCTTGCTAAATGAGCATTAGCACCATAAGCTGGCTGTAAAGCCTATACATTTACATACACAAAGTATCCATAAAACCTTAATCCTTAGAAGAATATGTGGTATATGTAAAATATGTGATTAACGGGGCTGCAACAAACTAACAATTATTTTCTTCATCGATCTGTTGATTTTATTTTATTTTTTTAATGAATATTTGGCATTTATGCTTGATAAATGACTTAAACAATGAATTAATTGATCAACTGACAATAGAGTTGTACACTTGCAGACAGAGAGGAATGGTTCAATGAAATCATCTGGTGGTGTCTAACTCTGCCTCTCGACTTTGAGTATAAGAATTAGTGTTTGACTTTCTTAGAAGGCAGAAACCAATCAGTGTAATCAAATATTTAAACCACCTCATCTCTCCAGCTGGCTGACCTGAACCGCCGCCTGCCAGCTGAAGCAGGTCTTCCTCCACCCAAGCCTGGCCCGCTGCGTCCCCGAGAGGTGCCCCCTCCCCCACGACCTTCCCCTCACACAATCACCCTGCAGACCCCGGCCTTTAGGAACCTGAGGCTTCCCAAGAGGCTGCGTGTGGTGTACTTCCTGGCTCGCACACGCCTGGCTCAGCGCATCATCATGGTGAGAAAACTGAAATTTGTACAGTCTGCTGTCTGTCATTTGTCTCACGTTGTTGCCTTCTTGCATTGTGTGGCTGGAATTCATTGTGTTACTAATCAAATCCTTATTGTATAAATGTCAGAAAGAAAAACAAAGACTGACAGCAACATTCTCTGTCAATTTAATAATTCAGTGACGCAGATTCGGTGAGTTTGGCTGCACCCTCAAACTGACTTGCATGTTTGCCTGCAATTCAAAGCGCTTTACAGATGACTAATCATTTCGCGTTGACAAGACTAAGACTAGAGGATTAGATTCCAGATTCATTAATTTCAGCAATTATCATCTGCTTGCGTCAATTATGAATCCACCTTTTAGTGTTGCTGGAAAGCCAAAACAGATGAAGAAAAGACACATTTTCACTGTGGGCCAGATTAAGGCCCAGACACACTCCAAACTGGATTTCACACACAGTTGTGTTTATACTATATTGGGTGTCCAGCTAGGTGGAGGGGTTCACATAAGCAGTTGGCACGTACGTTTGCAGATGTGGGCAGATGACGAAATGTACGTCACGCAGACCCTCTGATGCAGAAAGTATAATTTCAGCTGTGACAGCCAGTAAAAGAGAGATTAGTTAAAAAGACAAGTCTATATGATGAGATACCCACAGTGTAATATGACATATGATGTGACTATGATATATAAACGTGTACAATAAGAGAAATTCCTTCCTCCTAAGGCAAAATACTGCAGGTGGATCATTTGATTGAAAACAAGTCTAAGCAACTCAAGCAGAAATTCCAGATAATACACCTCAATTGGACGATCTTTATCATTCATTTGCTTCACTTTCAGGCTGGCACAGTGATCTGGATCGGCATCCTTGTGTATACCGACCCAGCTGGGCTGCGCACCTACCTGGCTGCGCAGGTGTCTGAGCAAAGCCCTCTGGGAGACCCCGGAGGAGGCGGCCTACCCCCTCACCTGGGGGTGGCCCCTGTATTCCATGGAGGAGATCCTACCAGCACCCTCAGCGTCCACCCTGCACCAGATCCAACTCCCTTACCCGAGAACCAATCACAGGGCCACCACGGCTCAGCCAGGGCAGGGCCTCTCCCCCAGGCCCCGCCCACCGTGCCTCAGATCACCTGGGGGGCGGAGGACGAGGAGGGATGGAGGAGACTCTCCTTTAGGCACTGGCCATCGCTCTTCAGCTACTACAACATCACTTTAGCCAAGAGGTGAGTGGGGCAGGAGAATTCTGTTCTTTACCTGTTTACACAAGTTAATCCATTTTAGGCTGACAAGTAATTAACTCAGAGTGACAGATGTCATAACCAGGACAAAATTGCCTGCATGAGCTCATTCACCAATTATGAAAACTTTGGTTAAGATGTCTGACTTCGTTCTTTATTAACTCCTTAAAATTCTGTTATATCTAAAATATTTATATAAGATTTTATTTATATAAAACCCTCCTTTTAATTTCCCTTAAGTAGCTTAAAGGTTGGGTAAATCATTTATTTTACAGTATCATATATATTCTTTACTCTTCAAAATCTCGTTCAAACTCTTAATTGAAGCTATACTGTATGATGTTTATACTGAGTGAAATATTCTCAGCCAAGACGTTTTTAGATGCTTAACCACTTCATTAAATGGAAAAATGTTAGATGTCTTGTGCAGAATTTTACACACATTTCTTCAAAATTCAGCCCAACAAATTTGGTATCTTTGGAAATTATAGGATCTCTGCTATAATTTAAAATAAAGCTTCACGAGTCAAACAGGCAACTAAAGCAGAGAAATAAGAGAAGAATTTAATTTTTTCCACTATTGATTTTTGGGAAAGTCTGGCGCAGCAGGGAGACACAAAGACGGAATCAAGCAGTAATTAAAATTACTGAATGATCATCTCTCAAATTATCAACTAACTAACCTTCTAAGATGGTGTAAATCACATGTTTTAATACTTCTGTGCTGGCAGATGTTTCTATCTGATCTATCATATCCAAATAAACGGTGAAAGAAAAGTCCGAAGACTGACCTCTACTGTGTTCTGTAAAAACAACAAAAGGACATAAACATTAGATTCTGACGACTCTCATTAATCTATTGTAGGAAAAAGCCAGTTCCTGTTTGAATGTTTTATTATACCTCAACAAATACTCTACAGTATGTAATATGTATTACAATGTCTTTCAAAAATTAATAAAGTAGACAAACTTCCTCCCACTGTATTATTTTTCTATTGGCTAGTACTGTATTCATGTCCCTCCATGGTTAAAAGGTGCTTTGGTCAGGTGTTCTGCACAGACGGCCCCGTCATGTTTTGTTACATCCTCTCTGTTATTGTCGGTCCTGTTTCAGGTACATTAGCATCTTACCCGTCATTCCCGTCACCGTTCACCTGAGCCCCCAGGAGGCCATCGAGACGCGTCACCCTCAGGACACAAGGCACCCGCCGCCACCCATTCCCAAGGTCTCTGCAGATCTACAGACGGACCTCACGCTCTACAAGTCAGTACTGAGACACACACAAACATACGCATAGACACATTGATCTGCACTCAAGTAACCTGTTATTGTTCCTTTCAGTAATCCAGTTTCCTGGCATGGTTTTTACCAGATGTGCATGACAAAACCTCAGAAAGACAAAACGCCAACAGCTGTGTGGTTGTGTGTTATTCAGTCCAAAGTCTGACTGAAACTAAAACTCAGCCTGGCTAATAAGTCAGTTTCAACACCTCAACAGAAGGTTATTTGTAAAATCCAGACATGCTCAAAGTAAGGAAAAATGTTCACTACAGAGCTGTAGTGTCATATTACTAAAAAACTTCTTAAAGCAATCAGATTGTTGGTTTCTTGGTCTTCTGGGTTCTTTTCTGCATGTAAATTAAATGAGAAAGTGAATTACATCCTTCTAAAATGTAAAATAGCGCTACAAAATCTTATGATTTTGTTATGATTGTCATAAAAGGAGTTTTTATTGTTTGTACAGTGCCTATAAAAATGTCAAATCACACTGTAATTAGGCTTTTTTTCTATCACTAATCAAAAAATTGTCAAAAAGAAAGCATATCTCTTTACAACCCAGTCTAATTGATGATATAAGTTTGTTAATTTGTTTTTGGGTTTTTTTCTCAGCACTCTTTTTGACATTGTGTCAGTCATGCTGCCCTAATTCACAGTCACTCTCCAATGTAAGCCAGGGCCACAGCACTTGCAAGTCCTTGGCCTTGGGTGTTTCCACCAGAGTGTCATTGAACTGATTGCACAGTGGACATTGAAACCTTTATTTAAGTCCCCTCTAAAACAGTCCTGCAGCTGGAGTTGGAGCAGTAAAGCAGAATAGAGTCCAAGGTGATCCAGAGCCAAGGTCGTGTAGAGCACACTCTGATATATGTGGAAATTTTATTATTAGTGATTTATCAGAAAATAAATGACTGAGTTATGCTTTCAAGTATTGGTCATAGAAATTTTACAACAAGTCAAAACTGTGTAGGAACCCTGTTTTAGGTGTTTTATAGGGTAAACGTTTTGGAAGTTCGGTTAATAGGACCTTTTTTCTTTTACTTCTAGAGGAAGGGTATAAAGGAGAGGCTAGATCTGTGACCTGGATACGCCCAAAGTGCACTGTGTCAAGTGTCACTGGACTGATTGTTATTTTATCTGAGACAAAGAAGGGAGGCCACTTGTTATTGACTGAAACTGACCGGACCAGCTTGGCTGACTGGTTGCTTTTAAAAGGAGAAGATGGTTTGTCCTGTATAGTCTCAACTTGGAGGAGGTTTCTTCTACTGTGGTTTTTTTCTTTTACAGTTTTGGTCCTCAGAGAAAAAAGTACACAAAACCTGTTTAGCATCAGCATGTTAGCATTGTGATTGTCATGTTAACATTTAGCTCAAAGCACTGTTGTTCCTAAGTACAGTCTCACAGAGGAGCTAGCATTGCTATTTGTTGTGCTTAAACCACGGCAGCCGTTCATGCAGTGACAGATCTATCGATCACTGCTTTGACAGTCATTATTTCTGCCTGCTGTGCATCTGGAAAACTTGTGTGCAGGAAAGCATGTCGCTATGACAACTGGCGACCCCGAACGTCTTGGCTGCCTTTGTTTGATACAGTGATTTAGATGCTTCTTCTTCTGTTGATACATTTGAAGAAGCAATAAATGTAGTTGTTTTAATTGTTGCCTTGTTTTTTGTACGTGATGGAACATTATAAAAAATGTTCAGTAAAAAATGGAAAAAGTTTTGGAGTAAACTCTCTGCAACAGAGTAAATGCATCTTGGCAAAGTGGCCAAAGAGGCATAAAAAGTACTGACAGCTTTGTTCATCTTTGTTATGTTATGGATAAATTGTTGCATACATTTATTGTGCGGTTTTACACAAGATCAATGACATATCTGTTTAAGAAGCCTGTGAACTAGATGGTAAGATCAGACTACTTTTATCTTAGAGGGAAATTCCGTTGTCACATAAATTACTTTGTATACCTCCTTGTTGGGGTCCATCTCCTTTTCTGTTGCATATCATCTTAATGAAAGCTCAGTGAAAGCTCATCTCCAGACTCTGATATTGTTTATCACTTTGCACTATCACCCTCACCAACAATATCAGAGTCTGGAGTTGAGCTTTCACTGATCTTTCATTGTTGTGTAAGGCAGTGTGTTATCACCCCGTCTGCTGAGTGAAAGGTTGGGTTCTTCGTTTCATCTTTGGCCAGTAGATAGGAAAGCTATCAGCTGAAGGTCAGGTCAGGGTCGTGACCTTCACAGCAGGAAGTGGCAGCTAAATTTCACCGCTTGTTTAGATGACCCTGAGACGGAGAGTAGGCCAGTGTGATAAAGGTGAAGAAGCTGTAACAACCGGTTTCAGAGCAGGTTGCCACACAGTGAGGGACACAGATGCAGGTTTAAAGGTGGAACAAGAACTTGTCTGCAAGCACAAGAAACAATCTAAGCATGCAATAAGAAAAATCATCACTGGAGCCTTGCAGTAGTACTAGTACAGGCATCTTTGGGTTGTGGACATTAGAGGAGGTCATCTTGTGCTTTGAGAAACAGTGATCGACATTTTTCACCATTTTCTGACATTTTATGGACCAAATAACTAATCGATGAATCAAGAAAATAATCGTGCAGCCCAAAAATTCACTGCACATTCCATCTGCATAAACCAACACTGAGCACTGCATCATTCTTCTAGACCAATGCCTGCCTCCCCAACCTCCTCCTGCATTAGCATTTAGATTAGTTAGAATTTCCAATCTTTGTCTCAATATGTGTTCATAAGCTCGGGGACGGTCTGTGTCAAGAAATGTTTGCCTAAAGTCAGGTGCGAGAGAGAAGGAAGTGGGATTTCCCCTCATAAAAATCTCCATTAAATAATGGGCTCAAAATCTAAGAGAAGAAATAGTGGTTTATCTTGTACCTGACGAATAAGGAGTCCAGTTTGTTGACACTGTTTAAACCACCAAACCGAGTTACTGATAAAGAACACTACATTGTTCTGCCTCCTGATAGCACCTGATGACTGCATGGGTCTTGGAAAGTTGCTGGAGGATTGTGTGCAGCGCTGTGGATGATGTCAGAACTCATCACTGTTTCTGTTTAGCAAAACGATGCAACGATAAGAGAAAAATAATCAGCAACTGCTTTTTACTGCTACAGTTAAGATTGTTGATTAAAAGAACGTGCTGTGTGTGAAGGTTGTCGGCTAATTGTAATGTTTTATGTCCTTGGCCTGAATGAGTTTTAGGGCCCGGTTATTCCCACAGGTTGAAAACTCTTTGCTTATAAATTGTTTATGAAAATAGTTGCAGATGAACTTTGTCCATCAAGGAATCGATTAATTGACTAATTGTTGTAGCTCTTATCTAGACTTTCTACTGTATAATAAAGGCAGAAAAGCCCCAAATATTTACTTAAAAAAAACTCTCTATCTCATGGCTTTTGTTGGATGACACAACATTCCTCACACGTGTAACATAAGTAAGTACTTGTAGCCTTTTGTTTAAAATAAGCTTTAGTTTCAGGGCAGCAGACCGTTTTTAAGGAGTGGTGTTTCAGGCAGGGCAGGTCACACCTCTGTGGCAGGTTTCATCATCACAGCTATGCTACATTCCCACAGCAGGTAGTAGAGCAGGTATACTCTATGTGCTATGTCATGCTCTGCTCACCACACGGTACAGTAGGATTGGGTTTGTATGGTTGGACTTACAAGGGCGTAGTGTTTATTTTTCTTTATGGAAACAAAACTCCCGGTTGTCACGTTGAAGTGATTAGGAACTTGTCTCTTTGCTTTTTTTTAATCTAAAACACACAAAGTATATTTATTCATCAAATTAAAGGCTCTAAAATGTAGAGCTCCTGAAACAGGACAGATCATGTATCAAGTTGCCTGCCTGAAAGGATCCTGAAGTTATTTAAAATGAGAGAAAGAAAAATGTAACTTGAAAGAATTACTGTACATATGCTTATAAACAAAAAGGTCATGACTACAGGAAAAGATCATTTTATTTTTGTTTAAGGGGTGAATTGTGTTCAAAAATAACTAACTACATAGATAGATAGATAGATAGATAGAACTGTGATCAGAATAGCATGGGTGCAATTAGCTCTAGCCTCAGCTGACACATTTTAAGTGTAGAAAGTATTTTGTAGAAGAACTTGCTATATTGTCCTGCTTTCTGTACTGTTTTGATGGGAATAGTTGCCTCTGTTTGTTGTTTTTTTTCTTTTATGCCAAGTTGTTTGTGTAATTACTTACAGACTGAAATAAATTTCAATTTGAGTGAATGCGGTGACCAAAGAGGGCAGATTACTGGGTTAGCAGGAAAAAAAGAAGGCTTTGGATGTGATCAAAATGTTTGCATGCCACTGACCTTCAAACTACAGGACATTCACTGTGTATCAGTCCATTCTTGTTTTTCTCTCTTTGTTTAGTTCAAACCTTCCTGCCACAACAGATCAAATCAGACAAAATACTACAGGACATCATGCAATGCTGACAAAAACAAGCGTGCTTAGGTGAACACAACAAAAAACATTCCATATTCGACCCCTCTTTTGTCCTTCTTTCAATCCAGGGTGGCAGCTCTGGGCCTGGCGGCGGGCGTCCTGCTGGTTCTGCTGCTCTTCTGTCTCTACCGGGTTCTGTGTCCGAGGAACTATGGACAGAACGGTGTCACCCATGGGCGCCGGCGCCGAGGGGACCTGCCCTGTGACGACTATGGCTACTCACCGCCTGTCAGCGAGATCTCGCCACTGCTGCTGAGGGGCCACAGTATGGTGAGAATGGATTCAGATAAAGTAAACACATACACGCCATTAAATATTGTGTTGGGGGAAAAGCAGTTTTTGTATGGAGAGGTCCATGTAGATACACTTAATAGAAGACAAACACAATTCACCCACTAATTTTTGTGTCTGTTAAGATGTGAACCAGATACAGTGACACCTGCTTTTAAATTGAGTTGTTGACTTCAGTTGCCATGTTTCACACGCTGTAATTATGAAAGTCTTCTGTGCATGTGTACATGTGTGCATTTCACCAGAAGAGTCAGATTACAGTGTCAGCTTGGAACAACAACAGGAGGTCACTGTGTCAGTTGGGACGCTTGAACAGGAATAGAAAATTGGTTGTGGCTCAAAGATAATCACATGTAAGCCAGGAATAAACTGACGCCTGCTTTTAAAAATATTGTTACAAGGTTCAAAGGTCAAAGTGCCTGCAATAAATAAGACCAATGTTCTTTTTATTTGACTGAATGATCATTGACTGAAGGTTTACAGTTGTAGGTTAAAAGATACAAACTGAGGAAATACGAGATTATTTGTTTGTTTTATAAGAAGCTGACTCATGCTTTGTATTTCTGTCTTGCAGGACATCGAGTGTTTGGCCAGTGACGGGATGCTGCTGGCTAGCTGTTGCCTGGCGGGACAGATTCGGGTTTGGGACGCCCAGACTGGTGACTGTCTGACTGTCATCCCAAACCATGGGTGAGAGTGCTTTGTGCTTTTCTGTCACTTAACAGACCTTTTTATATTATATAATTTTGGCAGTTAAAACGGGTGAAAAGTGGTTTTGTTTGCTATTTTCCAGCCTTCATCTGTGACAGTCAGTTTAACTGTCACCTAAAATGAAAAAGAAAAATTGAAACTGTGCACTCTGTCTCCTTGTCAGGCTGAGACGGAGCAGCAGCAGTGGCTGCTGGGATCAGCGGGATGGCTGGGACAGCATGAGTGGAGCCGCGGAGTCGGACTGTTTAGGCTCTGAAGGTCGCGACGCCTCCGTCAGCGGTGACGGCCTATCAGAGGACGAGGGCTACCCACTGAGGCGCCGCAGCGCACCCGCCCGGCCCACTCTTTTCAACGACCAGCCAGATCTCACCCCGCTCATTGACACCAACTTCACCTCTCAGCCCCCCTGCCACCTCTCCACCCCTCCCAGGGGAGGCTTTGACTTTGGAGGCCTGGTGGAGCGTGCCTACATGGAGCATGAGCCCCCCTCACCCTCCGCCTACCCCTCTCCTTCTTCAGCCTCATCCTCACCGCCCTCAGGTGCTCAGCTCCAGAGTTTAGGGGATGCAGGAGCCCCTCTGAACCAAGAGAGGGCCTCCGCAGCAGGGACACAGGCAACTGCAGACTGGGACAGCTCAGTCTGGGCCATGGAGCTGAGAGGAAATCTGATAGCTGCTGGGAGGAGCAGCGGTAAACTGGAGGTGTGTAAAATAATACCTGTTATTGTAAAAAAGAACAGATGTCTGTGTTTAAATGCCCTATCTATTTTCACACCAAGAAAAATGCAAGTTTGTATGAGGTCATGATGGTGAACAAGTTTTAATTCTTGTTTTGTGTTACTGTGTTTATGTGTAAACATTTAATATTTATAAAGTTTTAGTCTTTTGAATCTGTGTACCTCTAAAGGTTTTTAAGACATCTGGTAATCTTTTAAGAGCCCAAATTAAGCCAGCCATTAAGTGACCCTTCACATGCTTCACTTTGTTTGGAAACACTATTATTCTCAGTCACATTCAAATTAAAATCAGAAGCAGGTGAAATATTGTGGAAGCCAAATGGAGGCGCAGTGTTTAGAGAACTTGCCGTGTGTCTGAAGAAGGTTTTGACACGACTGTAAAGAAGATACTGAACTCCTCTTTCCTCCGTCATTCTGTGTAAAACATCAGCAAAAATGAATAGAGTGCTACGTTTGGTTACAGTTGTGGGACGCGGTGGAAGGGTCGTTACGCTGCAGTAATGAAGACGGTGTCTCGGGGATCACAGCTCTGGCCTTCCTCAACAACAGGTGAAACAAAACACACACGCATACACAAGAGCCAACCATGACATCACTGTTTTTTTTTTTTGTTTGTTTGTTTTTTGATGTCACATCCATTTCTTATTTGTTTCAGGTTTTATTCAAGTGCAGGTTACACTTGAACACACTCATTACACTTTATTTCAGTGATTTGCTATGATATAACCACTGTTTCTGAACAGTATGAGGTGGTACTACACAATTCCTCCAGGAAATTGGTTAGAGGAGTTTGGGGAGGCGAAAGTACGATGTGATTGATCAATCAGTCGCCTGCTGACTTGAATCGGACAGATCCTGATTTATTACTAGATGAAGGTTAAAACAATCACCTTAGTCATTAAATACATGGCCTTTGCCCTGTGATGTAGCGTCACTATTCATTTTCACTGAAGCTTAATAGCCTAATATTACATTTCAAAGAAATGTAATAATTTCCTTTGACATTAGTGGAGGTGCTCACTCTTCAATAAAACTGCAGAAAACCCTGTACTAACTATTGTAGAGCATTTCTATTAGGACATACTGTATTTAAAGCTAAAGTAAAGTCACATGTCAAATGTAGGCCACAATAAAAAATTAAAAAAGGTGTATCCAGTTTGTTACATCTAAATGAATAGAAACTATAGTGTGGCTTATTTAGAGTCTCCATGTTTCTCCTCAGAATCGTAGCGGCTCGGCTGAACGGGTCTCTAGATTTCTTCACTGTTGAGATAAACAAACCTCTGGGTCTGCTGCAGTACAGAGGTGAGGCTCAAACTCAAACACTTTAATCTTGACCATTGAAATGTGTTGATTTATGAATTCTGTATATTCCTACAGCTGGTTAATGTCTTTTTCCATGTTAAATTGTTCTGATGAGGCAGTGAAAGGCTTTAATGAGCTTAATGTGAAGTAAGTGATGACAAAATCAACACAAATGAACAAAAAACACGCCAATCTTATTCATTAGGTGCTGTCGCCTCTGTTGCTTTGTTTGTTTTGCACAATATCTCACATCTACTCCACATCTACTTGTTTATAGATAAATGTTGTGTTTGCCTCCTTTAAACAGATCCAGAACAAATATCATTTGCTTTTTTTTGCTTTTTTCTTTTTTTTTAAAACAAATTAGCCAGGTTAGACTCACTGTTGTTGTTGATTTTCTTCCTCTCTCAGACTCTGAAAAGTCACTGTCTTATATTTTTGACACATTACAGTATCTAAATCCTTAAAATCCTTAATTCCACTTAAATAAAGATGAAATAGGAGGCAGAAATGTGCATAAAGATTCCAGATCATTTATGGGAAAAAAACATATGTCCTCCTCCTGCAGGTGCCCCTGGGCGAGGCAGCATGCCTCCCTCTCCCTGTTACAGCAGCGAGGATGTGATCAGCTGCCAGCTCACGCGCTCGGTGCAGTGCGCTCATCAGAAGCCCATCACAGTGCTGCGAGCGGCCGCCGGGAGGGTGGTCACTGGCAGCCAGGATCACACTGTCCGGGTAACAGACTGAATACTGACATGTCTGATGTTTATAAGAGGTTGTGAGAAGCATGAGCATAGGAGTCTTAGAAGTAGAACAAGTAGTAAGGACTTTCAGGGTGTAGAATGTGAATACAGTGTGTTTTACAGCAGTAGTCTCAGTCATGTCTTTTAGATTTATGGGTGATAAACACACTAGGTTCATGTGTACAGAAAGCACAGATATAAATAGAGTAAACATTACTAGACAAATAGTATAAACAGTGTTCTTCATGTCGGTGTCTAATCCTAATAAATTCTCTCTCTGTTGTATATTTGTCAGGTTTATCGTCTGGAGGACTCGTGCTGCCTCTTCACCCTGCAGGGTCACTCTGGAGGGATCACAGCCATTTACATAGACCAGGTCCATAATAAACCCTGATTCCAATACTATTTTATATCACAATACTAATCTGTGGTGTCCCTTCAATGCTATTTTCTATTGAGCTTATACACTAAAATACAAAGTATTATCCCAAATCAGCATTGTGCTTTTAGTTATTTTATGAACAGAAAGTATGTTTATAAACTATGTCGCTGAAAATTGTGTCACCTAAAGTCCAGTCAGTGTTGTCCACTTTTATTAATGATTGATTAATAATGTAGTGATTTTAGTGAGACATTTTGATGTAGAAAATCTGCATGAATGATCATAATATTATATAACTCTTATTATATAATTCTTATTATTTTGGGACTCTGTCTCTGTCTCCTCAGACGATGGTTCTGGCAAGCGGCGGGCAGGACGGCGCCATCTGCCTGTGGGACGTCCTGACAGGAAGCCGGGTCAGCCATGTTTACGGCCACCGTGGCGACGTCACCTCGCTGGTCTGCACCACCTCTTGTGTCATCAGCTCAGGACTGGATGACCTCATCTGTATCTGGGACCGCAGCACCGGGATCAAGCTCTACTCCATACAGCAGGTACAGTGGTGGTTCATTTTATATCTAGAAAATGCACCAATCACCAGCGAGCGTGCTGCTACACATGTGACCATTAAAATAAACCAGTGTCACAAGCTGCATGTCCACAAGTTGTTAGACTGTTCAACAAAGAGTGATTTTCAATTTTAGACTGTTTTTGTTTTGCAGATTAATCCATATAGTGCTCTAGTGATTATTTACAGCAGCAGGATGGTGTGTGTGTGTGTGAGTGTGTTTTCATGGTGATGAAGTGATCATCCAGTGTAACAGTGTGACTCATTGATGTGTTTTTAGTTTTTGGAAAAAATGAAGCTCTACAGAGGAATAAGGCTTTGTATACACAGACTTGTTCACTGTAGTTTTTTATGGGATGTGTTGACAACATGGAAAATATTAAAAGCCTTTTATCCTTAAATAAATTAACCCATCTCCATTTTCTCCTGGAATTTCAGATTTTCTGAATTCTTGGTGTATTTCAGACCAGGAACGTTTGATAAACTCTGTAGTCAAGTCAGGGACCATTTAGAAATTTTACTGAAACAATAAGTTCATTGGTTTATAAGTTGATCAGAAAAGGTATTTTGGTTGTATTTGTGTAACCATTTAAGTCATTATTGTGCAAAAATGCAAAACATTTGCTGATTCCAGCTTCTAAAAAAGGGTGTTCTGCTTTTCTTACATGTTTATCATTGAATTGAAATCTTGGGGTCTTATGCTGTTCGAAGGGAAAAACTAATTTGAATACGTCACCTTTGACTTGGACTTTCCCTATTTTGTGACACTTTCTAGATTAAACAAATCTATTAAACTGAAAAAATAATCAATAGATTAATCACTAATGAAACTAGTTGAAGCTCTGACCTGACATGTATTTAATTGTTTCTTATGTTTTCAATCTAACGTCTCTCTCCCCTCTCCAGGAGGTGGGCTGTGGGGCCAGTCTGGGAGTGATCTCAGAGTCTCTCCTGGTGACAGGGGGCCAGGGCTGCGTCTCCTTCTGGGACCTGAACTTTGGGGACCTGCTGCAGACGGTCTACCTGGGCCAGAGCAGCGACGGCCAGGGCGTCCGGCAGCTGCTGGTGCTCGACAACGCGGCCATCGTCTGCGACTTCGGCAGCGAGCTCAGCCTGGTGTATGTACCCTCGGTGCTGGAGAAACTGGACTGAGAGACTGATGGCGAAGGTGGACGGACGGTCGTGGCAGTTAACGTTGGTGGGAGCACTCAGAACATTCTTCTCCTCTTCATCATTTTGACTTTCCCACTGTTTTTTTGCTTTTTTTTGTTGTTTCTTGATCATTAGATCATACATTTTTTTTATAGCAGTGAGTTTTGAATGCAAGCCTGGGTGTAATGACGAAGATGCAACCCGCTGCATTTTATCATCAGAGGGTGACAGACCCTCGATCATGACATGTCGACATTTACGAGGGTCATGAGGTCTGTTAAAGAAAAGCTGGATGTTTCTCGCCTAAAGAGGATCCACCAGTCACCAGTTTGTGCTTTTGTGTGTGTGTTTGTTTTCGTGGCTCTGCCCTCTATGCTGCTGATACGAGTGGGGCTTCACAGGGACCCCCACCCGCCCAGAGAGGAAGATAAAACGGTCTTCTTATTTTTTAAATATTCCCGCTGCCTCGTTTCGCTCGACAGTGAAGTGCAGCCACAGCTTGACGGGTCCACAGCCTGTTGGGATAAGCTAAGCAGTTATACATAAATGTGTGTGTTTGAGTGTGTGTGTGTGTGTGTGTGAGAGAGAGAGAGAGACTGAATGCATGAATGAATCTATGCCCTTTTTATGGCAAAACACTGCTGAGAACAAAAATCGATTGGGTGTGTGTGTGTGTGTGAACTGATGATTACTGTATAAAGTAAACCTCCAGAGGGGGCTGTTTTTATATGTATAAATCTATTATTTATTAGCGATACATTTTTAATAACAGTTTGTTTATGAATAGCTAATCCCGGCTCTTAAGAATATAATGTGGCGATGATGACATAACTGTAAGATGGTGATTTTTTTGGGGGGTGGTTGGTTTTAAAATAATTATTTGTAATATTGAACTGGAAACACTGACATGTTTGTTGTTATGGAGTTGAGGGTTAAAGAGGGAAAAGGTTTGGCCTTTATCCCAGCCTCAGCCTCTGATTCTGGGGTTACTGATGCTGTTCGAGGGGCCCCTGAGGGACCCTCAGCCCCTGTATGCTACACCTTCATCAGGCTACCTCCATTTTCCAAAACTGCTTGAATTTTGGATGAGAATACTGACGTTGCTCTGCACAGGCTGACGTTGGCCAACGTCATGTTTACATTGGCTACTGTATTTTTAAAAATTGTGCCCTTTAGAGATTTTTTTTAAATCACTGTTTACTGTAACTGATTCATCTTAAACCGTTTTCAATCCAGGATTTCCATTTTGGCCACAAACAAAGATAAAACTTACCGTACTTGGTTCAACATTGGACCTCATATTACGTACATTTTGTAGCCATTGCCGTGTTGTTGATGCACATGTAAGTGGAGTTTGTCTTGAAACCTGTCCACCTCTTTGTGCAGCCAGCCAGCGAAAATGTGAAGGCAACAAATAGATGAAAAGATGGCTAATACATCAAACGGCACCTCTGGTGTAGAGAAAACAAAACACCCAAAGACTTTGTGTCTCCTTTTAAAATGTTACTCTATTTTATGCCCCTATTAGCTAAAAATATACATTATTTATACACAGATGCTCAAAAGTTTCACTCTTGCTGTTAGACAATGTTTCATACTTAAATTTGTTAATGGATTTGACATTTAATTCTAAAAATCTGCAACTGAATTGGACCCCTGATGTATCCAAGAGCTGTGACACTTACACTAACAGTGTTGTCTTAAACAGGTCTGCAGTTAACATTTCTTGGAAACTTTGAGAGGTACGCACATCAAAAAATCTCCTGCTGGACCAAACGAGCAAAATTTTGAATTCATACTGTTTATTATCCCACTATTTTTTTTTTTTTTTCCACTGTTGCTGTGCAGAGGCTGAGTCAGTAATAGATCTTCATCAGGCACAAAACATTTCCACAAGCTTCACATATCATACATAACTCAAAATGATCGGTTACAACCTTATGTGTGCAACTACAGATGACAAAAATTGGAAAGCAAAGCCATAAGTTTTGTCTTTTTTTTAAAAATATATGTATACAACGTTTTGTTGTGATGCTTGATGTTGTGTCTTCTGACTGCCAGAAACATTGCACAGCAGCAGTGAATTCAAAATGATCGTGGGAGCAAAGAAACTGCGCAATCTTAGTATTTATTGCTTAAAATCTATATAAATTACATTGGTTGGTTTAAAATTGACACAATAATCTACTGTAATATTCTATTATTCAACAGGCTGATAAATGAGCCAATGACTAGTACAAATACTACTAGGCTAACATTAGCTTCTTCCACAGAAGCCCCTTCATTTTTCCACAAGATTTAGTTGGTAAGGTTCAACCACCAAAACCATAATGTCTCCAATTTTCTAATTAGTGTTATTCGAGTTATTCTTTTTTTTTTTTTTTTTTTGCTCATCCTCTCACTGAATAGTTACATAGTAAGGGTTAAACAGCTTGCAGTGTTGATATCCTAACATAATCCTCTCAGTCAGATGTATGACAGCTAAGAAATGAATAAAAAGATTAGGTAGTATCTGTGAGGTAAAAGTAACACTTAACAGTGGTGGAATGATTCAGGTGTGAAGAGTTTATACTGTGAAAATCACATTCCTCTCCACAAACGTGGAGTTCCATCACTAGTCATTAACCAAACTGTTAAATTTGTTGATTGTTTACTCACAGAGCCAACATTTTGGCAGATCTTATTTTATTTCAAAACATTTACGTGACTAAGTCTGAAAGTAGCCGGACAATTTTGGGACGTATTTAACCCCACTAGCTTCTTGTTATAGCCGGTGCCTGAACTTCACCTCTTTACTCTGGACTCCTGTTGAAAGAATGTAGTCCTCCAGGTTTAAGACCTTTCCCTGACTGGCACCAACATAAAGAATGTATTTTCTCCAAATCATCCACCATCTACTGTATCTGTGTCTACTGAATGTAGTTCCAGGAGGTGTGACGAACAAATCCGCTAAAAAACACCAGCTAACTAAAATCTTTAACAGTATCGCACTTCTAACCCTCTCTGACAAACATGCTCACACACGTTAGGCACTTTTGTGAACATCAGCTCACATACAGGAAATGTGGACGTAACTAGAGTTGCAAACACGCACACTGCAGACGCGTCACGGATTACAGTTCTGGTTCCTCGGGGATGCAGCGGCCGCGTGGTCGCACAAAACAAGCAGCTGAAAGTGATGTTTTATGACAACTGTTGACCTTCAGTGTCAGTATTCACGTTTAAATTCTAACTTTTAAAGACGAGCGGACACCAGTGGCTCCTGCATCCCGCAGAAACCAGACCTGTGACCTCCTTTTAATTTATTAGCTTTGTGTTTTCTGTTGTAAACGGTAGGTGAGAAAGCTTTAGATATGGGAAAATGTGTAGTTTTTGTTTTTTAACTTGTTTTCTAGCAATGTCAATTTGATTTAAAGGATAAGGCTGGTGATTTTCTATATTTTTCTTAACAAATCTCATGCAGAGCCAACTGCATATGAGAGACCAGAACTGATCTAGTTATAAGTATTGTGTGTGTATCCAAAGCCTGATATCCTATTCTTCTGTGCTGTTGACCTCTGTTGTTGTCCAAAAACTATTAAAAACACATCAATGAGCCACACTGTTGCACTGGGTGACAGTGACCTCCAAACACGAATAACAGCGATCACGTTTTCAGTCTCCAGAGAGTCGTTCTGTGTGAGGAAGACGCCACTGAGCATGTGCAGGAGCTCGGTTCTGTTTACAGCGTTTTGCTAGCCTGTTCTGCTACATATCACAACCTCTTGACTTTGTACTAAAGTTATATACAATGTAGTAAAAAGTCAAGGGGTTGTGATATGTAGCACAACAAGCTAGTGATGAAGCTGTAAACGGAACCGCGTTCCCGTGCACGCTCAGCGGCGTCTTCCTTACACAGAACTACTCCCAAGACTAAAAATGTCACCCAGTGCAGCAGTGTGGCTCATTGACTTGTTTTTAATAGTTTTTTGACAGCGGAGCTCTTATGGCACAGAGGAATACGATATATCAGGCTTTGGATAAGAAAAATGTAGAACATCACCAGCTTTATCCTTTAAGGAGGTAGTGAGGGAGGGGTTGGTATGGCAACTTCATATGAATTTTAGCTTTGTTTTGAATGTTTTGGTTCATCATAATGGACTTGGCCTTGTAACAATCCATATCCAACAATACTGTAAGTTAATGAATACGGTTCTGCCCAATTTATCTGCTTCAAACATACCCTTCATCCAGCTGTCAGTGTATCATGTCAAGAGTTTGAAGATGCAGCCTTGATGTCCTTTTATTGTATAAAAGTTGTCAAAGAGAAAAGGATCATTTCTTTGCGGCTGCATCCTCACAATAACCTCAGAAATGTGATTTTTAACACTGGTTTACGTCTGATCCTCGCCGGCTGCATAAATGAGGAGATATCATATTTTGTGTCATTTGTCACTGTATAGACAACTGTCAGGAAACGCTGTGGCGAAAAACAAATCATTAACAATTGTAAGTCTATTAAAAACTGTTCCCAGGTCTGCTCCATCCCCCTCCTCCTCCCTTCATTGGCTGGCTACAATCTACGCAGGCTGTAGTAGTGAAGGTAACTTATTTACCATTTTGTAACACAAAAAAAGCACGAGACTTTGTACTAATTTTCAAATAAAGAGGCTTTGATACCACAACAGGCTGTCTACTGGATTTATTTGATATTTTTACAATAATGGATGATTAGTCAATATTGGAATAGTCTAACTTTATTTAAGATATTTACAGTGTTACAGACAAAGAAAAATGATCAACTTGTTAAGACGTGCTGATTTGTTTGCTGCTCTGTGTTACGACTGAGCTACACGCACTGATTGAGTTGGGGGGTGTCGTGTCTTTACAAAAGCTCCACCTGCCTGCAACTCCATGCATCCATTATTCCAGTCAATAAAACCATCACATACCAGTGCAGACAGGAGCAGCCAAACACTGTCACGGCCTGGTGTTGCCTTGTCAACCACCTGCGAAAGGTGCTATGATAGCGGAGTGCATGCTGGGATTTTTTGGGGGGGGGGGGCCAGATCTGGTGCTGGAAGTGCAAAACAGGTTCCATCCATCACAGACATCGAAAGAAAAGCAGCAAAGAGCGAGAGAAGGAATGAACAGATACAGACGAGTGCATAGTGATCTGGTCCCAGCAGTGATGGAAGGAGAAGCAAGTGTGTTTGTGTTTCAGGTATCGCACCCCTAAAGCAGTGGAAATACACCCAACGTCAAACTGAACCCCTACCGTCTGCCACCAGGCACGTCTTGGTAATCAACGCTACTACAATGTCTCCCAGGATCCAGCGTGTTTTTCATCTTCAAAGCAGGATTAGAAAGAGCTCCAGGCCGCCAATGACGCCCGGTGGTGAAGTGAGAAAGGCAGCGATCTCTGGACTCGTCTCAGTGCTTGTTGAGGCTCCAGAGGGGGTCCAGGCTACTGAGCGGGTCATCACCTTCTTCCCCCCGGGCCCCGTGGAGACCCTGACCCTCTGCCGGCTGCAGGAAGCTCTGCTTGGTCACACGCTGCTTCCCCCTGCCCCCGCCCTCCATGGAGAAGGCCTCGGGCGTTAGCGAGGCCAGCAGCTCCAGTGATGAAGGAGCTGGAGCAGAGGAAGCAGGAGGCGGGCTGACACTGGGCACAGCCTCTGGGACTGGTTGGTGGTTGTCTGCGGGTGGCGTGGAGGGGGAGACAGCATCCAGGCCATTGGGCGGTGGTGGCGAGTGGGCAGGGGAGGAGAGAGGTGGGCTGAAGGAGGAGGTGGGGTGAGGATCTGTGGGGGGACAGAGGTCCTGGAGGGGCTGGACGTCACACAGCGAGTCTAAGTCAGGTAAGATGGGGACAGCCTGCTCCTCCAGGCCACAGGCGCCGCCGGCCTCCATGGCTGGGTCTGTGGCACTGGGCGGCCGGATGCTGAGCTTGGCGATGGTGGCTTGGATGGAGCTGATGGGCATGTCACCGCCAAGGACGATATCCTGCTGGGACTCCTGTCTGGAGTAAGGCTGCAGAGAGAAGGTTCAGAAAAGGGAGAAAGGTTAAAATAACGAGAGACATTCACAGAAGACTAAGTCCCTCAATCTTCTGCTAACAGCTCTACTGAAAATTAAAGGAGTACCTCGTCTGACCAGAGCTCGTAGAATCCCTTTGGAACAATCAGGTGTGCAAAACATAAGCAAATAGAACATTAAAGCCCAGCTGCAAATAATGGAACAGATTGGAGCAACCAGGGAATGAGATTCAACGACTACAAGATATGCAGTGAATTATGGGAAACTGAGGGTCGGGTTTCAAACTACATACTGAAAGCTGGTCACATCTACTGAGAACAGATGCTGGTAATCCAAAAACTCTAAAGCCAGTTTAACAATTTTACCACCTAAATAAGAGTTTTGGACCAGATGAGTGTCAAACCTTTGTGGCTGCAGAGTTGGTGTTCTTGCTGCAGGTGGCGGTAGTGATGCCGTGTCGCTGAAGGACCTGCTCGGCGTGCTTCAACACTGCCTCATAGCAGAACTTCAGGTGGAGCTGGAGACAACACACAGGAGGATGTTAACATGAAGCTTGCTGTCATCCTTATCCATGACATCGCTCTATTCTAAATTAATATTCTTATCACATAGGATTCAGTATAGTCAAGAAAAAAAGAAGAAAAACTATCTAAGAAGGAGGAGGTGCTAAATTGGAAAATTTAAAACCAGCAATGAATTAGAACCTCCTCCACTGAATGTCTATTCACCTATCAGCCACTAAGAGGAAATTTATGTCCAAAGAGTGCTCCACTGATGTCACATTAAATTAAAATGGGTTCTTGCTGCAAGCGGTACAAACTCTGCTTAGTGCAGCTTTAAACGTAAATGTTATAAATCAAATATGAACCCCAAATACGACTTCAGGTTTCTTTGTGTATCTGACCTTCTCCTGTAGCATGTTCTTCCTCTGTTGTCTCATCTTCTTCACCAGCAGTGGAAGGTCTGGGATCCCGTTTCCTGCCTCCAGCTCCTGCAGCGCTGCATACAGCAGACAGAAGGCGCCGGTGCGTCCAACACCCGAGCTGAGAGAGGAAGGTGTGCAGGTTAATTGATACCACTTTTCTGAAAACATCACTGATGAGTTAGTTAGGATGACTGTGTATCAAAGAACAACAGCCACTGATGTACTGAAATACTTTATCTACAATTATCAGATGATATGATAATACATGACACTGAAAAAAATGACTGTGTGCCCTGTTTGGCATTTGTAACGGTCTGGTAAAGTCTGATTCTTACTTCTGGAAAGTACAAATGTACAAAAACTGGAAAATATAACTGTCCCTATCTCTATCTGACAAACGTATGTATGCTGCTTCCTCCGCCTTAAACCTTGTGCAAGTAGATCTAAAATTGAAAAATCTGGTCTCTCTCTGAATTCAAATCCTTGCTGCAAAAATTTCTGACTGAACGTTTTGGGGTATTTTAGAATTGTGATGTGTTACAGTTGGGTTAGGGTTAGTGTTACACTCTTCTGTACACAAGAAAAATTACAGAAATAGTTGTGTAACGAAGTAAAACAAGACAGCTTGAGAAAGAAAATAAAACCCTGCCAACTTTCTCAACTGCACACACACCTACCCAATTGCTGTAAGAAGTGGGCGTGAATGTTGGATTGTTAGTCTCAGAAATTTAGAGAAATTGTCAGACACACACTCACCTGCAGTGCACCACAATGGGTGTGTGTAAGGGCCTCTGGTGGAGGTAGTGTCCATGAACCTCCTGGATGAACCGCAGCAGGTTGCTCTTGCTGTCAGGAAGCCCCCTGATGAGAAATATGAAGAAATGATGAGTCCTCAGGCTGAAACACACTTAAATGAGATTACCTGATTAGGTTATAATAATGAATCCCTACACAACAATCAACAAATGATCACAGCGACTTGTTTGTCTACAGAAATTAATAAAAAGAAACGACTTACAGCTCTGGCCAGGAGGTGAACTGGAGATGGACGACCGTGCGCTTCAGGCTTTGGTCACGGTACTGCAGGCTGATCATGCGCTCCACATGGGTCGGTGTTGTCTTCTGCGTGGTTAGGCTGAGTGTGATTGGTCCCTGAGAGAGCTGCTGGCCGCGCTCTGTTGGGAAGTAGCGCAGAACCTTTCCCTGGGAGAGATGGAGAAGACCGCGTTAACCCCACAAAAGTAACAGAGCAGGTAAAGAATGAGAAAATGACATGTACAGTGGGTATCTACAGGATCTGTGTTGAAAGATTGAAAAATAACTTACAATGTAAAATATAATAATTAAAAACAGAACTTTTCCCGTCTCTGAAAAATACAAAACATTCTTTCTAAGGAGTCAAGCTGATAAATAAATGCTTATAAATGTGTCAGTCCCCATACAAAAAATTTTCAGTAATTATAAACTCAGTACCTTTTCCAGCTCCTGCTCTGAAACCAACATGACTACCAGTGACACCTTCTGCTCATACACCATCAGCCAGAAGTCTGCCGCTGTGCCGGTGAGTGGAGCCTGTGTGGCAATAAGGCGTGGGCAGTATGGTGACAGGTCTTCCACATAGCTAGCGTTGATGTAGTCATCTTTGCCTGATTGCAGCACCACACGGTTGAGGTCATAGGGCATGACATCCTGGTGACGGTTTTTCATGGTGTAACAGCGGGCGATAGCGATAGACAGTTGCCGGGCGTCCTTCTCCTGCTGGTCCTGGAGCTCTTTCCAGCGGGCGTCCAGCACCGACAGGCCACCCTCATTCTCTGAAGGGTGCTCAAGGGATTCTACTTGGGCTCTGTAACGTTCCAGTTCACCGTAAAGATGGGCGACACGTTCTGGAGCTTGGTATGGGTCACCCTGAATCAGGAGAAGTCCCTGGGAGCTCTTCTTTCGACGCTCCCCATCCTGCGGGTCAGCTTTGGTGGGTTGGAGGACATTGGTGGGGGCCTTGGTGCCTCCAGGTTGGCTCTCTGGGCTAGAGGAGAGGAGGTCATCTGTGCTTGAGTTCTGGCGCTGAAACAGTGACGTGGAGGGAGAGACAGCAGAGGGAGAGGGAAGAGTTGGTGGAACTGTGCTTCCAGGGGTGGGGGCTGGTGTGGGTCTCTGCTGGGGGTTCAGACCCAGAGAGGTAGGACCCGGGGAGGGAGATGGGGAGGGGGAAGGCGAAGGGGAAGGAGGAACAGGTGGTTGAGCCGCTGAAGGACCTCCAGGAGAGGGTTGGATCATGTGCTGAGCGGGGGGAACGTGCGGACCATGTGGGCCCATGGCAGTGGGTTGCTGTGGGGCACTTGGGGGTACATTAGCTCCTGGAGCTGAAGGGTACATAGTAGAAGGCTGCGGATGGCTCATGGGAAGAGGAGCCTGAGGTTGTTGGGAAGCCGCAGGCTGTGGTGCCAGGGGCTGCTGAGGCATCATTGGAGCCCCTCCAGGGTAGCATACTCCCCCAGGGTAAGGGGGCTGAACCTGGGGTTGTCCGGGCATCCGTATGGGCTGCTGGGGCATGTTTGGTATAGGAGGTTGTCCAGGGTGGGGGTGATGCTGCGGGGGTAGTGTACTGGAGGGCATTTGAGGCATAGGGCCCCTTGGCAGGTGGACCTGAGGACCAGGAACCACATGAGGTTGTGAGGCAGGAGGCATCTGTGGGCGCATGTTAGGGTGAATGGGCTGACTAGTGGGGGGCATGTAATTCTGTGAGGCTGGAGGCATTGGCTGACTTGTGGGGGGCATCTGTGCTCTGGGACCTCCTGGTATCTGCATCTGTGGATGGGGTGGAATCTGCTGTGTATTGGGGGGCATTGAGATTTGTTGCTGTTGTGGCAACATGTGTTGGTGAGGGAGTCCAGGGGGCATCTGTTGGTTGGGATGGGGCAGGTAGGCTTGAGATGCAGGGGGTGCTGGCTGAGAAGTTGTGGGTATTTGTGGATGTGCAGTTTGAGGTGGCATCTGGCCCTGAGGTGGTCTTGGCATTGAGCCTGGCATCATCTGAGGGTGCTGCTGGGGTACATAGCCCTGTGGAGTCTGGTAGCCTTGGGGTATCTGAGGCCGGGGCTGATAGCCATTTTGTTGATGTGGATGCAACTGACCTGGGAAAGCCTGCTGGTATTGGGGAGGAACACCAGGCTGTGGGGGCATATATCCATGTGGGTAGGTTTGCTGGGCCTGGAGAGGAGGGTGAGGGCCAGGAATAGCCCTCGGACCAGCCTGGTACCCTTGAGGCAATGGTTGCCCAACAGGCTGGGGGTACTGCTGTGGCTGCTTCTGTTGCTGTGGTTGGGGTGCAGGAGTTTGGGCTGGGCCTTGCATGGGCATCCCTGGTTGGGGAATAAACTGGGGGTAGGCCCCCATCTGTGGGGGTACAGTGTAGCCAGTTGAGGCTGCTGGTGGGACAGGGTGGTGTGGTGTAGAGGCATAGCTGGGGATAGGGGCCTGGATGCTATCTACAGTGGTGGTTGAGGGCCGGACTGGCGTAGGGACAACAGGGCCAGGTTGTGGGGCATGTGGCCTGTAACCTGACACCGCTGCCTGGGTTGGCATTTGTGGAGGCATCTGTGGAGTCATCTGAGGGAGGGGTCCGCGTGGCATAGGTCCCTGTGTTGCTAGAGCCCCAGAAGTAGAAAACTGAGCAATCCGTGCCAGGAGCTCTGGAGGTGGCAGGTTGGCAGGGAAGCGAGGAAGACCAGCAGCTGGAGCACCAGGCCAAGGCAGAGAACTGCTGCCGCCCAGGTTAGCACCAGGGGGAAGGAAGGCTTCAGGACCAGGCAGACGAGCTGCAGTGGTGGGGAGGGAAGGAATGTCAGGTGGGAGGCTGCGGAGCTCTTCAGGTAGGTCACCACCCAGGGCCAAGATGGCTGCACTAAGCTGGGCCAACTCTGGGTCCTCCAGGCTAGAGCAGGCAGAGTCAACATCTGGAGCCTTTGGCTTCAAGGAGGGCTTAGCTGCTGTAGGCCTTGCTGGGGGCTTTTTCTGGGTGTCTCTGAAGAAGAGACAAACAACAGAGAGCAGGGGTACATCATGAAAATCAAGGATTTAAATAGAAGTTTCACCATTAGCAGAGGAAGTCAGAACAAAAAATGAAGTTCTTCCCTGAGGCCATATTTTTCATTAACTTGCTTTTTTTTTGAAAAATGCCTAAATGTAGTCAATATACTGTTAGTTTGACAGAAAACCCCTGTCAAAACATGAATGAAGGGTCTGACTGTGTGACATGGCAGAGCGCAGAGCCTCTTTGTCACAGTAACCTACTCAAATTAGAGGTTTGTTGAATTCAGTTTTTTAAACTTTTAACTGAAATACTGTACATGTAGAATAAAGTCCCATTCCCAATAATAAAATTTAATTTGTTTCAATGTCCTTACTTTTCCAGAATGGGCTTCCTCTCCTCTGCCCTGGTCTGGCACAGGGTTTTCACTCTCTCCAGCAGACGTGACGCTTTGGCCTCCAGGTCATCGTAGAACTCCTTCCCCTCCTGTGACTTCTTCATCAGGTCCTCGTAGGCTTCGTATGACCCCACCAGTCCCTGGACGGTACTGTTCCACTGCTGCTCAGTCTGGCTCAGGCCCTTGCGAACTGAGGCATACTGGACGTTGGCCTCGGTCAGGGCCTTCAGGATGTTCTCCTGAGCTGCCAGGTTCTGGTCAATGTACACCTTCACCTGCTCGTACTTCTTCAGCTGCTCCTCAAAGATATGCTGGAAGGACACAGATTAGTTAGAGGTTTCATATATATTGCTAAATATAATGCTTCATAAAAACTATTGACAGCGCAACTTTTTTTTAATGATTTTTAGTTGTGGTTTTTCTTATCTTCAAAAATGTCCAGACAACATAATTCTATTTTTCCATTGGCACATTTTAAGCATGCAGACTCATCCATGAATCATTTTAGCTTTCATTTCTCTTACAAACAAATACAGTTACAATCTGCATGTTTGTGTGGAGGGAACCATGTGCAGCCACATACCTTCATGTCGGCCCTTTCTGTGGTGACGAGGATGGAGGTGATGTCGTCCTGCTGGATGAGGTCGCGGAGCTGTTTCTCCAAAGAGCCTCTCTGTTCCCTCATCTCCTGAACCTTCCCCAGGATCCGCTTCATACACTGCAGCCCTGCTACTTCCTCTGCATATACACACACGCACAGGGTTACATTCACAATTCATATACTGCACACATTTTTCAAGACATCATAAACACACTGTGCTAAACCCTGCTAAATTGCATACATACATAAACCCTCACCATCAAACACACGCTCACCTTCGCTGAGCTGGGGCCGGGGTAAGGCATCTCTCAGACTTTCCAGTGGCCCACCCAGCAGACGCAGGTTGCTGATGTGCAGGTTCATGGCCCTGTGAAGCTCTGTGTTGGTGAAACTCGCCTTCTCGTGGGCCTCCATGTATTTCTCCAGGTCCCTGCGGATCTCAGCCAGAGCCTGGGCCTGCGCTGCTGGGTGCACCTCGCCTGCAGGAGGGCCACCAACTTCCTGGAGGGATTGCTCGCCGGCCTCATCTAACTCGAGGACGTCTCTGATCTCTTTCAGTGAGGACTCCACATCAGTGAAGACACCTGAGAGCACTACAGAGGCAAGGAATGTGAGAGGCATTATTTACACAGAAGCATACAGCAAAGTCCCACATAGAAAACATCAAGGAAACAAAAAACATGATAAAAAACTTAAGTAAACTAAAAGTAAAATTGTCTATATTTGAATTTATACATACATACTTGTGCAAAGAAGTGTAAAAATATAGATGTGGACATGAGGGCACTCGCTAAGACATTTAAAAGGCTGTTTACAAACTGTTAGAAATTGATTTTAGTGTGACATGGAGCTTTATTGGTATTTTATTCAATAATTTGCAATGAAAAAGTAGAAAAAGCTTTGCATACATCATAGGACCTGTTCTGAGAATCCTTCAATGTTAAAAACTCATAAAAATTTAAACATTCTTATCATGAAAACGTAAGGTAATGATTCATGTAATTGGAAGATTAAATGTACTGTTACAAGTAATTTTTCAAAACGGTCTTTTCAAAAGGTTTTTCTCAGGTGGCCTATTTTATTATGAATGTCTTTTAGCTAGTTAGAAACGATTACAGTTTGTCATAAATCATGATTTTTTGGTCGAGTCAAAAACAAGTTTATTGACATGGCACCGCCTTAGTTGTCATGGCTGGGAAAACAATGACAAACAGTAATCGGGTATTATTTCTTCACCATCTATCCTCTGCACAGTAAAACTCTACAAACTTTGTATTGCTGTATCTGCTGTGTGTGTGCGAGTGTGTGTGTGTGTGTGTTTGAGTGAACTGCTGCTGACCCTGCATGGACTGGATGAGGCTCTTGACAGTGTCGGGTCGGACGCTGAGAGCAGCACACTTCTCCATCAGGACCGGGGGGATGTGGCTGTACATGTCCAGGTTGTCTACAGACTCGGGCTCCAAGCCCAGAGAGTCCATGAACTGTCTGTAGGAGGAGAAGAAAAGGAAAAGAACAAACTTCCCATCAACATCTACTGTTGCTGTATGTTTTGTGGTGTGGAATGAAAGTGAAAGCTATTTAAAAAGCTTCAAAATGATGGATTCTGGCAGTGAGACGTCCAATGTTCTTGTTTATGGACATGATGATTCAAAATATCAACTGCAGATGAGCATATATGAAGACAATACATATAAACATTACACATGCAATAATTTACTCAATCACACAATGAAATGTACTTTGTAACATTTTTGTGTATTGCATGTTTACATTATTCAAAAAAGGCAGGACTGTCAAAATCTTTAATCATTTTTATCATAATGAATTTATGGCATTATGTCATCACTTAAGTTTATTTCTTACGCAAGTAAGACGTCCAGAATTATTCATCCTTGTGAACAGTGAAACACAAACACAATTCTACTCACTCTAGTGTTTCGTTCCTGCATTCAATCTTGACCATGACGTCTCTCAGCAGCTTCGCCTTCTCCTCACTGGAAAAACATGAGACATAACCGTCAACACAGACATGAATATAAATATTTATTTTATATATATATGCTGGCTGACTGAACACACTAATATGTACTTAACACCTAGCGAAGGTGCATACCTGTACAGAGAAGAGGCTTCATGGGCAGCCATGGGCACCAGCTTGGCAAACAGGTCTGGACCAGTGACACTGGGGTCAGTGGGGTTGACTGGCAGAGCTTTCACCAGTGGGGCACCTGGAAGGGCAGAATGTTTGCTTTTACTAGCAGAATAACACATACGCTTTTTTAATAAATATAATCATCAACAGAAGGTTCTTCTTTTTCGCCTGTTAAAGATCCAGTAACTACTTAACATTAGATATCCCTTACATACCCACTAATCCTGGAAGAACTGGTTTCAGGTACTATGCACCTCTTGAAATTGAAATCTTGGAATAAACTGCAAACTGCCTTCAATCTTTCATACGCTTTGGAGATTCAAAGACTTTATTATCTGATATTTTTTTATGACTCTTGTAACTGTTTTTATTCATTCTTTGTTGATTGTGGCTGATTTTTGGGGTGTTTTTTTCCCTTATCCTTATATTTGATTTGACAATCAATAACAGACAGAGTCTACACTGATTCATCACATGGTACATATGATCTCAAAATGGACCAAATCCAGAATCAATTATTGCCATATTTTAAACCTGCAACCAAAGAGATTATTTTACTAATTTGAGTTTGACTGGTGGTCAAAAGTTTGGCTTCAAATACACAAATGTGGCTGCAATCAGAGGCTGTGCAAGTATGAACAAAACTATCAGAATCACTTAAGTCACCAAATACATGTAAAAGTTCAGGATGTTATCTTGGTGAAACCTGCTCAGTCACACATTTATAACCTACAGCATGTCACAGGAAACACTGGTATGCCAAGTTTTAGTCTAACAGGAACTCAGAAGCTGTTCATAGCACTCTGCATACAACATTCAGCAAAACCCATCTATATGCAAAATCAGCTTTGCATGAACAAAGTGATAAAGTCACTCAGTGAATACAGGAAACTGAACATACTGAATCTTCCTGTTACCTTTGACAGACGCCAGAGTTTCCAGGGATGGAACTGTCTCATGATAGATGAAGTCATTGTCCTTTTTAGCAGAATTAAACCTGAAAGTTCAAAGTAAACATTTTCACTCATTTTCTTCAGGGTTTGATCACCAGTAAAAATATATGAAAATCTCATAACTGTGACAACATAAGACTCAATGCTCACTTTCCGCCGATAATATCCATGGTGAACCTCAAGGCCTCTTGCACACTGTCAGGTTGACCCTGTTTATACCGAGACAAGACAGAGGAGAGTTTAGCTTATACAACAATGAGAACATACACACCAAGTCAGTTTACTGTGACAATAAAATGATATTAAAAATGTGTTGCTGAAGAGTAACTCCATGTTTACCTTGGCCAGCTTGATGGCTTCATTGAGTTTGTCCAAGGAGCTCTGGAGGTACGCCAACTGTTGGAAAAAGAAAATTTACGTAAGCAAGAAAAAGAAATGCAGGGGAGTGCACAACAGTAGTAAGGCAGAAGAAAGGTGAAAAATATATTTGTATTTTAGGCATTTAGCTGATAGAGAAGCAACTTATAATAATAAATACTGTTATACCAGTTTGTGTGATTATTGTGGTCCAAAGTGACTGAATTTGCAAAATTGAGCAAGAATCTGCAAACATATGTGTTTAATTTGTGATAAATTGTGGTAAAATTTAAAAACTGCAAGCCTGTTTTACAAAATTCAGACTGTTAAAAGAATTTGCTGATATTCAAGTTTCAGTGAGAGTAAAACTGAGTTTAATAATCTCTTGGGATCTCAAGAAAACTGCTGTTTGTCAGCATTTGTGTCAGCAGCTGTTTGCCCCTGCAGAATGGGAAGCTGAATGTGCTTCTGTAATTCCCCCCCCCCCCCCCCCCCCCGAATTTAATCTATAAGGTAACCTTAGTGCTTTCAACATGCCATGTAGCACTGCTAACTAGTTAGGTTTAGGTCAACTGCAGAATCTTGTTGAGAGCGATACACAGTGTGGAGGAAAGAGCTGCTTTAGAAGACAAGTTCCAGGAAAACAAAGTCTTTCCCAACATAGTTACAAGGAAGATTGTTTTTGGAGATGGGGGCTTAATTTTTAGTTGACTTTGGCTAAAAATTGCAAGATTTCACAATTCTTGTGGGAACTGTTTGAATCTGCATTAATTCTTCCCTCTGGAGGGGAAAAATTCCTCTATGTGAAACTTTGGCCCTACCCGCTCTCCGTACTTCTGCTGCTCCTCAGCCTGTTTTCCCATATGGAGCTGTTGACAGAGAAAAAAAACTGAGACAAAGGGCGAAGGTGTGCGTGTGTGCATCTATAAACACACAGACATGTTCATACACATTTTAATACAACACACAACTATTCTCCCTCCCTTCAACTTGACTCACATGTGCAATAGCAGCAAAGTAGTAGATCTTCATCTGAACCAGTTTCTTCCAGTCCTTCTGGATCTTTCCCAGCATTGAGGCTGTCTCAGAGTTCTCCAGAGCCCTGCAGGCCTCTTTATAGTAATCCACCACCTGCAGCACCACAGCCAGAGTTATTAACACCTAATATCTTAACAACACATGTCATACAATTTAACGTAAATCATATTTAAAAGTAAGAAGTCAACCTGAGCACTGATGCGAGCAACCAGGAAACTTTTCCTGTTGTCCAACATGGACTTCTCCAGAAGACACTCCTGAGCCTGGCCCTGGGAGGCGCACACGGGATGATGAGACATTGTTTTGTGTGTGTTTGTGTACGTGTATGTGCATGTGTGTCACCTACCAACATAAGGTTGATGTTGAGGTTAAGGATCTGGTGGCTCATGTCCACGCTGAAGTTGTGGCTAAAATGGTCCCTCAGGTAGGAGAAAGCACCAGCCGAGCACTGGAAGTGTGTGCACGACACTTTCATCCCCTGGACAGAGAGCAGAGAGTCAGTGAGCCTGTGTGTCTGTACAGTATATGTGCATGTTTGTTGTGAGTGCGTGTTTACGTGTCTTACCTCCTCAGATACCCTGTTATCCATGGCTCCCAACATGGAGTGCAGGGCCCCTACAGAGGATCCACAAATACGTTCAGTGAGATTTGGAGATTAAGCTCTCAGTTTCATTTAAATAGAATCTCAATGCATTTATGTATAATGAGAGAAAAAGGGAAAGCTAGTCTAAATCTGAAAGATCTCATTTTATCCTTCAGGATTTTTACAGCTCTCCTGTAAAGGTAAATTAGTTCACACTAGCAAATATAGCTGCTTTAACTGGTTAAGTTTAAAACAAAACTATAAATCACTCTGTGACTTAACTCACCAAGATTGTAGAGGATGCAGGCTTGTTCATAGCTGATGTCATCGTGGGCTACTGTTTTTCCAGAGAAAATCTCAGTCCTGAACAGTAACAAAGAAAAAAGGGTATATTACAGAGTATACAGTTAAAACACAATGGAGTTCAGTGTGCATACACATCAATATAGTAAACAGTATCATTCATAAATGAGATATCCATTTGGAACTAGTTATAGGCTATTTTACACATTGTGCTATAAATTAAATGTCTCAGATAAATATTAATATGTAAAATATCTTATTTTACAGGCTTTCATGCTGCTGTAGTGAAGGAGGAAGGAGGAAGTTACATTGGGTGATCAGCCACTGTAAAACATTACACTGGGTGATTAAAAAGGGAAACCAACAGAGAGATATTATCCAATCTGCTGCAACAAAACCAAATTAAACACTATTCTGACAGTGTTAACAGAGGATTGATCATTTCACTGGATTACATTGGTTTGTAAAAGATTCCCGGTACATAAACATTTAGGGCAGTTAGTGGACATTTTTATTCAGAGCAAACTAAACAAAGCTAAAATAAGCTTGAGATAATCTCTATAAACAGATATATGCATAATAATGCAGAATCTGTAGGCAACGGGACAAGATTTTGGTAGCGGAAGCGTTCTGGTTTCCGTTTGGAGTCTGAGAAGTATTGACCAATCACCTTTGAGCAGGCTTTGGTTGCATGCAGGTAAACAGCCTGTACGGAGAACAAAAGAGGTCGAACGCATTGGCCGAAATGTAACCTTGGAACCCATCGGCTATCGTCATATTAGCTTTTTTGAATTTATCTGCATTTATATGCATATATCTGTTTATAGAGATTAGCTGAAATGTCGTCTGGACCGTCTCAAGTTGCTAAATCAGACTGTAAACAACGACCGGCACATGGAAGAAGTCGTCTCGGCCTGGATATCTGTTATCCAGAAACCCCCCAATATTGGCTGTTGCCCCCAGAGGCTAAATCGTCGCCAGACAGTTAGCTGATGGGTTCCAAGATTGAGCTCTAGATTACAGGCAAAGAAAAGTACTGACTGCAGGACTACATGGTACTGCTTCCATTTATTTGTGTGTGTGTGTGTGTGTGTGTGTGTGTGTGTCTACCATGAGATGGGCACAGCAGCCTCCTGGCCTGTTCCCATGGGTACGCGGCTCTGGAGGTAATGCAGCTGGCCAAAGTACTTCCTCAGTGTGCTGCATCCCTCGAAATCCCTCGTTACATTCACCGCGCCCTGTGGAACAGACACAAACAGTGTGTTTCTTTTGTGTTTAATCAGCAGTTGTTGTTGTTTTTTCTTTTTAACCTCTGCTGCAACTAAATCACAACCATGCAAACACAGTGAAATAACTCAGCTGTAAATCATATAATCCTTCCATATTTAGGTGTGTCATTTTTGACCTGAACCATAACTGGGATCAGAGCAAAGGAGGATGTGCAACATGACACCCAAACACCAGCACTGAGTGGAAAACACAACAGATATCACTCAGCTGTTAGACTGAGGATCTGACTCGACTCATCTGCCATTAGAACGTCCCTCAGGACATAAAAAGTCTCAAGAAAGACCACAAACACTCATGATTACATCCTCATCATCGATGAACTCAACTGCATCTTATTTCATAGTGGGTTCTGCAGTTCTGAAGCACCGGATGCAGTTTTGAGTGGATGGGAGTTAAAAATGTTCAGGTATTACAGAGAAAGAGATTTATTTCACTCCACTAAGGATAAAGAACTGGTGTTGTTGCCAAATCCTCCACACAGCTTTAACCAATATATTTAGGCTTTCACATCATCTTATCTGCCAATTTACCAATTTATCTTAATAACACCTTGTTTTAACTGGCCGTGTTGCAAAAGCAGCACGTCTACGTTGTCTTGGACCTGTTGAGCCCCGGTGTTGCTGTGCACTAGAACTGTGTTGGCAGTGTTCACAGCCCAATACCAAATAAACTTAGCTATGTGTGCAAGTCAGAAGAAAATAGACTCGACGCATCAGGTTGCAGCTACGTGCATAAAGCACGAGTGACACGTATGACATTATGCACTTTTTTGTCATTTATCTGACACCCACCAATACATTTCAATTCATAAACTGCACAAAAAGAAACCGACAGAATGGTAGACGGGTCAGAGCCACTACAGATGAAGGAAAATATCCCTGTTGTCTCACACAGTGCCCACCTGCCGCAGTGTCTCCAGTTTCTTCAGCTGCTCGTTGTAGTTATCCGGATTTTCTCCATAGTTCTTCAAGATAAACTAGAGGAGAGACAGAAACAAGCAAGTAAACGTGTTGCATTTTAAAATGTTATAACAATAATAATAATAATAATGATGTATGTATAATACATGAGATCTGAAACAAACCAGGACTTACACTCTGTAAGGTACATATATCATTTTAATACAATCTGACAAGCAGAATAACAGTTTAGAAGATACACAGTGGCTAATTAATCATTATGCTAATATTTGGTCACGAACAAATTAGATTAGATTCTCCTGCCGGTTCTGAAACTCTCCCATCATGTTTTGCCAAGACACTCCCTGTCCCTATGAGCCACCATAATAAGCAGCAAGCTACTTAATGCCAGGTCAGGAGGTAAACAACCCTGCAGACATACTCAATCTTTTACCAGTGCTTCTGTTTCTGTTTCTAATGAAATCATGGCAGCAGGAAGGTCACATGGCTACTGGAAAGATGCACAATGACACAGCAACAAGACCGGCATTGTCCCATGTCAACATCCACTTGGCAAATATGTACAATTGTGCCCTTTGCCCCGGGCAAACGGAGGAAATTAGAGCTAATTTAGATATAGTCTTAAATGATAATCTGAGTAATATATGTACACAACATTAACCTCTCACATATTACAGTCTGACCCAGCTTATTTTTTAATACTGTGAATCTCAGGTAGAAAGAATTTTCACAGCATTTTTTTGAACGAAGGTGCTCCATTGCTAAACATCTCACAGGAATATTACATGAAGGAATTCCAGTTAGCCAAGAGGTCAAAGATCTGTTATTTTATTTGCTTCAGGAAGGAGCTAAAAAATGGGTCACTAGATAAAGATGAAACACGGCAGTAAAACACACGGAGAATGTGAAAAGTTTATTGTAGTTTTCAGTGTTGCAACCTAATTTAAACAGCAGGATTATATTTCCTGCAAATCAACATGCCTCAAAATGAAAACTGTTTGTTTGTGTTATGAAAGCCAACAGTCTGACTGTGAAACACCTTTTTATTATCATCTTACAGTAAGTCTTGCGTGACCATAAGTCATGTTATTATGTCACTGAACACAGAGCCTAGACTTTTCTTTTGCACACTAACCCACTACACTTCAGACACACACTAAGTTTCCCCAAGGACAGACATGAAAGCACCGAATGAGGTCATAACATCATCAAAACATCCACATCTCTTGTGTTCTATGTTATTTTTATTATCTTCTTTGGATATTTTTTGTTATCGTCACATTTGTGTGATGCATTTTATAGGAACAGGAACCCTGCAGTTCGGTGTAGCTTGGTGACTGCTTTTCATTTTTTTCCCTGTGGATGTAACTATAGAATGATTTCCAAATAAAATGTGTATCCCTGCTTGATGACAAGTCGCGCTGTTGATTTGATCAGTTTTCTTTCCTTTGGCAGGAAGTAGTGGAGGAAATACTCAGATCGTATACTTAAGTAAAAGTATCATTTTTGCATTTAAAAACCTACTTAAGTAAAAGGATAGTATGTATTAACAGCTAAATATACGTTAAGTACTAAAGTAAAAGTACTTGTTTTACAGAAAATCAGGCTGTGACTGATATATTAAATACATTTAACAGTCAATGTATAAACAGCATTTTATTGTTATAGCTGTTCGATGTGGAGCTAGTTTGAACTGCTTTATAAGACCTTTATAAAGGTCACGAGATAAATCTGAGGGGTTTTGAGATGATCGATTGGTTTGGAAAGAAAGAACTAACATAGTTCTGCTACATATATTTGGATTCATTTTTCAAAGCTTTTCTTTAATCTTTGTGTTTTTGTGAAATATTGGAGAGTTTCACTCAAACAGTTATTTATTTGAAACCATGTGAGGGGAAATTTAGAGGGGAAATGTGTCTTTGGTGGAACTGCAAACAACCCACAGACATCTGAAACACAACAAGGAGACACAAATACACACTCATTGTTTGTAAGGGACCACAAGCCAAAGGTTTGGGAACCACTGGTTTAATCTTTAACAATGCAGTGTAATTTATATCTGTCATTATGTTATTTTATGTACAATTTGAACCTTAAAAGTAATTAGTAACTAAAGAAATAAACTAAGAAACATATCAGAAATATTGCCAAAGTTAAACCAATGCTCCCAAAATCATAATTAGACAACTTATCCACACCCTCATTTCTTCTCGCCTAGACTACTGCAGTTCATTATTTACCTGCCTAAATGATGCAGCAGTTGCACGTCTACAGACAAACACTAGACGTAGGGAACACATCTCTCCAGTCCAGGCCGAATCATTACAGAATTCAATTTAAGAGTCTATTGATTATTCAATCCCTACATGGTCTGGCTCTGCTTTTACATTTCAGAACTCTTAACCCCTTATTCTGCACTGAGACCCCTCAGATCAGAGAACCAAATGATGCTAACAGTTCCACAGTCCAGACTTAAAACGAAGGGGATCGTGCTGTTTAAGCTCCAAGCTGTGAAACAAACTCCCCCTCAGTATCAGATCAGCTGAGTCAGTGCTTCAGTTTAAAAAGCTTTTAAAAACCCACCTGTACAGACTGGCATTTGTATCATATTTTAAATGTTTTTATGTTGTTCTTTTTATGTTTTATCTCTCTCTGTTTGACCACTCCTTGAAATCCCTGTTTTTATTGTATTTTCTGTGTATGTTGTTCTTTTAAATTTTTTGTTTTAAATTTCTCTATGTTCACTATCTTTGCACCTATATTTTATGATATTGTATTTTGGGAAGCACCATGTAACTCTGATTTTGAAAGGCACTATAGAAATAAAGTTTATTATTATAATTATTATTAAAGCTGTTAGATAAATGTAGTGGAGTGGAAGTATAAAGTAGCATAATATGAAAATACTCAAGTACAGCGCCTTAAAATTGTACTTACAGTACTTGAGTAAATGTATGTAGTTACTTTCCACCACTGACAGCAGGTATCCTAATTTCTTTTTAATAAACAGCTTTATTTAAACAAGTTTACAGCATACAGCTTACATACAAACACGCCAGGGGGACTAAAGGTTGTAATAAAAAAAGGAAATAGTTTAATAAATATCTTGAAAAGGTTACAGGAGTTATATGAGAAATGTATTTTTTGGTATAGACAGTCAGCTCTGAAAAGTTTGGGCTTTTGATTAAGAATTTTCTGATTTGTGAATGTAAACTTTGGTCCAAACAGAAAGCAAATTAATGAAATAGAGCTGCGAGCAGAGATTCGTGTCATATTCAGTGATTCCAAACAATCAGAGTCAAGTGAGAGTAACAGTCAGATATGATATGCAGATATGTAATAAATCGTGACAATTTACGCCACAGTTGTTTTGAATGCGGGCCAAAGAGCAGAATAAATGTACAAAAGTACAAAAGGCACAGCTTACACCAGTGTCTTTCTTGAGTTGGTATCCTAATGGTACATTTCTGGAGCACCTGGTGCATGTGACAATGAGATCACTGTTTATTATTTTCATGGACGGCAGTCTGACTGGGCCGTGAGGAGCCAGGCTAGTTATTTTAGCGCGGTGTACCTCTGAATTCACTTGATTTTTAAGTTTAGTTCATGGCTAATTATGAACTTGAGCTTCTAGCGTTTTATCATTTAACAAGAAGCTAACGTTAGCAAACAAAGGCGGTGGTCAGGGGGATTTGCAGGCTTTAGCTAGCTGGCCAGCGACCAGTTCTGGGAAATTCTCGTATTCCCGAGAAGCTGTGACAGTTAGTTAGTTTCAGCGTCGGCTAACGTTAGCTCCTTCATTGGGTTATCCAGTCGTCCATAATCCTTGTTTGTTTGACTTTCGACTTCAGCCCTGTTGCTCCGTTCCCCACCCAGCTCACCTGCCTCACGGACGGGCTGAACTGGAACTCCCCAGCCTCCTTCAGATCCAGCCAGATCATCGGCATCCGCGGGACCGCCTCCATCGCGGCCGACTCTACACGGGACTGTCAGCCGTTACGATGTCAAACCCAAGTCGGTAGTTTTGTGGACGTTAATGTTTTTCCCAAAGATAGCTTTCCCCCCAAACAACTGTGTCATGTATCCATTTAACACTTCAACCGGAAGCTGTGAGCACACGTGACGTAGGCTGCCATTACGCGCCGCGTGGGTTTGTGGGAAATGTAGTCAAAGGTGCAACTTGAAGACTTTTTTTTTCTTTCTTTCGGTTTAATGGTGGGTGGCAACCAGCGTTAAGGTGCATTAGCTCCAACTACTATGTTGGAGTGTGAACCAGAGTTATCTGCCCCCTTAAAGATCCCCTCCAGACATGTTTTAATATCTATATAAAATACTCTACTTTGAATAATAATTTTTGTCTGATATATTTTTTCCACAAAAGTTCAATTATGTCGTTAAAATTCTTAAAATGAGATCTACTCCTTCTCCCTCAGAATCTATAAATATGTAAATATATATAATTGCAGAAGTCTAACTGCTGGACACAAGATGAACATTGAACCACGATTGGCTCCAAACTAGTTGTGATGTCACAAATCGTGCTCATAAGGCCCGCCCCTAAAAATCTGATTTTCAGTGAGCACACAGAAACTTTCCACTTTCAGCAGATGAATGTGAAAACAGCCTTCTAGTGTCAAACTCTGCACATGCATCATTCTGCACAGTGAAGCTCAAACATCCAACCATAGGAACAAGAAGAAAAACAAACAACAAATGCAAGAAAATAAAAATACATAATCTAAATAAATAAATAAATACACCTAGATTTCACTGAACACTAAATTCTTTTGGTCAGCCCAGTTTCTCTCAGATAATGGAATACACTCCCTAACCCAGTGGTATCATAAAACAATTAGAGTACTCACACATGTAGCCTACATTTAAAGCGCTAGTTAAAAAACTGACTTGAAAGCTGCCAGTACTAGTCTGTCATCGAATTGTGAACCAAATGAAACTGACATACACAAACTGGCAGAATCAATAATTGTAATGAATACCAAAGTGGACTTTCTTGATGGTTAATCCAGGGGTCACAGTCCAGGTGGTCAGAATCAGAGGAGAAGGTGCTGACATTTTTCAGGGACAAACTGGACCTGGACCCCCACACCATTGGGATAGAATGAGTTCAACGGGCTGGAAAAGTGTCTAAAGCAGCAGAATGCATCCCTGGTAGACCTCGACCTCTAATAGTGAAGTTTCTAAGGCTTAACGACAGAGACAGAGCTTTGGGCAATGCAAAAAAGCTGAAAGGATCAAATATTTTCATAAATGAGGACTATCCTGATTCAGTTCAGCAGAGGAGAAAGGAGCTGCTTCCTAAGATGAAGGCTGTCAGAGAAAGAGGGGACATTGCTTTTCTATGGTATGACAAACGTATCATCCACAAACGGCATTAAAGGGAAAGAAAGGGAACTTCTAACCGATGACATGAACAATATGCACTAAAACACACAATATATAAAGGTAAAATTAGGGTGAGAAATACATTTCATGCCTCATGTCTATTGCTGCTTTACTTCCAAAGAGAAGCTTGAAGGACTCTGAGGAACAACATATTTGTAGGATGATATGCATTTGCCAATTTGTAGTTTTTTGCAGTGTAAGTTTTACTCATATATATTAATGTTATTCTCTAATATATGTCTTATGTTTGCCAATTGTGTTGACTGTAATGTTTAATTTATGTTTTTAAATGTGGACCGCAGGAAGACCGGCTGTGCTTTAGGGCACAGCTAATAGGGATCCTAACAAATAAACAAATAATCTACCCAACAATGTATAAATAATAATCCAATAATGTAATACATAGATAATCATATAAAACTGACAGTTAATACTTTTGAAGACATGACTTGTATTGGAGTATTTTACATTGTGGTATTGCTACTTTTACTGAAGTAACAGCTCTGAATATTTCTTGGACACTGGATGATTGACAGGTATACAAACCCAAGTTTGTGTTATTCAGTTATAAAGTAATAAAACACATATTGATGAATATGTTGATTATTTTGTCAATGAATCAATCGTTTATTTTATCAAATGTGAGATAATAGAAACTCAGATAATAGAAAAAGTGGGCATCACAATTTCTCAGAGCCACACTCATGCTTGTTTGGTCCAAACAACAGTCCAAAACCAAAATATTCCATTTACAATGATATAAAACTGAGAGAAGCAGAAAATCCTCACATTTGAGAAGCTGGTATTTGAGGATATAATTGGTGTTTTTGCTTGATAAATGACTTAAATGATGAATCAATTATCAAATTGACTGACTAGGTCGACTAATTGATTAATTGGCAAATTGTTTCAGCACTACAGTAAACAGTATGACAATGAAAGTCTCAAAAACTGAAAGAAGATATTGTAACGTTTGTGAAGATTGTGATTTGATGAAGTGCATAACAAAAGCCTAAACCCAAGACCAAACCAGCATTAAAACATTTGTATGGATATTCTAATTTAACACAATATCACCCACAGACTCAATTCAAACATATTTCCTTACCAGAGTGTTTTGTCTCCTTTTCTGAGCTTAATAGTGTTTCTCCTCCCTGCCAGCAGATGTCAGTGGTGTATCTTGGGAAGGAGCTTCTAGAAGCAGCATGAACTGGACAGGATGATGATGTCAGAGCCCTGATGGCCAATGGGGCTCCAATCAGCACAGACTGGGTGAGGCTGATATGGGTTAATTATGGAATAATCTTCAAGCTAATCCGTAATAAGATGAGTGTGAATGCTAATCTGCTGCCAAGAAATGGAGATTGGCGGCTCTTATTGTCATGTTGGACTTTGTCACAGCGCAGTGGCAGTGTGACAGTAATGCTGGGGCTTCATACTGAGCAGGAGAGACAAGAAAAAGTCAAAGAAACACTAAGCAGCCACTTACTGAAAGAAAAAAACAACACTCAGATACTCTTGACTTGCTGTCTTTAATCTGTCTGCATATCTACTGTATGTCTTCTCTTTATGTCGTCTGTTGAAAAAAGACAAAACTAAACAGAATTGTGTGCAGATGCAGTCCAACAAGGTTGCAGTGCAGTGTGCAATGGAAATGATCATTCATCCTATGTTGACAAGACTTTTCAAATTTGCACCTGAAACCAACTGACTCTATGTTGCATGTGTAACCTATTATATTATAGCTCATATTTCACATTTTTACACAGCTGAATCACATTATTTATTTCGTTAACCTCTATTGCACCTTAATGTGATTGTATGAGCTTGAGTACAGAGCATTCAGTGTATGTAAGGTCATTTTATTGTGGCCGGCATTTTAATGAATTGAATTGGCCTGCAAGCTGGTACAACACACCCCCATATACTTAAAATAATAAATGAACAATTGTTCTAAATAATTTAGACTTTTAATACACAGGCCTTCATAAAATATCAGCAGGCACTTCCTCTGACTCTTATTAACATATCTATATATAACATTCATTTATAATTTACTGCTCACGGGCATAATGTACACTGCTATTGAATTTACTCTTTCCTTTTATTCTCCCTAGTTTCAGCTGTATCTTCCATACAATAACATAACATAACATAGAGTGTGTTAAAGTCATTTAAATTTAAAGTGCAATTCTGTCAAATGTAAAATGTGTCACATTTTAGAAATGTACATGGAAGAGAAGCTGCAGTGTTGAAGGGCAGAGGATTAACTGGATTTATGTTACGTTCACATGATGTCTGCTTTTTAAAATTAGTGGAGAAACAGGAGCCTTCACTTTTTTTTATTTGTTGGAACAACCGCAATCCAGTTCATTCACATTTATGAATTCAAGATCAGCCGTTAATGAATTGAAGTAAAGGTGTGAATATAACAGATGATCATTTTGATTTCATGTCTTAGCTTTTATTACCCTGAAAAACGTTTTTTTCTTAGTCAGCAGTCTGTGTTAGTAAATCCGACATGACATGAGCACAGCAGTAGAGCTGACTTGTATGTAGAGGTGTTATGTTATGAGTGGACAGAAATTACTGCAGAAAGTCCTGAAGAGGTTTGGGGCCTAAAATGTAACTAACAGAAGGAACGTATAACATCTGTATCAACTACTCTAATCCAGGTGTTTAGATTCACACGTACCTGTGAAAATTACTCAAATGACATCACTCGAGTAACTTTGGGTTGGGTTTACAGAAAAAAAACTCCTAAAACATTGTCAGACTCATGATGAAAAGTAAAAAAACCCAAAAAGGATGAAAATCAATGCGATAGAGATATCGTCTCTCTATTTCATGCATCTCTCCTTCCTTGTCAAAATCTAGCACCTACATTACTCATAATGCAACTTGTCCACCAAAAGTTTTGGGAAACTAGAAATCTTTCACATTTTAAAAAGCTGGAATCTGGACTTTTTTCTCAAAAAATGACTCTAAATGATTAATGGATTATCAAAATAGTTGGCAATTCATTTTCTGTCAACTAATCGATGCAGCTCTATTACTGTAGCATTTAGATTTTCCTTCATTAAAACTAAGGGGTCTAAACCATAAAAATCAGCCTCAGACTTATGTCCACATGCATTTGGCCCTACGGTGTATGATGTGTGATTGTGTCATTAAACATTTATGAAATAAGACTTAAAAATTACCATTTTACAAAGTACCATGAACCAATTTTTTTTTCTAAACTCTGCATTGCAGACACAAAAAATTGCAGCTTGTCTCAGAGACTCTAAAGTGTGTTTAAAAAAAAACATTTTTCAATGATTGTGTTAACTTACAGTCTGCCTATACACACCTTACCTATCTTACCTTTCTGAACTGCCTAGTCACAGACATCTGCTCTCATTGCCTCCTTTTTATGTCTCTTTTTTGTTTTTTCCTTTTCTCATCACTGGGGGGCACCATGCATCTGCGCAGAACAGCGCCAACATCAACGCCAAAGACATGCTGAAGATGACGGTGCCGCACTGGACGGCTCAGCATGGCCACGGGGTGGTGGCCGAGTTCCCGCTGAGCCACGGCGCAGACGTCCACTGCCTCAACAAGTTTGACAAAACGCCCTTCGACATAGCCATGGATACCAGCAACACTGAGCTGATGATACTGCTACAGGTGGATGGATGGAGGGTGGGGACGGGCAGAAACAGACATTCAGTCAGAGCTGAGGGGAGAAAAACAGGAAGGGGCTAAGACAGCGAATGAGATGTGAGGAGTCAGAAAGACAGATGAAGGGGAGAGAGAGAGAGAGAGAGAGAGAGAGAGAGACATGGGGGGATAAAGACATATAGAGAATGGAGATGAGCAAAAAGAAAGAGAGAAACAGACATGATGGGGGAGGGAGGGGAATAAAAAGGAGAAAGATTTATAGGAGGCAATACAGACATACAGTACCGGTCAAAAGTTTGGACACACGTTTCTATTCACTTGAATGAGAAAGTGTGTCCAAACATTTGACTGGTACTGCATGTACGGAGAGGGAAAGGAGAGGACACATTAAAGACAGGAGGACAGAGAAGCAGAGACAAGTTGAGTCAGGTAATCTGTTTCTGTAAGCGTCTCAGACCCCAAACACTTTGGTGCAAGGTTATAAAACAAGATAACATAACAGGAGACATTCGAAAAAGACAGTAAATGACCAGGCACATTTCAGCCAAGGCAGGTAGAAATGAAGACGGAGAGATGGACAGGTAGATGAAGGCGGGGGAAGACAAGGAGACATAGATGGATAAATGAGGGGTTTGCGAGAAAGAAGGAGGTACGTAGGGAGGAAGATGGACAAAGATTAGGGGGAGAGCGAAACAGAAAGGAGGGGGGAAGATGAGAAATGGGGAGCAGAGGAGATTCACACAAACAAAGACGAACAGAAGAGGAGAAAAGTATAAAGAGAATAAGAAGACAAAAGTATCAGATTGCAGGCGCAGACATGTTTGCTCAGCCCCCCTCTGATTTCAAAAAATACGTTTGATGTTTTTTAAGTGCGACTACCGAAGCTCCAGTCGGACTTTCACCGGCGTTGCTATGGTTTCAGTGGCCATGCAGCCTCTCTCTCTGTCAGACAGCCATGTTGCAAACAGTTCTCACCATAACACCCGCATTTAGACGGCATTTCACACGAGGTCGGATTAACGACGTTGTTTTTTAAAAATATAAAGAATCCACACTAATAATTAAAATAACAGAATTGTGGTCACAGATTATGTTGAAATTAGTGGGAACAGTATTTGGAAAAATGTTTATATAAAGGCCCACATGCTCTCCTACCAAGGCCTTATGTAACAGAGGTGTGTGGGCCTTCAGGTAGTACGTGGGAGGTTTGAGTTACCATTAGATAATCTGTCTATCCTCCTCGGACAGGACTCCTCTACTAGCCAGGATACAGATAGTAGGGCCTGGAGCAAAAGCAACTGGTTGACCCATGCAAGATGTCTGCATACAGGAGGGCACTGTTTATGATACATAAACACCCACCTTGGCCTTGAGTGTGTAATACTCCCCTGAGGTCATTGTTTAGGAGGGCTGAATCACCATAAGTGCATCATAATATCTGTTCATTGCCTGAAATTAAGTTACTGCCATGTCTTGGTAAGTAAAGCACTTCAGCTGCCAAAATTAAAAATACATTTTACATTATTATTTAAAGTACACTGTCTCCCATTTTTGTAGGTGTCCCTTTTGTTGTAGGTGGACTTTTTAGGTTGAAACACAAACATAAAACCACCAAAATGTTCATATCTTCCCCTAAAATAATGACAGTTTCTCTCCCTTATCAAGTCAGTGCAGATAAAATGTCTCTGCAGCCAACACTACAACATGCCGAACTGCACTGAAAATGAAACCATCAGTAGATGAACAATAAAATGAACTATTAGCTCTAAACCTCAGCCTACATCAACCGCGGCCATCATATTTTATACACCATTAACCCCATGATTACATTTGGTCTGAAAATGGGCCATTTTTAAAAAAATAGAATGTCACTTTCAGCTCAGCAATTTCACCTGCAGCTCTTAAGGGGTGTTTGAACCTTAAAAACAGATCAGCTCTGACTCTTTCTTATAATAATAATAATAATAATAATAATAACTTTATTTGTATAGCACCTTTCATACATACTAGCAGCTAAAAGTGCTTTACATCAAATTGTTTAAAAAATAAATTACTTGTGGATAAAAGTGTCAGATGCCATCTAATTTGTATAAACTTAGTGATGTCGACTAAGGATACTAATACTAGATGATTGCTCTGTTATCTCATGTGTAAACCATTAGTTTCAGACAGATAAAAATGGAAACAATTGCCATGGTCCTATTTTATACATCAGAGTGTTTCAGAGTTTCATTTTATGCCTGTAATGTTTTTTTAATTGGATCAAGTATTAATCTAATATAATAATCTAATATGTTAGAGATCAGAAATGGTATTATATTGTGCTGTCTCTCCGAGAAGGGCATGTAAATGTCAATGTAAAAACAGACATTAGGTCTTAGATTTCAGTTTGTTGTCTTTCAGAATTACTTTTCAGTATATATCAGCTTCACTGGACAGTTCACAGAGATAAAGACACTGATGGTGAGAGATGTACAAAATAACAGGAGGATTTTGAACCCACGGTTTTGCAGGTACTGTGTGTTTTAAAATGACTATAATCAATATTTTTATATTAACCCACGGATCACATAACTAATAAAGGGTAGCTTGCAGTGACAAACCACAACAAAATTCAACATAAGCACGTCTCCTGTTTTGTGTGCACAGATCGGCATTTAGAACCAGGAAAACATGAACCCAGAGTCCCACTACATCACCCCTGCTGGTGGGCTTGTTAACCTCTCAGAGCTGATCATCACCACCACCAAGACCGCTGCAGGCAGGAACAACACAGGCATCCATCAACTGTGTCTAGGTGCAGGGATAAAGTACAGAAATAAAGTGACAAAAATTATAAATAAACAGCAGATGGAAGAGACTTACTGTGTTATCCCAAGGGAAGTATAATCATACCTGACAACAAACAAGAAACTGGACTGGACTGGTCACCACCAACTAGAGCAGAAGCACAATTGCAAGCAACAATGTAGTACAAGTAGGACAACAATGGAGAGTTTCCAAAATGACAACAGAAATAAAAGATAAATGAAAATGTACCAGTGAGTGCAATTTCAGATGACACATGCAATCAGTCTTTTTTCAATTTCCATTCTGCTTCTCTACATTTTGTCTTTGTTTGTCTGGTAGTGTTATTTAGCCAGAGCATCTTGCAATTGGTTTAGTTCATATTTTTCTGTTTTTCCTATAGAATCCAGCACTGCTTTGCATGTGAAATCCTATAAATCGTCAATACAGATATTAGATTTTTCAGTGTTACTATGTAAAGATGCAATTGAGAAAGGCCTTACTGAGGATGTAAGAAGAAGCTAATGTAGACACTATGGGAGCAGGAGGTGGAAGCTGGGCCTTAAAGAACGATGTCAAGGGTGTGTCCCTTTAGATGGACCCTCGACTGGCTGAACAAGATTGAAAGAATTTATAATGTCCAAAAAATAAAAGTAAGAAGAACCTGTGGGTCAGCAAACATGCATGTTAAAATCACCTGAAATAAGCACGCAAAAAAACAGAGTTTAGAGTTTAGAATAAAATAAAAAAACATCTCAGTAGCAACAGTTTTCATTTGGAAATTCCTTAAACCACCCAACAAACGTCTGAAAATGTTAACATAATTATTTCTTTCCCTCTGTGCTTGTGTAACTTTCTGGCCCCGTTTCATTTTTGCACCTCCATAATGTTGTAGTCCTTGGTGGTTGTTATCTAACAACACACGCCACCTGTTGTCTTCAGGCAAGTCAGAGGACGCCATGGCTGCCGAGTCGGCCATTTAGCATGTGGTGGGCGATAGCGGGCAGAGGGTCGTCACCATAGTGACGGACCAACACGGCAATCTGCAGCCAGCAGCCCTGGGCCAGCAGTTCATTGTCACCCTGCAGGGTCAGCAGAATGAGTGGGCAGCAGGCAGGTTCATTACTCTGGAATACTGATCAGGACCTGTCTAGGAGAGAACAGGGATGCACATAATAATTACAGATATTTTTGGTTAGCTCTTAAAAAAAAGCAGAAATATACCAACAATAAAAAGCAATACACGCATTTATAGCATTACAATTCTGCAGACGCTGCGGAGAATTCAAGCAAAACAGAGGCACTGAAGTTGCATGAGGAGTCTCACAGTAATAGTCGCTGTGACTGGTTCAGACGACCTCTAGATGACATTGCAGTTTGCGTTTACTTGCGTGTTGGATTCAAACTTGACCCGTGTTAAACCCTGGAACAAATCCTGACTACATATTACATGGCAGAAAGCTGCTTACTGCTTAAAATACTAAACAGTTATGTCAAAATCAGCATTTTAAGACTTTAATAATAATGTGTAAATATGATAAAGTGGCACTGCTACTGGTATCCATGTAAACAACAAAATCTAAAGCAAATTATTGCTGTGCGCTGATACTTTTCAGACTCTTTTCTGTTTTGCGGTTGCAGTGGTGGCTTTGCCAGCTGGCACCATCACAGAGAAGGTGGTGGTGGAGGAGCCCCCACCCCAAAACAGACCCTGCAGGCAATCACATCAGCCGAAAAGACAAGGTCAGCCAGGAGTACATAGGTACATATCTCCTGTTTAAACCTTTCATACTCTGGGTTTATCTTATGATTTATTTACTTACTACTGTATGGCAGCTCCATGTACGTACTGTCTATAGGTTGTAGACCACTAAGGGATCTGCGACATGAGTCTGTTCTTTCTTGGCTTATGTGTCAGGCAAGTAATTCTCATTCGACTGAATAGGTGCCATCTTTGAGTCCTGTACCGAGTTTCTATAATACATCCATGGTCAGGACTTGAATCACTCTCCGGCTAGCTGCTAGCAACTGTATTTCACTTATTCACATCCCAGTAGGCAAAGTACACTTGGTTATGGGAGCCATTTAGCTTAAACTTGCACACCAGATGACGTCTATATAAGTTGGCAAATTTCCTCATTCGGAGGTGGCAGGTTGGGTGGATAGATTAACCCAAACTTGCAAACAGTGGACTTTGCAACAGGAGACTGCTGTTTGTTTCCAACCACGAGTTTCACATTTCCCACCGGGACAGTTTTTAAACTTGAAAATGAAAATGTAATTCCACAAGAGCATTATAATTATCCACATATGTATGTGTTATTTGAGTAAAAATGAAAATGAAAATACAATAATCCAATCTGCATTTTCATTTTCACATACTCGATGTTAAAATGAAACTGCAAAAGCTGTCCCTTTACCTTAACCCTGTGGTTATTATTGTTGCCATGACGATGAAGGTTGCCTAACTTTAACCTGCACTACATGTTTCTCTAACCTTAAAGTAATCATTTTATAACATTATTATTTTTTAACAGTGATTTGTAACGGTTTTGGCACAGACAAATGATGTTTTCCTGCTGATTACTGCTGATACCAGATTAGAAAAATGCTCCTATGTGTCGTTCTGGTGTACATGGTCAAACAACGTATGTGGTTGCATAATTTGGAGGACCTGTTGCCCATAAAACCAAAAAGGCAACAAATCTGCATAGAACTGCAGAGTCTGGCAATAATTATTTGTAGGTTTGTCTCTAGTAATGTGAAAGGAGTGGTGCCTTTAACATTACACAGTTATCTGATGCATTAATACAAAAGATACAGATTATTGGAGATTTGACAGGTCAACAATGACAGCTTTGAATCCTGCGTTGAACTGAGACATTGTCACATTGTCATGTTGCTACTTTAAGTCTCCTTACTGCTACAGTTAGCATCATTAGCTGTGGTTGCTCACTTATAGTGATAGTTATCGTACTAGCAAAATATTTCATCCAGAAGCCCTAATTCATATTTATCTTTTGTTTATTCTGTGATATCTTTTGTGATGTACTTTGTAAAGTTGAAGTTATTTTCAAGTATTTTGTGTACGTTATTTTTCCTGGCATGTTTTGTGACGAGGGCCCTCAGACTGTGATGGACCTCAGTCAAGGTGCACAATACAGACAAAGATAATCATGAAGCAATTACAGTAAGAGCACTTCATCCACTCTTATCCAGGGTGACCCACAGTGAGCAGATAGCAGCTCGGCGTTGGGCTCAAGGACACTTCAACAGAATGCATGGCACCTGATGGATGCACCTTATCTTTTCTTGTAATCAAACTTGTGACGTTTTTGTTTTAGAGGAGCCTCTTTAACCACTCAGTTCTGTTACAGTTTAATATTATGGGTTTATTATGAGTTACATTAGGACAGAGTGTTTTTTTAACAGAAAAAAACAACAAGGTGGTGAAAAATTATTTGTTAATCTTTATAATTCCTTGTTTACATGATGGTTTTCACATGTCATTGGGGAAATGCTCTCATTCAAAGCACCAAATTTGCCACCCTTAAAAGTGGCAGTATGGTACCATTGTCCATTTGAACAAATTAAGAAACAGGCTGGGGTTCTGAGCCAAAAATCATTTGGTTAAGAGGCCAAAAGCAAGTCGTTCTCCACTAAAGAAAAAGTGCACTCATCAATAATATGAATTTATTTGCTTACACATTTGCACTCAAGGGTTTAATTTGTGCAGTAGGAGAAAATCTGACTTTTAAATGAGTTTTAAGGTAAAACTAGAGGCAATTCTTATGCAAAAACAAGGACAAGCTTAAGGAAAAAAAAACTTTTTCATTTTCTGAAGATATTCTGAAGACACACACACACACACACACACACACACACATATATGTGTGTGTGTGTGTGTGTGTGTGTGTAAAATCTGTGGACTGTCCCTTTAAGAAACTGGCAGGTAGTGAACATGATTATATATATATATATATATATATATATATATATACACACACACACACACACACACACATATAACAAAAATGTAAACTTAATAAATAAAAGACATTTTAAGTAAAAAAATCTGTATGAATGTAGCTTCTTTTTAAAATTATTTTTCAGTGTGTAAGACAGAAAGACACTACATCTTTGGGAAATAAAATGTAAAATATTATATTTGATAATGTTGAGAAATTTTACATATGGAGTAAAGAAAATGTTGTTTTACATTTAAATAAAATGCTTCATTGACATAAAGGTCCAAACACTTACTAGTAATTCTTTGCATGTGAAATTATGTAATCATTATTCACATTTTACACACTTTTTGCACTGCAGTGAGTGAAAGCATTTATCCTCCAGCTGCTCTCCAGTGGTCACCACTAATGACTGTCATTATACTGGGCAGCTCCCAGTGGCCAACACTCAGACACCGTGCTGAAAAATATCATTGCACTCAGCTTTCTGAGGCTGGAAAAGTGGGCACAAAGTGGCTCAGTGGGAGTAAGCGCTGGTATTTGATGTGATGTGTGTTCCTGAACAGCTGTCTCCCTCTGATGTACTTTAAGGACTAAAGCAGATTGTGGGTGACATGAATCTGACAGACCAGCTCCAGACTTTAAACAAGACGTAGGAGACAGGATCACATCGTCCATACTTTATCCTCCACACAAGCTGCCTGTACTTGTCAGAATTAATCTCAAATTTTTAGCTTTAGAAGCACCTCATGGCCTGAGTCTTTGCTATTTTATAGAGCTTTGAAGGCTGCATGAGCACTCACGTAGCCTGAGATCACCTGCAGGAGCCCTCAGGCTGTCCTATGGAGACCAGGGGTGACAGCACCTCTTCTGTCGGGGCCCTAAGGCTCAGAACATCCTGCCTGAGGAGATTGGCTACTTAAATCAGTGTCATCTTGAATCACCTCTTAAAATGCAGTCTTATCCTGGATTTAGTTCAGTTTTTTCTTTGTTTTCTTTTTATTACAGGGCATTAAAGAAGTAGTTCATGTTTATTCCATCCTGTCTTGTCTTTTTATTTTAACTTTATTCTATTTTATTGTAAATTCACTATCATTTGCATTTATGTTAAGCACTTTGTGTTAGATTTAATGCATGAATTGTGATATAGAAACAAATTAGTAGTAGTAGTAGTATTCAAGGGATGAGAAGATCGATATCACTCTCATGTATGTCTGTCAGCCAGTTAGCTTAGTTTAGCATAAAGACTGGAAACAGGGAAACAGTTAGCGCAGCATTACTGCAAATTACTTTGCACTAATGTAAATATAGAGAAAAGCACTAAATCCTCACATTTAAAAAGCTGGAAAGAGCAAATATCTGGCATTTCGCTTGATAAATTAGAGTACTCATTAGGATACCAATTAAGTATCAAAATTGTTTTTAATTTTCTATTAACTAATTGAATAATCTGCTATTTGTTTAAAGTGTCTGTAATCAATATTTTTATAATAACGTATGAAATGACAGTGTGTAATGTGAGAAGTGTCGCTCATACTGATGAACCTACAGAGAATTAACACCGACTCTGCGGCTCCCCTCGGCTCTACAGAGCTTTATAGCGAGCTTCAGCTCATTGTTTAGCTGTCAGCTGCAACTTTACTGTTTTGGTTCACTCTCAGCGCTCTCATAGTGTCGTTTTCAGCCACAGCAGGCAGCTGTTTTCAGAGAAAAAGCTCTAAAAACCCTCTGTACACTTCATGCTCAGCACCAAACAGCAAACAGACACAGCTGGTGAACATAGTGAAGCATTTAGCAGCTAAAGAGATATTTCCCTCAGGAGTTGGTAGAGAGTAAAAACAGAGCTAAAAGAGAATGAATATTGGACTGACATTCACCAGGTGGACAGAAACACGACTCCAAATGAATGATAATGTTGCTCCGTAACTGCTGGAAGTGGAAATTATCAACTGTTTGCTAACAAGTTTGCCACATAAAAATAAATGGTTTTATGTCAATGTTGTGTTCAAAACCCAACTGGCTAAAAAAAAATATTGCAGGTTTAAGCACTAATTATTTTGTAATGAATGGTGCACTTTTGTGTATTCCAACATGTGTCTGAAAGGTGCAGACCTGAAACATTTTTGAAAAATGCTGTTGGGGAATCATCTTTTCTTTGGTGTCAGTGTTCCCTGGAGCCTCACACTATTTGTCAGTGAAATAGGTGACAGACTAAATGTAACAGGCTCTTGGGAATAAAAGGAATCACTGCAAAATCAATTATGCAATATCAATAGTTCCTTCTTTTTGTCCTGTGAGCAGCTACTCACAGGGGAACAGTCCCTTCCAACCTGTTCAGAGACCATTAAATTGACTGGAGGCTGAATAGTGAAATGAGGCGTTTGGAAAGGGAATAAATTCAGCATAAGGTGCCTAAGCGTGCAGAGCAGAGAATGAAAATAATTCAATTATTGGTGGCTTTCTTTAATATGAGTCATGTTGCATAAAGCATGACTGTGATATTGATCCACAATGGTTAATGTTCCCCGCTGCCGCTCCCACTTGCTGTGTAAGGGCGTGTTTAGATTGGATTATAATCTTTGTTTGGCATGAACTAATGAGATTTCAGAGACAGAAAATGAAGGCTTTCATTCCAAAATTAGTTGTTTCTATTTTGGGTATTGCAAAATGATCAGAAGTTAAAACCCCTTAGGTGACACTTGTACAAAAAGAAAAGTATTTTTGGATAAGCAGTGGACGTCTGATAACTTTAAGGTGTTTAAAGTCGGGTGTTAATTCTTTTCAAATGACAGATATCTCCTCAGATGTGTTTCCTACATCCCTGCAGATAGTTTTCATCAGCTTGTGTAACACACTGGCTTCCTCCTCCTGCCAGCATGCATTATGTTAGAGGTTTCTGTGTGAACAAATGGTGCATGTTTAGTTCTGCTTTCACATTACAGCCATCATCAGCTGAGGATGGCTTCCACGTCGCTATTTTGACTTTTGAAAATGAACAAACAGTGAAAAGGCTTCAATAAAGATGTAGGCTGTCTCTTACATAATAATCCAAAAAGCAGAGACTGCTCATTTCTCCTCTGTGGGATCAGCTTGCATTTAAAATTCTGATCCGCTTCAGCTCCCCGGCCCTCCACAAAAACCCGTGGATGTGTGATATCAGCGGAATTATTAAGTAACGCACACAACAGATGCACCTATTTACTTGCAAACCAAATTCATAGGTCGAGCCACCCACGTCTTGGTTTTTCAGGGAAGTGTGCAGCAGATGATTGCATATCAACATATTCAGTGTTCGATGTCAGAGAGAAGATTGTTATTCTGCGTGGTGTTCTGGAGGGTCTCGGCTCAAAGAGCAGCCTGGGCCTGGAGACTAGTGTGTGTGTGTATGTGTGTGTGCGTGCCTCTGTGTGTGTATTTGTAGCCAGGCGAAGTGTCTGGGTTCACAAAAAACCAATTGAGACACCTGCTGGCTACCGCTGCCAGCCGCTGATAAAATGTGAAAAAGAATGTGTTGGGCCTCAGGCACATACGGCCTCCTTGAAAAGGGCAGGGTGGTTTGGAAGAATCCATTTTTTTGTTTGTCCTTAACACCGGCCACTTTTACCACCTGATGGATGAACCTAATGAAATAAAACACATTAAAAAGGAAGTTGTGCGCTCTGATCATTTTTATTACAAAAACAACGGCGGCTCCGGGCGTAAAACAGATCGAAACAAAAGGCTCCAATACAGACAGGAAATAGCTGCTTGAGCAACTGACCCACAGCTACAACATCAGGATTAAAGCACTTCACCATTTATCATGCATGGAGAGGATACTCTGCGAGAAGTACATGCCGAAAAACAAAACAAAAATGAAAACACATCACCTCAGCACAACATCGCAACATCTGCAATAGGTAGGAAAAGGCCACAGCAGATCACAAGAACATCACATGTTGTCGAAAGGATCGGAGTTCACTTCCTGTCCCGGCAGGAACAAAAGCAGGGAACATTTTATTTCTTCTTTTTAGCAGGTTGAATGACATCTCCGTGAAGTGCAAAGACACCGTTGCATCAGTGACTGGCTGATTTCCAGTGTCTCCACTACCTATGATACTGTAAACAATCTACACTATAAGGCGCACAGTTGAAAAGTTGCCCAACGAAAGAGCCACAACATCAGTTCGTAAAGGGTTTGATGTGAAAAAGCATCATCTTCATTATCAACACTGCAGATCTGGCATACCAACTGTCAATATACCAACTGCAGGCAGTAAAATGCTGTTAAGTTTCATTTCTTTAAATGGGCACTACACCAAAAAAAAAAAAACTACATTTAAGACAAAAATCTGAACCCATTTTCTTTCTTTTTCCTAAAACATTAATCTAAACTTTTTTTCCCCCAAATTAGGCACACGGTACAGCACAGTAAACATTTTTTTTTCTTCAATACCTCTTTTGGTTGTTGACATCTAAGACATGGACACCGAAGAACCCTCCATGACTGAAAGGACAAATAGTTTTGTTATCGCACACACGACAGTTACAGTTAGCTCACTGCTGGCATCTATCTGTTCAGACCTCTCCAAAACATTAAAGGGAGAACTTTTCCACCACAGTTTCCTTATTTGTGATTATTAAACCTGCTTTACGACCTTGATACCAGTCTTTTTCATGGTCTTACCTTACCATCTAGAAGGTAATGACCACCACAGAATATCTTACATAAGACATAAGGCATTAAATTCCTCACCGCCTGAATCATATCAGTCATACAAAGTCTTTTGGACCTCTCATTTCTGTCCACAAATTAAGACAAAATAAAACAAAAGACCCTTAACACCCTCCAACTATTTACTCAGCAAATTGTGTTTTTTCTTTGACTATTTTAAACACTGATTGTCTACATTATCAATAAAACTCTAAGGACGTAAACATGATAAAATGTAAACACTGTTATTTTCCAACTGGCTTGGATCTCAAAAGATATTTGACCCTGTGGAGATGTGAGAGTATACTGAGTCTTCCACACATGAGATGGAGGAGGAACGAGGTAGTCCACAAGAGAACTGATGGCAGGGGAAGGGAGTTATGGGTGAACCGTTAACTGGCTCCGGTGCATCACTTGGACTCCGGGTTGTGGTAGGTTGTGGTTTGATATACAGTATAATCTTCATAGCGTAGTCCCGTTTGTTTTGAGAATTTTCTGATTTGGCAGGGAGAAGCTGTTGAACTCTGGTAAGTGCTCATTCCGACGACAATCCGCCATCGAAATTCTTTTCAGTCTAAACTTTCAGAAGACATCCTGAAAGCTGTTTTCCTGGTGAATCAGCAGTCATTTGGTCTTAGGGGGCAAAGTACTCTTTTAAGCATCAAATCAGTCTTTTTACGTATTTATTTCTTTCTCATTTCTGCACCCACAGGACTGCTTAGACGATGCGGTAATCAAATGTGTCCTTCTCGGTGTGGTCTGTCCAGTTGGATGAGGGCATACTGCGATAGGGGTCCAGCAGGATGCGGAAACAGCGCACAATGAGCAGGGCCAGGAATATGAACAGCAGCAGCACAAAGACGAAGGCGGCCTTCTGCTCCAGCGTCAGGTAGGAAGGCACGTGATGGCCGCCACCCGACGAGGACAGCGTGCTGCTGAACAGGCCCTCAGCCATCCTGGGCACATCCATGCTTGATCGTCTCGGCTCCAGCTCTTTGACGGTTGCTTAAAGATTTTGGAGGGGAAGATGGGCTCAGTAGTCAGACCTGTGTGAGAATCCAGACAGATGGATTATAGATCCTGTCCTCTGTGATTTGACAGATGAAGCAGCAAACCAATATATCAACTTGATGTAATCGTAGAAACAGAAACAGAAGACAATAAAAAAAACAAAACGTCTCAAACCAGAACTGAGAGGCTCTCAGATCAGTTTATTTTTGGAACTCAGGCGAACAGGCGAAAAGCCCGCTCTGTGAGTAAAGAAGACTCAAGGGACTTCTTTGGCCTTGAATTTCAGCAGCTCTGAGGGTTTGAATTGGCACTTTGGAGTTATACAACATTTATTGGAAGCAACACTACTCTGGAGGTACATACGTCACTAGTTTCATTAAACCACAGCCTGTTAATTCTCTAAGACAAGGTTATATGAATAAGGTAACAGGTTAGACTCGGGTTTACAGCAGATTCATGAAGGCTGAATTATCAACTGTGCAGAATTTGTCGTCCCGTTTGTCCATGCTGTACTTCTGTAATTTTGTTTTCTTGGTCTATTCTGTACACACGACTATATCATGTCTGTCCATCCTGGAAGAGGGATCCCTACTCTGTTGCTCTTCCTGAGGTTTCTTCCATTGTTTTTCCCCATTAAAGGGTTTTTAAGGGATTTTTTCCTTATTCGAATCAAGGATCTAAGGACAGAGGATGTTCTATTGCTGTACAGACTATAAAACCCCCTGAGGCAAATTAGTGATTTGTGATATTGGTCTATACAATTAAAAATTGACTTGACTTGAATTGTTTAAGAATACACATCACTAAAGTTCATTATCAAGTGATATGGTGAGGGTCTTTATTATCTTGAGCCTCTGTCTTATATGGGTCCCTGTGTAAAAAAAAAAAAAAAATCTAGTTTGTGCTTAAATTCCTAAATTAATTAGTGTTTAAAGCATAAGGGTGGTGATATTCCATATTTGTCTTACTGTCAAAAAACGCCATGAAAAGTTGTCTAAAAATATATTAAACACACATTAATGAGCTTTCCTTCTTTCTTTACATGAACACACACAAACTATTTTGACTCAATCTCACAAACAATTGCCCACAAAAATCAGTATTAATCCGCAGGTGAAAATAGTCCTCAACAAATGTCCTATTTACTCCTGTTTGAGACACATTTGCTAAAAACCACAGTGACCAGCTGTTTTAGGAAATGACCAAACATTTGCAACCTGTTATTAAAGATCTCTACGTCTGTTGAAAGAAATTGGCTTGAGGCTGAGTGCAAACAGGCTGGAGAAGAAAATGGAGAGAGAGAGACGAATACATTGTTGGTTTGGGTCTTTTCATGGGATTTGTTGACAATAAGAAAAACAAAAAATAACACCAGCCTTATCTTTTAATCCATACAAAGAGTTGAGAGTCGGGGGTTAATAGGGGCCCAGCAGCTCATTTTTCCACTGGCAGCTTAATCCAGCCTCGGGCAGATGTGAAACAGCCTTGTACTAGCACTGCCAGTTTGCCATTGGTCACAGTGGTCAAAAGGCATACAAAAAACCCTTTAAATCCACCAACTTGAGTTCAGTTCACAGCTCGTACCATGCAGATTTCTACAATGTTGTCTGCACACCATTTTAGTGTCTATACTCTGACCTCGTCACTTCCACAATTAACACAACAAGCTCAGCACAACAGAGGTTGGAGAGTGATGGAAATGTAGATTCAGAGCCTGCAGGTGGATGCTGGGGTGGTTAGGTTAGGCTGGTTAAGAAAGGTTAGTCAAATTGAGTTATGTTAGTTTGTTAGTCAGGTTTAGTTGCCTAAGCATTGGATACAGAATTTTCTAATGAAAAAACAAAACCAAAAACAAACATGACTTTTTCCTCACCAAAATACAGATTGAACAGGAAGAACAGCTTGCAGCGTTCTGTGTGCATCATTTGTTCTGGCAAAAAATAGAAGAGAAGATGGTTGGATCGTCTGTTCTAAACACAGCGTTGGGGGTAAATTCATTAATCCAAAACAGCCAGCAGGACTGTTCATCGTTTGATGTTGTTTCTCCTGCTGAGGAAACTCTCACTGAGTGATTGCTGCGAACCAGTCTCAGAGTTTGTCTTCATCTTTACAGCAGAGAAGCACTGCAGACAAAATAGTTTATATTAAAACTTAGATATATGAGATTGCTCAGACATCTTAGGCTGTTTTTCTCGCTCAACTTCAAGGATCTTTTTTCGTGTGTTATTTTTGTAGCTTAGGACATCAATCCTAATCTATTCACCAATTTAATTCTGAGGTTTTTTAGGATGTGGTTACATTGCAACAACAAAATCTATCAGAGCAACGGTAGGAGTCAGATGCAATCATCTTAACCAATGGTTCCCAAAGTTTTTGGCTTATGACCTCTTAAAATGAACATATGTCTATTTGTGACACCCTGTCACCACTAGTTGTGACCAGTTCAGCCAAGAGGAATTTTCCTCGTTTCATGTGAATAGTTTTTTTAAAAGGTTTGAAACACTAAAATGAACCCAGTGATTCACCAGAAAAAAGCAAAGATTAGAGGAACGTCTGAAAAATAAACAATTAGTTTTTTTTTCCTGCTTTCCTCTTAATCTACTCACAACCACTCAGATTACCCAAATTATCTGGAAATTAAGTTGAGTTTGTACAATTGTCCAAATGATGCATAAAGCACAATTTACAATTATGATAAATACAGTAGGTCAAAGGTGAACCATGTTTTTACTATTAAATGGAGAGTTAAAAATCAGTCACAACTCTCTTGGCTGACTTCTAGTGTTGCTTGCAGTCACGCTGCTGCATTACCAGATCTTAGAAGTTTGTGTTTGTGTGTAAAATAATCATAATTTGTAACTACAAAGGAAATACAGCCCAAACTATAAAAATAAAACCCAGGTCGCATATTGTGTCCTTGCTTTAATTAATAAACTGCCTCTTTTGCTCCATCATGTTCAGAGCAATTAGATAAATACCAGATTATCAATAACCTCTGAGAAATGTTTGCTTAACCAAAACTTCAATCTTTTTCCATTTTGTGTCCTTTGGTTACGCTTCTGTAAGCGTGAAGAGCCGTCACAGAGACTGACAATATCACTTGGGAGGGGTGGTGGATGTGTTATGAGATGGCTCGAAGTGACAAGATGGGCAGGAGAGCTGTCCCTCTCTCTGCCTAAAGAAAAAAAAAAATCTCTGTAGGCCACTCTCAGGAGAGAGACAAAGAGAGCAGCCTTCAGCCCTGCCTCACTGATCAGCGGCCTGTAATCCATCACACTTAAAACTTAAAAATGATATTTCACAGCGGTGATTCATTGCCCTTGCGGTGAAAAATGACGATGAAGGAGGCTGTTTTTCTTTGTCCGCTGGTTTCTCATCAACGTTTACTGTCAAATCATAATCTCGTCTTCTTGTCGTCCAATGACAGTGAGGTTACCGAGTATTAGCACTTTGGGCCAGAAACCACTCTGCTATTTGCTTGCAACTTATGTAATCCACTTCAAAGACTCCCAACATGTACATCATCAGCAGCTCCATGACTAAGTGCTCGGAGTTTAGAGCTTTTTCTGACAATCTTGCACAGAGATAAACTAAACATTTAAGCTTCCCTTGACAACTTTAGCACAGAATCTGCTTTCCATTTCAACAGCAGATCAAATAATGAAAATATGAAAAAGCTCCTTTCTTTCTTCCCATGGTGCTCATCAGCAGCTACATTTCAGGAAGAATAATTAATTCTGCAGCCTTGAAATTGCCTTCAGATGACAGAGATGCAGACATCTGATTTTAGAAACTGACCAGCGTTATACAGTATAAGTTATTTTGGTCCAACTGTGCAGCATCAGTGACGGTTGCCTCGGTGAGGAGATGAAATAATGTCAGGCACTGAGATTAAAACTGACAAGGAAGGGAGAGCAAATTTAGAAATGAAGCCAATTATGTAGCATTGAAAAGTTGATCGACCCTGCAGGCTAGGTGTGTGTGTGTGTGTGTGTGTGTTGGTGTGTTGATTATGGCTAATGGAGAATTCAAAAGGCATTAGAGGAGGTGAAATAAAATGGCTCAGGGAAGTGATTGGACTTTATTTTTCAGCATGTCATCAATCATTTCAGCATATAAAACGTCTCATATTGTTACTGTACAGCAGCTGAGATGATTGTAGACGAGCCACTAAGGAACTGTGCAAGTATATTATGATACTTTTAATTATAAGCCAACACAATCACACACACGCACACTAGAGCTGCAATGATTAGTCGATTAATCGATTAATCAATTATCAACTGGTTCCAGCTTCCTAAAAATGAACATTTTATGGTTTTCATTGTCCTCTATGATAATAAAAGCTGGTTATCTTTGTGTTTTGGACTATGGTCGGACAAAACAAGACATTTTAAAGATTGTGGGTTCTGATGGACATTTTTCACAATTTACTCACATTTTATGAACCACATGAACAATCGATTAATCAAGAATATAATTGGTAGATTAATCTATAACACACACACACACACAGTTTCCCCAGCCCTAGTGAACCCAGTGAAACAAGATTTAAAAAAAACAAACAATTTTACTATAACAAATTACATTTTTTCACATCATAAAATGCATTTATGAAAAATATTTAATTTATATAGGCTGTTGTATAGTAAAAATATACATGATAAATGTCCAGTTTTATATAAACTTTAATACAATTTTTCAAAAAGGGAAATAAGTAAAAAAAAGGAGTAAGTAATAAATTATGAATGCAAAAGTGTGGTGATCCGAATATGAATCCTGATACTGTTAGTTAATTTATTTTTCCTGATCCTTCCAAAGGCAGACACACCCGCAGTTTCAACGCAGAAATGCTCAACAACAATGCAAAATGATGAGCCGCCATTTAAATGAACCTAATTTATCTGAAACTGTCTCAGCTGTTCATATGTTTTAATTAACCGGCCGCACATTATCAGCTTTACATACTAATGAGCCGGTATATGAGCCACAGCTGGACTCCTCGCTGCACACGTGGATGCGTCAAAACGCGTCCAAAGACAATCTTTTCATCTCCGGTCACATTTCACACCTATCCTGCACAAAAACCAAAAGATGAAATGAATGTATTTAAGAAAATCCCCCCACCGCTGAACATCAATTTGGTCGTGTGCGCATCAGCTGCAGGTGAAAGTGACCGAGTCTGTAAACACTAACCTGTTGTTATCAGGGGAGCTCGGGAACCGTCAGCGCCAGCAGCTCTCCATTCCCGTAGATCCGACGATTGTGTTTTCAGGCTCTTAAACAGAAACAACAGCGAACAGACGCGTCCCTTCAGACCGCAGGGCTCCTCACTTCATGACAGAAAAAGCCTCGCAGTGATGTGTTTTTTGTCTTTGCTGAGCCGGGCAGACCTCACCCTCTGCTGCTCGGTTGTTGTTTTTTCCCCCCCTCTCTTGCTCGTCCTGACGCGCCGCTCATCCCCGCAGACACACAGGCAGGGATGTAGTGGTACCCCGTCGCTACTGGCAACCTGTTGCCATAGCAATCCTCCAGGTAGGCTATATATTGCAGGCGGATGAGGGAAAGGTGTGGCCCTCATATGCTCTTTGCAAATTGAGTCATAATCACAAATATGGTTAAAAAAGAAACAAAAACATAACATAATAATTCAAAAAGTGATATTTTACAAGGACTTAAAGTACATCAGAGGAGGTCAAACGTCAGTTTATAGTGACTTATTGTAGTCATTATGAGGACACTTTGTTATGATGTTTACATGCTAGTATATTCTGCAAAAACTACGCATTTTAATAACAGATGACATCCAGCAAAGATGCACCCACCCAGTGGGAAATCACTGCAGACTTTGCTGCAGACTTGTAGTTGAGTAAACTCAGGCTGGATGTGGGCAGCAACAATTTGGGGATTACGGTGTGATGGGCCTCTCAAGCAGAAACACTCCCTTGAATTTTTTAGTGACAAGCTGTAGAGTCTTTGCCGTCTCATCCTGACAGACAAAATCCCCCCCAGAGCTTCGGGAGGACGTGACAGTCCATGAAGGGGTCAGAGAGTGACTGTGCAGGGAAATCTGAGGTTACATAATGTCCTCAGTCAACTGTCAGCATCCAAATGCTGTGCAGTATCTCCACCTGGTGGAGGGCAGTGAGGACTGCAGCTGGTGACAGATGCACTAAATCCACTGAAACTCGAGATTACATTTTTTTCTTTGATAAGAGGTTTCCCACCTTTACAGGTTATATAAGTCTGAGGGCGACTGAATAGAATAAAAGGCTCAACTGCAGTAGAAGAGGATGTCTATTTAAGGGTTTAACTTTCCTTCAGTCATCTCTTTATCTATGCACACAGCCCTTTATGTAAACTCAGAGTCCCTTAGTGAAGGTCCCTTGGATTCAGTCAGGCGTTAAACCCTTAAAGGAATAATCTGACATTTTGTATAATACGCTTATTTGCTTTTTTTGCCAAGAGTTAGATGAGAATGAGGATGAGAATCTCCTGGCTGTAGCTTCATATTTACCCGACAAATATGGTGGGCCAGATCTCATCTGAACAGGCGTATTTTCAAAAATGTCAATCTATTCCTTTTAACTCAAGCCTCTTAAGAGCAGAGTCCACTGACAGTTAAATTCATCATCATTTTACCCCTTAAATGTCCTTGTTGCGTGCATATTTCACCCTAAAGTTAATATGAAAAAGGTGTTTTTAAAGTACAAAATTACTGATTTTGTATGTTGTGATCTTGTGATTGTAACTTTACAGTTCTTTTTAAGCTTCTCATGTTTATCCGTTATAGGTCAGTGCTGGACAACTTCATTCATCATTATGTGGAGCTCTGACCATGCACTCAAATTACACAAAAATACTGTATGCCATACTCCTGTTCACACAATAACTTGACATGTCTTTAATAGCTGCATTAATGAGAATTTCTGACCCTATAAATGAGGTCAGAAAAGTTTAAGAAACCCTGTTTAAGGTTACAGTTTCCTTTTTAGATAAAGCAAGTGAGCGACTGTTACCTCATCAGGAAATTCTAATGATTCATGACCTAATTCGTGCCATTTTGTCTGTAAGAATACACTAAATATAAAGCTGGAATTGTACTGAACAAGCTGATTTAATAATACATCTTACACTCATGGTATAGAAATACACACATATATATATAATACACTGTACACAACATGGTTATGAAAACCTGGGTGCGGAGTTGCCGATTGGACGGCTATGACAGCAGCGGTAGCCGATTGGTTCCTGCTGCTGCTGTGTCAGTCTCCCAGTCCTCAGCTCATGCTTCAGAAGACAAAGATCAGAGAAAAATGAGAATCTACTTTTGCACAATTTCACCATAAATACCAGAATACAGTGACAGTTTGTATGTAGATGTTGTAGGTTATTGTCCATTGTTGTTTATACATGTGCATTCTGTTTATATCGTCTTCTTTTTTTCCACCTACTTGCTTGTACATAAATAGCTATATGTTTATGTCTGCTTATCTCGGTTTAGCTTGCTGTTTTATCTGTTTGTGTACCTTTCTACATTAGTATGCAAGTACATCAAGAGCCACTAGAAACCAGAGAAATCCCATCTGTGTCCAAACATGCTCTGTCAATAACTGATTCTGAGGAAGAGATCCAGCATCAGTGGCACTACAGAACTACACTCAATGAGCTCTGATTCAAAGTGGCCATGCTGAATGTCTGTGTCTCTGCCCTGCACTGCACCTGTGTGACTACTGAACAACAAAGCAACAGTTTGATTGGTCTGCATTTAAACATTGGTTGGTTTGCTGAGTCTTGCATACTAAAATTTGATTAAAACGTAGTTTAAAAATACGAAGGACTCATTTCACTTTTAGATTGTTAATCATTTAGGAGAAATATTGTGGACTGGACTGAAATATCTGCAAGAAATCAGCATTTGTCTTAAAAAAGGGGACTTAATGTTAAGTTACTTAATGATTTAATATTTCAGGTTATTTCCTCATGTCAGTCTAAAGCCAAGTGCAGACTTTAAAAATCTCCGAGCTGTCGTGCTGCTCACACCACAAGACATTTCTCAGATAAGGTGTACGGATTACACGATTACTCCACTTAGAGAAATCATATTATTCCACAAATGTCAGATTGTTGTCAGTTTTGCGTGTGCACATCAAACAAAAGAGCAGGTGTAAAAATAGCACAGATGGGATTAATATAATCCTAATAATGTAAAACAGCGTAAACTCACCACTCAAATCCAGAGAGCAACATAATATACTAAAATAAATAAACTAATAAAAGAAATACACCAATGATTCTTTGTCAGAATTAGAAAAATAAATCCAATGAAGCTCTTTAATGACTTAATCAGCGACTGTGTGCTGCGTTATTTTAACTTGGCCCTGTGTGTGTGTGTGTGTCACAGTCACTGGACAACTACATGCGTATTTTGTTTTTGGCTATGAAAAAATTCAAACATGTTTAAAAACTGTCATATTGTCTGATGACGAGGTGAAGACACGTCTTAGAACTGCTTGAACTAGAGGACCCGTTGTGATAAGTATGGATTCATGAGGGGTTCCGTCTTAAAAAATTAATCTGGGGCTGACAAATCAGGGGAAAAGTCTTGTAGTCTTCTAAAGGAGACTTAAATTCGACAGCTAAAGATGGATCAGAAAATCTGGGGTGGCTCTATGGTGACCAATGGGGATTAAAAAAGTATCCCATAGGCAGAGAATCATGATGACAGTTGACAGTTTTTCCAAGGATCAAAGTTACCTTTATTGTCTCCTGTTGGATAAAACGGTCTCAGATTAAGGGAGCTGCTGCAACACCAATATCAAACATTACAATACAAACACATAAAATAAGAACACATGTACAGAAGCTGAGAAAAAAATAACCAAATACAAAATCATTCACTCAGTTAAAACGACACAAATTCTAAAGCAAGACACCTCAAAGCATAAACACTTCAGTAAATAAATTACAAGTAAACAAATAAACACCTCCTCCTTACAAACAAACCCTGCGGTTGTCCTGCCTCTCTAACCTTCGGTCTATCCTCCAGGAGTTGCCCATTAATAAATTTAACTCATGGACGGAGAAATGTTAAAACATTTTTATAAATATTCAGTTGAATCATTCTGATGAGTCAAATATTGAGGAAGGTTTTCAATTTGATTTTGGTCTTCTCCTCATGCATGAGTCACTGAAGGCCGAGGCAGGTCCAGCTCATTTTGGAGCCCCTGCAGGGCGAGCAACCTCTCTGCTCTCTCTGCTCAGTCCTCCAGAAGAGAAATCTTGCAGAGGAGCTCTACCTGACCTTGTAAGCCCAAATACTTCCTTTGGCTAGAAATCAAATATCCTTTGTCTGACTGCTAAATGTTTGGATGGAGCTACATAGACAAACCAGAGGAAGTGGAGGAAACAGAGAGAAGCTGATACTCATCTTTTACCAAAACCAACAATGGGCACATGTACAGTTATAGGTGGCAGAGAATGGAAATTTATGTGAACTCTCAGTTGATGCTCCCACAACATAATGGCCACAAACATATATATTCATCTTAAATCATAATGAGCTTTTACATGCTGATAGGGATACCAAGTTCTTTTGAAGTTGAAAGCAGATATTTATGCAATGAATAATTAAATATTTAGAAAATTATTTCTGAAAATGACAAGGATTCAGTTTATCCCTCCAAATTTTATTTGGAAATTCAACTTTTAGACCATCGTGACGCTAAAGCTTTCTGTTGAAATTAAAATTAATGAAATTAATTGATTAGATTACAAACAGAAAATGAATTGGCAACTTTTTTTAATGATTGATTAATCATTTCAGTCATTGTTTAAACAAAAATTCCAAACATTTGCTGGTTCCAGCTTCTCAAATGTGTAAATCTACAGCTTTTCTTTGACATATATATGATAGTAAACTGAAAATCGTTGGGCTTTGGATTGTTTGTCAGACAAAACAAGACATTAGAAGACATCACGTTAGGCTCTGAGAAAATATAACGGGCATATTTCACTTTTCAAACAAATATAACCCAGTTTGAACTAAGACATGTATCCTTATCAGCTGGCAGCTTGACACTGGTTGAGTAAAATCAGATGCCTGTCATTTGGCAGTAGACGTCTGTATCTGGCCAACAAGGCTGATCAGTAACCTTAATACACACAAACATCACACAATTGTCATCTTAACAGCCTGGAGGGAAAAAAAAAACGAGCACGGTGCCAAAACTCACAGCCAACACATGCTGCATGATGTGATGCCAACAACTTGGCAGCTGCCGGTTCAAACCTGCTCATCACCACTTGATACCTCTCAGCAGCTCAGTTATCCTTTTATTTTGTAAAATACCTGGCTTGTGTCAAGATGACTGTGAATCAAGAGGAGAACTCCATTAAGTCCAGAAGTACTGATTGACCCTGGCTGGGACGCCTGATTTTGACCCACAAGACACAGTAACCTGATGATGTGTCTGCTTCAGAACAAGTGCAAAAATAAATGAAATATATAAAGATGCTGCTTCACTGTCAGCTGTTTTTTTCCCCAGCTGCTTTAGGACTGAATTTTGAGGTTTCTGTTCTGTGAACTTGTCGTTTTTGGGGTCAAAGAGACGCTTTGACACGCTACCAAACATACCCAACCTGACAAACATTGAAACAACCATCAGATTCAGATAAATGGACCCAAATTCAGACACTGAAACTGCAAATATGCTTAAATGCATTTTACCAAGTCAAAAAAAACCAAAAAAAAACCAGACTTACAGTTGGCTGCAGGCTGCAGGCAGGTAGTCGAATCAGGCAAACATTTCCAAAGAGGGCTGTGGCAGGAAGGCCAGTCATTAGGCAGATAGCCAGCAGCCAGATAACAAGCAGGTAACAGGTGGGCAGATAAAGGTGACAGGAATGGCTGAAAGGCTGCAGCACCTTTGAAACACAGAGAATCAGGCTGAAAACCGACCTGTATATATGCACTATATGTTTGTGATGAGTAGCAGCTAGCTCGGCTGGTGATTGGGTGATTTAATGAGAAGAGTAGCTCAGTGAGGACACCTACAGGGCAGGTGGAGCAGGATAAGGCTTGGGAAATTTCAGAACAGACACAATAATAATGGACAGATTCAAACAGCTGATCAGGGTGGTGACCACAGGGCACATGAAGAGAAACAGACTGGGGAAGAGAAGCTAAAGGAAAGGAAACGTGAACAAACACAGGCTTTATAAGAGAAATAGAAACAGGCTCTGGTTGGGAAACATGAAATTAACAGACAAGGCTCAGGCTCAGTCCCATACAGAGAGAAAGATTTAGGCTCACACAGAAAAACTACTTTAGACTCAGGCTCTGACAGAGAGACAGATTTAGGCTCATGCTTGGACAAATGGACAAGTTGACACTATGGCTCAGAAAGAGAAATAAGCTCAGGGTCCGACAGATGCAACAGGGGCACCTGGAGTACTGGGAAACTGGAGAACAAATAGATTAGGGAGACTGAAGGAGAATACTTAGATGGAAAGAAGGTTAGCCATCTGAGAGGCAGAGGGCAGACTAGCTGAGGCAGGAGACGAGCCTTTTATAAAAGAAACTGCAGCAGAGAAGCAGAGAAGCTGGTTGCCAAAAGGAAAGAGACAGTAACTGACCAGGGAGCAGAATGGCTGGTTAATGAGCAAGCAGGGTGAACAACCAACTTGGAAAGTGAGGAGCTGACTGACTGGATGACTTCGGGAACGGCCAGCAGCAAAGGATTTGAAGTGCTACGCAGCAGAAAATGTGCCAGAACCAGAGGGAACAGGCTGGGACCCGGGGGGGCTGATTTAATGTGAACTCTGGAAGATGACAAGCAGAGAGTCCAAAAATAATGCTTACTGATACTGAGGGTGGATCTCCAACTGATTTTAAATATATAAGAATGTGACTAATAACAAATGTGTTGTCTTTATCCCACTAAACCTCCTCAGTTCACTCCCCAGTGTGGCTGATTACTGTGTAATTTGATACCTGATTTTCAGTACCGACATCAAAATGATTCTTTATTCAATAACTTACTCTGAGGAATATGTTTGTTTTCCTATAAAACCATCTTTTAAATTTAACAAGAGAAACACTTCAAATGTCAAACGGTCTCTTAAGCAGCCACAAAAGAACATTGCCTGAATTTTAAGAAATCTAAAAATTGCCAAAGCTATGACTTAAATTCAGAACTATTTGAACAAAAAAATAATTAAGCAAGATTTCCAATCTGACCAAACATTTGATTGCAGCTTTTGGTAGTTTTTCATTCAGTTTTCGATGCTCTTAATATTGTATTTTTTCTAAAAAAACATTATCTGAGGAACCGATTACATGTAGCACATACATGCACGAGTGAGTAAAGGAGTCCTGATTGTGTCATTCTCTTTATAAATGTAGGGCTTCTGTGAACACTGAACGTGAAACACCATCAGTTTCTCAGCAGAGAAAATATAACTGTATGTAAGAATGACAGTGCTTACACTCCTTAAGCTCAAAGAAAAACATGACTGGCAGTCTAATCCCTGTTGCAGTGAGAAAAAGTCTTGTTTGCTTTGTTACGTTAAATAAAAGCCAATTGCAGAATGGGGGTTTCAGTGTGCTAGAAATGCACAAATGAAAATATTTCTCCAAATCTCCCTTTATTTGCCTGACAGGTGCCTTTCATGTCGCCTGCTTGGCTCACAACAGTTTATATAAAACCCATTTCAAAGAAACAACACACTTATCACTTTGTTTTAAAAAGTGAACACTATCTTTCATGAAAAACACAAGTGCTGACAACCATTTTTTCTAACAGAAAAAAACAGAAATATCACAAATATGAAAAGTAATCCTGAGAGCGTGAGCGCTAAATAAACAGGAGATAATGAATAACTGAAGGCAGAGGCAGACCTTTGCAGATGTCAGGCTTCTGCAGGAATAACTGCTCACAGCTCTCTTTTGTCAAGAATTTCCAGAAACTAGGAAAAGTAATTTGACCATATCACTTAGACTCATGCAACAGTTATGTAACCCAACATTTGCATTTAAAAAGGTATGTCCAACTCTTGCAGGCAGTTCACATTCAACTTGAGTGCACTCGACTCTGGGGAACGCTCGGGAGTCGCATATGTGGACTGATGAGACAATTTCTTGGAGCCTGTGGTCTTGCCCTATCCCCGCGACACGCGCCTTTCATGTTGCCTGCATGGCTTACAGAGCTCTCAAATTAAATTTCTAATGAGGCCGCTGTGTGTGAGAAAACATGTCAACCATACACTTTACAAACTTTTGCAGTTCTGGAGTTGCCCGAGACTCTCTTGCAAGCAAACTCATGCCTAAGTCAGTCATCAATGGTACTAAAAGCACAGCTCAGGCCATTATTGATTTCCTCGCTCCTCTCAAGGCTATTCCTCTGATGGGCTACTTTGCTTGACACCTTTCTCCCTCAGCGGCTCGTCTTCATTGCTACTGTATGAACTGTGGCACATCCCCCCCCCAGCTTTAATTAATAGCTTTGTGCTTCCTTCAGCTCATCTATTTCCTCAGACTAATTGCCGGCAGAAGCATCTCTGCTAATCCAATTTGGAGTCCTGAATAATCTCCAGGAGTGTCTCAGGCATTATTGAGTATTTGTGGGAACCTGCAGGACTAATAGCTACTGTGTGACTATTTCATTCATCTGATCTTAGAAAAGAATATCTTCCTTTTGAGGTTAGTTATCCTCATTTACAGCTATAACTGTACTGTACGTCATGCTGACCGAATGGACCTGCCCTGCATGTTGGTGTCTTTTTATGGCCTTTTAAAAATTTAAAGGTGCAGCGTTTTGAAATAACAACATATCATTTAGACCCTGAAACGTTTTTTCTCAATCAGCTTCTCACTATGAGAAATGTGGTCTTACATGAACACATCATTTTCTGCCAACATTAGAATAGTTTAGACTGTTTGTGATGTCATGTGCTTCCATGCTAAAATCAGGATTTAGCAATATTTGAATAAAATCTGATGATCATTTGTGGGGGTTGATTACAATGCAGCCACTGTCAATCAAATCTGATCAAACCACACCCACACTGTCCCTCAGTTTTTTGTTTTTTTTTGTGTTAAACATTTTAAGCGGCTATAACTTTCTAGTAGGCGCCTGTTTGCAGTAAATAAGCCAAAAAACCCCAACTGTATGCAACCTGTCTAAGCCCTGGCAGACAAAGTTAGTGACTAGCTGGTGAACATATTGGAGCATTTAGCAACTAAAGAGCCAGATATTTCTCTCAGGAGTTGGTGGAAACAGAAAAAAAAACAGATCTAAAAGGAGAGTGAATATTGGATTTGCAGTATCCTGGTGGCCAGAAACACAATTTCAAGTGAAGGCCAATGTTGCTCAGTAACTGCTGGATGTGTAAATGAGCAACTGTTGGCTAACAGGGTCACCACATCAGTTTTATAAGGTGATAAAATGTCAGTGTCGTGTTCACAGCTTGTTTCCGTTGCCCACCAAAAATAAATAATTGCAGGTTTCATAAATAAGACCTGAAGATGTTTTTTTCAAAGCTTCAACTTTGATGGTTGCTTATTTAGTCATGCATATTTAATGTTATGGAGAAATACTTTTTAAACCATGTTTTTGGGAGCTTTAAAATTGCTATAAACTAATGAAACAGTTGTGACATTTGGTAACATCTATCTTATGCCAGTTACTGATGATGTTTGTTCAAAATAAAGACCCACATTATCTCCATGATGTATATTTTACTTTTTGTTTTCAGTGAAGTTGGACCTCTGGTCTAAGTACAGTGTGCAGGATTATTTGTTTTTTTCTGACACGCCTGACTCAGGATGGTCTTCTGTACATCTTGTATTGCGAGAAACTCTGAAAGCTTTAGCTCAGTGAGTGTTTCGTGCATATTTCCATCCAAATCTGACCAGGTGCTCCTTCTATAAGTGTACAGTGGAGGCTGTCAGTCTTCTCTTGATGGCTGTATAGTACTTGTACTAATGTAAACGTGATAATGATTGATTATATTTTTCAACTCAGTGTAAGTCCAGATCAATTGTGTTTTTACTGCAACTCTGCCTTAACACACATTGATCTAGTTATACAAATTATATGTAGTGTCATGTGTACATCCAAAAAAAAGTGTTCAGCATTTGTTGTTTTTAAATCTGGTCTTTAAAGAAACTGATCTGGCATGACTGAAAATGAAGCTGTGCTGTTGTTATGTCTCTGTATTAAAGGAACCAGGAAAAAGTAATAAGATTTTGCTAAACTTAATTAATGACTCATATTTTTAGGAAATCAAAACAAGTTTTCATAGCAGCTAAACAAATGTCACAGAACACTGTGTTAAAATTGAGTAAAACAGTGTTTTTTTTAAAGTATGCCCTTTACACAGACATCTTTAGGAAATACTTAAAAAAACAAGAAACTGAGTTGATAAAGCAAATCAGACTGCATGAGGATTTCCTGCACCACTGGTCCATGGTCACATGGTGTCAGTATGTAGCTACAAATCTGCTACAAGACAAACAACCGCCTCTGATCAGCATCTTTCAACTGAGATATCCTGTGTGTTTGAGGAATTAATGGCTGTGGTTAAACATTGTTTGGATGGGAGTCTGGGGGCGGTCAGTACAAACTGATGGTACACCGTACACTAAGAAAGCCGGCACTGATGAGCTTTGGCCAAGTGGACAAGTGTTTAATTTACTAAAGTGACTGTCTGGAAGAATTGTGGGCCCTTCACCTACAGGGGGCTGCAGAAAATCAACTCTATACTGTACTGTATCTTAAGCTGTCTAGCTTACATCCCCACACACACATGCACACACACAGCCTTTTGTGTTTTTGGGATATTACATCATGTCTGATTTCTGCCCTTGTGAGCAGAAATAGAAATCACTCTACAGCCTCTTCTCCAGCTCCCCACAGTTTGGCTCATAAAATGGCTGGATGCTTTTGTCTTCATCTAGTTGTTTACTGTGCAAATGGGAGGGATCAGAAGCCCTTTCAAAGACTGCGATCGGTCCACGGCCACTTGCAGGCTAATTAGCTGGATTAACTAACCTTCTGATTGCCACAACAAGGATTTTTTGTGTCACATCATTTGAATTAATGAGGCAAACTGATGAGAAACCTGAACTGATGGAATTGGAGTTCACACCATACGATGATGAATATGCCTCATTTCCCTTCAGTTTTTCAGAATATGCCTCAAGTCATTTCCCTTCAGTTTTTACTGTCCGCCGGATGGATCACCTTGATTTGGTGTCAAAATCAAATAATTTCTTTGCTGGCGAGAAATAGCGGAATTACAGGAATTCGCAGCCCTAAAGTTGGAGCACATGCAGAGTGAGTCAGAATGACATTTTGCAGTCCTGTTATGTGGACAGCTTGAACTTCTTCACTTCTGTGACATTAAAATTAACATAATTGATTTCATGTCAGTCTGTTCAAGAACTGCATCTTCTTTAAAATTTGAAAACCATTAAAAGATTCCTCTTGCAGGAGTGAAAAAAAGGCAAATAATTTTTTGTCAATAATTAAGCACAATCACAAAAACAAGGGCACTTGGTTATCTGCCAAAATCCACAAAAACAGGCTTGAAAAAGTACCATCTCATTACAGCTATCATTGTAATGATCATTGTTTATTAGTGCAGCAAAATAACTGGCTTCCAACTGGGAACGTTAATAAGAGACCATTTTGCATTTTCAAGACTTTTAAGTGTATACAGGTTTGAATTGAAAGTAAAAGATCTCAAGTGACCCTTTTGAACCAGCACACATCAGCCTAATCTTTAGTAATGAACTTAATAATCTCTAACAGTGCTGTGGCACGCCGAGCTGTCACAACGCTGTCCTGTGATATTTTGGTCCCTTCTACTCCTGGAATGAACTGCAAAAGTGCGAGCAATGCATAAATAAATGAAACTGATTTGTTGACTCTTGCTTGCATCGCATCCAGTTAGGACACGGTGTAAAATTGTAAGTATTTATGCTGCGGTTGGCTTTGTAAGGCAATAAAGTTGCACTAACTGATTTTGGCCACAAGGGGAGCAGAAAAAATATCCAAGCAGATATACACAGATATACAGCCACCACATGTCCAGCTTATAAAGTTATTAGAAAACAATTGCTTACAAATCTGCAATGTTAGCATTAATTTGGAGTCTTATTAGATAATTCCAATATCCAGTCTCTTTTTAGCTCCGGTTTGGTCTCCACCAACTCCTGAGAAAAAGTGTTGGCTCTTTAGCTGCTCCAAATATAAAAATATTGATCAGAGGAGCTTTAACTTGTGAGTGAAAAGGACCTACCTAACATCTCAAAAAGATGAACTAGTCCTTTGTTTTTGCTACTTCTAGGCTGGATTATTGCAATTCCTTATTATCAGGCTGCCCCAATAAGTCCAAAAAGTCTCCAGCTGGTCGAGGAATGCAGCTGCACGTGTCCCGACAAGAACTAGGAAATAAGATAATATTTCTCCCATATTAGCTTTGCTGCACTGGCTTCCTGTAAAATCCTGAACAGAATTTAAAATCCTTCTCCTCACCTACAAAGCCATTAATGGTCAGGCACCATCATATCTTAAACAGCTCATGGTACCCTATTACCCCACAAGAACACTCTGCTCCCAGAATGCAGCTTACTTGTGGTTCCCAGAGTCTCCAAAAGTAGAAAGGGAGGCAGAGCCTTCAGCTATCAGGCTCCTCTCCTGTATCTTCCAGTTTGGGTCAGGGAGGCAGACACCCTCTCTACATTTAAGAGTAGGCTTAAAACTTTCCTTTTTGATAAAAGTTATAGTTAGTTAGTTGACTAGTTATGCTGCTATAGGCCTAGACTGCCGGGGGACTTCCCATGATGCACTGAGCTCCTCTCTCCTCCTCTCCCTCTCCATCTGTGCACATTCATATCCCATTAATGCATGTTACTAACTCAGCTTCTCCTCTCTCCCGTAGTTTTGTGCTTTCTCATCTCTCACCTCCTGTTGCTTTCTGCAGGTATTTCTGCCTCTGGACCTGTAGAGTCTGGATCTGTGATTGTAAGCCACCCAGTGCCATCTTGATCCCGCTCAACACCTACTGCTACAGTTATTATTATTAGTCTTATTATTATTGTTATTATTTCTGCTCGAGGTTTCTTCCCGTTAAAGGGGAGTTTTTCCTTGCTGCTGTTGCCAAGTGCTTGCTAATGGGGGAATTTTGGGTCTCTGTAAATAATATTGTAAAGGGGACGGCCCAGACCTACTCTATGTAAAAAGTGCCCTGAGATAACTTCTGTTATGATTTGGCGCTATATAAATAAAATTGACTTGACTTTTGTTACTATGAAAACTACAAACTGACAATGTTATACAGTAATAGAGCTCAACGACACTGTGCTGCATGTGTTGAACACAAATTAACAGGAATGATGACATATTCATAAACAAAACAGTTCTTCCCCATGTGAGCGCGACTCATATGAAGCATGTCTGTTGATTCATCGAACAAGAAAACAAATGGGTGATGAAGAGAGAAATCAATGAGGTGAGTCTTCGAGATCAATCCTGTGGTTGCGCTCATGGCTTCCATTTTCTCCCAACATACACGCATGCACACACACACTCACGCACGCACGCACGCACACACACACACACACGCACGCACGCACGCACGCACACACACACATGCGCGCACACACACATGCACACACACATGCTCCACATGTCCCCAAACTCATTTAGGGTGACAAAGACTAAACATGTTACCGCCTGCAAAGAGAAATCTGCATTCTTCAAAATTGTCATCTCTTCAATCTCATGCCGACAGTAATGATCCTGAGGAGCCGCCATTTTGAGACATGCAATTTAAAGAAAAAATGAGTTCAAGGAGGAAAAGAAATGTCTCAGAGTGAGGAGAGGAGAGAGAAAGAGGGGAGAGCGGAGGGGGTTTGCTCTGAATCATTAGTTCGATGGGAGCACCGCTGTTCCAGGACTAATTGAGTATCAGCGTGAGCCATGGGCAGGTCGGCCGCAAAGCTGCTGTCGTCAGCATGAGCAGGTGGGCGGCTGTGAGAGGTTGAAGTTAGCAAAAATGGAGCCATACGGGAATCCCTGAAGTTTAACGAGACACAGCTTTGAAGGCTTCAGTTGACAAGCTGGTGGACATTTCAAAGAACTAAAGAGGCCCAGACTGTGAAACAGGGCCGGCCCTGACAGTGCTGGAGCCCTAGGCGAGATTTTAGATTGGTGCATCCCCCCCGCCCCCTATGTGCCCAAACCTAAACACTAAACATCACTTCATTTTGTAACATAACATTCTGGCGGCCAGACTTTAACAGTTCACTTTCAAAAAAAAATAAACTTTATCGTGCGGCGCCCCCCTGACATTTTGCGCCCCAGGCAATTGCCATTGTCGCCTATGTCACAGGCCACCCCTGCTGTGAAAGGTTCAACATCTGCATCTATCTCCCAAAATTAATGATGTACAATCATGTGAGAACAGTTTGTAAATATTAATTTTCACCCTTCAGAGAAACAGATTTCACCATTCTGTCCTTCCAGGCTCTGGAGTGCCTTTCCATCCTGTTGATATTCAGTCAATGCAGACTGAGGAGTTGTTATGCTAGAAAGTTGATACAAAACATCACCAGTTTAGACCAGTAACTCGTTGTTTGGCTGTAACTGCAGATTTAATATCATAAAGGTCTTATGTATTGTTATTAATGCTATTAATTTACATATTGTCTCCTCTAGCGTCTGATGTCATAATGTGGATGTTTCTTACACTGCTAATATGCAGTCAAACATGGCGGGCTCTGTGGTAGAGGACCTGCTCCTTATGTAGATATAAAGGACTCATTCTAAGGTAACGAAAACACAACAATTCTTATTTTCATGGGATAATACACTAATTACAACATACTTTTGAATTTTATATTCCATTTCGGCCAAGTCTGTTCCGCCAGATGCTTATTTATACATGGAGCAGACATGGAGCAACATTAGCATTCATTTGGAGTCTTACTTGTTTCTGGCCACCTGATGTTAGTCCAACATTTATGCTCCTTTAACACTGGTTTGGTCTTCACTAACTGAGGGAAATATCTGACTCTTTAGTATCTGCTAAATGTTCACCAGCTTGTTGCTAGCTTTGTCCGTCTACCATTTGGTGCTGGGTGTATAGTCAGTGTATAGGCATTACGAGTAACCACAGTCACATCATACATAGTCTTTTGATCCATTCTTATATTTTTATATATAAAAATATTGATTAGTGCAGCTTTATTGTTGCAATGTTTTAGTGTTTTAAGTTGAAGTCTCAGACAAATTTCCACCGTGGTGCTGGATTCTGTTGTGTTGTATTGAACTTTCTAATCCAGGTCAGTGTTAAACCTCTAGAGCAGGTTGTTTGCTCACCATTAAATTTGAGCTTTGATTACCAGCAAAATCATTTTTTCATCCCTAAAACCAGCTATCTTATTTCTATATTTTAAAAAGCAACTTTGACTTCTTTTCTTTTGCTCAAAGCTTTGTGTCTTATTGATTCACAGAGTTTTATGGTTAAATTGGATGGAAATTTGGAGCAGATTGGATGACTCCTTTCCACTTGTTTTTATGCTTAACACCTCTAAAAATAGTCAAACTTTCAAAGATGCCGTGTCATTTGTTTTGTTTTCTTGAGTTGGGCAGCAGTATGTGATGCTAAAAAAGATGCTACAGTTTATTAAATGTCACCTGTTATAAACTTTAAAATTCATGACAGTGTTAAACAGAGTAGATTAATTAATTTACTCACCATTAAATATAGCCTCTAATGCTCCCAAGCACAAAACTACAACTTCTTATTTTGCACACAAATCATCTTCTGACAGATAGAGAGACTTATCTGGTGAAATTCTGGAGCACATTTGTTAACTTTCTTGTCTGATTCGTATCGAGTTAAACAATATATAACCTTATACTGTGCAAGACCCAAAGATTTTTACTTCCTGCTGTCTTCGCTCTTTAATGTCAATGCAGCGACAAGATTTTTATTCCTCTCTCAGGGATGCGGGTGACATATTTCTCGCTGACATGCGAGTCACATAAACAATTAACTTATGACCTGCAGAGTAATCATCTCTACTACCACAACTCAGGAGATGCAGAATACTGAAAGAGACAATTTTCTTCTTACTGCAACGAAGGCAGCAGAAACTGGCCTCTAATCTTCACTCAGTGATTAGAAAAAGAGTTGAGAGGGAAATTATGAGTTTATGGGAGTAGCTATAACCCCAAATAAACTGAAAAATAAGAGTGTGATCAGGATGGTAAAAAATATCAGACTTAAATTAAGGTTGTGACCATAATATTTCACTGGGGAAATTGTGACAGCTACATGATTTGGTGAATTATCAATCAGAATAAAGACTGTACTGGGAAAAAATATAATATAATAACATAATATAATATAATAACATATAAGTATCTGATCAGCATTTGATTTCTTTAAACTCTCATCAGCTCTGAATTATTTTCCTAAGTTTCTTCAACTATGAATTTGGTCTCAGGACAACACTGTTTTCAGAGCAGCAATAAATGAAAATCCAATGACAGACAATCAACGTTGCATTGATTGAGAGTCAAAAATCTATTCAAAGTCACTTTGGATGAGGTAGAACTTTCAGCGAGAGGTTTGTTTAGCACAAAGTCAAACTTTATTACTTTTTACATTTCTGTCCTGTGCTGTTCTCATTAAGAATAATTTACACTGTGTTTTCAAGCATGTCACAATCTAAATCCAGTGTTTGTAACTTAAGCTAAGCATGACGGACTTCTCTGCACTCTTTGCCTTTTGCTTTCCTTTTTTTAAGGAGTTGAGAAATGTTCTCCTTGGCCCTAAAAGAGAAATTTCACCTCATCTTGGCTCCATGTTTGCCTTCAGTTCATTTTTGTTATGCTCATCTCAGCTTTCCAAGCGTGAGGAACGGCTGGATATCAGACGCCAACATCTGTCTCCTTGTACCCATAAACCCTTGGATTTTGGGTCGTTTACTGTATTTGTTCAGGATTATCTTCTCACTCCTTTACAAACCGCACTGCAGTTATCTTGTTAGCCCGCAGATACCATACTTACATTTTGACTTTCTCTGTGTGGTTCTTTGATGTCATCTGAGTACAAATAGTTGAATTAAAGAAATTAACTCTCCAGAGTTCAAATAAACTACTCCAGGCATGCTTGTTTGAATGTCCAATTAGTATAAATATGCAGGTTTATATGGCGAAAATAAAAATAACTGGTCATCATGTTTAAAGCTTCATTAATCATTTTTTTGATATTAACAACCAAACAAATTATACCTTTTTTCAGGGCATATATTTCACTTTCAAGGGGCTGCTTATAGGAACAAAGTCACAGAGAATTATCACCAATTCTGCAGCTCTACAGGGCTTTTTAAGCCTCTTTTAACTCATAGTTTTGGTTTTACAGCACATTTACTGTTTTGGTTCAGTCTCAGCACTCTCATCAACCCTGTTTCCAGCAGCAGTAGCAGGCAGCTGTTTTTTAGCTGATAAACACGCTGTACGCTACCTGCCCGACTAACTTGTGAAGAAAGTAAATAAACATTTAGCAGCTAAAGAGCCAGATATCTTTTTGGAAGTTGGTAGAAACCAAAACAGAGCTGAAAGGAGAATGGCTGTTGGACTTGGATTCATCGGGTGGACAGAAACATGCTTTTTAAAGGTGAAATCATATACAGACAACCTGGTTGGGGGCAGGGGTTTGTTTTGGGGCAAGGGATATGCATATATTTCATCTTTTTGTGTGTTTTCCAACTTCTGCCCAATTTTTTCTCTCTAATTATTATTTTTTATCTTTATCCATTCCTCTTCTTAGTCAGATTCTTTATTGCTCAGAGGCATTAAAGGCGTTGGCCAGATAATAACACTGCTGAGAGTTGTGATCTTCTCTAGTGGTGATGTCATATGCTGCCTGTTATTCCAGCTGTATTATTATTATTGTTTGTTAATTTAAAAATGCAATCACTTTCACAATACATATTGCTCATTAAAACGGTAATTTCATTAATTTACTAATTACTCAACAGCAAAAGTAATTAGTTACATTATTCTTTACTTTTGTTACTCAGATCAGCTCCGTCAAAGCCTCCACAGCCGCATGCTCCATCTTTTGTGTTTAAAGGGGACATAAAATGCACATTTACAGGTCTATATTTATATTCTGGGGCTCTACTGGAATATATCTTTGCATGGTTTACAGTTAAAAAAAACTCCTTATTTATCTTGTACTGGCCCTTTATGCAGCCCCTCAGTTCAGCCTCTGTGTGAAACAGGCCGTTTTAGTTCCTGTCTTTTTAAGGCCCCCCTCCTGATGAGCCCACTCTGTTCTGATTGGCCAGTTTCAGGAAGCTTCCTCTGGCTCTGGAGGCTATGTAAACAAACCGTGCAACAAACTATAGTAGTAGGATTTCATTACTTTTTCTTCAAAATGTCAACTTCTTAAATACATCCATTCAGGAAATCCGATCTGAAATATGAGTGGACAATGCAAACAACAAATGGAAAAACCTTAGCAACAATCTTAGCAAGCTAGGCTACGTAACGGACAGCCGTTTATGGGCACATTTTTTCTATCTTGCCGACATCAACAACATCACAAACAAAGCATTCAAAGCAGGTTGAAGCCCTGGTTGAAGCCCTGGTTTTTGACTTGCAGGGAGCATTTCTACATATGTTGACCTCAAGTTTTGAAATGTTCAGATCAGAACAGTAACAGAAAATCACAAAAAAGCATGTTCACTTTCACAAAGGAAAGGAAAAGGAGACGGCCTACAGTTTGGAGGTATTTACTGAAAGTAAACTGTAGTCCCGTCCTCTCAGTGAAGCAGCACTGTTCTCACACCCTCCAACTCTGAATTAAATGAGCTGATTCCTGAATGTAGCCCCACCAGTGGCTAACGTTTGCAAACAAGCTAAGACAGAACATGTAAATAAGACAATTTTTGAGTTACATGGAGTAATATTTCTCCCGTTTTCGTGGTGGCTAACCATGTCCCCACACCTCCAGCCCCTGAACTGAGCTAGCATGTACCGGACCAGCCATGCACCGAACGCACAAACTGATATCAACCCTCCATCAAACTACTGGAAAGAAGGCAAACAAGTCGATCCCCAAATTGTCGAAGTAAAGGATTGAACCTTATTGACCTAAATATAAAATTACATTTTTTCTGGAAATTACATTTGAAAAAGTGTGGGTTGTTTTATATTCGAGGACTAAACATTTATGTGTTCACAACATCAGATATTCTTTTTGAATGGAGAAAGTAGTAAAGTAGTTAAAAAACCAACTCCTACACAGAGCAGTGTTGCATTATTGGTTGTTTGTAGCCTTAATGTTGTTCGAGTCAGTCAGCCCTAGAAGTGTTTCGTTAGCTCAGTTTAATCTGCAGGAGTTTTTGAAGGTTCGTATAACGTGTTTTTTTGCCACCAAGGAAATAAATTCATGACGAGTGAAAACAAGTCCAAATCGTCTTCCGACGTCTTTACTGCAGAAACAGACCGCGGACTGAATAATCTGTTAAGCTGCCAATTACCGCTGTCACAGTTGATAAGGAGCTCAAAAAGCCAGACAGGCATTCTGAAAAATGCAAACTGCCATAGAAAATAATCCTGACCACTTCTGAGAGCCTGGTAGGAGAGTGTGTGAGTATGTGACTATACTATGATGTATATTCAAAAAGTTTTTTCAAAACCGGCGCTGATAAAGGAGGTCATCTTAAAGGGTCGCCTTATATTCGGGCCAATGCAGTAATTACTGAATTTCAATTTACACTACTAATTACTGAAAAAAGTAATTACGTTAATAACGTGTTACAAAGTAATGCATTACTGCCCACCACTGCTCATAAATGCTATTAATATATTACTCTTTATTAATATATACTACTGTACCAGTAGTACTTTTGAACATTTTGACCTTAGATAGTCCTGTTATTCTATTTTAATAAGGACACAGTTGGTCTGGCGGGACAGATTTCTGCAGACTGAGCTGTTGGATGACGGTTGTCTCTGTGGAATAGACGGGTGTGGCCTGAACCGGATGTGCTGAGGGATTTCCAGCTGGCTCCAACAGGACAATAGCTGCGCTTACATGGACAATATTTCTTTCATTGAAATCATTCTGATTAGAGATTCCAACTTAACTGTTTACGTGGACACTAAATAAAGTGTGAAGATGTGTGTTTACATACTGCAAAGCATTTAACCAGAATATAACTTTTGTGACATGCGCAAAGTGGTTCCGCCTGCTGTGAAGTGTCAATCTGCTGAAAATATAACAGAAGAAGAAGAAGAAGAAGAAGGAGAAGGAGAAGGAGAAGAAGAAGAAGAAGAAGAAGAAGTGGTTCCGCTTGTTAATACAATTTTCAAGATGGACCTACATCGTGTCCTTGGAACAATATTTGCATTTCTGCTGTTCTTTCTAATTAAGCAGCAATCTCAGCAATTTTCAAACAGGGGGAGAGACAGACCAGACCAGTTTTGTTTTGTTACCGCCATGTTTCTGTCCCTCCTGGAAAATCGTTCAAAATCGTTGCCTAATGTTACTCCCACGTGGGGCAAACATGCGCAGAAAGAATGTATTTATTCCAACTAGAGAGAAACGATCAGATTAAGTGTTTACATGGTAGAACAGATTACCACCCCTCTCAACCCAATTGAAGATCCTTTCCCATCGGGCCGGATCAGGCCAGTCTCTTCCGATTGAGGTGGTTACATGAGGCCTTTTTATTCTGATGATTACTCTGATTATAAGTGGAATATTAGGGTCCATATAAATGCAGCTAGTGATGGAGGCCTAGAGAGGAGAGGTGAAGTGGGGGGACTGGTGAGGACAGGTGCAGGATGAACAGGTTATGACAGGCAGAGAGAGCGTGAGCAGAGATGAGGCTGCGTGTGAAATCAGAGTGCTCATGGAACAGACAAGCACAGGTGGGTCCTTGTCTCCGGGTGAAAGTGTCTGAACTGCTGAGTCAAGACCTCTGCTTTGCTTGACCGTTCTGGATTAAACCAGTAACACACACACACACACACACGCGCACAGACACGCTACTGGGTCACTGGGGGTGAGTGAGGCATCAGGCCACGAGTGCCTGGCATGCCAACCATACCGCATAACTGCCTACTGACCTCAGCTCTTATTGTGGCGAAGGGAAGTGCCACAAAATACAGGGCAGCTTGTATCAAAAAATAAAACATTTCAGCCGCAACATATCCTGTATATCCTTACAGCTGCTATTAGTAACACTGCACACTGGTGAGGAGCATCAATTTGAATTTTTAAATGATTCTGTGGGTGTAAAGGGTCAGTTCACCCAAAATACAGAAAAGTGATTTTTAAAAATGTTGTCACTTACCACTAGTGCTGTCTAGCCTTGTTTATATTTTTATGCACTGAGGTTTAGAGATATTAATCTCTGAGCTTTCTGTCACCAGCCCAACACAATGGAAGTGTGTGGAATTTTCTTTGTGGTAGTCAAAGCATTCAAAAATGACAATAAAAATTTTATCAGCGACATCTCTTTCCAGTGTCCCAGTTATGCTGGATAATCCACAGACAGTTTTTACTTTCTACTACCCAGAAACAATGTCATGTGATACCACAAATATTTTATTTGTTGAAGGTGGTGAACATGTCGGCCTAACTAAGGGTATGTCCAGCTTCTTCTGGATCAGGTGCTTTTTCGTGCCTCTTTAGGAGACTATTTTTGATGTCACTTCCTAAGCAGCAAAAAGTCAGTAGTGACCAGAATTTCATCTGGGTATGTAAGGCAGCATCTAATGACATATTCTGTTGTAGCCTCTGTTATGAGCTGATAAGACTGGTACATTTATATATAAACAAGTGATGAAGGGGTGAGATAATTCCAGATAGTCCGAAAAATGTCCCATTGCATTGAAAGCCCATTAATATATTAGTGCTTTTTGACATGCAAGTCAAAAAAGCAGAACTCTGATTTAATGAAATCTTGTTATAAAAATCGCGTGGACGTGCTGACTGGTGGTGTTTCAGAATGTCAAACAGTAGGCCAACATTAAACATCCTAGGATATTTTATTTAATTGAGTTCACAGAGAAGCTGTTAAAGTTAAATATCAGCCGAAATGAAAAGTCTTTCTTTTGGAAGTTATACGTTATGATTTAGGAGTATGATCTGTGTAACAGGGAACCCAGATCTGTTAAATTGAGCAATACGTTAACAGAGTCGGGAAAGTAGTAAGGCCGGCAGTCAGTGAACTCATACAACTCTACAGTGTGTATTTTCGGAGCAATGGGCATTTGTTTTCAGGATAACGGGCCGTCGGACTAATGGGCTTTCAGTCCAAAGGGACATTTTTCGGGCTATTGGGGTTTCGGAATAATGGGCCGTTGGACCAATGGGCAGTCCGCTCTGGCTCACACTGTTTATGCAATCTGTCATGGTGCCAACTGACTGCATCAACTTATAAAGTTTACATTTACTGAGATCAGATCACAATGTGAACATAATACAAATACAGTAATGAGAAAACACTTACTGCAAAACCCGTGATCGGATGTTTTTATTTGAGGTAAAATTACACCTGTTGGCAAGCTTTTCAGGGCGTGTCTTTCCAAGATGAAAGGAAGGAGACTGAGAGATGTAGTAAATATCAGTAACAGAAACATGAAGTGGATATGAGTAGTAGTCAGTTTGTGACTTTTCTGCATTAAGGTTTATTTTATTATGAAGCTGTGTTACCTCGCCTCTTCTTACTGCTTGTGTCAGGAAATGACACTTGAACAGATTTGAAGAGACTGAAGAGAAAAGACAAAACATTCTCAAGGGAAATCCAAATGACGAAAATGAAATTTCATTATCGAGGTATGAAAAAACTGTGTTTATCAATTTATTTTCTTAACACCTTTTGCCAGACTTTCTCTACTGAGATTGAAATGAACCTAGAAGTCACACACAGTAGTAGCTGAACTTTAATTTTGCCATAACAGAAGGTTTCAATCCTACAGCATACAAAGAGGATCAGGGTGTGACATCAGCACTCTGCATGTTAATCTGTGATTCTGTCACATAGCCTTCCAAAAGAAAACCTTAGGGACCTGTTATCCAGCTGCGAGTTGTATCTTCAAAGGTGTTTTCATGATCCGACAGATACAGTATCTTCTGTCTGTCCAGAAAGACAAAATGTTTGCACATGGTGAAACAAACATTTAACGGATAAGGCTGGCGATGTTCTATATTTTTCTTTTTGTCAACAAATCCTATGTTCAGAGCCAAACCAACAACGCATCAATCTGCTTACAAGTATTATGTGTGTATCCAAAGTCTGATATATCTTATTCCTCTGTGCCATAGACCTCCATTGTTGTCCAACAAATATTAAAGGGGACATATTATGCACATTTCTAGGTCTATATTTTTATTCTGGGGCTCGACTGGAATATCTTTGGATGATTTGCAATTCCAAAAACTCCTTATACAGGCTTTATGCAGCTGCTCAGTTCAGCTTCTCTCTGAAACAGGCTGTTTTAACTCCTGTCTCTTTAAGGCCCCCCTCCCGATGAGCCCACTATGTTCTGATTGGTTAGCTTCTGGAAGCCACGTCATGGCTGATTTGACCGTTGCCATCTTGGATTTTTGGAGGCAGAAGTGACCATATTTGGACGAGAGGGTGGAGTTAACCCGAACACCAGCTGCTAGCTGCTGGCGTGGTTAGCACAATGCATTAACAGTCTATGGTTAACTGTGATAATGCTAATGCTAAATTTCGCTAGTGAAAAACAGGCTTAAAACCATTAAAACTAAATGTACTTACTGGAAAAACTGAACATCTGACTACTTAGAGGGTCTTTTAGGACAACCCAATGCTGAACAAAACTTTTTTAGGAGACCAAAATGTTACAATTGACTTCTATGAACTGAAAACACACTGAAATAGCGACGCTATGGCTACGCCTATACTCTTGGGTTACACCATGGTTACGTTACCTTACCAACGTTGTTGCCATGGTAGCATGGTACCATAATTTACAAAATGAGGGGTCGGACAAAAATCATGGTATATTGAAGAAGACTTAAAACTAACGAGACCATAAACTCATTAGGGAACTGTTCACTGAGGTAATAAATCAAGTGAGAAGTAGGGTCATTTTCTCATAGACTTCCATACAATCTGACTTGGAGCCAGTGGAGAGAATGCAAGTTTATGTCACTTCCGCATCGGCTTCACTTTTCAGATCCAGAGCTACCAGTTTGGTAAAAAAAGAGACACTTATAATTTTTGCTGAGTTGAGTGCTGAGGTCACAAATGGGCCTACATCCAAGCCTGAATAGATTTTAGCCAAACACAGCACAGACTGCTCCTCATTGAGCCAGCCACAAGATCCTCTACAAAATGTGCTGCAAAAGAGGCGGTCTGGTAAACCAACAGTTTGTGAAATGGCTATAGCCGACTGCTGGATGGAGGTGAGACAAAGGGCAGGGGAGGACAGGAGCTGCCAGGATCTGCTGAGATGTAGGTCAGTTCAGAATCAACGCTAAGCTTCGACTCAGTAAAGCAAGTGACTTTGTGTAAACTAACAAGCACAGAGGTTTAATCAGCTACTTCTGAGACTCCTGCCCCACAGTAGCCAGAAGGTTTTTAATTGTTTATCCGCTCTGGCTCAGTCTGCTCCATTCAATCAGTTAGGAAGGATTTCATAAGAAGGACTGTACCCTCTGATGTTCTTGGCAGCCCAGACATCGTATAACAACTGTAATTTCTCCTCTTGTTCGCCTCAGCATAAAAGACTCTTTCATGGAAATGCCTATGAAAAGGCAGCAGAGGCGTATCAGATTGAGAAATGTAATAGTTTTCACTGAGGCCATTTTCGGGAAAAAGGAGTCGGTATTTGGCCTGGTATTGGGGGGGTGGGGGGGCGGACGTCTTGTCACTGTTGCTGGAGCTCTGTGTGTTTCTGCACCGGTGTTTATGGGGCATTTAAAAGCCTCCAAATGTGCTGTGGTTTGCGGCCTACAAGTCTTCCCCAAAACCTCTGGGCAAGCTGCCAACGTGAGCTTACAGTTAAAATAAACAGCACAGACACAGTGGAGTGAGAGTTATAGGGGGTGGTTGCAGGAGAGAGTGAGTTGCAGACTCTTTACTTGGCTTGTGAAATAACTACTTCTTTCACTACTTTATTTTTATCTGACTGATAAAGAGTATGTAGGCAATCTAACCAGTTTTCTTTGGTTGTATTTCCATGTAAATATTAGGGCAATCTCCAAAATATGTTCATAAGATTTACAAATCCTTATTTAGCCTCCACTTACTGAGGTGAATGAGCAAAATTTAAAAGGGCTCAAACTGTTTCATAGTGGGGCATGTGGTCCTTACATTTACAGACTGTGTATTTGTATAAGCTCAAATGAGCACTTTTAAGTTGGCAGATCCTGGATAGAAATTTATGCTGCTCACATTCTGTTGCTCTTCCTCATGGTTCAAGTCCCACTTTGTAATTATCATTGCTCTGTACATTTTGTTATAGATGTGAGACTAATGCTTGGGCCACATATCAGATGATCCTACAGACATTCCCGTGCAGTGTGTCATAGAGGAAAAGAACCAAATTTCTCTCATTTAAGTTTGACAACATCTACAACATGCTACGTGACACTTTGGACCTTGACATTCCTGATCCTGTCTCTGTTCATCCCTGCTCGATCACCTTCGCACATTTTGCTGGTCGTGAAGCAATGATTGGTTATGTTGATTATTTTCTCAATTAATAGATTAGTTGAAGAAAGAAAATGGTTAAAATGTTGATTTCTGAATGAATCTTTAATATTCTCTTTAATAATCAATTGGTGATTAATTTAATAGTTGGAAATTAATCGATTAATCGACTAATCGTTGCAGCTCTACATCATAACAATCATGGTGTTATGAATGACAGTAATTCTGGACCATTCATGGTCGAGACTGTCTTCCCAAGACCCTTTCATACATCCAGAGCTTCCATTCATATCAGCAGGGCATGAAAATCAACTGTAATTCATCACAATGAAACATTTCTTCCCTCTATTTTTGATGAGAGTTACATTATCATGTGTAGTTGAGGGCAGTGATTGTACTAAACTTTCTAATCAAAGGTGTAATCTTGGCAGCAACACTAAATATGAGTTTGTTATGATGATGGACCTACTAAAGGGTCTGTGTGGGAGAAGTAGTTAAAAGTTCTCTATTTTTCATAGATGCACTTTGGCTCATTTGAAAAAAGGGTTCTTCATGATTTTTGCAAGTCAATTTATTTTAATTAAAAGGGTATTTACTGGATGAATTTGAAGGCTAAGCCCTCGAATGCTCGACCCTGACTATCCGACAGCAGCACCTTCTATAATTGAAAGGAGTAAACCTGCTGAATGGACGCTTTTCAGTTTAAACACTGGAAACTGGCCTGATTGGACAGATTTCAATATCATGACCGCACCAAGTTATGCAAATACTGGACACTGTGCAGTAAGAGAGTTAGTTTAGGGCAAGGACTGAATTTTAAAAACGAGCCCTTTCAAATGGTGGAATGAAATGAGATAGAAACAACCCTTTAATTATGCACACACCTGTCTAAGATGAGTCATCACCTTTATCCTATGATGAAACATTTCTATCCTGATGGGAGTGGTCTCTTCCAGGATGACAATGCCCCAATTCACAGGGCACGAGGGGTCACTGAATGGTTTGAATAGTATGAAAATGATATGAATCATATGCTTTGGCCTTCGCAGTCACCAGAACTGAACCCCCCAATGTCTGGTCTTAATTGCATATGAATAGCTGCACTGGAAATATGTTTCCTGAAATAAATGTTGATGTGTTTAATAAAAAAAAAAAAAAAGTTATTTTCCCTTACTGTATCTTATTCCTCTGTGCTGTAGACCTCCGTTGTCCAAAAACTATTAAAAACACATCTGAGCCACACTGCTGCACTGGATGACATGTTCCTTCATTCCTGGAAACGGGGGTTACCATAGCTCGTTCAGAAACAGGTCCAAAGACTAACATGTCACCCAGTGCAGTGGTGTGGTTCATCAACAACAGAGGTCTACGGCACAGAGGAATAAGATATATCCAGCTTTGGTTTAGGGCTGGGTGACAGGGACAAAATCAAATATCACATATATCATCATATTCTTGTCCAAATACCTCAATATCAATATTTAAATAATGCGATTTTTGATAAATAATCATCAGTAATGTGGATATAATGACTAAGTGGGTAAAGGTATCATGATATTATGATATCCAAAATCTGAGACAATGAGACGATATCTAGTCTCATATCACAATATTGATATAATATCGATATATTGCCCGGCCTTACTTTGGATACACACACAATACTTGTAAGTAGAATGAGTTCATTGTTGGTTTGGCTCTGCACGAGATTTTCTGAAAGTAAGAAAAATATAGAAAATCGCCAGACATAATAATGTTGATTCATAAACCACCTGGCCACACTGGCGGGGTAGCTACAAGTAAATTGTGTCTAAAAACATTAATTCGTGTCATTAGGCAGCTTAATTAACTAATTGGGTGCTTTGATTAGCATGCCATGCTAGCTAAATTGTACTGACAGGCCAACTATCAAACAAAAGTCATTTGTAAAGTGGTATGCCTTTGCAAAAATTATTTAATTATCTGCAAACTAGTGTCCCTAAATATGAAAGGTAAAGGTAACAGGTAACTTTAATGGTCATTTTTTAATGCGACCCAATTAAGTGCTGGTTTGAAGCCTTAGTCGTAGGTGCTGAAAAGGAGGTTTACATTCAGAGCTGTGGTAGTGTGAGGCAGGACACATTCATACTGAAGTTCACCTTCATGTCTTAACAGTTCCCTGGTTTTCACAAATTTGGAAACGGTTCCGGTTCAGAGGTGGTTCTTAATGCTCAACCCAACCATACGCATACTGAAAATCATATCAGCATCTACTTTTTAATTATACTAACACTATGTTTGATATGGTTGTTTATAATGTGTTGTTTTCTGTAACTTGTACTGTCAAACTAATCTGTCTTGCTGACTGTTCCTCTGTCTATCTCTCAGACTGGAAGCTGACTTCTTATGTCTCTCCATCTCCATTCGAGTGGTGGGAGACAGCTCTAGTACTGCCCATCACCCTGCAGCACCTCACCCCATCCTACATCTCCATCTTTGGTATTGGAGCCATTCCTGCTGCTGTCGTGTCATCAGCTGACAACGCTTTGTTGTCTGCAGCCTCCATCTTCACTTCTAACATCTACAAAAACATGCTGAGGCATCAAGTTTTCTCTTGTTAATATGTATAGTGTAGAATAAGATGCGAGCAAGAGTGAGAGGTTTATAAAAAAGCACAAAAAACAATAGAATGGAGGTGAATGGCATTTCATTTGTGTATCTTAAATAATGTTCTAATGATGGAATTACTTTCTATGGAAGAAACAGTCCCAAACTGAAAACTGCCCATTGCAAAGTCTGTGGATTATCCTCAGTAACAGGGACTTTGAAAGACTTTTTTAATGTTTTCCTATCTGACTTTTTGATGAATATCACAAATAAAATTTTGCTCATATCTCAAAACCTCTACACATAAAACAATAAATATCTGCATGGTTAGATATGTTTTGGGTGGACAGGCCCTTTAACTTTTATTCCTGTTTTCTATTTTGTGCTCATTAAGGCAACACAAAGAACTCCAGTGGGTCATCTGGGTTGCTGTGCTGTTAGTAGGCCTGGCTGCTACAGCACTCACCAACCTGAAAAACAGCATCCTGATGTACTGAAGTTGCGTACATCTTAATCTTCCCTCAACTCATCTGCGTCCTCTTCTTCAACATCTCCAGTGCTGTTATGGGTTGGCTGGTGGGATTGGTGTTAAGACTGTTGGGTGGAGAGCCATTGATAATGCTACCATTTGACCTCCACTTCCCAGGATGCAGTCTTGAGGATGGTGTTTATGTCCAGTACGCTCCAGTTAAGACCATCTCTGTGCTGTCTGCCTTCGCTGCCATCCTGTTTTTTTTCCTACCTGGCTGCTCTGCTCTTCAACAAAGGCCTGCTTCCTGAGAAGTGGGATGTGTTCAAAGTGAAAGCCCAGCACTCTCGACAACCACTGACACCAACAGGTGGTGCAAAAGGAGACGAGAATGACGAGTTCTTAGAAATGAGTCACCAAAAGGCCTCAGAGCCAGAGAAGTGGTGTAAAATCTAACATATAATGGCTGTGGCCTTATATTGTTGTCTAAGTGTTTCTTTCTTCCTTGTGTTTACATGGGATGCTTTTTGGAGGTTAAAGTTTTCTTATATTATAAATGCACCAAATTATTATGTGTAATGTGAGCGGGTTTCGTGACAAAACGACAGATAATTATCACCTGCAACTCTGCCGCTCTATCAGCTCTATGGAGCATTTTAGCCAAGCAGCAACAACCACGGCTTGAATACATTGTTACATTTGAACAGTGATAATAACCATAATGACCCCAGGACGCTCAACCTTGACACCATGATGACAACCATCCCACTGGGCAACTGTAGACATTTTAACACCCATCCTCTCAGACGTGAACACACACAGTACTTCAAAGCCTCGAAAAGTTAATTAGAAAAAGGGACAGAAAAGTTCTGCCCGGCTCCTTCACCCTGCTTTCACAATCCATCCTGACAGGTAAAGATCCAACTGCCGACTTAAAACTGAAAACTTCCTTTACTGTCAATTTCAGCAAGTGATTTCTTTCACAAAATGAGATGAAAGTCGTGCTGGGGTGTTTAACAAGCTCAAATTAATGCTCACTTTAATGAGGCACTTTCTCAGATCCTTTAAATCGAGTCTCGAGGGTGAGCAGAAATGCAGCCTTTGCATACAATCCCAAGAGGGAGCTGAGGTGCCCAACCAAAGACTTCAGTCCCTGTTAAAAGATAATTTAAAAGAGAGAAATTGTCCTTTGATCCAAGATGACATTGTGGATGATAATGACAAAGCTGACAGTCATCAGAGACACATTCGGATTAGTTGTCAGATTTGGTCCAGAGTGAAATATCTCAACAACTGTACCAACATATATACAATGTATATTACTGCTTGCTTGGTACGACAATGAGAAATTCAGCCCTCTGAGCTTAACTTTGCAAAATTAGGGAACAGGCAAATTAATAAATGACAAGTCCTTATCATACATGTAAGAGCAGTTTATGCAGTATGAGCAGCATTTAATGTTTCACTTGGGCCTTTTAAATAATACATTTACTTGTTTTATGATTTAAGTTTCTTTTATCCTGTTACTCCTTAATCTTTACATAAAAAGTGTACAAGACCGTAAGGTAAAATAAAGGGGTTCTCTTCCTTTAGACTTGACTTTAAAACACAGTAATCAACTGTCTCACTGAGAGCCAAAATAAATGTAGTTAATGATTAAATAAAAACTGTATGACAAAATATATACGCGGCATAAATAATATGCAGGGAAGATAATTAAATTAATAGTACAGTACATTGTGGGAATACAGTTAATTAGCAAATTATAAGAAGTAAAATAACTTGTGCTTTGTGCTGGATTGTTTGAGTGATAAATTAATGTTTAAACCTGCAATTACTGATTTTTTTGGCCACTTGGGGGCAGCAGAAACACACACAACAAATCATCACCTTTTCAGTTGATAAAGTGAGCTAGTTAGCAAACTAATTTATACATCCAGCAGTTATGGAGCAATATTATCATTCATTTGGAGTCGTGTTTCTGTCACCTGGTGAATGTAAGTCCAATATTCACTCTGTTTTGCCAACTCCTGAGGGAAATATCTGGATCTTTAGCTGCTAAATGCTCCACTATGTTCACCAGCTAGTCTACAGCTAACTGTGTCTGTTTGCCGTTTGGTGCTGAGCAGGTAGTGTACAGTGGATTTTTAGAGCTTTTTCTCTGAAAAACCAATACTATGAGAGCGCTGAGAACCAAAACAGCAAAGTTGCAGCTGGACAGCTGAACAATGAAGTGAAACTCTATGAGTGGAGCTGCAGTTGGGTGATAATTCTCTGTAGGTTCATCACTATGAGCAACACCTCTGACAGTACACGTTGTAATTCTATACGTTGTTAGTTTTGAAAATATCAATTACAGCAGCTTTAAGGAAACTGGAAATTAAATCCTCCAATCAATCCTCCAATGTGAGCAAGCTTAAGTTTTCTTCTTACAGAGCTACAGGGTTCATGAACACACCCTCCCTGACATCAGGCCAGGGAGAGCAACACTTGTTCGGGGTTCAGCACAGCCTCAATGTTTGCTGGAGGGTGAAAAGTACTCTAAGATTATACTTTGAAGCTGGTGACAGTGATGAATGAGAAAATATGAAGAGGGGCCTTGGAAAAACCCACGAAATGCTGACGGAGCGCAGGAGCATGACCTCAAACAGGGGCCAAGGAACAGTATGTGTGTCCCGCAACCAGCATCAGTGTTTTCCAAACATCTACCTGTTTTATAAGAACGAAAATAAAAAATATAAAATAACTGGCAACTTGTCAGGTCTTGATAGTGAAATATGGTGAGCTTCTCCCTGGCTCTTTGCAGCCTTTTCTGGCAGACATAATGAATTATGATGCCAGCTGTCAGCATGCTGCTGCCAGGGCGCCAACACGGGGAAAAGAAAGTCATTTCTAGGTGCATATACCACGTTTCCACTGGAGATGTAGTTTTTTGGAAGGCCGGAGGGTTGTGGGGAAGGTGCGGGAGGTCACGCTGGAATGGCTGACAACACAGAAACCCATTTAAAAGGGGTAAAAAATCCAAGAAGTCACTGGTCAGACAGATTAAGGGAGGTAGGGGACCATGTACTGTAATTGGAAAATGTTTTTTTTCTGTCAATCACGCCATGGTGTTTTCATTCACAGTGTTCCTTTTTTTTTTTTTGAACATCTAGTGCAGATAAGGTTAAACGCACAATATGTAATTTCAACCGCAAGGGGTCTCTCAATCAAAACAATAACAAAAGATGGAGTGTGATGACATTGTACGGTAGCGTGGGATCATTGTTAAACAATCAGCTTCTCCAGGTTAGGATTACTTCATTGTTCATCGTTCAGGATGTTTTTACTAGAAGCTGAATTATCCACAGAGGTCTCCTCCTCTCCAAAACCAAACATACACAGGGATTAAAATCGGTAAAAAGACTGAATAAAGCTGTTTCACGTAAAAAATCAATGTTTCTCCTACAATGTTCAGCGAGCACAGAACTTCCGGGAGGGGCTGCTAATCGAGCTGCTGTCCAATGACTAAAATCCTTCATCTGCTTAAAAGATATAGTTAAAAAAGACCAAGCTCTAAAAAGTTTATCATAAAAATGTGGCTTAAAACTGAATTAAAGTCAATTTCTAACAGTTTCTGATGAACAACCACAACGTATTATCTTGTGCGCGTATACTCTTTGGTAGAGGAGTATGACGTCATTGACAGACAACCAAATTAAACAGATCGTTACATTGATTAAAATTACGAATTTCTCTGGGTTTGAAAATTGTTGGAATAGTTGCATATTATAGCTTTAAAGGATTAGAGATCAAAATTGTCTGCAGGAGAACGTCTCTGGAGGACTCTGACAACATTAATTTTCAGAACATAAAACAAAACATAAAAACATTTTGTCTCCCAAAATCCACCAAGGTATTTGTCAGTGTGCACAAGTGCAGGCTGCCGGCTAAATGTGACACATTCTCTGCCAGCTTTTTTTTTTTTTTTTTTTTTTTTTAAACAAAACAAGGTACAAATCTCTTTGTGGCCTATAAACTTTATTGAACACTAGACTTATGGGTGGCTGCTAGAGTGTTTTATTTCGACAGGTAAGATTAGTGCAGCCAGTTAGGGTTTTATTTTGTTTCTTTCAGCTGTTTCCAGCTGTAGTGAGTCAGTGGGGATCTGTTGGGTTAGGAAGCGTGTTTTGTTTCGTTTGTTTCATGATTTGCTGCCACCCGCAGCCCTTCCCCTTGGTTCCTCACCTCCCTTGACTCCATTTTCTGTTGGTTATTCCTACTTAACTGTTGAGCAGAAAGCTTGTACTTTTGTAACTTTTGTTATTGTCGGTCTGCCAAACAATAAACGGCAGTGCTTGCCTGACTACATCGGCAGTACACCGCTTCCCTTATTCCTAGACATCTGCAGGGTTGTAACACAGGCTTGAGAAAAGCCTGACCTCTCTGAGACTGTGGGCCAGCAACTGGCATTTTGTTGGAATCCAATAATTATGCAGCGGCTAATCGCTGTCCATTATCCAGCCTGGGTTCAATTTCCGACTGCAACAAGGACCATCATCTCCCAGTCACCTCTTCTCCCTGTAACACACAGCTAAAGAACACACTCACAAACACAGACATGATTATCTAATAGACTGCAGGGAGGATAATTGCATAAACTAATCGATACCACCTCATTAGGAGAACTGTTTCGGCTAAAAGGTCAACCTCACCACCCATCAGAGTCATTTCACTGTATATATTAAGAGGAAAACATCATTTTGCTTGAACACCAAAATAGGTCTATCCAAGAATACCTCAGTAGTAAATGCATTTACACAGACAACATCAAATTGAGGGACATTACAGTGAAGTTTGGCTCATGTGCTTCCTTGAAATGGCAGAGTAAAGCTGCTCTGATGGCTCTGTTTTGTTGCTACTGGAAGTCCTTTTCATTTGCAATCAACCAGCACAAACCCTGAATAGAGGTACCTGTGGAGAGTTCAGCCACAAACACAGTATGAAGATGATTGAAAAACGTGCTTTTCTTGCAATGTTTCAAAGCAAATCTGTGCTGATTTGAAATGAGCACAGTTAGGCACGGTTCATCCAAATGACAGGAAAAACATATTTTCTCATTTACCTGTAGCGGTATCCAGCCATACAGGTACTTTTGCTTATATTTACTCAGCTTTTAGATTTCTCTCACCACCATAATACAGTGGAGGTCAAAGGAATTTTGAGATTACATTTAAATCTCTTTCCAGAAATATCCCTGTTACTCTGGATAATCCACTGAAAAGTCTGTCAGCAGTCTTCATTGGCACTACTTTTTAACAGAAAAATACATATAACTTGTGGTATGTGAGAACAGTAAGATTGATCTGGTTGTCAGATTGACTATTCCTGAACCAAAAAGTCTCAGATACACAGTTTTTCCATCAACAGACATAAACCCTGCAGATATGTCTCTCCCTGCACCTTCTGGCTATTTACTTACTTTAGTGTTGCTTTCACACCAGGATTGTTTATCATCTCTTATGTAATAGACTGCAGGGAGTCTATCAGTCAATACGACTCAGCAGTTAAATTCAAATTTACTCCTGTAAACACTCCAGAGCTCGGTTTGTTCAGAGTTCAGAACAACGCTACTCGCTTTGGAATCAAATAACAAAGGAGATGGATCTTCCACTTAACCAAAACTCTGTCCAACAACTGAGCTGCTTTTAAGTATATTTAAATTCCACAGAGGCCTGGTGCCTAACTCATAGTTAAGTAAAATCTGTAAGAGCTCTTTTAACTCAAGTCCATTTTATTCAGATAAATTCCTGATTGTAATGAAGTGTCCCTGGAGTAATGAGGTGGTGTAAAACAGCTGCAGAGAAAAGAGGCTGTCATGACCAAGAGGCCCTTCATGACGTACTAATCAATTATGCTAAATTGGTATACCCGAGGCATTGAATAATTCTATGTCATCATACTCACCTTCACAAGAATGGTGTTAAAATAAACAGCAAATCCTAAAAGCGTTAAATTACAGTAGCTTGAAGAAATTAATAAACAGTTTGTGTGAGGTGCTCAAAAATGTGATTAGACCATCTGATCTACAGGAAGAACATGGAGGAACTTTCTATTCATTCATGTTTGACATTATAGCATTATTATATACCATGTACTGTACTGTGATGGAGGAACAAGATAAGCAAGATAATTACTGGATTACATGAGTGTCTGCAGATTGTAGAGGGTGGACAAAATAAAAAGAAACACCTGTACAATAGTGGAAAGCACTCGGTGAGGGCGTACCTCCACCAAGGTGGCTCAATTTCAATAATAGAAAATGTTTGAAATGACATGACTGCTTTGTCTACAGTAGAAGAAGCAGGTACACTACCATGACATCAAAATATCTGTTTTTATTGTATCGTATCTTTTTCAACATGCCAACTTTTCCACCTGCCAGCCAAGCATATTAACTTTTTTTGAGATGTTTTGGCTTTTTTTCCTAATTATCTGATGGTTCTGATGGGTTTTTTTTTTTTTTTTTTTAGCACAAATTGAAAATGAGTTGGGTGCAAACGTATCTAATGTTAAAGGAATAGTTTGACATCTTGGGAAATGCCTTGTTTGCCTTATTAGGGGTTAAGTCAGAACAGGATTGGCCAATCCACTGCCTGGGAACCAAATCTGGACCCTTACTATGGAAGAGCGTATGGTACTGTAGCGGCTTTGTGCTGCTTTTGATTGGATGAACTTTAAGTGACATCTGTTTGCAAAACTCAAAGCCTTCAAAAGAGACAGTTTGTCTGAATACGTGACAAAAGCATAAAACTGACTTTTCTGTGGCTTGTGCAAATATGTGGGGTGTACTGCCTCTGTTGTCTCATGCTCCTGTGCCAAGCTGTTAGAGGCTCATTGCTGCCCCCTGCGTATTAAAACAACGAGTATTGGCACTTTCTTAAGACTGCAATAGTTGTTTTTTCCCCACTGGACAAACACTTTTTGGACCTTGCACAGATCTTTTTATGCAACTCAGACAGCAAACAAGCATATTTTCCCAAAATCTCTTGTTCCTTGGCAGATGACCAAACTTTCCATGAATCTATTGACATGTTTTTGAGACATCCTGACAGACAAACAAGTGGGACTGAATACCTTACAATCCATGGTGGAGGTAATGCAATCCAATGTAACACTAACTACACTCACACAATTGACCACAGACTTGAACCACTTGGCCTAGCCTCTACAAAAACTGCACATAACAATCTTCAAAAAAAGTAGCACAGGGCTATTGTATTGAATTGCACAGGATTATTTTGACACAGTCACCAGTGAGACACTTGCATCATATTTTTATTTTATTCCTAGTATAACAGACATACAATGGTATTCTGTGAGACCAAATTCATAGTAATTCAAGAGGCGAAGCCTGGAAATCAAACAGAAAAGAACATAATACTGAATCAATGAGACCCCGCCCAGATAAAATGTATTTACACCAAATCAAATACTGATAGAGCTATTAGAGGCGAGACCGTTCCCTCTCCTATACAATCTGTCACCGGCAGATTAAAAAAACAAAACACACTTCCACTCATCAAACACTGTAGCTGCAACAATTCCTCTTATGACACATTATGGTCATGACCTTAAATCAAGTTGGATGTTTTGTATCTGTTGTTCGAAAGGCTATTTAATGCTCTGCTGCCTGTTAATTCCTAAATCAATTTTTTTTCCTTTCGACAAACGTGGACGGCCGTATTTTCCTTCATTTACTGGAGTTGGAGTATGAATAGTAAACTTTTCATTGGGTCAAATGAGCTTGGGGAAATTTCAATCAATAAACACCACTTTCAGATACTGTAAATAGCGTAGTGCTGTTTACACAAAATTGATCAGGGTACAGTCAACCGTGACCAAAGTGGCTCTGCTGAAAAGTGCAACAGGGGAGAGTTTTGAAGGTGTGATATTTCTGAGGCAGAGCCAACTGGCATCACCATCCCTGAGGAAAACCCTCAGCAGGTGTTTGGCGGCGCAGCGACCTGGGAACCAGTTCCACGATCGCTTCCCAAGTATCGATCCAAGAGACAATCTCAGCTTGTCGGATCAGAGATCATTGCACTTCTCCATGTTTCCACACGTCCTAAACAGAAATGTTATCTCCACTCTAGTATATTTGCTTTATTTATTGTAAGTTGACACCGGTGAAAATCTACAGCAGTAACCATTGTAGAAGTCCAGTTTCACACCTTCATCCAACAGCACATTATGGTGTGAGACATTATTTTTCTCAACTATTTCATGTAAATAAGAGCTAGAAAGTATTTGTAATATTTCTGAACATGAAGACCATATTTGCTCCATTCATCAGTAAAATGTGACTTCTACAATGGCTACAGGTCTGTAGATGATAACTTAAGAGGAACTGTGAACTGCTCCTTTAGAAACCCAAAGATATGCTAATGTTACTGCTAAGAGAAAAAAAAAGTATGAAGTCAACAATGGCACCCAATGAAACCCAGTGGAAAGTGACATAATACGGAGGCAATCGAACCTGAATATCTGCAGTCTGTGGCTGTCTACTTGCTTTGCCCAACACTCCCCCAAAAAATCTGCAGGCTCACACTTCTGGGATTAAAAAAAAAACAACAAAAAAGACAAATAGAAATGAAGGGTTTCATTCCAAAACACTGTATCCATTCAAAAATAACCTGGTGTTTAATGTTTCTAAAAATTAGATGATAATTTGTAAAAAAAAAAAAAAAAAAAAAAAAAAAAGGCTCAGTATACAAGGTATAACATAAAATACTACTCATTAGTGAGTGTTACAATCATACTCGCAGTTATCAATTTATCAGAACAGGTGAGAAAATTTTAAATGACAAATATCTCATTCTGGAATGAAACTCTTCAAATATACAATAGATACTGTATGACACATACTGACGACCATAGAAAATGAAACACCTACAATATACTGTAGCATAGTAGCCATCTGAGCCCCTTGCATTAATCCCTACCCCCATGTCACACACTATTATTAAATAAGGCACACATTTACACATACAGTTAAAATTTGGCTAGTAATTATTCCTTTATTTACAACCAATAGCCACAAAGTTAATAATTATAATAACTGCAGTCCATTCTATATTTTATGTTCATTCTCTCAGATGGCATGGCATGTTTGTCTTGTCCTCTCTGGGTCCAAAATATTTTAGCAGATACAATATTGTTTACTTCCATGTCAGAGGATGTTAGACCCACTACATTTGTGGAGCACCAATCTTATAGAAACATTCTCAAGGAACTTTAATGGACCCGATTAAGTCACCTGACATCTGCTGGGACGGGAAAAGAAAAGAGAAAATACGAGTATAGCTGCTTTGTTGAAGTGTTTCCTTTCTCTTCTCATAACAAATAAATCTGGTTCATTGTTTTTAGCCAACTGACAATGAGTTGTGTTGATGAAGTGCATGATTTGGTGTCCCTAAGATATTTCCTAGGGTAGGGGATCGTTTAATATGCCCAAAGATGAAAGAGTATAGTAAGGCAAAGACATAACTACTTTCAGGGGAATTTGCTGACTTTTCACCACAGGTTACATATACTGCATATGTATATGTATACATATACGGTGTGGATATAAACACACATATATATACACACACATGCATAATATAAACACATTCGAGGGTGGGGCGGGCGGGGACTGGTTACCAACACTACATCAGAAAAGGTTAAGCAAAAGCATGAATCTAAGCATCGCAGTAGCCTCCGGCTAATAAGTCTTCAAGATGACTGATGTGTAGTTTTTCCAACATCAATGCGTCCAAAAACTTAGTTGCATTGTAAATCCACACTGAGGACATTGGCAGCCTAATATAAGGAGGTGGCGTCACGTCACCCAAGTCAGCGGTTCTATAATAAGCAAGTAGCTGAGCAATACCAATATGGTACAAAGATATTCGTTGGACAAAAAGAAGGGGAAAAAAAACAAGTTTGGTTGAGGCTTTTGTCCACAGTGACACTGGCTGCCACACGATTGGTTGTGTTTTCTGGTGAAGGTCTGCAACCTCGAACCAACTGCATTTCTTCAAAGGGAAGTTCCTTTAAGAAGACACAATGAGGGAGACTCCCTCTCTAGTCCAGGAGTTTACCTCCTCAGTAGTTGAACTTTCCCTGTTGGTTAACGGGGGACGTGGCAGGTATGAACAGGGGCTTGGGAGGGACGTCGGGTTTGAGAGAGGAGGCCCGGCGAACGATAGCGCCCCTGTGTTGGATCTCCTGCTGCTCTCCATTGTAGCTGTGCTGGCGTGTCAGGTACCCATTGGGGATGAGGGGGTAGTGAACCTCGCAGGCACTTCCCGTTGAGTTCATCCGTGCTAAGAGGGGAGGTGGCTGGTGGGACCCGCCATTTCGTTGGCTGAAGCTGTGCTGGCGAGGGATCATTCCTCCTCCTCCAACCCCTCCTCCACCTCCATTGGGCATCTTTGTGGCTGCAGCAATCAGTGAGTGCCTCTGGGAGGAGTGCCTCCTCTCCAGGGTGGACTGGTGGTGCGGGGGGATATCCGGAGGAACATCCATGCGTCGGGTAAGGCTGTCTCGGGGTAAAGTGGATGAGCTGTAGTAGGGGGCTGATTCTGTCTCAGGAATCTGAGGTTGGATGCGGTTGGCAAAGGCTAGCTGGCATCCACCACTGGCCATCAGACCCGACGGGCTTATTAACTGGGAGTTCTTGCTGCTGCTTGCCTCGTGGATGTGCTTCAGGAGCTCATCCAGTGAGGTCACCTCCATCACTTTCTGAGAGTAACCAGGGTAAGGCTGCTGAGATAACACGCGTTCAACGTTGTGGATTTTGCGTTCCTCTGGATGTAGATGACCTCCTACTAGAGGCTGCCCGTTGGACAGGCTATGGGAATAGGGGAAGACTTGCTGGGGAAGCAGTGCAGAGCTGGGCCTGGAGCCAATGTTGTGAGACTTTGGCTCCTTGGCATTGTTGCAATTCTGGTTCTTCTCCCACTGGTTTTTGAAAGCTTTCATGCTCTTGATAGGCAGTTCTGGGGTCGAGTCTGGTGTAGGCAGACCAGAGAGCTCAGGGGAATGGTGGAGGTGGTGATGGTGAGGATGGACTAGGTCTCCCATGGTCATTCCGTGATGGCCGTTTCTCCTTGGTTGGTGATGCTCCTTGCCGTTGGCAAAGAAAGAGTTGTAGATCTTTGGAGATGACACCTCCAGCTTGTCGTCCTTACTTTGGCTGTCCAGGAGACCGTTGAGTTTGGCCAGGCTGCGGAGTGACAGGGCATGTGGGATCGGGGCCTCCGGATCTTTCGTCAACTTCTTGGTCTTGTGGCCCGTGTGGTTACAGTAACAGGAGACCAGGAAACCAGAGAGGAAGGCGCCAAGGACGAAGGCAACCAAAACACAAGCGATCAGGAGCGTATAATGGACACTGTGATGGGTCTTCTCCAGCTCTGGAGGCCGCCTCACACCTTTAAAACAGAAAAAGATGGAGAAAAGGGTATTTAAGTTAGAACTTTTTCAGACTGAGCCAGAAGAAGAAAAAAACACTCATTTTCAAGAGCTAATATAGGTCAAGTAGCAGCTGGGACAGACAGGTTGTGTTTACAGGGGCTTCACTATGTGGGGAACAGCATGGGAGAGTTGTTTGAACTAAGCTCTTGGCTTCTTTTCCTTCCACTGTTAATAGATCAATACAGCCTTTCTTTCCAGGACCTGTGCTTTCCCTTCAGACTGGCAGAGGCCAAGAGCTCCCCAGTCAGTGAGAAATCAACTTTGAAATGAGCTGGAGCTTTAAATATTGATGGGGGGACAGCAGCAGGGAACCTGATGTCATTTTCACAGACTTTGCTTTCCAATGCGAGGATCAGCGGCAAGAGCACCTGGTATGATGAACGAGCCAAAAATAACAGGTCTATCCAATAGCTCACCGAGTGGAGCACCTTTGCCAACACAGAGTCAAATGAGGTTGTCAAATTCTTTCAAAATGAAGCCGAGGGGACAGTCTGTGCAACAGTGCACCGAAAACACAAGGTTATCTAGCTAAGGTAAATCTACCATGTAAACGTACTTGGGTGATGTGACCCTAGCACTGTGTTAGCCTAATGGTGTGAAAGGCAGCGATGACAACAGGAGTGAAACCTGCCACCTCTCGTAATCAGAGCTCATTTGCAAGAGGCTGCTGCCATCTGTGGTGTCAGACCCTTTTCTCCACCCTTAATGACAGTTTCTGTGAAACTGATTAGTCTGCGGAGGGGGACGGCTGAGCTGCACTGAGGAGGGAAAAAATGCAGGTGTTCCAAACAAGTTAAATTCAACAGCTAATTAAAGCTTCGTTGAGGAATGAAAATGGAAAATGATTTCTAAATCAGGCTTAATGATAGTTTATGAGATGTTCAGAATGATGATGAGGATGGTGATTGGTGGATGAGTAGGAGAGAGACCATTTCAATAATTAGGTCTGCATTAATCTTTCCTCTGAAATAAGTCACCCAGACTTGAGAGAATGAAGGCTCTTTGCTCCAGAAAATTATACTTGTGAAGAAATGTATAGAAATTTACGAAAATGCTATTCTGGATGTATATTTTATGTATATCGGTGGTGATATACAGTATATCCTGATTTGGTGCATTTTCAGGAAATTCAACTGAGATTGTTTATCGATAATATAACCAGATGTAAATGTCTGTTGTGAACCAACATAAGCTACTTCATCACACTGAAGCAAAAAAAAAAAAAAAAAATCGAATCAAACATCGCCATTATAAGCATTCCTGTTCTTTGATTTGTAATATTGTCTGCATGGCCTCATACAACCAGAGAAACTGAAGGAGAAACAATGTAGAAAAATAAAGATTATGTACAGTATCATCTTATTGTCCAACCCTTCCAGGCGTGTCAAGATTTTTCTGTTAGTGTTGTGATGAAACTTGAACACACTCCAAATTCGCCAAAAGTTATGAATTTCTACAGTCCTTTTGAGACTTGAAAGCATCTCATTTTTAGTGGAATGGAAGGCGCAAACAAACCTCCTACGTGAACTCCTGAGACAGTGATATTAAAGGTAATGTGTGTATGTTAGGACCAAAAAGGTCTTTCTCACTGTCTGTATGCGAGTGGAGGTAAATATCAAAAGATATTACAGAGCTAGAAAACCTGATCAAAGACTTGCTCGAGTTCAGTCAAATCTTATCAGCAATCCACACGAGACAAAAGCACAAATGAGTGCAATCTAAACTCATTGTCTTAATCCTCAAAAGGCACCTGACACCATGGTGACTACACAGCTCATAATATGGAAAGACAACTCATTTACCTCATGTCATCATAAACCTTTAATATGACAGAACCTTGTTATAAACGGGGTAGGATACGGTAAAATTAGAATAAAACAAGGTTTATCTCCCTTGTTGTGACTGATCTGTATGTAGACAGTTTCTGGCCATCGTTTTTTAAAAGAGTTTATTATTTAGGTCATGGAGTTGCTGTGAAAGTTGTTTAGTTTTTGCTCTTCATTATCTGGAGCTAGACTTTTAGCAGGTGTGCTTGTAGAGGTGTATTATCCCATTGTCATGTATCACTCCATTCGTTGCTTTGCAACCGTTTTCCCAACAAAGACAGAGATACTGTGGTGCACTATAATCTTTCTGGAAATAATGCTTGAATGGAACTTCCAATTAACAATCCTCAATTTTAAGCCATTTATTCTTGTGATTGCCTTGACTTACTTGACCACATTAAAACGTCATAAATCATAATTGCAATCCCAGTGGGAGAGGCAATCAAAAGTGATGCTGCAGTGAGCCTGTTAATACCTCTTCTTTTAATCTTGGGACAGTTTTTTGGTCTCATTACACAGGCTGCCCCTCAGCTCTGTAGCATTTTCGTGGTTCCAAGTTTTCGGTTCTAACTGATCAGTGTCCTGGTGGCGGCGGCGGTGTTCAGCTTCTGTAATGAGCAGTGAAAGGCTCTCTGGGTTCTCATCTCAGTGTGCTTTCTGCCTCCTGTCACCCCTGTGGCTCCCTGGTACCTGTGAGTCATCCGCTCCCCCTGGACCACGACACCCCCCTCCCTCATCACTGTGGCTACAGGCCTATTGAGGGGTTCCTCCTGGTTAAGGAGTATGAGTCAAGTGGCACGACGGGAGGTGAAATGTGCAGCTAAGGTAAACAAATCCAGACCCTACAAATGACCTGTCACAACATGTTTCATGAGCAGGCTGGATGACTCAATCACTGGGCATGTGGGACATATGGTGCCACCGGTCACAGTGAAATTAATACCCTGTGAATCATACTGGCAGCCTGGCGAGCAGCTAGGTGGCGCACACGAGGTGTTGGCCAACTGCACATACAGCTTTCTTTGCACAGCTTTATGACCACCTGGATATTGAAAACTGGGATTTGCATCTATACAAATATTCTCTCTTAATTTAAAAAAAAAAAAAAAAAAATGGGGGGAAATTGTCATCTCAAGTAGAGGCGATAATTAACGCCGCTTTACACTCGTTTCACAACTTCCCTTCAATGTTTACATACGTAACTTCACAGTCAGTATTCGTCTCTAACTTGTCACATTATATTTCTGTGTCAACTCAACATGGTCTCTGCTCAGCGGAGGCTTAATATAGAGATGCCCAAGTCTGCCAAAAGGTAAAAAAGACAGATGGGCTGCATGAGTGGAAGCAAGGGAGGGAAGGGAGTGAAGGGGAGAGAGGGATGGTGACAGCCAGGGGGAAAAAAAAGAAGAGGGAGATGAAGGGATGAAATTCAACCTTGCTGACAAACTGGCAATGAAGAGGGGAGTGAATGTGAGGGGACTCAAAGATCCAAGAGACAGGGGAACAAGAGCAAAGAAAAACAGTGGGGATGAAAGCCAGAGAGCAAAAAAAAAAATGGAGATGGAGAGAATGAGCGAATGTATGCGTGAGGAGCAGATTTGCAGGAGGAGGAGGAGGATGGGGAGAGAGGCAGAGTGACAGACAGACGTGATGGGGTGAGTGACAGACCGTCACTCTGCTGGGTTTTGAAGCCTGCGGCAGCTGTGATATGGTTGGAGAACAACCCTCATGCTCCTCCACAGTGCCGTAGGAAGAGAAGCGCTCTATGATTGTATCCATATTGTTAAAAATAGACAGCGTGGTAGGTTATGTAAACAGGCAGGTTTTGTACAGCGTTGCCTGTGCCGTGTTGTACTAATTGGCGATGTTTTTGCATGAGGGAAATAAAGTAAGGAGGCCCGGCTGTTTATAAGTGCGAGGTGCTTTTTTTCCTGCAGGTGATGAAGTCGAGTCTGAAAACAAATTACAATGGCAGTTACAACTTCTTCTTAAGCATGTAAGTGATTAAGTAAATGGCTGCTGTCTTTGCAAGCTCTTGCAGACATCTTAAATCGACTTCATTAACAATACAACACCCATAAGCTTTTCCATGACACCAATTACTGGTAATCTGAACACTTTGAAGTTTCATACTTGCTCAATTGGGAAAGAATTCTTTTTGTATCAGAACTCTACAAAACCGGAATTTAAAATATTGCCAGGAAGGACTACTTTGATTTCTCACAACACTTTCAAGGTCAGATACCAAATAATTTAAACAGAGGAGCAACTTTTTCTTTTCCTCATAACTTTTCCATTGTATCCGGCTTTTCTCTAGGGTTCATTTAAATACTCTGTAACCTGGAGAACTACTTGTGTACTATTTTTGCGCATCAAGTGAAGACATTCTAAAATAGCCCTAATTAGTTTCTGCTTCTGCAAGCTTACAAGTGCATGTAATTGTTCTCTTAATGGCTACTCCATCCCAATGAGAAGCCAATGAGACAAAATGGCCCGAGGCTTCGTTGGCAAGCACTACCCCCCCCCCTCCCCCCTTAATGCTGAAGATTTATTTCTTCTACACTAAAAATAACAATTTAACTCTTGAAAGACAGCTTGAGGCTGAAGATTGGAACAAATGAATTTTTTCCCCTTTTCAAATCCTGGTAAAAAAGCAGAGCAGATCTGCCCCGTTGCTGTGAGCTTGAGTAATTTGACAGTTTTAATACCTGATGTCTGTGCACTGACAGACATGGTTAGCAAACAGAGCATGATTGTGTGCGTCAGTGTACATGTGCACGCACACAATTTGAGTATATGTGCTGTATGTGTGCACGGTTCTGGCTGTTGACTGAGTGAATTCAATCATGTACACTTGTTATTAGGAATTTGCATAATATTCCACCTCAGTGCTCAGCCAATTGGATGCGGTTTAATATATGCACACGAGCTAAGGTGATATGGTGTAATGTAACAGATCCATTCCAATTGAAAAGTAGTGGTAATGAGCACTGCATTTCATTCCAGGTGTGCTGATGCATACAGAGCATAGATTTCACTACAGCTTTGATTGAATACTGGTAAATTAAGCATGCTGCGGCATCTGGCAATCAGAACCACACTGTCTGTAGGAGTCCTTCAATATTTACACCTGTGCTTTGAAGGGAAAGTCAAGTTTTCAAGTAGTAGTATACATTTTGTTTCAAACACTCAAATAGTTTGGCTAAAGGGTCTGCTCACCAAAATTACAAAAAAAGCATGTTTTCATACGTTTCTCATGCAGATAGTTTTGCTTTATTCGTCCTGATTTTAAGATATCCATCTTTGAAATTTATGCTGCCACTCCAGTACATATGGAGGTGAATGGAGTTCTCTTTGAATCACATCACAAATCACATGAAAAACTCAAAAGCACTATGTCTTTCCCAAAACAATGTTCCCGTTACTCTGGATAATCAAGACCTCACTGTGGACAGTTTTCATTGGAACTGCTTACTACTGAAAATATGGTCCCAAAGAAAACTGTTTTTGGAAAGACACACTGCAGTTGAATTTTTCACTAATATGACTCGCACGTACAAATTTCCATTCATCTTGATTGTATTGGACGGAGGCAAAATTCTCAGAGGCAGATATCTCAAGATATCATAAAATCTAAATAAAAAAAAAACTGCATGACTAGACACTATTAGGATAAGTAAGAAAATATGTTATTTTGTAATTTGGGTGATCAGACCCTTAAGTGGCTTCTGATTAACTTGTCATAACTCCTTAAACCAGGCAGAGCACATGCATATATTTTTTCTATTTGTTCTTTTTTTTTACATGCAATTGCATTAGAAACGTAAAAAGAAGAGCTGTTTACTAGCCATTCAGTTACTGGTAAAGCAAAATGGTTCCAATGCAAACTTCCAGCTGTTGCTGTGATGATATATGAGAAGGAAAGGCAGCACTGGAAGAATCTTGGCTTTACCAACCAACTTAAAGAGACAGTCCACACCAAAGTCAGTTTCTCAGATATAGTGATTTTTTTTTCTTTTTTACAAAATTCATGTTGGTGCTGTAGCTTAATAACTGACAGTATATGAAGAACATGCACAAAACAAATAGATAAGGAAACTGCCCCTTAATAAAAAGGCTTTTTGTGGATACTTATCTGAAGACATATACTGTTCATAAGTGTAACATTTGTGCTAAAATCCACGTCTATCATTGTGTCACGTAGCGCTGTCTTTGGAGTGAACTGCTGCTTTAAGAGACGGAGAAACTGCTTGCAAGCCACTCAAACACCTGCGCGCAGTTTTAACCATCAGCTGTAAAACCAGAAAGGCAGATCATAAAAAGACGGTGAAAAGGGTCAGTGAGAGAGAATTCAACAAAGGAGGCAGGTACAGCTAAAGGGTTAGTCCAACTGAAAATTGAAAAGAACAAAGAAAAAGAAAACAGGCAGGTAAAATGGGAGAAATACTCCCCAGAGGTCAATGAGACAGATTAAAGGGTAAGGGGTTAGGGCTAATAGCCGGGACAACTGCGTGGGTGGATTTGATCACTGTGGGCCCCGTGGTTGCTGTGATGCTGAGCGCTGACGACTCTCCATCCTGACATTGAGCTGAGCTTTAATAGCCATCACGGAATAAAAGTACATTAAAAGTGCTGCTTATGGAAAGTGAAGTATTCAGTATGTTTCATCCCTTTAACGTTAGTTTTTACAGCGCACTGCAGAGTGTGTTTTTGTAGTAAAAACATGATGTCACTAAGAATCGCCATAAAGTGCTGGTGGGCCGAGTTGAAGGGAAAATGGCCTAGTCCTGTATGACCTTTAATGAGTGCCATTACACCATGACTATGACTCAGGGAGTCTACATTGGCAGTAACATTTCAAAAGCTGAAGTAAATGTGTGCGTGCACATCACGGCCTGACTTGTGATAAATCATGTAAGATTAGCTGGTCGTGTCAAAAAAGTTGAACGGGCTGAATGAACTTCGGTTGTCTGCAGTTCTATTTAACCGTCACAATGAACAAGTTTTGGATGTGTAGCCGCAATCTGAACCTTAAAGATCTAAAAAATGTTTTCAATATTTTAATGTTCAACTTCACAGGCTGTTTGAAAGAAGTGACAGCTGCTCTCACAATTACTGCTGACATGAAAAGTAAAGCTTTGGGAAATGTGGTGAAGTTCTGAAGGTCATTTTATTAACACTGCTGAGGACTGGATGGTATTTATTTTTCAACCAGTGACAGGTGAAAATGAGTATTTTCACTTTATTGCTTTTCTTTCTTGTTTCTTTGTGAAAACTATGCTTAAGTGTGATTAATATTATACCCTGCATATTTTCATTTTTAGCATATTAATTATCAAAAGGTTAAAAAAAAGACATTCAATTAATATTAAATTAATATTAAAATATTAATCATAAAAAATAGTGATGTGAAATGAGGCCTCTCTGAGAAGCAGATATTGTGACGGTGGTTAAAGGGGACACGCAGTCAGAGCTCTATCAGTGACTGGATGATACAGGCGGTGTCTGTTGCCATGGTCTTTAGAACTATAAATAACTCTTTAGAAAACTAGCTGGCGTCGATGTCCCCCCCAGGACGCCAGCCCTTCTTCATGAAAAGGTTCAGCCCGAGTTCACTCTCTGCTCTCCTCCCGTAGTGTTTTAATGAGTTTGAAAACGCCCGCTTCACTTGATTCTATTATCGAGCTATCTCCCTGTGCTTGTCAGCTAAATTAGCTGCTAGCCTGGCTTTTTAGTCCATCCCACGCTGGTTCATCTAAAGAGTCAAGGAAAAGGTCAAATCACAATAGAGGGTAGGACGGGGAGAAAACAAACCAGAGAGGTCTAGAACCAGGAGTCCAGTGCAACATGGTTTTGCTAACACACAGGTTTCTGTGTTCACACACAATGGGGAGGTGGGCGTATTCCCCGGCCAGAAACCCGCTCTAGTGGAACCTGACTGCTGGCATTTTTCTAAATAGCAGCAGGTCAACAGGTTCCTGCCCCTGCCTTTTAGTCTTTCCTGGTGTTTACATAATGTAATGCACCAACCCACATCTGAGGGAATATTTCGCCTCATGGTTTTTATCTGTCCATAACTGTTACATCAAGTACAAAAACAAATGTGGTTCGGATTAACAGTGTTAAGTGTGTTAAGTGAGAGTCTTTGTCATTTATAAAGTGGATTTACAGATGGTTTATTTCTCTCTTTGGGGAACTTTTCTTAAGTCCAAGTCAGGTCTAAACTCTTTCAAAATATCAGCTGGGCAAAAACGAGACGTAGGACAGAAAAACATGGCTGAAAGGCTTCCAGTGTAGACAGCGTGTCAGTGTCGAGTAAAGTCTCAAGTTCTTTATGGCAAGTCCAAGAAAAATCATAAGTCTGCATTGGTATTGTTCCAGGTTCTAACCAGGTATAAACTTTTCTAAATTTACATTTCTTCAATGTTTTTGCTTTCCAGTCTGAAGTCCTCATTATTGCAGCTAAAGACTGACTCAAGTCTCAAATCTACACGTCTGATCTTAATAGAGACTCTTGGTTGTCTGTTTGTTGGTCTGGTAACTGCCTGATGGCTATTTGGCGAGCTAACTCTTTGTAGAGAGACAGGAAACAGGGGCAGAGAGAAGGGTATGACTTTTAACTAGTGGGCTACAGCTGCAATTTAGCATGTTTTTGAGTAAAGACTAGGATTAAAGACAATTTACCTTTACACTGACCAATGGAAACATTGCATGTATCCAGTTTAATTTAGTGTTATTTCAGCCACATCGCAAGTTTGCTCAGGTATCTTTGTTTCTGTCTTTGTTCTATATTTGGCCACTATCTGTGCATTCTTGTCTACTGGCCCACCTTGTGGCTGCTGAGAGATTTGTGACACAGCTGCAGAGCCTCTACAGAAGGTATAGACAGAAAAGCAGATATCTGGTGAGAAATGGACAGGAAGTAAGAGAGATTGGAGGCCCTCTTGGAACTGTGATGCTGTTCGTTCCAAACCGGCTCCTCTTCTGCCTTATCAACCCGCCCGCCCAGCTCTTCTGATTGAACCAGCAGGGTCACAGTCTCTGGCTGAAATAGATTGCGTTGCTGTTTCTATTATATCCTCCACCACCACCCTCCTCCCCCCCTGTTGTCTGACTCCCTGGCTCAGGCCCCTGCTGGTTATTTATTTGTTATGGGCTTTTCTCATTTGAGCCTGAGTAGCTCATCATTGCAGCCACAGAGTCTGTCTGCGTGAAAGGAAGCCTCTTTCACTCGCTGAGGATTTATGGACTTCTGACATGGTGCCTGAGCAAGCAAACAGCAAGAAGAGTACAAAAACCGCTTCATGCCGCCCTGTCCTCCCTGAATCACATCCAAATCAACCACATCTTCTTCCTAAACTTGCACGAATATTCTCTACTCTTCAAGTGGGGGAAAAACATTCAAAACACGCTCTCTCTTACTCTGCAGCTGTTGTTTCTTTCGATCATTTGAAAACTCAGACATTTTGTTGCACTTCCCGCTCTGCTTATTTAGCTATTTGACTTGCATTTCCTACTCTTGGATTCTTGTTAATCAGTATGAGTGCTGTCAAATTAAAAATGTAAGAAATAATGAGAGTCAAACCTACGAAGATCAAGACCTAATTAAATATTCAAGAGCTGGTTGGGATTTTATAGGTCATGTCATTTATTTGGGCAGCTGGGTGGTGTGGTGTAAGAGTCTGTCGTGTTACTAGAAGATTAGAGGTTTGATGCAATGAGTGAATAGAAAGCTAAAGTGAAACCAGACCGTTCAATTCCAGAAGTAAGGATACCTCATTCAAAATCACTTTCATATTTGTAATTACACAAATTATGGAACCTTTAGTGCTAAAATGATGTCCTGGCTATATTGATAGTCCCTTGATTTTTAATTTTTTTTTTTTAATAGGGAATCCATCCACATTCTGTTGTAATTTATCTTAGAATATGGACTGTAAACCTCAGGAATACACTGATTTCTTCAGACGCTGATATCTTGTAAGAAGTAATTGCAGAAACTAGTGGAACAGCTGCTGGTCTGGAAGTTGATGGCAGAACATTGGCTCTCTAAACTCTCAAAGTCCATGTTGGCTGCACAGGTTAAAAACTTCTGCAGTATTCTCTATAATGAAAATAAAATTATAAATGTAAATGAATGGGCTCAGAGAGAGACCGAGATGCTACCTGGCTTGTGCCTCACGTTTTTTCAGTGTGTTGGAAAACATTAAGGGAATATTTGTGTGTGTTGACAAGCTAAATAAAAGATGAGGACAGGGCATGTGGGAGCATGTGTTGTTTAGACTTAGACAGGTTCTCTACTTGATTTGAGGAGTTAATTAGAGCCAATGCAGTATCTATTTAAGGGATTAAATCTTTCACATTTATGGCTGCTGCTGCTGCTGAGCACATCGAGATGTATGGCTGAACATAATGGGAAAGGAAGATCCTCTCATCAAGCTTCAAGCTCTTTAAACTTGTTCTCTTCCGTATCCAATCCGTCCAATCACTGTTTAGTGAATATACACGCTGCGGTTTTCTGTCACATTGAACTCTTCCATCTTACCACACTGGACTCTAAGTCAGTGGAACCATTAAGTGAAGCTGGCCGGGAAATTCTGCATCACGTCATGTAACGCTGAGACTAATGGAGTGTATGGATTAAAAAAAAAAATCAATTAGCAATGCTTGCTGCCTTTCACTAAGAGATTGGTTTAACTAGAGAGTTAAGTGTTAGTGAGCTAATGAAAGCGATATTTCACCCTGGAAGAACATTTACACACATTAGCATGCAAACCAACACAGGAGTTCTTTAATGTCTCAGCCTTTACTGGTCTGAACTCATCTTCTCATCAACTGTTTGAATCAGTCATTATCAGAAATAGCAAAGACAAAATTACATTTTTAGAAAACTACAATAATGGACAAAGGACATAAATAATGTCAGAGTTGATTTGAATTTGTCACCACTGTCATTTTTACATTAGCTGTTTGAAATAAGAGCCATTGCTATAGAAACGCAGGCATGCGTGCTGAAAGCAGGAGACTGTTTTACCAGAGTGAAACATCAGTTTTTGTTAGTGGTCAGTCTGGTTAGAGCGTACGGTGAGGCGTTCGGGGCCCAACAGTGCAATCCCCTGCAGGTCAGAGTTCACTGAGGACAGACATCCCTCCCCCTTACCCTCCATCTCCACACTGATTGGCTCCGAGTCAGGTGACCCTTGTTCCCCCACGGAGGGAGGGCCATCAGGACCTGTACCTCTTTCAGGGTCACCTGCCTCCTTTGGGAATGCTGCCCCATGATAGGTTGTGCTGGCGCTTGTGGGTGTGGTCTTCCCTGTGGTTGTAGCGAAGGGGGAAGGAGGAGGTGGAGGAGGAGGAGGAGGAGGAGGAGGAGGAGGAGGAGGAGGGGGCAACAGAGTGAGTGATTAGTGAAATGTGAAACTTGAATCAGACTGGAGAATCAACTTCAGAGAAATGGGGGTGAGTCCTGAGTGGAAAGAAAACCGTCACCAGTTAACATAAAGACCCCGTGATGATTGTGAGCAACATGATGATCACACAAGCATAAGTTAATTCATCCATCCTCAATCCTTCAGCTAAATTCCCCACAGATATAACAATGATTTAAAGTGCCGCAGTGTACTTTACCAGCTGCTTAATATCCACATTCAATCTCTCCGGGAAATTGTGATTTTGGCGTTCCAACATTTGCGAAGACATATCCACGATTGTCGAGAATATTTCTTGCTGTGCTGCCGTCATCTCACTCAAAAATAACCAACATAGTTTATAAAAAATATCTCTCAGCTCATTTTGTGACTGTTTAAACATCATAACACAGCTGTCTGGCAGTTTTTATCTTAGCTTAGCAGACACTAGACAAATAAAGTACACTAATGTTCTTGAATGGTATTTAAATATTTACAAATTGCAGCAAAGGTTTTGAGCACTTTAATGTTAAACTCCTGGGTAAATACATCTGAACTCATAACCACCAGCATTAGACAGAACCACTGGCTTTCAGTTTTCAGACTTTACAGTTTTGTCTCTGAATCACACAGTAAGCATTTAATCCAGGTTCTCCAGCTGATTTTGCAGAAAATCCCCCCCTCCCCCCCCCTTTTTTTTCCCTGACATGGCCTTGAACTCTGACCACCGTTAAAACTCCTCTGCGTCCTCTCTGCTAAGTGTTTTCACAGATAAGTGGAAATAGATACTGGTGGTTGGCTAGGTAATGGTTATTTTCACCACAGCTCTTTTCCACTACCTCATCCAAGCTGTTTCACAGGAAACTCCGTCACCTTGAGGCAGACCAGCAAACATTATGATGGCCACATTTGAAATCATTTCAAACATATGCCAAGAAACACGCTGGGCATTTGCTGCCACAGGCCTTGTATTATCAAACATATTTATCTTGATGACACACTCCACATCTTGATTGCATTATTAGCTCTCTGTTGTCCTTGAGGTCATGTGAGCAGCATGCTGCTATTGGCTTGGGCTCCTGCACTAATAAGCCAGCCATAATGTTAGCATTCTGCAGAGCTCACATCCAGACTGAAGGAAAAAGGGCTTGTTCTCTCTCTCTCTCTCACTGTGAGCCAGTTGACAGCGTTCACTCTGAATTAGGTGCCCCGTCAGTTCACCATCTGCGCCGGGCAAATTAAAACTGTACACCGGGGGGTGTTTGGCCCTGGCACCTTGGACAATAGCTCCAGGACTTCATCATTACTTTAATTTATCACAATTGTGTTATTCTGTGTGCGCGCGTAGGATCGCATTGTTTGTCCTCTTTTACTGTTGATAAAGTACAAAAAAAAAAAAAGGTTATACAACAGAGGGACATTTGATTACCTACGCAGCCAAGCGTTTGTCTCAAGCCCTTCCCTCTGCTGGCTGCGATTGTTTGGGTGACAGGGAAGTGGAAGAAAGAAAACGTCCCTGCCTTTGGTGTGCTTTCGAACAGGGAATGGAGCCCCCGTGTGACAACAGCTTTGTTCGGCATATGGGGTGTTTTATTGTCTAGGAAAGCTGATAATTGATCTTCAGTGCAGAGACTTAAAAGGCTTTTTGTGTGAATCAACTAGGAAAAAAAAATAGACACCAAAAAACAACAGACAGAATCTGACTGCGTGTTGAGAACTTCAAACAGTGCAGTGAAGCATTGGGGTGGTGAGAGCCCTGTAGGATTAAGCAGCAGGGTTGCTCATCAAGTCTTGCTACCAACTGAGTGGTAATTCCTTCAGCAGGGAGGCTTTACAGACTACTGAGGCACTGTGGGACTGTGGAGGTCCAGGCCGAAGCCTCTGGCAGACAAAGTGGCCTCTGTTCTGAGAAAGAGACTGAGAGAGATGCAGGATGGATGGCTCTGCTGAGTCGTAATGGCTGACATCTTCCAGCATGATGGGCTCAGTGCTGATACTAATCACTGTGTTGGATCAACCACCGCCATTAGCTCCCCCGTGCCCCAATTTGTTCAGTGACAAAGGGATCTGACTTTATTCAAGTCTTAAAAACTTCTCACAAAGTTGAGGCGGGTTGTGTGGATAAAAGTGAATGAGGCTGGCCAACAGCTATCTGATTGAAAATGACTAGTTTTGAATGTTGCAGTGTTAGAAAATTGTCCTCACACCACCTCCTCAATCTTATCTGAAAGCTAGCCAGCTTGGCGGCATTTCTATTTCTATTCCGGCCATGCCAGGGGCTGCGCGGTGTGGCCGGCTGGGGAGTAATGGGACGTGACAGGGATGATGATCCCTCTTGATACAGGGCATTAGGCAGCTTGGCCAGCATAGCTCCTGGTCCATCAAAAGAGTGATGCTTCAGACAATGGCTTCAATGTTTAAGCTGTCAGACTGGCTGAGAGAGAAAGGTGGCAACAGCCATTCAGCTGCCTCAATGAAAGATTCTGTAACTTCCCATGTGTGTAGAAACATTTACATTTCAGGCATATAACTGAATAAAACATATCCAGTTAAAGGAACAGTGAGAGTACTGTAGGTCAAGGCTCAAGGTCGAGAAGATACAGAAAAATTCAGTTAACTTAAGTTTGTTTTTTTTATCTTATGGGCCTTATTTTTGTGGTTTCGACCATCATTCCTACCATGGATGATAATATTTTACAGTAGAAAATAATCAAACAGATTTGAACGGTCAGACAAGTTGTAAACAAACAAAGCAAACTAGCACCCGGTCTGGCTCTGGTAAAGGTCCAATTTGAGATTTTACAGTTTTTTATCACTTTCTGTTTCAACTTTGCTCTACTGTGTTGTTACTGTAGCTGCATGCTCACCATTTATCTACACAAGAGGGGACTATAACTTTGGGTTTGCTTACTTTAAGTTTCGCCATTAAATGAGTGGTTCACATAAACTTTGGGTTTGTTTAGAATTAGTATGTTTGTGTCTGACTGCTTGACTGCTTGTGTACTTTGTTATAGTGATGACAGCATCCCAGTTTACCCACAATTAACTCTGTGGGTAAATTGTTAACATAACAGATAAGACTGGTGGCCAAAACTAATCAAATAAGACCAAAACAAAACACAAAATTCCTACGTTCTTATTTCATGTTAATCACGGCTGCTGACGAACACAAAGCAGCAGCGTTTTTGGTTACAAATAGTTTTCTTAAAATCCTACTTATATAAAGCGGCTTATTGGGTTCAGTTTGCTAGCATTTAGCCTGTCAGTGCTCAGTGGTGACCAATTAAATCAGCGGAGGCAGTTGAATAAAAATATAAAAAGACATGTCCACTGACCATACGCTGAATCTAGTGCCGTGTTTTGCTTGCGAGTGGTCGCCAGGACATCTGGAGATGAGAAATACAAAACAGAATCAGACGTCTGGTTGTTATTGGTTAAGATTGCGGTTTTCTGGGCTACAATTCATTAATTTCTAATAAGGGATAAGTATTGTTGTCCTGTTTGTGCTTCTGATCACATCCCAGACTCATGCAAAAAAAATAAAAATAAAATAAAATTATAAACAACCCACTTTGTCTCCCATAAAAACCTCAACAAGCAAATGCTTAATTAACATAGAAAGATTGAGAACAGTATTCCAGCAGGGATTGTGAACGGGGGCAGACAAACTACTCTTCAAGCTCCTTCAACATGAACTGAATTGCTACCCTTGTTGAAATAAATACATCATAATGTTCTATTATAATTCGTTAGATCTGCAATCACTTGTGCCTGCTGTCGCTCTGCCAAGATCTGATAACAGTCAATAGTTTATTTTTTCTCCTCTTTATTGCTTATGTAAATCACTGAGAATAAAAATGATGTTTCCATCTCACCGTGGCAGGTATCAGGGTGCTGATGGTAGCCATTCTCCACATCCTGTTCAAACCCGCCTCTGAAGAGAGAAACAAAAACACACACATAGCAACAAAGACAAAGAGACCCGTTAGTAAATTTGCATCAACCCATTTCACTGACTATCCATTTCTAACAGAGCACCTCGGTGAACTTTCCCAAAATGGGTTTTATTGAGGAGGCGTGCTTGGAAACGGAGAGGGTAAGTGCACTGTAACAAAATTGAATTTGTTTTGTGTCTGGTCGAGGTCAGAGTGTCTGTGTCTCGTATTTGACGTTGGGACACAGTGGTGGCCAAGCATGAAGGGAAAATCTACCTTTGGATCTTCTTACAAGGTTGTCCATCATCAATTTCGTGGCATTCAGCAGATTTCAGCAGTTTATTTGTGATGAAAAGTTGTAATTTACTTTTTTTGTGTCCTTACTTTCCCCTCAATCTGCCCCCTCTGCTTGAACTTCAGTAAGTAATCCTCCTACATGTTCCAGACCTGGTCTTCTTCTCTCCTTACATAACATTTTCTGTGGCTGCACTATATTTTAGTCTACTGGGGATACTGCTGGTGAAATTGGTAGCTACAGTATGCCTCCTATACAATGAATGTGCCACTGTATGATTGTTGAAAGTCAGTGAAAAATAGTCTGGAGGGTAATGTGTTGATTCAGAGCGTCTCACACCAAAACATCATTAACCACTGATATTTTCGAGAAAAATATTCCTGCTGTAGAACTCCACACATTGCTAATAGCATGGGAAATATCTCCACAACTTTATTTTTCTTTCTGCAGGAATAAGAAAATATAAAGACAATGAACCTAGAACTGCAAGTGACATTTTCAAAAGCTGTTTTTTAATAGAACAAGATGTGCAGATTGAAGAAAGGAGCATAAGGTCTTGTTGAAAACACTTTTCACTACTTTACTGTCTCACCAAGAGTCTAGTGACTGAGAAGTGAACGATCTATTTTTGTTGCCCCCTACACTTTATGTATGGATGTGTTGTTTGTTTTGCCGTATCTGTGTAAATGTAATTGTGATTAAATCTAAATCTACATGAAAACAAACAGTTTAGCCAAAAGGAAAACAAAAGCTCAATCATGTCAAATAAATCCTTCAAAAATGTTTTTTTTACTGTGCAGTTTCTGCTATTCTGAACATGTTGCTGCGCAATCCTAATCCTCTGAATTCACCTTTTGAACCACTCCTCCAAACTGACAAGAACCCCAATCTGACAATTATTGATTTTCTGCTGCTCTGGTGAAAATGTGCCTACGATTGATACGCTGTTCTCTCTCCAATAGACGCATCATCTTTCACCTTCGACTCAACCAGAAATCAAGGCTCTTCCAGTCGCATCCATTCGACGGCTGAGTAATGAGATTTAGCCGACACACGGCGAAGCGGAAGCCCTTCTAGCCGAGCGGGGCTTTGACGCCAACAATCCTCCCACATGTTGTAATGAACCAAATAAAATAGACAAGGGTTCATATACTGCACAAGTGTAATGATCCAGTATCCACGCAGAAACACTTTGTATAAGCATGCATGCACTCCTACTCTATAACAAACTAATTAGTTCCTTATATAACCTAAACACAAACCTTCATCTCACACAGATTATATGCAAACACACAGACTTCCAGCAACCATCTATAATTAGAAAACTTGTCTCACACTCACAAAACTTCCATCAAACACATGATCTTGCACATAAAGGTTTAGATTTCTTTGTGGAGACATACAATACAATGCCAAACAAACAGCATCTTAACAATAGTGTAAATTGGGAGCAGAAGCTGGTGAACGACCAGAGGAAGAACACTGAACTCAGCTGCAAGGAGAAAAATCAGCTCAAAGACTTAATCCCTTCAATTTCTTTAGTGTTGTTAAAGCAGAAATTCTGCCGTCAACTGTCAGGTTTAGAAATGTGTGTTAGTAAAACCTGTGAGGAGGCTGGTTGGTGCACAGATACACACCTGGTGCTGTAAATTACACCCTGTGTTACTCCCTAAAACCCTGGCTCTCTTATAGTGAGTTCCTTTACGTTTCCTGAGGGAGGAGGGATCAGCGCGAGACAGGAGGTGATTATCAAATCAAAGAAAGTCAGGCTGATGCTCAGTGTTCGTGTGGAGAATGACGTACTCTGGGGGAGAACAGACGTTTTAAAGACTTTCTTTAGAGGATGTATTTTTTACAGGCTAAGAGCAGTTTGTGTGCTTGACGTCACACAATATACACACACCATAAATGGTCTGATCACATCTACCGTTTGTTTTCTTTGGTATGAATCACTGTGAAAAGTTTTCTTTTGTTAAGTTTCTATTTGGGTTCCTAACCTTTTGGCTTGCGACTCCTCAAAACAATGTTAGGTCTACCTGCGGTCCATTGTCAGAGTCTAAAGGTTGTGACCAGTTCAAACAGAGAGTAATAATTCCTGTTACGTCCCGTGTCTGTGTGTTCTGTGTACCTGCCCTTTGTTTCAGGGAGCTGACACCAATCATTGGTCCTGTCCAATCAGTGGCAGCTGAGCAAAAAGGCCCTTCCTCCACGTCCTCAGTCTCTCACTCTCACCAGCAGACTCCGCAGCAGCAGAGTCTCCTCCACACCACATTTTTTGTTTGGTTTTTTTTCCCTTTGTGTATTTAATAAACTGACTTTTGTTTTATCTACTTCAGTTTCCCTGGTGAGTTCAACGCCGGGCTGTCTTTCCAGAGCTTACACATGCCCTGTTGAAACTATCTTCTGCCCCCGATGACATACTACAGGAGGTAATGGCCACGATTGAGAGGTTTATTATCCTGCTCTATGACTGAAGCAGCACATGCACAGAAATAGACAAGGCAAGGAGGAAGTTATTAGTGAAGAGGCACAACGTACGGTCAATCCCTCCAACAAAGGCTGCCCTAGAGGGGCATGTTGAGAGAGCAGTGTACCAAGGAGGCCATGTGTGGAGTCAGATGCTGGTGTCCACACCAGAACTACTTTCACTGTGTAGATGGGGCTGGTCAAAGACATCTGAAGGGTACTATGAACCCTTCTGGACATGCCTACCAGATGGAGGCCAGTCCAGCTATGAACATGTCTCCTGCAAATGTACGAAGGGGTTGTGTTAAGCAATGCAAGTGCAAAACAGCTACCTTAGACTGCACAGCCCTCTGTTACCACTTTCCCGCGATAGACCCCAGGTTTTGGGCAGTTACTGTTGTCACTTAATTTGAGTCTTGAATTGTTAGAAGGAAGCTTCTGAGCAATTATTAAGTTCCTAATATGAATTCTGCATCTACGCAACTTTATTGCAATTAAAATTTTCATACCAATCATGGCTGCCATCTTGAAAAATTTGACTTGCGTGTATTAAGAACTATGTATGGGAAATAAATTCAACTAATTATGTTCTCAATATCATATTATATCCATTACTGATGAGAAAATTGATCTGAAAACAGATGTCACTGGCGTCCATTTTGAAAAATGGCTGCCATGGGCGACAAAATTTATGATGGCCCAATGTCCACATTTTTTTGGAATGCCTTTGGCTGTAAGTGTAATTGCATCAGCAATTTCAGTCTGTGCCTACATATTTGTTAGCAAAATATAGATTGTTGGTTTTAATAACACACAATAACCCAGATTTATCTTTTAACGGTCCCCTCCAGACATGTTTTAAGACATTTAAAAATAAATCCAGAATGTATGATATGAATATGCAACTATTTTTAGTTTCAAAAGTTTAATTGCTGGACACAAAATGTTTTCTATTTCACTGAAAAGTCCATTCTCAGTGTTTGTGCACTGGTAGCTTCAGGTTTCCACATCACACTTGTTCAAGTTGCATATTGGACCATGATAGCTTTCAAACTGGTTGTGATGTCACAAGTCATACTCATGTGTACATGTGTTACACAGAGAAACTCTCAGCTTTCAGCAGATTAATGTGAAAACAGCCTTCTAGTGTCAAACTCTGCACATACATGCACGATTCTGCATAGTGAAGGTCAAACATCCAGGTGAAGTAACAATAAGAAAAACACATTTCTGAGTGAGAGGCGACTTTAAGTGAACCTGAGCCTGTAAACAGAGTTTAGTTAACTAGTGGGATGACAGGTCACCTTTACGTTTGAAAGAGCATGCCAGACTTTTCGGCACTCTTCACCATAATTGACCTTCTCTGGCTTTCTTGCACATGAATAAACAGCTGAACACGACCATCAGGCCACAATTCATTTTGTTCTGCTCGGCTTTCCGAACACAAGGAGCTGCTGGCTGTCAGATATGAACATCTGTCCACTTTTACCCAGAAACCCTTTCAGTCTGGGTTCATGTCCTGTGGCTGGCACTGTTACACTCTCACTCATAAAAAAACATCACAAGATGGTTTGATTTAAATTTTTAGGTGCTGTTATGATGCCATCTGAGTATTAATGACCTTGATCTCAAACTAACTGAAATGAATGTGTTCTTTCCCCCTGGTTTGATAGTTTTGGTGTGTGATTAGTTTGATCTTGGCACTGATAATAACAGATTTGTGCTTAGTAGCAATATAGATTTTATTCCACAGATCAGAGGAAAAAAACTTTTTTGCTGTGTGGCCTTAAATTTTAATGAATGCTGTTGGCTCAACCTTAAATAACACAACACAAAGATTTACTCAAGGTGAGTATCTGCACAAACTGACCTGCAGATGAGTCTATAAACAAGATTAAATGCAGGCAAACAATAATGATTACATAAGTAGCCTACATGAAAACATAAGCAGTTGTTTCAAAAAAACATGAAATCTAGATGGCTAGAAATGTTTTGTCTCTGATTTGCAGAATATAATCAATGACCCTCTTTAATTATAAAACAATCAAAAATGACCAAAACATGAAAATGATACCATCAGTTATGTAGGGCTTTTCAAAGACAAAGATACAAAGTGCTTTGCAAAAGACATAAAATGAGGAAAATGTATAGATCACACAACATACAGCTGTTTATTTCCTAAAGGCAGGGACACGTTATGGTTGTGAGGACTATTACAATGATGATGTGGCATCATGACTGATCGGACCAAGCTTGACTGTGTCCTCTCCAATCTGATTCAGTTGATGTTGAGAGTTGGGAGACAAAAATCATACATACTGTGTTTTTAAAAAAAATATATGATTAATTACTAGACTGGGGCCTTTGAAATCACACATCAGGAGAAAAGGTTACCAAAAAAAGCCTGCTGTGCAGTGAGTGAGTGCTGTTTTATAATCAAATTCATCATCAAGTTCATTCACCTCCAGTTATCCGGACATTACCCAGAGGAGCTGTACGTGAGAATGCAAATGTCCGAATCAGTTAAACTGACTTTACCCTGCCAGCTCCCTACTACAAAGTCTGTGTAATGTCCGATTGAGCCCATGTGTGAATACAGCAGGTCATTTTCTGGAGAATTCACAGTGAGCGAGTGGGCGTGTTGATAACGTTTCTATCATGCGACTGGTGTGAAACCAGAAGAATACAAACATCTGAGGGTGAAGAGGAAGGGTAATTTACACAAAGACGCCAACGAAAATATCTAACTGGAGAGACGACGAGATTTGTGAACTTCTGTCGTAAGGGCAGACGCCAAAATCGTCTGATGAACTGGCTACGTGACCGCACATACTTTTTTGTGTCATGACCTGCTTCCTGCTCTACCCAGGCGCCACCCCTCGCCTAAACCGAACAGAGTATTTCCAGTAGGTGAGAACACGTCTGACACAGACAGTCTCCTGATGTGTGCCACATGTCTGATTCTCCAGACATTTTCAGGAGTTCATATGAGAAAGCGGCTTTTCAGTGTGACAGACGGAGAGACAAAAAGAGAAAGAGGGCTATGAATCCTCTCTCCTAACCCTCTCCTATCCTCTGGATCAGCCACAAATCAGTCATTAAAATTTATGCCACCGCTGGTTGAGAAAGGACTGGAGGAGAAGAAAAAAAAAAAGAGACTGATAGTCCATGAAAAGAGTGATGTGAGAGGAGACAGTGAGAAACAGACAGAAAGAGAGGAGGAAGTCCCAGGAGGTGGATGACTTTTGAGCTGCTTCATCTCAAACTCTGGTCAGGCTCTTTCTGCTGCTCGATTAACATCAGTTCATCCATTTTTCTCGTTCCATCTCCATCCTTTTATCATCCACCTTCCTTTCTCCTCTTTCAACATCTATTCATCACCTCTTTTCAATGATGTATACATATATAAAAGGTATCACTTAATGCAGGTTTAAAATCTGATGTTACTTTAGAGCCGCAGAGAGAGCCTAAGCAGAACATTTCTTGAAAAGAAAAATCTAAATGAAAAACAGATGTTCTGTACTTTGGAATCAGTGATAAAATTCACTCTCCCCTTCCTCCCACTCTCTCTCCTTTTACCCCTTGTTCCTTTTGTCTCTCTCTTTTCCCCTCCTTTAAACAACCTCTCTTAGATTCCTTCTCTCTTTCAGTTTCCATGTTTTTTTTATTGTCTCTCCTTTTCCTTCTTTCTTCCTCTACTCTTGTTTCATTTGTTCTTTTGTCTGTCCATACTTCTCTCTGTCTCTGGCAGGGGCCTGCTAGTTGAGTCTGGACAGGATATTTTGGCTGATCTCTCTTAGGTTCTGTTCCATTGATTTCCAGTGTGGCTTCGTCCTGAACGCTAAACACCGGCTCATAAATCAAACCTCAGTGAAATGCTCAGAGCGCCTTGCCATCATGCAGCCACATCGGCACTTCCTCTCTCTCCATCACAAACAGGTCTTAATGTACTTGTGAGGATGTTCCAGTGACAGCTACTAACTCCTAACCTCAAATCTCACCAGAGGAGGCTCGTCCATAGAGGCAGAGGAGGTTGCTCCTCCTCTATTTTTGAGAAGCAAAAGGGAGATACAAATATAAAAAAAGAGTAATTGGTTGAAATAAACCATTACCAAATCTCAGTATCATTTATAAAACAGCGACACCTGCAGGGCAGGCAGGAGGGGAAAGGGCAGTCTGAGTGAAGTGGTGAGAGGAGAGCAGAGGAGGACGGGCTCCTGCTGTCCTCCTTAGGGTGGGATCTCTTATATCAATTTAATGCATTTCATTTTTTTCATGCTAATCTATGTTTGGCCAAAACATGTAAAATGATGCTGCAGGGGAGGACGTCCTCCCTAACCAATGCTCCCTAACCTGCTAATGATATCAGACTGGTAACCAGCAGCGACAAAGTTCTGTTAACAAACCAAAAAGATGACCAACAGCCACAAATGCAGCGGGACATTATAACATGGATACTTCATCTCCATGAAAGAAGACATCAGATAACAGATACAGCTTCTCTCCCTCTCTCTCTGTCTCTTTGGTCACTAATTTCTCCTCTGATTGTTAAATGTCTCTCTGTGGCTGCTGTGTGAATTAACAATTAACATTCTCCTCAACAAGAATGCAGCAAAGAGATCATATAATGTGCTGTAGGTAGCAAATTGTTTTACATGCCATTCAGTGAATATTTGATGCTGTAATTCAACAGGCTATGCTATAAATTATGCTGGTGTATTGTGTTTTAAAATCTTGTTCCATGTGCCCCTTTTTATCTTTGAGCCCCTGCCCCTCTGAGGGTCTCTGCACGGCCCTGCATTTGAACATAACATAACATAACTTGAACATAAGAGATAAGTACCCAACTAGTGTAAAATAACATGACGCCGTGGGTTGGTTTTCCTTCTGTCCTCCCCAATTTTTTGAGTCACCAGCCGCCACTGAACCTCACATACCGTTCTCTAATCTTAATTACAGCTTTCACCCTATCCTAAGACTTAACTTAATTGTAATGCTTAAATCCACTCCTTCAAGTCACAACAAAATTAAAAACAACTTTTTCATCTTGCTTTCCAGTTTTTTTATGCCTTATTACACACACACACACACACACACTTTGAATAAACAAAAACACATTTTTTAACAAAATCTCATTACTTCTACTTGCTTGAAAGCAGTGCATCTTTAATGATTATCTCAGTGTACCAGGAGGCATAAATAAAAAGTTCCAACGCAACGATGCCGCCTCTCGCAAATTAAACTCTCTTACTTCTTGACATCCTGCTTGTTTTGAAATAATGAAATGACCTCTCACTTAACATCCATCTCAACAGGAAATAGAGAATCAAATTAACCACTTCATCCCTCTATATGCAAAAACCTTTTAGAAAAGTATCAGAGAACATGCAAAGCACCACTCAAAGGCTAACTCATGGCAACAGCTATCTTGGCTCTGTCCTGAGGTAACAAAATCTGCATACCAACACCTCTAAAGCTCATGGATCAACGCGTTATATTTCGTTTGTATAATGCATACAAAAGCTAAAGAGTCAAACAACAAGTTATGGTTTTATTGAGGTTGCGTTCAGGACTATTTCTTGACCGCTAGCAGTGACTTCCTGGAGTTTTGTCATCATTGTGAGGTTGCTGGGAAAACAGCGGATACTTCAGGAAGTCACAGCACCTGGCCAAGATAAAGTTTGGGACAAACCTCCCGTAAAACTACGACTTGACATTTTTTTAAAACTCAGTTTATGTTAAATATGCTGTATGTACGGCATATTTACCGTACATACATGAAAACAGTATCAATTGTCTTATCTAACTCTCAGCAAGAAAGCAAATAGGTGTCTTTCCCAAAATGTGCAAGTAAAAAACCTGGATGTCCTATTTATCATGGTTGAAAACAAAAGTTTGAATGATTGAATGAAATTACAATAATCCAAATAGTAAATGCTCTTAAATACACAAATAGAAGAGGTCACACAGAAACATACATCTAGAAAAAAAAAAAATAAAATAAAATCCCACTAGCCTCTGTCTGTGTGAGGGCAGGGGAAGTAATATGTCTGGGTGACCAAGCAGAGCATATGCAATAATTCCAGGTCGGCACATTTTCAGCCATCAAAATAATCTATTGGAAGCAAGTCAACAGTGGGAGTGGTGCTGTCTGTGTGTGTGTGTGTGTGTGTGTGTGTGTGTATGACAAAGGGGCAGGGTAAGTGTAGTGGGATGTCAGTCCATGGAAAACTCCACACACAGTTTACAACCAATGTACATAGAGGTAAGAGAGAAAAAAAAACACCCAGCAAGGTGATTTAGCAGCAGGTTGTACGTCAACCACACAGGGACGAGCAAAGTCCTTGACTGTCAAGAAGCGCATAGAATGAGAAAATAGTACTTTTAACTGCCTCTACTCCTCCTCCTCCTTTACCCTTTACTGCATCCATCTATCTGTCTACCTATTCATCTATCCATCTGTCCATCTGTCCATCCAGCCACCCATCCATCTTTCTTCCCCATTTTCCCAGACAGTGCGGGACACCGCTGCGTGATTGAAACACATGAAGCCGAACATTTCTTTTGATTTTATGACACAGGCTTTGAGAGAGTGGGAGAGAGGGAGGGAGACTCTTAACTTTAGTACAAGAACCAATAACAACCAAAGTCCAAATGAAAGGAAATGTCACCATCTTTTTTCCTGCTATAGCAGGTCTGCTTAGTAAATAAAGATTTCTCAGCAGAAATGCATTTTATTTTTGGTTTAATGACAGCGCCCCCTGTCTGTGCATTAACCAGTCAGAAAGCTGTTGTTTCTCTGATTACATACAAAACAGTTTTCAACCAATAAAATTGAAATAAATCTTTTCTTTTAAAACTATAATTGCTTTAAGCAGTAACTGTTGCCACTTTTACGTTTCCTTTCCTTCCATGTCCCCCCCGTTTTACTTAAACACTGTTATACATTGAAATACAGAAGACAGCCACAGAGTTTTCACTGCAGCCCACATCACACTGGCCTTCTACTCAATGTGTTCTTATCTACAAACGTGGACACACATCTTGTGTTACACCTCGGCTTGTTGAACCAAAGTGTGACCAAACAAACCTCCACCAGAGGAAATGCTCTGTTAACATCAATTCACAGGCTAGATTGCCAATTAGCTGGTCAGCTGAACAGCCTAAAATCTTACCTGCAAATGTAAATGTCAGCCGGTTTGGATGCTAAATGTTGTGGTTCTTACTCTTCAACATCACTGCTAACAAAATGATGGCTGTCCTTAGCTTATAAGCTATAGTTACCAGCGCAAGTTTGTTTAAACGGTGTCTCTGCGTCGCTGCCGCCTCAGCTGGCACACCCACTTCTGTGACTTCAGTTGGACTTTTACAGACACAAACAAACTCTGCATCTAACACTACAGGGTGACGGTCGATACCTCAGTTTACAGGAACAGATAAGTAAATTGTGTCCTTAATTTCCTGATCGACCGTCTCCCCCCCCCCCCACCTGTCCGTGCTCCTGGGCTGCACACACACACTCACAGAACCAATAAAATTAGAGGGTTCCACTTAACACATACAGGCCACTTGTGAATAAACAAGATGGATTTAAGTCGTAGGTCCCAAAAGGGACAAAGTGTTGTTTCTGCAAGTCAGATATTCATCATGCTGCTGTTGATACCATGTCTAATTCTAGATTAGTTATTGATTATCAAGAGTGCATCGCCCCAACAGTGTATGCAGGTCCAGTTGATCTGCACAGAGCTGAACAACTCATTCGAGGAGCAGGAGGAGATATGAAAATGATTGTTTCTGCTCCTGCTTGGAAACACATTATTGACTAAGTTACAAATCTGTCCGGTGTGACTGTGAGTTAAGAGAACTAATCAGAGAATTAATTCAGATTGACCAAACACAACAGTGGCTGATCTCACTAATTAGCTGAGCTTCATCCAGAGGGGAATGAACAACTGAAACCTCCTGCTGGAGTGTTTGATTAGAAAGCAAATCTGCATACTTTTGTCCCGTGGTGGTTCATGAATAGAGACTTCTCAGTTAAAGGTTGAATCAACAATGAATCACATTGGGCAGAAAATCACTGCTGCACCGTTAATGGGCCTGAATCTTTGAAGTATGTTTTACTTCTGGCTACACCCCAGTCAGTGATGTTAGAACACGGTGTTTCTTCCATGAGCGGAGAAAGGCAAAATACATGCTGTGATGTCACTGATTGGAGTGTGGCCAGATGTGCAACATCCTTAAAAATGTCAAAACAGAAAGCAGAGCAGCAACAGTTTACTTTTCTTACCGGATAATAATCACTTTACACCCAGGTTCCCCCTCTAATTTCCCCACTTCATCTCAAGCATCTTATTCCACCCAGTCTGACAGTATCACATGTATATTCTTATTGGCGTGCTCCAACTCTTCATTGAAACTGCATGTAGGATGTTTAAGTTCAGTGAAATATTTTTTTGGCTGCACCATTCCATCAATACCACTTTTCTAGATGTCTTATGCATCATTTTAGACACACTTCCCAGAATTCAGCCTGACACATCTGGTGTCTTTGGAAACATTGAGATCTCCGCAAGAATTTAAGACTGAACAATGTTTGGCTGCACAGAATGAGTTTGAAATGACTGACCTACCAGCAAGTCAGTTGGGTTTAAGAGGTTTATCTCTCCTCAAAAACTTCACAGCTAAATTTAACCATCTCTAACCACAAGTATAAACATAATTACTGTTTGACTGTGTTCATAAACTTCACCATCTTCAATTTAGCACGTCTAAAATTCTGTTTCTATCTGCAATCATTCTCTGCACCTGAAGTTTGTCCATATTAGTCACCTTCACATAGAAAATAGTTTATCACTCACTGAAGACCCAACATTGACCTTGTATAATGCAAAAAGAGTTTGGCAGCTGTGACTCAGTGACGTGGAAATGTAGATACTTAGCTGTCAAACACTAATCTGACTTTATGTGGGCCTTGGTATATTTCACTGGGCATTAAAATCCCCTACATGTGCTGTTTTACTGTCAGTGTGGCGTCAAATGTGTTGTTCTAGCTGCTCCACAGAGCACTTTGATTTCGTAAGATGAGCAGAAGAAGTAGCTGTAAAACATTGTTATTGTTCCCAGAATGAACACGAATAAAACAATGACAACGGTGCTGAAATAAACACCAGCATAATTCTTCACAGTACGTACGTATCTCAATTTAAAAATGTTGAAAAGGCAATGTTTATAGCCTATGTGGATTGCTATTTGTTATAAGATTTTTCTCATAACACTAAAAACAGCAAATATCTTATAATAAAATCTCAACACTTCAAAGCACCACATTAGGATGAATAAGTGACTGGTGATTTTGTAGCATGTACGTACATTTTCGGAAGGATCAGGAACACACACACGACACGGCAGTGAAGCAGCTTTTACCAATTTTTACCAATGACATTTAAGCCCTCCTCAAATCTAAACTGGGTAAGAAGAGAATACCGCAACTTATTACCTACTGTGTGTTTGTGTGTGACTTACTTGAAGCCAGGTGAGACCGTGGCACAGCTGCCTGACTTGAGCCAGATGCAGTAAGGGTCCCGCGAAGACAAACAGCTCCTGCATGACAGACAGACAAACGGAGAGATGGGAAGACGATCAGTGACGGAGGGAATTGTAGAGAGCAGCGTGTGTAAAGGACAGTGAGGGTGAGAAATGAACCTCAAGTGTGTCTGTATGAATCATGTGACAATTTGGTATTTCATGAGGTTAAGACAAAGGCCAAAGCCACAAACAAACAAGAAAAAACACCACATTATATCATTACAGTTATTTACTAAGCATCTAATTGACAAAACAAAAGTGGCATTATTGTGAACTCGCAGAATTAATCTTTACATCTTAACTGCGACTCCTATAATCTTGTCTTTATGCAAATTAAACCGATTAGTTGACAATATCTGCAGACGTGTGGTATTTAAATACAGTATAGCTGCATCCTTTTTATGACTGGATGAAATATACTTGACATTTTACAATGCACATCATTGCTTCTGCCGAGATTCTATATATGAATAAAATATGTAATTACTAATTAATTGTGTTTGCTAATACTGTTTGCAAACATTGACTAACAAGTATCCAACACCACTGCATTCTTCATAACAGAAATGAATGCAGACAATTATATACTGTAAAGAGACAGAGGCAAGATCTAGACTAGACTAGATTAGTTTTTGATGAGAGAGAAGACTGTGGACTTGTTTTCTTACTTGAATTGAAAGGATTAAAAACTGAGCTTTCTTACAGGCTTTAAAGCACCAATCCATAATTGTTTTGACCATATAAATTACACATATTTATTCCTACATAATTGCAGAGTTTAACTTGTAGATGAAAAATCTGCATTTTGTGTGTTTATCAATTAAACATAATTGAAAAAAATGGGCCTGTTTGTCTTTTGTGTTTAGAAAACAAATACTGAAGTAAACAAACTTTCATCAGCCTGAAAAGACAGAAGAATAAACTTAACACTAAATGCACTTTTTTGAGTTATTAAACTACACGTAAACTCACTTTATGGTACAATATCAAGTTATTCTGGTCCTAGTCTCTAGTGTTCACTGTATTAATCTGCAGCTGAAAATAGTCCAACAAATGCAGTCATTACCCCTGTTTGAGAAACACTTGATAAAACTACAGTGTTGAGTTGTTTTAGGGAAATTACTGAGCCATTAAAAAAAAAAAAAAGTTTACGCTTTTAGTAGGAACAAATGGACTTGGTAATGAATGCTGCAGATATGGACATCAGAAAGTACTGAGAGACGTTGGTTTTGGTCTTTTAATGGCATTTATTGATGATAAATAGTGAATAATTCCAGCCGGATCCTTTCAAAGATCTGTCAATCAATCAGTGAATTGCAGCAGCTTCCAATCTTGTGTTTTGACTTGTGGCAGTGGGTTAACCTTATTCTTTACATTTGGACTGTAGCTTTAAGTGAGGACCACTGCAGGTCACTCAGGCCATCATAATGACCTTTCTTTGAGTTTTGCCACCAGTCTCATGTTAGCAGTGAGCTCCTGCTAACTGTACTTGGAACTGTTTACTTCCTCGCTTTAAGGAATTCAGCATTAACCACAATCAATAGACATTAGTCGTATTCCCTACAGTATGAATTCCCAGCTGATTCACAGCGTTTGGTACTTTGAGACTCAGACATGTCTGCTTTGTTGATTTAACTCTTCCACTGATCTGCTGTCAGTGCCTCTGCCTCATGTTTGATTTAAGTCTGTGGTTTTAAATCCTGCACTCTGAAATGAGTTGCATGATCCTTGTGGCCTTTATCCTGCGACTTTATAGTTGCAAAACAACACATGTGTCAGTCAGACAACCAACATTATTTTTTCTTACACTGTGCAGGTCAGCAGTGTTCACCCAGCAGCACCAACATAATGAGCATAAAACACATGAGGACAAAAGAAAGACTACAAATGTTTACCTGCTGCCTATCTACAGTTACATAAGAGATGTTTTAGCCTGTTCGTTCAAATAACACCATCAGAAGTAAACGTAAAAAAACAAAAAAACATCTGCAGATTGCAGGCAGTACTGCTGGGTGCAGCGCCATGTCAAACCAAAGCCCTTGATGGCAGTCAAGGAACAAATTTTATTGAGTTTTAATGAGGACTCCTGTGATCTGTTTTAAATATCTAAAATTATTTACTATCTAAACTGAGAGTGCAGGTGTTACACCACCTTCACTCTCAGTCTGTAAACATTGCAGAGAAATCCCACTGAGAGCTGATCAGTGTGTCACTCTTACAGAACAGAAGGAAATCAGGAGGACTATTTTCCATCCTACACCTGCAGCTGGGAACTGAGTATAAATGCATTCATTTGTTTATGTGTCAAAGTATTATGCACACACTGCATAGGCAAGTGTTTATGAATAAAGCTACAGTAGGCAAGATCTCCATTTTATTTTACCTTAGTTTTCTACTGCCCATTGTTATTTTACAGAAACAACAAGAAAAACAAAAATAAGAACACCAACCACGTCCTCACCTGAGGATGCCTTTGACATATGTAATCAATCCAGACTAACTAACAGGGACACGCCACTCCACCAAAATGACAAAATACTTAGTTTGTCATTTCCGCCCCTATCTGCAGGACATCGTTTGTCATTGTCTTCCAAAACTGCAATTTCTGTGTCAAAGTCTGACACTTTGTCGCCCCGTCTATACACCCCGACCTCTGAAACCCATGTGCAGTTTGAGACTCTATAATAATGTCTACAACATCTGCCTTTGCTCCTGACAGAGAAGTCATAATTCACACAACTTGCCAAGTTGTTTTGGACCTTTTCACAAACTGTGCTGTCATTTTTCTTGGGAGGACATTCTCTATAATAATAATAATAAAAGTAATACAAAAGACCTTCAGTAAATACAGTTAGTGAAGCTCAAACTTTCTTGTTGAGGCTGTCAAAAGGTGCTGATTCAACCTGACAGTAAGAAAAATAACAGGCCTATAAAGAGATGTCTTTTGGCCTGTGTTGGTGAGGACTTTCTTGTGATGAGCTTCCTGGTGAAGATGCATTAACAAACTTACTACTATATCCTAATTTTCAACAGCATGATCTTTGATTTTCTTCTTTGATCAGTTTTCCTTATTCCAAAAGGCAAACTGACTTGCGTTGAGGGCACAATCACAAAGATGCAAGACCCAAACACATCAGAGACTCAGAAAATACATGACACCCCCAAACTGGAGGGAACATAGAAAAAGTGGCTCAAGTCATTTCACGTCAAAAGTTATTTGTGTTCAGGTCAAAGCTGCGAGGCTTTTTTGAGTCTGCGAAGTTCAGTCTTTAAAATTCAGCAAAACTCTGTAATATGTTACAACAATCAATCAAAAACTACTGAGAGCTTCACCAAACTGGCTTTTGCTGCTGGAATATTGTACTGAATGAAAATCATGAGTTGTTTTTTCTTCCTCTCTCAAAGCATCGCAGACTGACAGAGGACCTCTGGGTATTAAGGTCCCAAAATGACTCTCGCCGCCGTGTGTGGCTGCAAATATGTGACACTGCATAGTGTAGCTTTAATAAATTATTCATACACTAGCCATAAGGTATACATGCATATATCTCTCTCTCTCTCCAGTCTGCCTCCCTTCTCCTCCATGTCACTGCATTCCTCTGCAGTTACAAGACAGGAATGAACCTCGGCACTAAAGCACTATGGGAAAAGAGCCCAGTCAGGTCCAGCTGTGGTTTTAGTAACAGACGCCTAGCGAAGTCATTTGTTCTGTGTTTGACGTTGTTCTCATATGTAGAGTTTATATACGACGTGTTTGTGTGTCCCTCGTCATTCTTTAAACCTTCAGACTTCTCTTCTGCCATCTTGATGAACGCATAGGTGTGTATGTTCGTCTGCAGCCACACTGGGTAAAGAACATCCGTTATTTGCTGAGGGGGGAGGAGATTTATCCAGCTTCTGAGGCCGAGGCTCATAATTTCCAGTTGTCATTTAGCAAACATCCTGTGAAAAACACAGTACTGACTTACTGGAGATGTTTAAACTGACGCTGGTGAGCAACTAAACAATAAGAAGCTATTTAAGAAATTTAAATTAATATGATAGATTCAATTGAAGCAGATGTTTGCTGTTATGCTACATTTATTATATAGATTTCAGATCATGAATCTTTTTGTTATTCACATACAAATTGGTAGGCTTCTTCTGGTTTATGAGGAACTGGATCTTATTTTCATCTATGAATGTAGCGACTTCGCTAAAAAGAAACACATGCAATGAAACCATCGGACACGTCGTGAACAAAGCAGAGCAGCCAAACTTGTTTACAAGAGAGAATGAAGGTAAAAATCAATCCAAACTGTCAGCTGTAAACATCCATCACAGTTTACACACTGACTTCTTTACCGTAGTTATGAACACAGTTTCCTGCACAATGAGAGATTATTACTGACATTTCAGGTGCATTTACCTTCAATTTAACCTCCAAATAAAGAGGTTAATATAATCTGGTGTTGCTCACAACCTGTTTGATCATCTTGACTGGTTGTGTTTCTTGCCCTGTCTGACTTTACTTTACTGAGTAACAGAGTTTCCAAAATCACAGCAGTTATCATAACTGATAGAAATGATGGAAAAAGCTACAAAAATAAGACCTAATTAACTGGAATTATCCGTTCCACTGATGATGCATATCTTAAAATGAGTCAGAAATGCTTAATAAAGTAGGTGACAGTCAAAATAATATAAAGTAATTTGTCCTCGACATGTTATTCACCTGAAACTGTTCATATGACAAAAAAAATAAATAAATAAAAAAAAAAAAAAAGACATCTCCACTAGAGTTGAAAATCCCTGGCTCTACAGATTTTCAGGGTTTGGGGCCTCTTCTGCCCTTTCATTGTATTTTTTTTATTAAAACTCCCACTTCATACATTTCCTCACCACCGTTCAAAACAGAGCATTTTCTGAAACCTAATATTGGCAGCAGGGCCTCGAGTGAAAAAAGAAACCTGACGATGCAGGCTACAGTTAGTGAGAGAGAGAGAGAGAGAGAGAGAGAGAAACAAGCCAAGAGTAAGAGGCGAAGGCTGAGAGAAAAGAGGCAGAAAACAGGAGGCAGAGAGATGGAGTAAATCTCATCTGGAGGGAGAGAGATTCATTGGTGTGGTAAAGGAGGATATGGCGGCTGAAACCTGACCTCCTGGCCAGTGCTGATGAGGCTTATGGGGCCCCTAATCCCAGGATGAGGTGTGCTGTAGCTCTAGTCTCTAAAAAGGAGCTGGGGATGTAGCCGGCCCGTAAGTTTCATAGACCCTGTCCTTTTCTTCCTGTTCCTTCTTTTCCTCCTCTCTCTCCTCCGGCTTCAGAAAAAAAACAACAGCGGCCACTACTGTTGGCTCCTGGCCAATCAGCTGGATCCAATTTATGACTAAACAATGTTGAGAGCTTCTCCAGGCCTTTGCAACGAGGGGTTAGCATGCTATGGGGGTATATGTATTCCCTGGTGGAGCTGAGGAGAAATCCTTCCTCTGGATTGAGGGGTTGGAGGACATTTAGAAAAGGGGGGAGATGCATGGGGCCAGCATTCCTCACAGCCCCAAAAATAGAATCCGAAGCTGGGGAGCAAGTACATTAGCTGGGGCTAAAACATCGCCTGTAAACAAAAGGTTGTAGACAATGAAAGATGGCTGAAGGCTCTGCCACGCTCAGCTCATAAACCTGCTTTAAAAGCAATTTCAGCCTCTTGACAGCAGTTCTCTCAAAGGTTTATTTTGCATCATTTGCAGAATTTACACACAACAGTGGTGCTAAGTTGATTATTACACATAACTGTTTTTAGGGCTGCAACTAATGATTATTATCATAACTGATTAATTACTTTTAATCTTTGTTCAAGACCAACAGTTCAAAACCAAAGGCTATTAAATTAACAATAATTATGTTCTCATGTACTTAAGTTGCCAGCTGACAGTCGACTTTTGCAGTGACTTAAAAATCATGTAAACGAGCAACCTGATCTTACCTCCAAATAAAGACGTTAATATAATCTGGTGTTTCTTACAATCTGTTGGTCGTCTTGACTGGTTGTGTTTCTTGCCCTGTCTGACTTTACTGATTTCACCAAGTTTCCAAAATCACAGCAGTTACTTTGATGAGTCCAATGTTATCATAACTGATGGACAAAGCTACAAAAATAAGACAATGTCGTAATAAACCGGAATAACCCTTTAAACCATTGATGATGTCTAATCTTAAAATGAGTCAGAAACGCTTAATAAAGAAGGTGACAGTCAATATAAATTAATTTATTCTAGACAGGACACAGAATTAGCAGCAGCCACCTGCCAAATGCTGCTAAAATGTGCACGTAGCTGGTAGATCTGCTTCACTCACCAGCCAAAAAAACAATGGTAATCCATCAAGTGGCTGGTAAAATTTGAACATTCACCAGCCATTTGGCCAGTGGACAAAAAAGTTAATTTTGCACCCTGATCCTGTTCATATGAGAAAAAAAAAAAAAGACATCTCCACTAGAGTTGAAAATCCCTGGCTCTACAGATTTTCAGGGTTTGGGGCCTCTTCTGCCCTTTCATTGTATTTTTTTTATTAAAACTCCCACTTCATACATTTCCTTGCCGCTGTTCAAAACAGAGCATTTTCTGAAACCTAATATTGGCAGCAGGGCCTCGAGTGAAAAAAGAAACCTGACGATGCAGGCTACAGTTAGTGAGAGAGAGAGAGAGAGAGAAACAAGCCAAGAGTAAGAGGCGAAGGCTGAGAGAAAATGGAGGCAGAAAACAGGAGGCAGAGAGATGGAGTAAATCTCATCTGGAGGGAGAGAGATTCATTGGTGTGGTAAAGGAGGATATGGCGGCTGAAACCTGACCTCCTGGCCAGTGCTGATGAGGCTTACGGGGCCCCTAATCCCAGGATGAGGTGTGCTGTAGCTCTAGTCTCTAAAAAGGATCTGGGGATGTAGCCGGCCCGTGAGCTTAGGTAAGACAGACCCTATCCATTTTCTCTTCGTTCCTTCTTTTCCTCCTCTCTCTCCTCCGGCTTCAGAAAAAAAACAACAGCGGCCACTACTGTTGGCTCCTGGCCAATCAGCTGGATCCAATTTATGACTAAACAATGTTGAGAGCTTCTCCAGGCCTTTGCAACGAGGGGTTAGCATGCTATGGGGGTATATGTATTCCCTGGTGGAGCTGAGGAGAAATCCTTCCTCTGGATTGAGGGGTTGGAGGACATTTAGAAAAGGGGGGAGATGCATGGGGCCAGCATTCCTCACAGCCCCAAAAATAGAATCCGAAGCTGGGGAGCAAGTACATTAGCTGGGGCTAAAACATCGCCTGTAAACAAAAGGCTGTAGACAATGAAAGATGGCTGAAGGCTCTGCCACGCTCAGCTCATAAACCTGCTTTAAAAGCAATTTCAGCCTCTTGACAGCAGTTCTCTCAAAGGTTTATTTTGCATCATTTACAGAATTTATACACAACAGTGATACTAAGTTGACACATAATTGTTTTTAGGGCTGCAACTAATGATTATTTTCATAATCAATTAATTACAATCAATTAATTTTTAGGTTTTTTTTTCCCCCCAAGTCATTGATTAAGAATTTATTTATTTATTCACATGTACTGAAGTCAGTTTCTTCTCTCCTGCATGGAAGCAGATAAATTATTATCACTCTATGCACTGCCTGTTGGCACCTACGTTCTATTGGATTTGAACTTAGCTTTATGGCACTTACTCACGTTCTCTCCTGACTAGATCCTCATAAAACATTTCCTAAACAGAAGTATTTCTGCATTGTTTACATTCATGTTTACTAGCTAGCAGTCTTCTTCTCTGCCTTTGTTGGTGGTTTGTTTCTCAGTGCACTACAGCCACCTTTAGATCAGTGGAATAGTGTGAAGCGATTGGTACGACTGTGTATCGTGTCACGTGTGTGTGCATGTGCTTCATCTTGCCTGATGCGTACAAAAACGGGGACCCACTCATAAAAACCTGCTCCATAGCGACACTAGGTTAAAAACTCCACAGGGAACCTTTAAGATAAGTATGTTGTGCTTCCATAATAAGGCTGGGAGTTGGGGAGAAATCTGAAGACTGACTTTCTCTGAGTAACCTGGTTTCGTGTAAAAATACTGAATGATATAAAAACAAAAACATTTGAGAACAAGGAACATGTTTTTTACTTCATTACTTACAAACTTGATTAATTCCAGTTTCTTTCTTAGCGTTTCGTACCTGTTAGCATTAGCTATCATGCCAACTGTAAACCCCGGGGATATGAAATTATTATTCTCAAAATTGCACACTTAAATGCTTTTTATTACAGCTCTATAAAAAACATGGGATCACTTACACTCAAACATGAATCTCAGGCAGGAATCAGATCAGAATCTGCCTATAAAAATGTACAACCTTGCTTGTAACCACAGCATTTCTTACATGGCAGGCACACCATACATCCCCACTGCTCCGTTTCATCTTACTCTCACTTACCTGCCAACACCACAAATAACCCCAGAGTGCTTTTTGGGGAAAGTGGGCCCAACCAGCTCCATGAACCAGGCAGATAATAGCATAACATCAGCTATTTGGTGTGGGCCTTTGTCCAAAAGCCTCTAACAGCATCATGAGTGGCCACATTTCTTAAATTGGTGGCTGCAGAGGAAATTGATCCTGCCTTAATTGAGTTACCTGGCAGTGAAACACTTAAACCATGTAGTGTTTTTGGGCTGTCTCACTCTTCAGGCTTTTAATTATTGTGTTTCTGTGACTTTTGACCATTTTCCTGCATATATAAACATTTTCCAAAGATTTGTTTTTTTTTTTTCCATTTGTATAATGGTCTGGTCTGAATCTGGTCTTGAAATGGAAGACAGGCGTTTGTCTGGCTCAGGACAGTAACTTATGATTATTTTCATTGATACTTCAATTGATTTTTCTCTCAATCATTTCATTGTTTAATCTTTTAATTGTCAGAAAATAGAGAAAATCTCAAGTTCCCAGAGCCTTTGTTGATATCTTTAAATTGCTGTCCTACCAGCAGTCCCGAAGTCCAAAAGTTTTAAATATTATTCATTTTATCTCTCCTTCCATTTTCGGAGGCTTATCTCGGTCCGGATTGCGGTGGCAGCAAGCTAAGGAAGTATCCCTCCAGTGTGTTGTGGGTTTACCCTGAACTGTCCAGCATCCAGGAGGCCTCCTGATCAGAGACTGACTCATCTAAATGTGACATAGCAGCGGACCTCCTTCTGGATGTCCAGGCCCTCACCCTGTCTCTAAAGGTGAGTCCAGCCACCCTGCAAAGTGACTCATTTTGGCTGCTTGCATCCAAAATCTCATTCTTCACCACCCAAAGCTCATGACCATAGTCGAGAGTTGGAAAGTAGATCAACAGCTAAAAATAGAGAACTTTACCTTTAGGCCCAGGCTTCTCTTCACCACAACAGGTGCAACGCCCGCACCTACGTATCGACTCTGAACAAATCCATCTGTTGAACTCCCAGTTCATCTCTACCCCATTAAAGAACAAGACCCTGAGATACTTAAACTTCTTTACTTGGGGCAGCAACTCACGCCCAACCATAAACAATCCACTGTTTTCTACCAGCACCGCGGTCACCGGTGTGTAGGTGTTAAATTACTAATCAACTCCTTGTTTACATTTTCATAGAAGGTGTGAAGGTAAATTCACTCACTTCTTGCAGGTGGTGTAGTCAGAGCAGCGGCTGAGCGGCACACGGATCACGCAGCTCGAGAAGGCCACGAACAACGCATGATGATCCCGATCCAACTCGAGACCCAGCACCCTCCTGTCCTCCCCCCGCACATTGCATCTAGGAACGGAGAAAAACATCAACTGTCACAATCAGACATTTTCGATTTTTGTTTCATTTTTAAATCAGCGCTACAGATGGCTGGCACAGTCTGAAAATTATACAGAGAGCCGGCTGTGAATTGAACTCCATGCAGATAGACATTTCAAGCTGTGCAGTCAGAAAACAAAAGAAGACAGTGAAAAAAAAAAAAAAAAAAAAACATCCCCTCGAGCTGTACAGGGTGATGCAAAGTGTTACAATAGACCAAAGAATGGGTGGGCAGGACAGATCAAGGCAGAACACGGAGAGGAGGAGAAAAGGCAAGAAAGCCGATAAAAAGAAAAGATCAGAGAAAAAGTGAGAGAAAGATACAAAGTAGAGGACAAAGAAAAAAAGGAAACAGGCATGAAAAAAAGAAAATGAGAATGAATAAACAAAAGACAATACAATTAAAGAAAAAGATAGGGAGCTTAAAACGGATCCAACACAGAAAAACATGTAAATAAAAAACAAGACAGATGTCTGACTTGTTTGGATTGTAGACGTCAATGTCCTCCAGGAGCTGAGTGCTGAAGGACGCGTTGGTTCCCTCAGTGCTGGCCAGGATCTTCAACACATGGCCGTTGTCTGAGCCCAGGAAAACCACGGTGTAGTTCTTGTATGGCCCCGCCGATGTGTCCACGGCTATCTGGGTCAACTTGAACCTGCATTATAAAAAAAAGAAGAAATTAGAAAATACAGCTATGCTACAAAAAAAATGATATGTTTGTTGAAATGAAAGAACAGAAACACTGACTTAAAGAATCATATTTCCAGTAAAGATCTGCTAAAATGAAGCCGACAGTTCTCTTCAAACTGACTTAACTTGCCAAAAGTGCTAGTTAGCATGTTAATATTGTTTTGTTTTATCAAAGTCAATTTCCCATGGTAAACAAAACAAACAGTGGGCGAATGATGAGCTCATTATATAAAGCATCAGCGTGCAATCAATCACTTCATCTACCAACCCACCAGTCCCTTCTTCCATCGCCTACATCCTTTAATCCTTTCATCCTCTAAATTCATCCATCCACCCACAGCCATTCAACCGATCCATCCTTCCTGTTGTTTATGGGATGAGTATCATGTCATATTTGTGAAAGTGAAAACAAAAAGTTTTGAAAAAAGGTTGAAACTGAGTGTTTGAAAGCTTGAAATCTAATTAAAAAAAAAGGTTTTTCAAGATTGAAACTAAGTTTTGAAGGCTTGCTGAAAATAAAGGCTGAAAATAAATTAAAAATCTCTGCAAACATTATTTTGTATTTGAGTTTTCCTTCTGCACAACTGCAGCACAGCAGTTTCAAATTCGTCACTGGTGTATTAGTTTGTTTTCTAGGTTTGAAACCTTGTAAACGATGATCTAAAAAACTGGTGCGCATATGTTTGAAAAAAGTTTTGAAACGTTGAGACTTGAGTTTCTGAAAGGACGAATCTTTATTTTGAATCTTTTGCGGACGTACATTTGCACCCAATGTACACGTTTTCTATTTGCTGTTTGTAATTATGTGGACTTCCAGTAAACTGCTGCTTTATTCTGAGCACCACCCTCTTTCATATTCATCCAACTCCACAGTCACACCTGGGAGCTGCCCAGTATCACCACAGTTGTCTACTGCTGGCTCCACTGGAGCAGCTGTGGATTAAGAGCCGCACTGAAGGGCACCTTGAGTCCAGTGGTTGTTGACAGAGGGATAAGCTTTACTTATTCATTTTCTCTGCCTGCAACTCTGGCCCTGGGATTTAAACAAACAAACTTTCTCTAATAAACCCAGTCTTTTTTTGGCATCACATTCCTTCTAGTTTCCTCTATAAAGGACACCAGCAGAGACTCCTGTGCCCTCACTTCTCCTGCAGTCCCCTCCAGATTGTCCCATAGAAGCTGGTGTGTTTACCCGCATGGACTCGACTGGCACGTCCCTGCACAGACTTGGTAGTATTGCATGATGCATTTCTGGTTAGATTTCATTTATCCAGCTCCTCTCTGGGGAAAGACGAGGCAGATGTGATGTTTCTGGCGCCAGATGTGTAGCGGCGCATGTTTCCCCAGTGTGGAGCCACTGCAGTGTCTGGCTGGCTGTCAGCCTGGCTCTGCTTCAGGAGGCATGGAGGAGGCTCCGGTATACTGTGTGTGTGTGTGTGTGTGTCTAAGGCTGTGGTGTGTATCTGCTGTGTGTATATCCATGTCTGAGGTTTATACGTTACTGTCTGAAACACTTGTGACACTTATCACTGATTCAACATTCACCCCATCATCATCTGATATCAGTGGATTCTCAAATGTCACAACACACACACACACACACACACACACACACACCAGTGACTTCTTCGTTTCGATGCAAGCTGTGGAGGAGCATCTGCAGGTCGAGTCAGCACTCGAGGAAGATGCCATCCCTGTGAGGCTTGTCTTTGATGTGGGCCGAGATCGACCGTTGAATAAATCCGATGGGTTTTAATGAGGGACAAGGTTGTGTGTTCCACCTGAACTCACTCTTCGATACCAATCACAGCTCAGAGTGTGGAAACACTGCCGGTACATTATGTTGCTACAGAAAATAGAAAACAAAACCTGCATACCAACCATAAAAAAGAAAAAGACCCTGACATTTTCTCTTAATGGTCCGTTTCATAGCTGCAGCCAGCCTCAGAGGTTTAACAAAAGCATGAAATGCTCCCCCCCACACCCATTTTTAAACATTTCCATCCACCTCTCGTCCTAATACTGATACTACAGTAGTGGCACCAAGTACTTCCATATTTTGTGAGTTGTAGTTGCTGCAGTGTTTGTGTTTGACTGATCAGCGACGTTCAGTCCTGCAAGCCCTGCACCGATAGTTCCTGAACCATAAGAAAGTTCTGCCCCACATGCAGGGACTTTTTTGACACCTGGGACTATCGTACAAGTACTAAGTTTAGTCCCTGGTTCCTGCAGTAGCATTGCAGGTTAAATTGAGGGCCTATGTTCCTGTGGTGGAAAAGCTCTATAAAAGGTTTACCTGATGAGGGTTTAAGGACAAAAATGTGACACTTGATGTGCTGTTTTTTGGTTCCTTCTCAGCCAAAAGCTTTTGATTCTACACATCTATCAGTAAAGATTTATGCAGTGCAAGAACTTGGTCAAAATTGTTAACGATAAGGAACCAGCAAAATGTATCTGATGATTTCATCATCTGTCTTTTCATTAAATAGATCCTGTACCTGCTGGTGGTGCGGGTGAAGTAGGGTCTGTCGTTGACCGAGGGGACAGACTCGTCCATGAGCGGGTACGACTTGATGAAAGTCAGTGTGTCATCAGGGAAGGTGGTGGACGACTTGTAGGCAGCTGCCGAGCCCTCGCCAGCGCAGCAGCCCGGCCTGTACAACAGCAGCAGTTAAAAAACAAACAAACAAACAAACAAACAAAAAAAAAGGATTGAATCCAGTTCCATGGGCACAGATGTAAAAACACTGGCAGCTGTTTGTTTTTGGGGATGATCAAGAGGGAAAAACAGGTGTCTTGTGGCTGCTAGTTATTTTTTGTTGAGAGATGTCTGTGCAGAACAATAACAGCAGCAGCTGCAAAAAACTCCATTGTCAAAGGCAGAAAAACAAGTTCTTGGAAAGTGACAGTTTGCTATTTAAAGATGTGTCTCTTACCTTGGTTTTGGGACCTGCTCCTCTGGCACAGGTGTCCACGCTGACTCACTGTTCCTCTGCTCTTTGAATTTGCCACTGAAGGCCTTCTCTATGTCGTCCATATAGAAAGCACAGACTGCTGAGCCGGTGATGCTGTTGAAGCAGCCACAAAAGAAGACGACATTACAAAGACCCAGACGAAAATCCAGAACCTTGTCTGAGCCTGGCACAACCTCTGTATTTTTATTAAGGTGAACTCAGCATACCAACATGCTCTCACATGTACATGAAAATATTACTTTATTTATCTTGTGATTTTTCGTTCCCACATTTTTCTTTTAGGTTTTGTTTTCTAACCCCAAGTTAAAAAAAAAAAACATTTACTATTATCATTGTTAATATGCTATTTGTGGAGTTTCATTGTGAGGGAATGGAGTGCAGGTAACTCAGAGCGTCTTTTTTTTTTTTACCTGTCAACATTGACACTGTTAAGCCAGAAAAAAAAATGGTACTGTTTGTTTATGATATGGTTTGTATGTTAATGTTACTGAATAAGTCAACTTTTCAGGTGGAGCCAGAATTGTCATGGAACCAGATAAGACAGGACAGGACAAAGCTACCTGTTCCAGGCGTCATCCAGAAAATGATCATTGTGTATTAATTAGGGGTGTAACGGTACGTGTATTCGTCCTGAACCACAACGGTACGGATGTTATGGTTCGGTGCAGTTGTACGAAGAATACGCTCCGTGACCCAAACAGTTACTGTCCAAATAGTTTAATAATCCACTTACTCCGACATGCGGAACAATAACTCTATAGCCTGAGTTTCACCCAGAACATTTTGGCAGCGCACCACTTAGCTGTAGCATGCTCATAATGTATGCTAGCTGGCTTAGCCAAGGTAGCCTGGTTACCCTGGTTACCCTGCAATATCAGCCGTCAGATGCCGTCAGAACGACAAACGAGAGACTGACCGAGTGCAACACTATTAGGTAAACAGGCTGCATTGATGTAGAGCCTTTCTAGTCTTCCGACCACTCAAAGCACTTTACACTACATGCCATCATTCACCCATTCACACACACACATTCATAGACTGATGGCAGAGGCTGCCACAGCTGGCCCTACAATATGCTCCGTTATCTCTGTAGTGTAACGATACCACGCCCCCCCCCCCTCCCCTGCCCTCCCCCCTCTGGAACAGTAGTTTTTTTTTTTTTTACTCCGCCTTTGAGTGAAGCCACTCGGAACAACTATAAAAACATTTGATTTCCGACGTGGTCTGACAGCACGTCGTAAGAAGCAGTTCCAAGCGACCATAAATCAGCATAAAACAGTTGTCAGCAGGTGTTCTGACTCCTTGTAGGAAACAGAAAAGTTATTTTCTTTTTCCATTGCAGCATAACTTTTTCAGTAATAGTTTTGGCCAATGAGCCATTGTTGGATGTTTACATTTTTCAAAATAAAAAGGACCAGAATATTATTTTCTCTCTTTTTTTTTCTGCTGTAACGAAATCGTACTGAACCGTGACCCCAAAACTGAGGTACATACTGAACTGAGAATTTTGTGTACCGTTACACCCCTAGTATTAATACATTTCCTGACTCCACCTCAGAAACAAAAAACCTAAACAAACCCGACACCTGTCCGGCCTCACTGACCTGTTCGCCTGTGTGGTGAAGACGCCGAGCACGGCCGGCCTGTGGTTGATCTGCAGCACGTTGGTCAGCGACTGCAGTACATCAAAGTAGAAGAAGGAGTCGCCGGGGACGGAGCAGTTCAGCCGGGCTTTAAGGAACGACGTCCAGTAACGTTCTAGCACCCTCGGGGAACCGCCGTTGTCGTTCTTACAAACACGTGCAACTCTGGAGAAAACCACCTGAGGAGACAAGAAGCAGAAATCCCTACAGGTGACAACTGTGACTCATAAATCACGCTGTTTAACACAGTCAGGCAGAGCCGACATGGAATACTGAACAGCAGTTACATCTTGTAGGCATGTGGGGGGGGGGTGGGGGGGTGATATATATATTCGAATACCGATTTTTCCGTTTGAATACCGTAGTGACAAATAACCCTAACCCTTCCAAGCTTCGAAACATTCGGTACAGCCCTAATGGCAACTAATGTTGTTCGACTTCATTCCTCTCAGCGACCAGATGCTCACCGAACCACAGGTGTGCCGAGTGTCTGGTCTGGTAAAGAAAGAGTCTCTCACCTTGCCAAGAGTGGTGTACTCCACTGCGATCTCACTGAAGAAAAAGTACACGTAGTTCCCATACTCAATAGCGTGGAGGAAATGGGGCTCTGTGGGAGACAAGAAGAAAAGATGTGTGACAAACATGCTGGCACTGATGCCTTATTTCCAACATGACAGTGTATTGTGAGGAGGCAGGGAGTGGAGCGGGTAAACACAGATGCTCAATTTGGAAAATGGGTCCAAGGGAATGCGGGACGAGTATGTTCTAAATTTGCAAATTTGAATATTACTACAGGGTGGAAAAATAGGGAGAAACATTCTTACAGAGATAATGTTCAGTTTTCAGAGAAGAACGGTGCCACATCACTGCTGATAAAAACATCAGCTGAAGGCAGAATTCATAGGGTTGAGGTCTGATATCACTGAATGCATTTTGGTTTAGATTTTAACATTTGTAAGTTACTAAAGTTATAAATAACTAAAACTCAAAAGACTTATATTAGCTCTGTAATCAGCTTTTGTTGGTTGAGAAGGCTGAAGCACTGCAGCTCTGAGTTTGACGTAGGCTGCTTACTCTTGCACACCTTATTTGTCATGACCTACTTCCTCCAAATACTGCATGTCCTGATTCTGAACCATTAAACTGATATGCTTAAATTACTGATACGATATGGTTCAGCGTATAGCTGGTGTGTGTGCATGGGAGGTTGTTTTCCCACTCGCAATTATAGAGGGGTGTTAAAGAGTGATGAGTCTTTAACAAATCATCTTTGGCCAAGTACAGACACCAGCTTACAGAAGGCACAGTAACTAGATATTAGCCAAGTTATATTTTGGACTTTGTGAAAGTTACTTATGGAATAAACATTAAATCTGGGGCCAGAAACCTGCTACCTTAATATTTTGTACATTGCTATTTGCTGATAAAGAAAAAGAGCAAGGAAAGATAAAAGATCTGAGATTTGTTAGCCTAAAAGTTTAGCAAATCTGGGTGTTCTGCACATCTAGAACCAGACCAAAAATGACCCTCTCACAATGCCACAAGTGTATGTTAATTTGTTAACATGCTGGATCCTCACCTCGCAGCCATTTAGAGTCATACTTGACTGTGCGCAGAACAGGGCTACTCTCTCCCAGGCTGCGATAAATCACTGCATCACTTGCCAAGAAGTCAGTCATGGTGGCTGAGTAGAAATCTCCACCTGAGAGACAGGAAAAAAAAAAAAAAAAAAAAAAGAGTAATTGAGATTTATATTCAGGGATCACAATTCCCAAGAACAACCCACTTCGCTTAAGTGTCTATTTTGGTCACAGGTGACTTTTATTGCCCTTTAAAAAGAGGCAGAGGAGAACAGATGTAGGAGAACGTTTCACTTTTAATAACAACCCGTGTGAACTTTGCATAAATGTCAGTGGAAAGCTGGCAGGATTGAGTGCAGGTCTGGCTCTCCCTTCACTCTTCCCTGAACTCGAGCCAAACGTGTTCACAAAGTATCAGCTTCCTTCTCTGCTATGATTAGTAAGGAAGCTGTAAATTTAACCTCAAATCTGAATCCATCAAGGGGCAAATTGAGATCACACCCTTTGTTGATCCATGATTCAATACTCAATTACATTTTAGTTACTGTCCAGAGAGACTTAAGGTTAGTAAACATGTACAGTAATTTAGTCTGTTATTAGATTCTCATTTTTACGTGATATTTTTTAAAAATCTTTAAAAGCAAACTGAAGTATGTTGCCAGTGGTTTTGCATGTTTAAGCCACCATTGGTTTCTATTCATTTCCACACAGCAGGAAAATCAAAACAGGCTCTTGAAACTTTGTTTTTGCTGTAATGGATTATACAACCCGAGTTGTGCAAGTCTTCTTTGTCAAAGTTACATTGTCATTATGAAATAATGTCAGACCTTTCAAATCAATCTGCATTTAAACAGCATTACCACTTAAGAATAATGTAACATTGCCAAAGATGAATGCAGACTTGATGTTCGCTGTGATGGATTACATAACTCAGGAGGGTTTCAACAGTCTGCTGATTGATTTTCACAACATATGAAAATTAATGATGTATTGTCCTGTCTGAAACTTGTAATGCTGCCTTACTGGTCAGGTTGCTGACCTCAATGGGATTTTACTTGGTTAAATAAAAACAAAATAAAGGAAACCAAATACTGCCTGGAATGGTGCAATAAATAAACTATATAGCGTGCATTTGAAAATGCTCAGCAATAAATATGGCATATACATAATTTGTAACGAGCTAAACTCTGCTAAAACACTGGTGTGCTGCCCAAATGTTCCACTGAGCGACACAGAAAGTCATTTCTGCTGGCGGCCATTAACTTAACATCTCCTCCCCTCTCTGCCGCAGCATGGGATTAGGCTGATGCTTTCTGCCTTCACGCAAATAACTGATAACTATATAGTCCTGCACAATGTATAATAACAATGTTTCTATTGCACATTGCACACTGTATAATAATTTTACTCTTAATTTTATTTTTTAATTATATTTCATTATACTATGTATAAAATCATTGCACAATGGATAATAACCTTTTCTATTTAACTATTTATTTTTTATACTGTGTTGATGTGTGCTGGGCGGTGCTGTTGTGGCACTTCAGTTTCCCTCAGAATTAATAAAGTATTTCTTATTTTTATTCTTAAAAATGCCCCATTAGAGGATTTCAAAAAATCCTTTACTTATAATCATAATATATGATTGATGATGTATAATAGACACTTTTTTTTCTGTCCTTAATTCCAGACTGACTGTATTTTCAAATTTGATCTTGAACAATTAAAATCATCCAATCACACAAGACTGCAGCATCTGAACTGATGCATCACCTGGAGAGACTGAAAAGGTGTTTATGGTCCAGTATAATGATCCAGTCCAGTTTTACTGGTGAGATTTGTATTTGTATTATTCCAGTGAACACCAGTTTAATTTTCAAACCAATATAAAGTATATTACAATCAGTGTGAACTGCAGTAAATTCTGAATCAAAATTGTGAAAAGTGGATAATGCTGAAACTCTGACTGAGATCAGAATCTGTGGGAGCTGAACCTGTAATGTCTCGTTTACATCATTCTGCTTTATTCACCTGCAAAAAGTCCAACGTTGGACTGGCGGGACTCGAAGGGGCAGCGAGCCTGTCCCACCACCTCCTCCCCTTCCTGCTCCAGTGTCGACATCTGAAAAAAAAAAGACATGGAAACAAAAACAAGCTTTACAAGACCATATACACAAGTGTAAGACTAACCCAACAGAAAAATGTGATATAAAAGTTACGACTGTAAACACAAAAACAGCTTTACTGTTTACACTTGTAAACCCACAAGGTCGCCGCTTCTCCAACTGCAAAATCAATCTGCCTCAAACCTACAAAAGTCTTTTATACAAGTATTGTGGTTGAATGCAAAGGATGCGCATCAAATCAGTCTGTGATAATGAAAGGCAACACATGCATCATAAAGATTAGTTTTATTTGATGTATTGTATGTGTGTCGGGTCCATAAAAGATGCGTGTGAAGTTTGGAGTCCTGCTGTCAGGACCAGAGAAGACAGTTTATCTCTCAGCCGCAGATATTTAGCTGCTATTTTCCGACCTGCTGTTAACAAGGTTGTAAACCTCAGATACAACAATAAACAAAACCCAGCGGTGTGTATGCGTACGTGTGTCTGGGGAGTGGAGGTCGAATGCATGCAGAGCGGCTTCAACACACTGTATCAACAAAGACACACACACACACACACACACACACACACACACAGAGTGTTGAGTCTATTAACACATGGCTCGGTTTATGTGACGCTGTGTCGCCTCTTCTGACACAAACAGTGTCGCACGCTTGCTCTGTTGTTATTCTGTCAGAAAACTCATTCTGCACCTTCACGGTAAAACCCCTAATCAGGGCTGCAGCAAAAGAGTTAATTATTTCAAATGAGGATTATCACTAATCTTGTTATTATTGTTGGCAGTTTGTACATGATGGTCATAATTGTGTGTCAGTCCTGTTCTGTTTATTTAGCAGTAATATGAGATGGGAATCTCCAAATGTCAGACATAAATATGAGATGATTGGCCTTTTTAACATATGAACATGTCTGAACGGAGAATAACAAGAAGGATTTTTAATTGGGGAAATTTTGTACAGACATTGCTGGACTTTTACGGTGAAATCTTTATTTTCTATATTGGTCAGTGCAAATTGTTCTTTATGTATAAACAAAGAAACCTAAATTACGAGTGCATAGCCTCACATTTGTTGAGCCTATGAGAGGAGACAAAGTTCTTTGTTTGCAATGTAATGTTTTATGTAAGAAGTTATGTCGTTTCACAACTGCAACAGTATTGTTGGTGTCATAAGTCCATGTGGGAACAACAACTACTGCTGCTGCTGCTGCATCAAATGTCAATTTGATCTCCCAAAAGGACTCATAATACCATCATCTGCTCCCATTAAAATTTCTAACTTTATTACAAAACGCATCAAATGGAAACATTTACATTGATTATTGCGCATGGTCCCTTACAAAAAAAAAAAAAAGATCTAAATTTCCTGTGGGGTTCATAAAGGTCACTATTTCATTAAATCAAATCAATTTAATTATAGATCTCAAAACCACTAGTTTGTCTCACACACTACAATGTGCAAAACAAAAAAGCCTGAAACCAGCTGTTCTAAGTTTTGGTTTCTTACTTGATACTGCTAAAAAGCTGAGATGTAACAACAGTGGGTAGGAAACTTTAGTAGCAAAGGAGGAGTGATATTAAACTAATTAGTATTTTGATGCCACATGTTTTAAATACTGTTTGATCTGATGTCAGTACTGTCTAACCACCGCTGTCTGTACCTCTGTGTGTCCCACAGGAGGGAAAAGTCAATTTTTGACAATGTCAGTGTAGAGGGGGATTCATTTGTTTGCATTTCCACCTGCCCAAGTGGGGGGTTGGTTAATGGCTGCTCTGTGTGCTTATGACAATACGATCTTCCTGTGGAGGAGAAAATAATTCAATTCAAAAACCTTATAATAGGACTTTGGCACGTAAACTCTGCATAAATGCTCCGAGGGATCTGTACAAAAACATGTCAGATTCTGCAAGGGGGACATGTTTACTCTCCACTACACTCCTGAACCTGATGCAATCTAAAACAACAGCTCTGTCCTAAATATCACGCCTGTGAGGTTTTAAGAGTTCAGTTATTGCTCAGACTGAGTCTCTGGTTTGTTTTGTTGTAGGAGAAATTATTTGCAATATATGGAACAATTGTGTTTTTTTTTTTTTATGGTATCCACCTTTTGTTCAGCATCGAATGTGAGCTTTGGTTAGATTTGGTGGAAAAATACTTTTCATACAAAAATGGATAAGTTGAAAAATTTGGATGAGTGGCACTGACTAAGTGCTTTTCCAGGTTTGCTTTTACCATGAAGCAGACACACAGGGAGAAGCAAAAATGAAACATGTCCAAAAGAAGAAAAAAAACATGTGACCAAGAGTACACATGACAGCAGGGAATTCACTCAGATTTTAGTCCCAAATGTACATTTTTATATCAATGGGACACCCACCAATTTTGATTTTTGTTGTTGTGGTAGTCACTCTTAATGTCTGGCTGTTTTCCTCTAAAAAACACTGCAAAAAGGGCAAGTAGTAATATTTCTTCCATATTGACAAGGTTCGCAAGAGGCTACATGTAATGTGCTAATCAGAGAGCTTGTTTGTTAAGTATTAAGTCTTCTTGTACCCAGAAAAGTTATGTAGATTTAAGTGACAAATGAGAACGCATGATATAATCAGCAGGGTTGCGTCCACAGAAACAGAAATAAACATGGTTAAGAAAACCAGTCAGTCTCTAATTAGTAATCACAAGATGTGTGCTCTTCAAATAAAATTAAATTCTGTTTCTAATCTGATTAGAAATCAACAGTATTGACCAAACTTCTCGCCTACAGAGTGACATGATTTGAAGTGAAACAGCAGTCTGTTAATCACAGAAACAGACCTCAGATGTCGGAGGGAACTGAGGATTCAACAAAGCTGTGTGGTGACTGCAGGATCGTTACCCCAGTGGGCAGATGAAGACAGATGGATTTGACGCTTCAAGGTTTTGTTGTATCGCAAACGTGTGTTGAAGACAGCCTCTCTGTTGTCTACAGACCAGCTGTCTCAGCAGTCTGGTCAGTGAAGCTGCATGTTCATGGCTGGGCATCCATTCATGTCTTGGACCAACACACACAGACATACAGACGCACACAGACACACGGACACACGCCTCTCACTCAATCCCCCCTTGTCCTCCACAGATTTTTGTGCGGAGTCCCAGAGACAGATTCCTTGATATGATTTACACTTCCTCCCTCTCTCCCCAGCTGTCTGGATAGTCATCTCTTGTATTTTTTTTCCAGACTGGGGAGAGAGATGAGCGGAGGGGAGGGGGGGGGACACAGCTGGGGGGCAACAGAGAGAAAAAAATGTGTAGATGTATTTTGGTGAAAGAGTAAATCAACCGCTCTCTACCAAAGGGAGTCAATGACATGCGCATGTAGGTCAGTATGCAGTTCTTCTAAACATTTCACACAAACATACCTCTGTGTATTAACCCTTGGACATAATGTGTAGATGACTAACACTACTATATAGGTCCTTTACGACACCTTTTAAATCCTAAAAAGTCAGAATTTAGGGCAATAATTAAATATTACACTAAGCGACTTTTAGTTGAATTTTATTGTGTCATTTAAAACATTCTGTCACCCAAATTAAAGGAATAGTTCAACATATGAGGAAATAAATCTATTTGTTTTCTTGCTGAGAGTTAGATATCACAGCGTCCTGACACCACTCATGTCTGTGTGTAACACTGTATGAAGCTGGAGTCAGGAGGCCATTAGCTTAGCTTAGCATAAAGGCAGGAAGCAAGTGGAAACAGCTAGCCTGGTTCTGTCTCAAGTTAAAAAATACTCCAACCAGCACCTCTAAAGCTCACTTAAAGGTCTCACATTATGCAAAATGCAAAATCCATACAATCGGACTTCTTTTTTATGAGCCAGTGGAGTCGCCTCCTGCTGGCCATTAGAAAGAATGCAGGTTTAAGTCACGTCCGCATTGACTTCACTTCTCAGACCTGAAGCTACCCGCCTGGTTAAATACCAACAGTACAGAATTACATAACACCTACACTTTGGCTCTTTTACTTTTTCTATCCATAGTGGGAAAAAAGCTCGTGTTAATACATCCTCTCACCGGCTAAACCTTTAAATGATTTCCTAATTTTGCTCTGTACTTTATATGGAACCCCAGAAGGATCCAGGGTTCTCGCCTACCCTGACCCCTTGATATTGACCACTGAATTAATTCACAGGTCAGTAAGCTAGAAAAAAATCCACTGAAATGTAAAGTCTTGAGTTATTCAGCTCCCCTTTGGACTGAAGTCTCCCCCACACTGTTAGATTTACAGTCTGTGTTGTAGGCCCTGAACTCCCTCCTCCTCTAATAGTCTGCTGTGAATCAAAGTCCAAACCTGTGATGTCACCTATGAGGCTCCACCACAACGTCATGTCGGGTTTTATTCGACAGACCTCAAACTGTGGAAGCTTTTCCTATCTGTGCGGTATCTGTGTGTTTCTTGAGCATAATGTTTTCACTTAGCAGGCGTCTCTCTGCGCTGTTATTTATGACGGGAGTGATGGAATAACCATGAGATGAGATGCAGCTGAGAGCCCGGTCTACTGGTCTCTTGACTCTTGTCTATTCCCCCTCGTCTTCCTCGCCTTCTCGCCCCTCACTCCCTTCCTCTCATTCCATCTACTCCCTCAGCTTTTTTGTTTCAAAAGCGTGAAAGAAGCTGTTGCCTTATTGCTTTTATCAGTATATCACATGTTCTGTCAACAGATCGCCTCCCTCTGTCTCACTGAGCCAACATATTATTCCACCAACATTAAGCATTTGAAGCCACGTGGCCACACGAAAAAACTAATATGACAGCAGTCACAGTGAACAGTATGTGATCAGAACAGGTGAGCTGCTGATATCTGATTGTTTGGATGGTTGCCTGATGTCTAGTCAAGGATTTAATACATCAGATCCAGGAATCCAAAAGACAAATACTGTCCATGTCCACTATACTATAAGTATATTATACTGTACATTAGAGTTTCAACTTGTGACCACTGTTCCTCTTTGTAAAGAGGAATTTGGCTGAATTTGGCAAATATTCTCATGACTGTTTAGACTGTCCCTTTTAATGTATTTTAAATTTATTTTTTACATGTGCACCTGCAGTTTGAGCTCAGGGAGCTCGGCTCGTGTTGTGCCATTATTGAAAACACAAACAGAAGTGCGGGCTGCCAGACTTCTTTTATAGCTGACAAATACTGCAATTCAACCTGGTATGACCCTTCTTTGTAGCGGAGTTTGTGTAGGTGTTTTTCATAGTAGATGTCCTTTTCCAAGTGGTGTTAACATTATGTCATCTATTGTTGGGGCTCTAGTAACCTATCACATGTATCTCTATCAGCGTACTGGCAGTATTGAGAATACTGAGACTGCAACATTAAGTTTCTAACCTTTTTTTCATTATTCAAGTTATGTATTCAGCACAACCCTTATCAAACAACTTAAAGGGCATCTTCGCCATAAATGTATGTTTATGTGATGTGTTTTTATATGCTCAAATACAAATATTGACTTCAAAAAAAATTCTGCTCCAGCGTCTACACCCCTGCAGGTTGCATGTCTTGCGGTGCATCTGGCCCAGACTGAAAGTGTAAAAATGTGACATGCAGCATTTTGCTGTTTTCACTGATGTATAAAACATCTGTTCTGTGTCAGCGACTGTGTTTATGTGTGCATTTATGACATGATATCCCTGGTAATGGCACTTTTTGTCTGCAGTTTGTCATTTCCATTACTGTCTTAAATAATGGGGTACAACTGAAACAGCACAGAAGGACAAGGCCAAACATATCTTATAACAGCTGTAATATGGATACAGGGATACAGATGATAGGGAAACAGATAATATCCCTTATCTGTAATTGGGGCCAGGAGGCGGCAAACAGCACCACAGTATCTTACCTTATAGTTACGGCAGGTGGGGTTGAAGGCATTGGTGCCGCAGGCGAACAGTGTCTCGTCATTGCGTGGCACCAGCACTTTGATGTAGTTGTAACATTCGTCCTGTCAGGAAGAAAACAGCTTGACGTTATTGTACATCAGGGACAAGGTCCATGTTGGCTCCTGGCACGCTAGCGACAGAATCAAAGCAGGAATACAATATGTTTTACCAGCTGACACGCAGACACACACATTTTCTCTGTTCTACACTCATTATTGTAATCCCCAGGCTGATTCTTGTGGTTTCACTGTAGCTCTGGGGAGGAAAATGTGTTGCAAAAAGCCCCAGTTGTCCCCTGATGGCTGTGGCACTGATTCCGATAAGCTACCGGCACACCACCTTCGCTTATTACAAAACTTCACTGTGCAGGAAACGAAGGCAGAGGCAACGGAAAAGAGTGAGAGGAGAGAGAAATAAAACCAAGAGCAAAAACAGAAAGCGGGAGGTTTGTGTATGTGTCTGGAAAATAATACTCACGCTGTTTTTCCCTCTCACAGTGCACTTCTCCACATCCTTCGTTTTCCAAGTCAGTTTCTGAAAAATGAACAGAAAGCCAACTGTCAGCTCAAAGACAAGCTGTTTCTCACCATCCCAGCCTTTGTTGCTCCAAATCGGTCAAGTACTATTAGGAGACAGCTGTGATGAAAATCTCATTAACTTCAATAAACTGTCATGGAGAAAAACAAACAGATAGAGAAATATCAGGAATGCCTGCGGCAGAGGGCAGCTAAACATTATGGTTCCTCAGTGATAAAAATCCCTGCGAGATAAGTCTGGATCTGAGAACACACACACATGGGAATCAAAGAACCATAAAGGATGTTTGCATCACTTCCTTGTCTATATGAGAAGCAGCCAATTAGCCTCAATTAACCTACTGGCCAAAAGCTGTGCCATCATCCTGCACACACACAATCTAGTTGTGCAGTGGGCTGTTATAGAACAAGACTAGGTCAAAACCTAAGATACGGCTGGACTGTGTATGAAACACTATAGGGCTTTTAATTTGAAACAACAGATACAGGAAGTGGCGACACGTGGCGAACAGCCCCCAGGAAGTGCGCCGGGCTTTGAAGCCAATTTGACACAGGGCCTCTCTCAATACAAAGTACGCCAAGTTCAAACTTGCATACTTGCTACTGTAGTTCGGACTTGGCAAGTTTGACTCAGGAGTACAAACCTCCGAGGACGGGAGGACGCAGTACGATCATTCAACTGGAACAGCAGCGTACTTGCTGAGAGCAGCAGCTCAGCTTCAACACAACCACCTGACTGTACTGTGACAAAATAATCTCAACTCAAACCTCCACTAACACTTTATTCTCACAAAATTATGTTATTCAGTCTGTAATGTAGTTATAATACTTCGGAAAACACTGGTGGCAGTAACTTGATGATTGTGCAGTAAGTATTAAAAAGTCCACTGAGAGCGCTGCATTTTCCATATACGCCACACATGTTTATGGGCTTAATAAATGCATGAATGAATCATCTATCTTTGCATTGCAAACACACACTAAAACAGGCAATGTTGTCAAAGTAACAGGCCTGTGTCATCTGAGGAAAATGTAGGCTATGCCTCAGCCTCACACTGTAATTTTACAATTTAAAATGTCCTAAAACGTTTTTTTGCCTTTGACCAATTATTCAAACTAATGTCAGATGCCCCAAATCGTGTTTTAAAAATAAAATATGATGTAATGGACCTTCCTGCAGTAATATATATGATCAAGTATATACACAGTAAGTTTTTCCACATCATACATTTTATCCACGGTCTACATTTTTGGTCCTGTCATTGAGTAACTTTCTCCAGCTTTGTGTGAATGTTCATTCATAAATTACACCTGCTTACTGCTCGTAGGTGTGGAGTATATCAATAGAGAAAAAAAGACAGAGGAAAGACGCCACTCAAAAGGAAGCTAGAGTGTAGTGGAAATCAACAGACTGACAGGCTTCATAAAGAAGAAAACTGTCAGTCAGTTGATCCAGTATAATAGAATGAATACATTAGTGTTACAAGCACCAAGGAGCAGCTCAGCAGGGCACTTTTTGAGCTGGGCACGGACTCGGACGATAGTGAAGATTAAAATGAAGACGATGATGACTACATGATTTGAGTCAAGTGATTCACATGTTTTGTTGTTGTTTTGTTATAGGCTTATTTCATAAATCATCTAATTTAAAACCCATATATAGGCTAGATAAGATTAAAAACATGTTCCCCCTTAAAATAACCTGGTTTATTTTCATTAAATAAAGAGTGCATTTATGTTTCTAGTAAAATACAATAACCATCATTGTAGCATGTCCTGATAAACTTTACATAAATAAAACATAATAAATAAGGTCTAATCATTCTTAATTACAAAAGTTCTGATCAGTCAGAAATACAGTTTTAAATATTAATAGCTATTTACAGACTGTGTGGGCTAAAACGCACAAGAAGCATAATTCTCCTTTACAATAATTCACTACATGTTTACAATCAGGTAGGAAAACACATTAAAATATGCAATAATTAAGATCAGTGTATATGATGGAATAGTGGCATTACAATGTACCAGAGGCCACCAAATTTGGGCTTTTTTAACCTGCACCAATCAGCAGCAATGGTGCAGATTTTGAGCCAGGCTAAAAACTGCTGTCATTTTCTCTGTAGGACCTTAGCTAGCTACTCCATATCCTTGTGGAAAGCCCTGCATCTGTGAGACCAACATTTATCTTCCAAAAGGAATTATATCATATATCAAAATGCTACGGAGGCATTAAAGCCAGCGGTAAAATACCAAAGAGCTGCACAAATCAGTTTATCTGATCATGTTCATGTTGCAGCAGATTTACAAACAGGCGTTATTTGGATAAACTGACCACATATTGGGAATCTAAATGGTTACTTTCTTGCCTGAAAAAGTATTAAAACTTAATAAAGTGACATATTAACAGTCTAACCAATGGTGTAATTTCACCACTCAGTCAGTGACTCAGGGACAGACATTTGCATTTATAGGGTTGGTCCCTGCGGTCCGGCCAAAAAGATCCATCAATTTGTTAACAAGCTCTGCAGTTGAAGGCTTAATGTGCTCCCATCCACAGTCAGATGATTTACTGACCCAAATTTTCTCAGAGCTCATCAATACCGCTGAGGACGTTCCTCTACACTCCTGTTTCAGTTCAAAGTCTTTCAGAAGATCCTTTTTGTCCACAGCTCCCAACAGTATGTGAGCAGACTCACTCAGTGACGTGTCGGCCTCTCCAAGCAGTAGCAATGCAGCAGCAGTTTTATCTGGTCTTTGTCTTTTTGTCTGGAGTCTGAGCTGGAGGCAGCTCTTCTGATGTTTCAGGCTCATCATGTTTTAACATGAATGCAGCTCAGACAGGTCTTGGTTTCAGATACTTTTGAATGTTGACTCGAGTTTTTCCTGCACAGCCAACGACTTTAAAATATACCTGAAGACTTTTCTTCAGACAGTCCACCTTTGTTTTTTCCTTTTCTCATTTTAAATGTAGAGCAGGTAAAATCTTATGCATATTTTTATTAATTTTCAGGACACTGAGTCCATATTTGTGTTGACAATTGACCAGGATAAAGAGACCAAGACCAAGATATTTGCAATTTTATAAATGATAATGAGATATTTAATTACATAGTGTGTTGTACCTTCTCTGTATGAATACTTTCAGATCTCCTTTATTTTTGATGCCCTTCTATCCCCACCAAATGAAAGAAATGAAAAAAAATGTCACAAAATAGAAAAAAATAAAATGCATCAAGGATAAGTCCAAGTCCTAAGCCTTGGATGCTGAAAAGTATTGTACAAATCTGGAGACACGTCTTAAATTTGACTGAAGATGTTCTCAGCTGCAGGCTCACATAAACCGCCCGGTGGTGTAATACATTTTGATGTCTCATTAGAGTCAAGGGGTCACTCCTCTCTGACCATAGGTCTCTGAAACACAGTTTATCCAAACAGGCCCTCAGTGCTCTTGTGTTCTGCTGGTTTTCCAATTTCTTGGATAGCTTTACATCTTGCAGTTAAATCAGAGACAGGTGAATACATTCTACCTGGTAAATGAAATTACTGGCAGTATTCCTGCTGAAGAAGAGAAACTTAATTGCGGAGGGCTTGCTGCTTTACATCTAGAAATGTAATAAACCAACATTATTTCATTTCCACTGCCTATAATGAACACATTAAAGAATATGGTTGGCGTTATTCTGTATTTTTCTTGTTGCCAACAAATCCCATGAAAGGAAATTAGTTTCTCAAAATGTTCTGACTTCCTTAACTTGTCTGTGGCTCTTAGCCTCAAGGTGGCCAATGGTTCCTACTGAGAACATAGTTTCATTTTTAAAGAAAGGCTGAGTGATTTCCTGTAACAGTTGGACAGCTAGTATTTGGTCAAAATTACTCAAACAGTAAGTAGTGCATTTGTTAGGGACTATTTTCAGCTGCAGGATGGTGTATGTGGGACTGACTCAAACACTACTGTGTGTGTTCATGGTAGTGAAGGTACACATGTCACCCAGTGCAACGATGTGGCTCATTGATGTGTTTTTTAATATTTTTTGGACAGCAATGGAGCTCTATGGAACAGAGGTATGAGCTTTATGAGGCTTTGGTTTTTGGTCTTTTCATAGGATTTGTTGACAATAAGAAACATAGAATATTGTCTTATCCTTTAAGGGGAGATGGCCATGGTCATATTCTGATTAGGTAATACATAAGATCAACAAATACTGCTATCAGTAAGCTTCTTCTGAATGATTAGGAAGAATGTATCAATCATTTTCTGAGCAGTCTGTGACAGACTCCTTGTCGTCTCAGATTTTAAAGCCAGCACTCTTCCCTCCAGGTCCCTGCGTAGAACATCTCTGGCGTGACTTTGTGAAGATCTGACACGATTCAGCAGGAGTCAGCGTTATGGTAATAGGCCCTGCCTTGTCCACGCTCAATTTGGTTTACTAATAATTACTTATGGCCACCCAGGCCTGGGGAGATCAGTGAAGGGGAGAATGTGAATGATCGCCCGGCGTGAAAAATGAAACTGGCTTAAAAACGCGTCAGAGTGAAGGAATGGATCTGTGATGATGAGGACGCACCATTTTCTGGTGATATGAGGCAGTCGCACACTAACGATCGAGCTCAGATGGATAACAGGAATAGGGGAGCGAGAATGTGATTGCAGAATATGGGTAGAGTCTTCAATAATTTTCCACTCAGTTCCTGCTGTCACACTGGAGGCGGCAGAGTTTTGGGTGAATGGCTAAAAAATGCATCGTATACAAACATTCAATATCTAAGTTCTCATATAACATAACAAAAAGATGGACTAACATTGTAGTGCTCAGAAGTTCCCATTTCTTTGCATCACAGTCTACACAAATCAATAGTTTAGATCTCCTCAACATGGAGTGGAGGCCTTATCAGAATGAATATCCGTGTTTTCCGCTAATCTAAATACAAACAAACAAAAGTCCAGGCCCCCGAGGGCTGTTATTTAAGTGCAATCATGTTTGACAAATGAGATTCAGATAGGAGGGAGCATGGCACTTCAAAAGCCACAAGAGCCCCGCTCCACTTGTATTGGATATATGACTGAAGAGAGATTGCTTAATCCTTGAATGGAAAGACAGGCAAAGGGTAGAAAGGAAAATAATGAGATAGAAGCATTTTTTAGATGTTTTTTTCAGTAAAAGCAGGCAGTGTGGTTTAGAAAAGCCAGAACAGAATTCCCATCTAAAGTCTAGAGAACAGGTACAGGTCTATTGGTACTAGTGATATATTATCCAGAATATCACTGTTGACATGCAAAACCCCACCCTGTTATGTGAAAGATTTGATCATTTTCTCATATCGTATATTTAATGACCACCAAATCCTAGAACCTATTTTAGCCTTAATCACAGAGAGATGTCAAGGCTGGGTCATTTAAAATCTCTGCTGCTAAATTACAGATTATTGTATTGATTTCAAAGGATCAAGAGGGATCAAAAAGTCTTAGAATAAGAATTCATCCTGGATGTGAGTTTTTGCATTGAGGAAATCAACTGTGGTACAGTCCTGAAAGCAGGTGGCACATTAAAATAAATGGATCTTGACTCAAACACATGTATAAAGAAAAGTTACTGTTGGACCCAAATAAAAAATTTTGATACAGAGGTGACTATGATTTTCAGTCAAGACTGTGGAGAGACTTTCCTACCTGCTGTGGGATTATCTGCTCAGATGAAGAGGCAAGATTGATGGCAAACACATGGTCCCTGCAAGAGATGAAGAGTCAAGACACCGTTAGCGGGGCCATCTCTACTTTTTGTCAGCCTTTAAGTTTTTGTTGATGCAAAACTCCACAAGGATCTGATTTAGCCATTTCACCAAAACATGCTTTCCAAAAAGATACTTCTGTTTCTCTCCACAGGATTGATTAAAGCTGTTCAGCAACTGAGTGTATAAAGTGGATTACCAGGCAAAAGTTTATTGGCTTTTCAACTTCAGAAAAACTTTCCAACATCGAGAGTTTTCCAAGTATTGACACAACCCATATGAATCACTTTGTGAAGTGAGGCATGCACTTTGTTGTATGCAGCTGTGGAAAATATAAGTCCATTTAGGTACATTGAGATTTTCCATACCTTTTTGGATGGGGTTCTTGGCAGTGAGAGTACTGCAGTTTGGGACAGAGCCAAAAACTGCAGCAGAATTTATTTTGCACAATGAAAACCGGCAGAAGAGGTACAACCTCGCACTATTTAGATAATTAACCTACGACATCTTGATCAAGAGTGGAGCAACGTGTAATTAGGCTGAGAGATGCACTAGAAAAACAGATGATGTGCTGCCAAAACTGCAAACATGAAAGCAGCTTTGTGTGGAGGTTCTGCCTGGGATACCTCAACAGTCATAAAAGTTTAAGTTTGTGTAGATTCAGGTGTGAATTGCTCACAACAATAAAAGGATTTCTACTGAGACTTTGCTGTTGAGCCTTCTGGAAGGTTTAGATTCCCAAATGACTTCAAGGCCCCATCTCTTATACCAATGTTTCTCAGTAAAAGTATTAATTTCTCTATCAACACTTTCACGTGTTTTTATTACAATTTACTTGGTGTTGTTCTTCTTATTGCTTGTGGTGTCTCTGAATACTGTATATTTTTTATGATCTCTGTTGACATTATCTTTACTGTTTTTCTGACTTTTTTTTACCTCCCAAATTATTCTGTTGGACATTTTGACAATTTGTCTCCCTCACATCCCTATCAAAAGCCCATTTGCCTCTTACCCAGTTATTAGTTTGAATAAGGATTGAATTTACCTTGTGCTTAGTTGGCCTTACTAAAATAAAGTTGAAACAAAAGACTGCATGCATTCTTTCATACAACTGAAATGATTCTGGGTTTTTATTGGCTGCTGATCAAGCTATGCTAAAGCTCCATGGATAAAGGTTTGGGCTGTAGCGTCCTGTGTTTTGAATTTGGTTTCAATTACGACAATTAATTGAGGAAATTAATGAAAGATTAATGAATAATAAAGAGTGCAAGGAGAGCTGCATCAGATCCCGTGTAACATAAACTATCAGGCGGGTGGGAATGACTGACCGAGCAGCGATGTAGAGCATGTGGTTGATCCTCAGCATCCTCTGGAAGTCCAGGCCAAGACGGACGGTGTCATTGTCCGACATGAGTCCCTGGAAGCTGGGGTAGAGGTAGGAGGCTGTATGGAGACAGACAAAGAGAACATGTGCATGTACTCGTAATACCAGAAGATACCAGCTAACGCTGGTAACTAACACATATGACAGATATCCCTTTGAGGTCCTGTTCATGACATGTTTTCCAAACTGAAGAATAAAACTTCAAGCTTACATATAAGAAAAGTTTTGAAAAGATCAGATTTCTGCAGGTTTGGAAGATAAAAACGGGCTTTTCAAGTTCCAAAACTCAGAAGCTGAGAGAAATAATCAACTTCTACCATGTTTCCAGTATATGTTTCAATATGTCAAACAGCTCAGTTTGTCAGTTTACCATTTGTGAAGAGACAGTAGGACAACAGGGCGAAGCATTTATTCTCAACAACTAAGTATCTTAGAAAACCATTACACTGTTGCAGTTTAAGAAACACCAACCCAAGATTACAATCTGGCCTATTGTGCTGAGTATACACTGTATGCAAATTCACACTTGTGGAGGTGGATGAGCAGGAAGAAAAATAACATCTGAAGTTGCAAATGAGAGGTCTGTGTCATAGAAGTCACACTGATTTAAATAAATGGCTTCTGGTAAGCATTTCTTAACAGACACGTCTGGGGACGGTGCCAAGTGAGGACAAGGAAACAAATCAAACCCAACTCAATGTTAAGTCTGTCTGTCTGGTCAACACATTCAAATGGAATTCACCTGTCTCAGACGTCACAAAAGACAAGGTTAGCATTGTCATGAGTGCCTTTTAAGTGCCTCCAAACTGCCCTTTTAGACTAGAAAATGATATCATGTAGTTTAAAAAAAGGCAAAAATATAGAATCTCTGTCACTGCAAGCAGTATACATCCAAGTATAGGTTTCAATGGAAACCAAGTGTATTCACGCATAATAAAAGATGAGTTTGCAGCATGAAATGGCACAAAAACTGCAAGATAAGATGAACTGAGAGAAGTTGTGCAAAGAGAAAGAGCGTGATATAATATCCACTCTATGTTGCACAACGGCTGATTTTCATTTTCCCATCTTCCTCTTCTGCATTTTAATTCCATTTTTTTCTTCTGCAACTCAAACAGTGTGACTAATTCACTAGAGGAATACTTTCATTTAAACAATGGGAGATGGTGTCCAGTACATTAAATAACAGAGTGACAGCCAGTCAGTGGATGGACATGCCGTGCAAGCGCTCAATAAAAAAAAAAAAAAGGATGCTCCAGGCAGACATAAAATTAGCCTGCTCAATACTGACACCAGACTGTTTTCCACATCACAGAGACTTCCCAGGCTGTTTCTTTTTTTTTTTTTTTTTAACCAAGCAAAGATTCAGCTCAAGGCCACGGCACTCTGGATCCGTAAAGTACTGTATTAAGTGCCCTCCAGCCTCCCATCTGACCTGGGCTGCTGCTGAATTAGCAATCCCCGCTAGAAATACGCCACAATCTGAAATTAGTCTCTCTACAGGGAGCTGTCCGTTCCCTAACTGCTCGTCTGGAATCGACTGTTTAAAGATTTAAACGCCTAATGTCTGGCTGAGCTCTGGACCTTGCTGTGCTGTCTGGTGAAGAGACTCCCAGCGGCTCGACGGCCTGCCCCACTATCCTCCCCCTGGCGAATAAGGATTTCTAATTACTCCTCAGCACTTTCACATCCTTTAAGGGTGGGGGGCAGCCAGGGCACCGCTAAGGGCAAAATCCTCCACAGCTCAGCACTGTTAAAAGGAGCAAGTGATGGTGCCCAGAGTAAGTTAAGATCTCTGCCTCTAGAAGCATGTAACGCTGCTGGCCGAGGACTGAATCAAACCGGAGTCCTTCATCCTCAGGCTGAATCCAGACCGGCACTACGTCATACTGAATGAGTGCTCTGGCCAAAAAAACTCAAAATTGTTTGATACCAATCATCTGAAAATAATTATGAAGCATATGAATCCTGCTAAGAATTCAGTTTTGGGGGAAAGACTGAGCACCTAAAGATCCTATATGTAAGTTTCAGATATTTCTCATTAGTTACATCAGTGGCCGTTAAGTGAGCTGCAGTCAGCATCCTGTCCCTCGTGTGTCAGCGTGAGCGAGCGGCGGCGCGAGACCACTGCAGATGATGTCTTTTCCCTCGCTTACACTTCACATAATAACATAACAGATCTCTAACATTGTGTTTTGCAGTGTGCTTCAGCAAAGCATCTCTCATCCCCACTCAGTCCTCCACATAGAAGTCCATAGGCTGTTATAGGAAGCTGAGAAAGTCAGGGAAGGTCTCATTTTTTAAGTAATGTTACAATCTGTTCACTAATTGGCAATAAAAAATGATTAATACATGTAAATTGCTTCACAACTCTTGCATATAACCTTTAATATATAAGTTTAAAAAAAAAAACGGACAGCTCTGTGTATAAGCAGCTTGAATATGAAAATGTTTTTACTGGCCCTCAAAACCTAAATTGGTCAAATCTTCCACAAACTTCCCTACTCAGCATGCAGCCCGTCACAAAACAGACAAGATGCTGAGGCGAGTTGTCTTCCCACTTTCCTTTAAAAAAGTAGCGACTCTGGTGGGCTCTCATTGACTTCAACCTGACCAAGTAATAAGATTCATAACGGACGTCGCACAGAGCTGTGCAGGACCTTCTGCCATGCTGTCACCTGCTGGAGCCAGAGGTGACAAATTGCTCTCATTACACCTGGGACGGAGCTCCACATATAGCACTATTAGCGCAGCTATTTCTGCTAATGGTTGCGTTACACTGTTCCAGATAGATCAATTACAGTGTGTGGGCCATGGTCTCAGCCACCTCTTAAATCAATTATGGGCCATTACATTTAGCAGACAGGACCTCTTCTGTAGACCTCCCCAGTGATTGGGTGCCATTGAAGGGTCCCTAGGGTGGTCTGATGAAGAAGCGTCTTGAGAGTGTCACAGATGTTGAGGATCCTCCTCAGTCAAAATCTAATCTTAACAGCTGGTGCTCGACTCTGGAGTTTTACTCAAAATGACCATCACCAGAATCAAAGTGTTTTCTTTTTATTTAATTCTTTTGTTTGAATAAATTATTCCACGCAAATTGTAATTAAAAGCTAACAAAAATAGTTATTGACGTTTTTGTTTTACATGAGTAAAAAAAGCTATTTTGGATGCATTTTGTGGTATATAATCAATATCTGACGACTCTTTCACACCTGCTGATCAGTTCAGTTGGTCCACATCAAACAAAAAATGCTGCAATGATCAATTGTTGCTCTTTCAGTTCTGGTTCACGTCATGTTCACACTGACTTGTTACAAACAAAACAAGTTAAACCTGTCTCATTCTTGACAGTTTTGGTCACATCTTGTATCATCACATGCACCCGCAGAGCAAAATAAAATACTGGTGACTGGCCTGCAGCGGGATTTGATTGACAGCTTTAACAACCTAAACAAGCCCAAACAAACCAAAACCAAATTGGCAAACATGCCAGAGTTGGTTTGAACTAAACCAAACGGGTCAGTTGACAAATTGAGTCGCTTGTGCCGTTTGTTTTCTTTGGACCAAAATAATGTGAAAAGGTTTGCTGTATCCTTTGGCTTTAGTTAGTTTAAGTTCACAATGACCACTGTAGATAAAAGTGAATGTTATGGTTGTGTTACAGCGAGGAATTATATGTCAGAATCACTTTTCTAACAATCCACATCCTCAGGTCTGCCCGTGTTTTCAGGCGTGTTGGTGCAATTGCTTCCTGAGTTGAAATTGGCCTTTTTCACACCAAGTCAACAAACAGAACTAAGGGAATGAATATTCCAGCAGCAGAATAAACCTCTGCAAATTTGCTTGCTGTGAACATGCCCTTAAACACACCAACCCCACTAAGCTGTGTTCCCCTGTGATGAGATACAATGCCTTAGTGACGCTTGCTTTACTTTTACATCGACTCCTGCAACAAAGATCACCATGGCAACACAACAGATTTTGAACTTACATTCTCTGCCCACAATGCTGATGGGTTCCAGGTCTTGGGGGAACGGCGTGGCTCCTGAGGACAGCTGAGGTAAGAAGGCGGTTAAGGTGAGAGCCAGGACAGCTGGCAGGACGGGTCGAGGCGAGCCGGGCATCAGCCTCATTTTGGCAGAAGATGAGACCTCACCAGAAACACATGGCCCACAGCAGATTCACCTCCCACCTAAAATGACAAGTTCTCAGGATTAGGAGGGCTAGCATATCAATCTCAGTTTTAACAATACTACTGTGAACAGTGAACGCAAAAACTAATACTGAAAGTTTGAGTACATCACAGTACTCCAATGCCATGTACATACATCAAGCAGCTACGTTCTTATTAGCATGCAATGCCTTATGTCAATGCGGCAAAGTGATGGAGTGTCCGCTAAACATGTGTCTCTCTGCACACGTGCAGACAGACATATAAATGCAAGGTAGATGGAGCCAGAGACAGAAGAGACAAGGAGGAAACGCGGGGGGAAGTATCAAGGGGGGGGGCTCATTTACTGCCAACCAATGCCTTTCACAAGTGACTTAGCACAATTAAACCTTCCCCTACACCAAGGACAACACCTCTCTCCTCCTGTACTGACACTGGGCATTACCTTTAACCAGCATCTTTCTTTCAACTGTTTTCCCAAGTTCATCCAAAAGATAATTAAAGGTGACAAGGTGACTCGCTGATTAGCACTGTCACGACACAGCGAGAGGGCACCGGGTTTAAATTCACTGGTTAGCTGAGGCCTTTCTAGTTGGAGTTTGACCACAGCTCAAAGACATGCAAGTAAGGTGAACTGGAAACTTCAAAGTGTCCATAGGAATGTGGTATTCTGTCCATTTGAGTTAGCCGTGTGATAAACAGGGAATGTAGAAGAAGAAAGTATAGTAATGTAGAAAAAAGTACAGAAATGGAAAAAAAGTAAAAAAATAAAATGACACCTAGAAGAAGAAGAAGAACATATTTCCACCAAGGCTGCATACTGTAAATTTGTTATTTTAATATTAGAAAATGCTTATATATTTTTTATCTGCATCTGGAAACGCTTCAAAATACAGCAAAGATATACATGAGCCAGATTCTTTTCATTCAAGCAAGTGTACTGACTTAAAAAAAAAACAACACCAAAATCAAATCACTTATTTGTTGCACCATAGCCAAACTTTCAATTATTGGAAATGAAATGACTGCCAACTATCAAACAAACCAACAAAACAGGACAAAAAACAGTTACTCTCCCTCAAGGTAACCATGAAAGTAAAGTATATATAAACAATATGAAAATAGTGCATCATCATTTCACACGTTATACCAATTATATCTGCTGCATTTGTTGTTCTAGACACCTGGTGCCAAATACATGGATATAAACACAGTATACTTTCAGAAAAAGGTTGGCTGGCGAACAGGAAGTGATTCATTCATTTTGTTGTTTCTCGACAGAGAGAAAAAGATAATTACAGGAGAAACTCAGTAGGTAAACAAACACAAAGACCAGTACCAATAAAAACATACTTTGTCAACAGAAAAGTCAAAGATGTTACAACACCCCAGAAAAGTAGAACAAAACAAGCAAAAAAACACGACAGCTTTATAACGCAAAGATGTTGCAACCTCACCTGCATGAAGTCACCAGAAAGTTATGATAAAAGTTGGAGTCAAGTGTGGGAAGAACTAACAGCTCTGGTCGTTGTGCACCAGGCTGCAGAATATTAATTTTCACATCTGTTTGATAACTGACGGAAGAGACAGTGACAGATGGACGGCAGAAGGATTGTCTAAACAAACTTCCACCTGTGGTGACCTGTTCTGAACACCAACTTATTAAGGACAATGTGTCCTCCTCAGGGGTTCTTACAAACCCTCCCAAGTTTATGTACCGCACCGTTTGGCAATGAGACTTGGGCCACATGCTTTTAAGTGGGAGCAGAAAATTAAGTCAACAGAGACATGAACTGTCATCAATATTGATAATAGTCTGCTTCATTTAAATGCAGGGGAGAAAGCTGCATTTAGCAATGAGGCCAAGCGATGATCACAATACCATAAATCGAGGGGAGTGGGCGGGTGTCTGTTTGTGTTTACTTTGTGAATTACAACAGCTTGTGTGGCCAGCCTTAGGCAATATACAAGGACAATATACCTGATGGATTAGCCTCATATGCCGTGATTTGGCAGTTTTTTCCTGCGAAGAAGGACAGCCGTTTGAATGAACAAATTATGACAAATCCATGAGAAAAATCCCTAAAATGTCAAAAACATTCAGGGCAACCAAGAGAGTTGAATGAACCTGGATCATGTCAATACTTCTATTACCTACAAAACAGCAGTTAAACACAATGCAAAGAGTCCCTAATACCAAACAATCTGCGCAATTATTCACTTTTGTGACGAATATGCACAGACAGACACCCAAAAACATAAGCAGCGCATCAGGGGAACATTATATTCTTATGAAAAAGGGAGGCATCATTTATTGACAACCTACAGGGTACTTAGCCAAAGGAAGGCAGCCAGCAGAGTGTGATAATGATGCATACAAAACAAGACAACCATAGTACAAGAGTGTATGAAAGACCAGTCATATGCACTGAAACTCAAGCTAACACATCCACTAAAAGCCAGGCAGTCACTTGATGACTTTATCATTATCGGGAGCTGCTGCTGAGACATTTTGCAAGCTTTACCACATTTAGTGGTGAAAGTGAAGCACTTAAGCCATGAGGAACTACACAATGACAAGACGAGAGTGCGGGTTTGCCTCTAGGCCATATCAAATTCAGGATTAAAGAATTGATTGCCGCAGATTACAACACTTAGAAAACTGTGTCAAGAAAGCAGCTAACTAAACAGATGCAGACAGAAATACACACCATCACTGATGCAATGCCACAAACAAAAAACAACCTCCTGTAGTTGCCTGTTACTGTAGTAATGGTTAGTCTGAACTGTCATTGCCTTAAGCAATTATCCAGAGGGGAAAAAATGGAGTTGGCTAAGTAAGAATAAAGGTCTGTGATGATGTAAAAACAAACTAACAAGCCTACAGTCAATTCCTTCAACAGTGAGGAGAAATGCTCTATCAGGATTAGATCCTCCTGTCCACCTACTTCCAAGGGCCCAAATATTAACATGGTCACAGTAAAAATACAGTTTACAGAAACAAATCTATACTCAAACTGTTTGAGGGTTAGAGGGTACTAAATGAGACTCCAAAAAAAGGTATTTTTGATTCATGGAGGTGGCTGCCCAACAAAAATATGTTAGTCTTACACCTGAAATACACTGCATGCACACAATCTGTTTTAATATGTCATTTATTTAGTGCACTACATATGAAACACCTGACTTGTTTAAGCTGTGTAGCTGTGATTTATCTAGGTTTTGCTAACAAGGGACATGAAGTAAGTATGTCAGGCCAAGTGGCATCCCAGGGGCAACATCAGTTCTGTTCTTGTTTTAGACCTGCTGATAAACACTTGTTAAACAAAATCTTGACATTTTAATTAGGCTCAAATATGCGATAAACAGAGTTATTTGACAAAAACTTAACAATACACATATTAAAAAAAGGTAAGACTAATCTGGTTCTGTTCCAGCTCCGGCTTCGTCCTGGGACTACAACTGGAGTGAAGTGGCTGCGTAACCCATTTGACCTTTTCAGCACAAACGGCTGCAGCAGAAACACATATGCCGCCGCTGAGCTCCCATATTTACCTCCCATGTAAATGTGTCAACAATGAAATTCCCCTGTTGAATTCTGAACTTTCTTAATTTAACCTAACACAAAGTCTAATCAGTTAATGACTTTCTATGAAGTCTGACGAGGGAGTTGATGGCTGATGAGCTGACAGGTGTCGAAGGGAAATAAGCCACCGCTTATCCCATCCCATGTTTGCTCTCTGTGTTCTAGGGTTTGGGAGGCAGGGCTTGGATCATTTTGTTTTTAATGACTTGTTAAGCCATCTGGGAGACATTGGCAGTTGGCCCTCTTTGAATGATAGGGGTTTCTGGGACACTGGGGCCTGCCATTGATTATCTGACATTCATTTGGATTAACCAATAGCGCCACATCTGTGAAGACGCATCCTCACAGAATTTTTGGAGTCTCGAGGCCTTTTACTGGGTTAATGCAGAAAATGAAACTTAAATAAGAAGAGAATCTTAGCCTTTATTGGTTGGCAAGGATGAGGCCGCGGAGTCATTTAAATTCATACATAAACTGTCGCAAGTAAATTTTTAGGTTTCACAGTCCCCACTTGGCCAGGGATAATGGTCTCATAAAAAGTCACACTTAAAATCTAAATTTTATCCTCAATCAACTGCATTGCACTGTACGCACCTGTCCACTCTGGGGACGTCTATTTCCTGCCAACACCTGCTGCACACCAACTAAACCGCAGAGTAAAAGCCTAATGCAAAATCACCCTCTAATATTCCCAGACCTCACCAGTGCTTCAGTGGCAGTGAGGCTAATCCACTCGTTTTTGATAGCCACAGAATAGAGTATACTTCTCACCTCCCACCTCTGTGCACTTGGATATCTCTGAGCCCCTTGGCTGTGGACATTTTTAAGCCCCTCAATACTCGACTCCGACATGTTTGTGGTACACACTGGCCTGCATAATGAGGGAGCATATCCATGGTCTCCTCCATCATTTCAGATACAATTAGCCACATTAGCCCTTGCTCTCAGCAGGCCATTTCAAAATAGGTTGCTATGTTGGGCGGCATCATTACACTATGATGATGGCAACCAGATAATAAGGTAGGTTGAGGACACAATATTGAAGTTTTCTATAACGGTATTTTCATATTTAATGAGACAGGGACAAAAAAAAGGGGACAAAAACAAGAGACCCTGGTTGTAGAATAAAAAAAAGAAGGTAATGTTATAGAATTCCTAATAATCAACATATGGAGTATTATGGTGGTGGTTATGGAGCTTATAGATATATTAGTTTACATTAACGTCTCCATGACCTCCTTCATACCTCAAATGATTTGCTTCAATAACAATTACTCTTCCTAGCTGTGCTGTAAAGGTATCTTTACAGAGGCTCATACCGTTAAAGCGGCTGTGTACAACACCACATTTTGAAAAATGAAGTGTAAGAATTCTGATGACTAAAAATTAATTTTCCATTAGCATTGGGAAATAATAACAGGGTGTCAAGTTGTCAAGCTTTCTTTGCTTTGCCAGACCAGTATATAAAAACCTGTCTGATGATTTGTTTGTTTTTGTCAAAACAGCCTCATGGGAATTTTAATGTGACAGGAGGCAAAACAACACATGATATGAATGGTGCGTGGTGAGACAAACATTTCATTGTTAAGGCCTGAGCCATATATTGTCCCTCCCTAAACTCCTTTTGGAAGGTTCATCAGACCACCAATCTCATTGCAGTCCCATGACACGAATCACACAGCACACTGCCATCTGCACAGAGCTGTTTATCTCACATCCTTCCCGGAGTTCACTGCACAAACAGTCATAGCTGACATTCTAACATAGAAGATGATGTAAAAAAACAAAATTTCCTGAGGGAGGTACATACTAGTTAGTGAATATTGAACATCAATATTGTTTTCCACAAAAAATATCAGCTTAAGACACTTTTGTCTCTTTGCTGAAATTCTTCCCCTTTACCCGGCAGTTATTTCAACTCTGCACTCAACCCTCTCAGACAGGAGAAACTTTGCTAATTAGATTTCCAATGGCTAACCACGTAGACGTCGCTGCGGCAAATTGGAATTGGGATCAGGGAGCATTGGGCAATAATTGAGAGAACAACCCCCACAGGACACAGAGGTGGAGTCTGTGGGCTAGTTTTCAGACGGGTGTTACAAATGGCGCAAATGAGTTCATTCTAGTGTAGTTACAACCGAGCTCCAATTAAGAATGCCTTCAAAAGATCACTACAGTTTATCAAGATCTGTAGACTTTAGAGCTGCCTGTGGTGCTTTTGGTATTTTAGTCCAGAGAACACTGAAATGATAAGGGTTCAACATTTGGATCAAAAAGTTAATTTCACATTTCTACCTTGATGAGCCTCTAATAAAAATGCCCATTAAATGTTCTTTCAAAACACTGCTTCAGACCTTCTTGTATACTAAAGACAAAAATATTACTTGTGTGTTGTGTGTATGGACATTAGACGGCCCAAATCAGAACACCCACACGCTGTACACTGACATGCACAAACAGTGAGTAGCTTCATAACATTATTTGGCGCTCTACTTTCTTCTTTAAATCAGAGGTAGAATTTAGACTTCCAGTGTTACCTGTCGCTGACCGGCCAGATGCTGCGTATTAACACTTGACACAGCTGAGACATCGAAGCTGAGCTGTTGAACACAAACATGTCAGATGAAGGAGCTAGGGATTTCTGTACACTTCAAAGACCTTGCAGTGGCAAAAAACAGAATGGCTCAGGGGGATCCTGTGGCAACATTTTAAAAAGTCCATTAGCATCCCCAGTCAAAGTGGAGTGATGGCTGGCTTCTTGCCTTTTACCAAGAATAGAAAAATCAATGGTCCCCATAGCCCTTTAGCTCTTGAATTAGTATGTCGGTATAATGTAGTCTCATTCTCATAGTGCCTGCATTGTGCCATGGCAGGGAGAGGGCAAGATGGCATCCAGGATGAGATCTGTCTGTCAGGGGAGGTTGGGACCTCCTTGCCATCAATGCCACTCAGCTTGCTCCCAGAGGAATGCTGCCTTAACCTCAGCGCCCACAGAGTTCAGACAAGTGACGGGCTGTCCTGTCGCAGAGGCCATCGATTGTCACCCCATGTCAGACTACTTTACTCTGTCCTCATCAAAGAATCCCCACAGATTAGAGCTTAGTTTATACTCGAGCTTCCATGGCAAATCTTTCGAGGATTGATGTCAAAGTAAAACCAAGCTGACAGCAAGAGCCCACAAAAGTTCTGGAAATTAGAAATTCAGCGCTGCACTGATATGACATACGCTATCAGCTGTGAGAGCAAAGGATACAAACATTGGTGTCTCACCTAGAACACCTAGAATTCGGTAAGAGTGGAAATTGCTGGCTAACACCCTCTGATTGGTGGGTATCGCTCTCGGAAAATAAAGCACTGCCTCCAGTCGGGCCTACTCTCAGGACTTTTTTCTACAGAGGGCGAGTTGGCCAGACTTCAGAGGGATCTATGCAGGACTCAGACAGTGAGACAGCTCTCTGATCGATCTGAAAAACCGCTGCAGGCATCATCCATCGTCTTCATGTCTATTTGCAATGGGTGAAAAAAAGCCCAGAGGGCTATCAGTGGAAGAAGGATCAGGCTTGCACCCGTGGAATACTCTTCATCCGTCTGCCTGCTGTTAATTATTTAGATTCATCTTCAGAGAGGCCTATAATTCCCTGACCATTCTGTGCTCCCTGTCAGTCAGGATCCACCTTCAATCTTCTGGGGTCCTTATGACATTTTCAAACGAGTCTTACCTCAGGTCACCTAATCAAACAGATCAGTTTAAAATATGCTGGGCGGCATTTCTGCAAACCCATCTCCCTCATCTCTCTTTCTCCTCTTCATACATAAAAATGAATGTTAACTACCCCCTTCTCCTCTCAATCTCTCCGTCATCAATAATTCACAATGTTATTGAGAAACACTACCTGAACCCTGTATTGACAGAAATCCAAGCACTGTCATTCTCTCAAGGGCGTCATAATTAGATACCCCCAGAGGCTACTGCTGCGAAATGCAGAGCAAGAGGGGAAAGCAGGCCGAGTGTTGTTGTTTTCTGTATTTTGTGTGTTTCCATTTTTACCTTTCTATTTCAGGGTTTCCAATCTGACCCAACAGTCGAAGTCAGCCAACGTATCGACTTGAGGACAATCCCAAATTTACAGAGTGTAATTGTAACAGGAATCACAAAGCGAAGGGCAACTGTGTTATTTCATTATTTGGCAAAGGTAGTTACTTGATAAAACTATATGAAAATTAAAATCAACATCACATAATCTCATGTCATGCAGCTCTAATCCGCATGAAAAATGAAAGACAGCAGCTAAATTTTCTAAAGAACATCAGCAAGGATGATATTTACAAAGCAATAAATGATATATAGTGAAAAGGTATTTCCAAGACACAATTGAAAATAAAATCCGTGACCTCCCCTGTACACTGATAATCTGTATTCACAACATAGAAATACAACACCCCTGTAGTTCTGATGCTGCACATTTTCATCTGCTTTGACACTAAAACAATGGAGAAAGTGGCTGATATAAAGCAGCAAAGAGCAGATATAATCTCCTGTCCTGTTGCGCTGCCTGGACCGGTCATGATTCCTGCAGAACTGCTGACCCCTACAAGGGCACAAAGAGAGGAACAAGCTAGCCGGACGTAGCAGATATCCAAGAGACCAGGCATGATGGAAAAAACAAAAAAAACTGCTTTAATTCATTGAGTTTGGAAAGATAGGAGAGAGAAAAAGTGAATCTTTCTTGTTGCCAAGAGATGGATATTAAAACCAAACCAAAGCTAAGAGGCCGCTGTCGGTTTGGGCTCTGAGTCAAAGCAAAGCAGGTGTTCAAAGGCTTTGGTGATGTTTGTTTGGCGATGTCCTGCATCCACCCAGGTGTAGATACAAACTCAAGGGAAGGAAGGAGCACAGAGCAAAGTGGTTTGTCTGCCTTCCTGTGATCAGATTTGGTTTTTATAAGTGTGCCTATACATGTACGTGCTACTTACCAATATACCTAATTAATACTCTGATCAGGCACTGTGTAAAAGGTTTTCTAGACGTTTAGCTTGGCAAGCCCTCATTCTGCTGTCAATACAAAAGCCAGAAACCACTCAAAATAAATCCTCAGCAAAAAAAGAAACTTCACACATCAGCAGAGCTTTGCCTGGCTGGCCGAAAGGACAACAATTAGACGTGATGTAAAGTTGTCCAAAAGCCAACACAGGACGATGACCTTATAACTAACCTTGAAGTGCAAGTGGGAAGCTTATCGTGCTTTTGACGCTGCTACCTGGTAAGTAAGGTAACAGTTTGGAGTGTAGGGGGCCTTTTACACAGATAATATCATACAATAGCACAGTGGAAAGGAAAACAGGTCAAATGAGAAAGCAGGGCAGTGAAGACTCCAAAGGGAAGGGAGCTTGAACTTGTACTAAACTGGCCAATCAGATATACAGTACATACATCGAATAAGACCGATAAATAAGCCCAGCCGATTATATCGGCCACTAATAGCTTATTGGATACATATTGTACTGGTGTATGTCAGCTAGAAGATAACAAGAAGAAGAAGAACAACAAGTATAGAAATGGTGTAATTTATAAACAGTGTTGTTATTGCATCATTTGTCCACCGGAGAGCACTAACAAGTTGATTTTTCAGTAAAATATCCTGCCTAGTATGTATCTTGGTCTTAATAATAAATAAACAAATAAAAACAAACAAACAAAAAAAAAGAAAAAGGGATCTGTATCAAGATTGTTGTTTATGTTACGTGCTTATGTTTTTAAAAATGACTATTGGCTGATAGATCGTCATCATCCCAAATATCGAAATCAGCATTGGCCTCAAAAATCCAGTACAGTCAGGCTGTGATACTGTATAAGTGCACAGAAAGCCCTAAAAGGGTCAAAGAAAAGCTCTCTGACAACAGATGTAAAAAAAAAAAAAAAAAAACTAGAGAAGACCTCAACAAGCAACTCTTTATAAGTTTCATTTACATTTAACTCAGTCCGAGCCAATTAATGCAAACCCTGCACAGGTGATAAATTTAGTGGAAACGCATGTAACTTTTTCTTTGCAGTTGCCTAAGATGCTTCAGCTGAGGACCACCACTTTAAGGACTTCATGGTGGCTTTGTGTCCATTCACTCAGCAGCACACAAAAAGAAGTGAGACTTCTCTATTAACACAGAGGCTCTTTGATCTCTATCTCCCCTGTGGTACCAATTAGCTTGCTGCACCGTTTGCATTTCAAACTGCGCTTCCTATTTTGAAAGATATCCTGCATGAATTATCAATCTACCGGAACTTTTATTCCCTCTCGACAGAAAGTGAATTATGAGTGACATATTTGTAAAGTTTGGCTCATTCAAATGAGAGAACTTTATGAGCACTGAAGGGATAAGATACCTGGTTTCCTGCACCGATCACTGCTGCCTTCACTCAGTGTGAAAATCTTTCATTTCACTATGATGCAATGAGGAGGCCTCCTGCTTAATTCTGTTAGTCTTGACAAAAGAAGAGGTCCCAGTTTCAAGAGTGCCAAAACAGAGCTTTCTACTAAAAAGATAAAACACACAAAGGCAGAGTAGTTGAGAATTGATCAAAGGAAGATAAATAGCTGTGAAGATTCTTCCACTGCCTTTATCCCTTGTTAGCAGAGGCAATCACACAGCCGTCACCCAGAAGATCCATCCCTGTCACATTACCACAATGAGATTATGAAAAAGAGAAGGGGGAGAAAAGCCACCAAGGGAACGTGTGACAAAAGTACATTTGGTGAATTTCAGTTGAACAAGAACAAAAGCAGTGAGCCCTGCTTTTATAAATGAATGATTTTTGCAATCCGAGTGGTCGATGCTCATGAAGGGAAATATAAATCAAGGGTAAGAGTGAGGCTTCGTAAGGAGAGAGCCTCGCAAAGATAATGGCATCATCATGCCTGTGTGGTTCGCTGTTCCTGGTAAGATTAAACACTTCATCATTGTCTTTGGGACAAACAGTCTCTGTACGCGGAGCATGCATCCAATTATTAGACGCCTTTTCCACTCAAACCCAACATCCACGCGTCAGCTTCATCACACACCAGAAGCTCTAAGAGGAGAGATGAAAAGAGACAGCAGTCTTATCAGGACAGAGCTACCTTTCAGGGTAGTAGCCCACAGTGGCAGCTGACCTCACTTTTATTACCGCTGTCTCACACTGATGATATCATCTAAACACATACTGAAAGACCTGGGAGCTTTCAAGCTCAGTTTATCTCATTTTATGGCTCTAACAACTCTGTCTCTCCCAAGAAAAGTCAATGGCCACGGGTAATCATACAACAGGAGCTGTGTGGCTCTTCTTACCTCATTCAAAGGCTACACTGTGTCATGAAACATGGGAGGAAGGCAGTGGGAGCGGGGACATGAAAAGGAGGAATGGGACATGAACAGCGACAGTAGCAAAGACAGTAAATCTAAATGAGGAAGAGGATGGGGAGGGGAATGACGGCGTCTCACAGCTCACTGGTCTGGAATCAGTCAGACAATCAATTCCACCACTCAGTTTCAGACTGGCAGGTCCTGCTTCAACAGCACTGAGCATCACAGGCAGCACCAAGTTATCAACAGTGCTGAATTACTTTCATGAGCAGCCGAAGTAGTCCAGTGAGAGAAATATATGATGATCCATGACACACAAACACATTTGACCGCTTTTAATCTAAAGCCACATTTGTGTTATGAAAGCCAGCAATTAGCTACTGGGAAACTGCCCAATTGTAGCCCGGCTGATACATCGGTATCTGTATATACTTTATGTCAGCTGGCAGAAATGCCAAAAATATGTTAAAAGCAGAGTAGAAAAATGGCAGCATGATAGTCTGTCCACCAGTGAGCACTGAGATTTACGTTTTTTTTATTTTTAAACTATAAAATATCCAGCTTAACATATGTTAGTCACAATTCTTTGAAAAAAGGGGGATTGTTATCAAAATTCATTCTTTATGGTATATGTTAATATAAAAAAAGCTTATAAAACGACCTTTCTCTGTTGCTTTGCACTAGTATCAGTCCCACAATGAAACCTTTTCAGGGTGTAGCACACACTGCTTATTCAGATAATATCTGACTAATGTACCTCTGCACCTTGGATAGTCTCAGTTGGGTAAATACACATAAACACACAAAGTAAATAAAGTATTTCATGTTCAGTTAGTTTGTGAGAGACAACCAGCAGAGGCCAGCAGACGGATCCTTTTTGAAAGGATTAGCGGACGTTTCTGGAAAGCTAGAGCAGCTACATGAAGCAGTCTGTGGTGAATGTTACCTAAATATTAAATTGAATGATTTAACAGAAAATGTACGTTTAGATGAAAGTGTCATCTTTGAGTCTTTGCTAAAGCATTGGATTTTAACCTGGCACTGCTTACATTTCACAACTTTTCAGGTTGTTCAAATAATTGGGATACAGCATACAACATGCTCAAAGACATTTATGCTTGTACTGAAGCAGGGAAAGTTGCCTAAATTGTCAGAGTTCTTGTTCGGCTGTGAGTGGAGTGTCGAGGGGAAAGGGACCAGACTTAAGATTGGTCAGTTGTGGATTATGTTCTATATAGGCAGTTAAATTTAAAGCAACACATCTCTCTTGACAAAGTAAACGACTGTTAGATGAACCATCCAAGAGACTTAGATGATATCTGACAGATATAATCCAATTTAATTTCCTTGGCGGCCTCAGAGGCAGTAGTCATTGTTGTCCATTGTTATTCTGCAAACGTGGCACCTTTACCCTCTCAGCAGCACTGAAGTGTTGCTAAGTCAATGTTGGCTGCTTGTGTTCCTGCATGCATCTAATGTGTCTGAGTTGTGTGTTAAAGCACGGCCCAGATCTCAGTTTAGATAATGTTGCCTTTCCAGCACTTAAGGAGGATAAGCTCTTACGTCTGTCTAAATCCCCAACAGTCATTAGAGGCGGCAGGGCCTGCTTAGAAGTCCATCTAATTAGGGCTCAAATCATCCTTCCCTTTCCTACAATATAAAGATTATTGCTATGCAGTTATTGTATTTGAGATGTCATTTCTTCTACCTTGCCTTGAGTAACTACTGAACTGAGCACTCGTCTTTATTACAGCTTGAGATTGTGTTTTAAAAAGTAGATACGTTCAAATAAGAACCTCGCCTTAATGGATCAATGTTTCCCTCTGAATCATTAAATATAAACAATATGCTGCTTAATATCCGTTGCAAGATGGCTAATCATTTGAAAATCCATGTTTCCTTGACAGATTCTTCTTTTAAGTTTCTCAAATGAAGAGTCCTTGTGCAAAGCTGCATGTCACCCCACAAATAAAAAAACAACACTTCATAGTGGAAGATCAAAGCAGTGCATGTAGTATTTGTCTGACGACTGCCGTCATCATTCCCGAGCCGAAGTGTTCCACTCATCTGCATTTTAGGTTTTTAGAGACGAGACATGAGTGACGCAGACACAAAGAGAATAAAAGAAGTTGAGAATAGAGCAATTCACACTGGGAGGGCTGGAAAAAAAAATAAGATGGACAGGAAGAAATAAGACAGAAGAGAAAAACAAAAGCTCTCTTTTGCCAGCAGACTTACCACCGACTCTGATTCTATTCTTCTGCACCTCCTCCTCCTCTACTCAGCCTTCATCTTTCCAATAGGTTTGACCAAGCAGCTATAATAATAGGAAAGTGAGGGGACAAACGGGGCCATCTATAATAGGGCTACATACTGGCGTGAGAATGCTGTTGAGCCTGGGTGGTGGTGTCATTAAGTGTGAGTGCGTGATAAATGCACTCTGCTTGTCGGATTTGAGATTCTCATTAGTCTGTGTTCAGGAGGAGACCTGGGGCCATTACTCTTGTGGCTGCCTTGACAAGAGGCTGAATGTGTCTGTGTATAAGAGCGAGAGAAAGTGTGTGCTTCTATTGGGATGCTTGCATACATAGAGGCATTTCAGACCCTCTGACAGCCAAGTTTTCAGCTCTCACGCAACAGCTGGCTGTATTGATTACTTGACTTGGCAGTCTCAATAGCATGTTATAGTCATGACTCCTATATGTGGCGTTTGTTTACATGCAGCAGTAAATGCTCCATCATGTTAGTGTGCCTTCTTTGCCTGAAATTATTACTGTGCAGTGATAACATTTTGCTGTACCACTGCTGTCTTTTGTTAAGTTCAGGAATAGCTGCTGTTCGCCATATCGCAAGCACTGAATGAACGTTCGTACCCGTCGATGGAGACAGCAGCACATGTAAAACCGTCACTTTCAGGGGGCGATAAGTAGAAATTTCTTAACAAATCCAGGATTCTGATATATTTGGAAATTGTTCCATATCTGGATTCTTGATCTCCAACTCCAGCTGCATCTTAAATTACTATAACGTGACCCTCTTCAAGCCAACAACACACCACTTTGCTATGCCACAGTGATCATACCTCTTACTTTATTCCTTCCTAGCAACCTTAACTGAAATGACACTCACACCACAAGAATCCTTTCAGCCTCCCTGCCAAGTTCTTATGCAGTTAGCCATTATTTATGTACAGCTTTCCAGTGAACTGTGGCTGCCAAGAGGTTTGTGACACAAAGCCTCTACAGGAAAAAACAAGGAAACACACTGTGAAACATAAGCACTGTGTGAAAATGTATATTTAAGCTGTCTGTGTCTCTGACTGACACAATGGAACTTGGTATCTTTAAATGTGTGACAGCTGTATGTATCCAGGAAACATATTCAGTTGTCCACTGGTGCTATGTGACACTGGACAGTGTGTCATGTCAAATTTTCAGAACTGCTCCTTTCAGCTGCAGCAGTGATGAAGGAAGAGGTAGCCCACATGCCGGCCTGCCTGCCTGCCCGCCTGCCTGCCTGCGTCAGTGGCGGTTAGAGTTGTCTGGACGTCTGGTCCAATCAATACTCAGAGACAAGCATCTGCCCGGGTCTCCTGTTACTGTACCTCTGTCCTCATGGCTTTCTCAGACTGTTCTGCAGACAGCCGTGTGCTGCTGGCTCATATCAGCGGTGGGGCTTATCACAGAACAACACAGGAAATGTGATGCCACATAGGGTGGCCACTGACACTTTAATTTGTCACTGGTGATAGGGTTTGTCAAACTATTCCTGGAGTTCATCAGCCACCTGGCCTTATTTGCTCACTCCGCAGATGACTTTTCAGCCCTCTTGAGAAATACTCCACCAGAATGACCTTGATGCTCAATCGGTGCATATTTTTCATTATGACCAAGCCTCTGTGGAGCGGGTGCCATGTTGTTTTTCAATTCAAGACTATGTGGTGGTTACTGATGAACCTGTATGAGAGCTATAAAAAACAATCCGCTTTCAATAATTGTCTCGTCTCCAAAAGACCGGCAATGAGGTCATTCAAAGGTGTAAAATCTAAAAAAATGAAAGCTCACAACCTCAAAAGTCAAAGTGAGAAGGGGATACAAGCTTTCAGGTGATTCTACATAGACAGGAGAGACAGAAAAGAGAGAGGGAGACAGGAGGAACTCTTTCATTGAGAATTAAGACACTGTTCTGTGTTAAAATGGTACAATAGTGCCCTGAAATAAATCACAAAGTTTAATGCAGAAGTAAGAAAGCAATGAAAAGAACTCTGCCTGGAATCTGTGCGTGAGGAAGAACATTTGCAATGTATCAGTTTAATGTTTGCTTATGCAAGTGTTTGACAAAATATCATATATCATAGCACATCCGAGACCCATAAACACACACTCTCTACAGTGTAGACTGTTAAACTGTCTGGAGGTCTTTGGTGCCCTGAATTTTTAAACTTTGTGGCCTGTGGACTGGCTGCCATCCAAAATTAAAACAATGTGTTTTTAAAGGAATTTCTGTATTCAGCAGAAATAAAGGAATACAGAGACTTAAAAAAAAAAAAAAAGAAAAAAAAAGAAAATATTATAAATATTTGTACCATTTCCAGCAACACCTGAGCACAATAACATAACCGGCTTCTCCAAACAGGTGTTGGCATATTTTCAACTAAAATAAGAACACAAATCTGTTACCATCTTGTTCATTGTTACCTTGTAGAGTGTTTTAAGTACATTCAGTCTCTTACAAATTAATCTTACTCTATGATTAAAGTGTATACTCAAAAAAATGACAAATAACACGAATAACAATTTGAATGCCAGCTAAACTAAACTGTCAAGCTTTAACAACCGTGTTTCACTGTATCACAATTCAAAACAAACTGCTGGTATTCACAAACGAGGCACAAGAACAATGAGCCAGATTCCCTTTAATCTGTGTGATTTCATTTCCTTGCTTCTGCCTCAGTAATTTGGAACTGCAGATGTCTTCTCTCTATGCTTAAGCCTTTCGGCCATATGCCACTGCCGCCCTGACCGTGACACACAGGGTTTTTAATCAGTCGTCTCAATGACGGCGCACATTCTGTCATTTAAACACAAGGCTTTGGGGCTGGCTAGAGCCTCTCGCCTCCAAGTCTTTTGGCTGCTGATTGCTACAAGGCTTAAGATGGCTACATCTATTGCTGCCTTGGAAAAAGAAAAACAAATAATAATAATAATATTTAAAGTTTACTTCATAACTGTGTGGGCTTTTTGATGTATTTGAGCTGACCAGTTGCCGATACCATCCACAACACAATTTCCTCACTGTTAGGATAAAGAAAGGACTCAAACCCTGAAGACTATCATTCAACAAAATTGTCCCCTTCAGTTGCACTTAATGTGTTTCTGGACAAACCCTGTTGTAGAGCCAGTCCTGTAAATATACTTGTTCAAAAATCTGTTTTGAGCAACAGCGGAAAAGTGGAAAATTTTAATGTTACAAATGACCTATAGCCATCAATTTAAAGCTAACTGGTGACAGGAAGAATAACCTAGACCGGAGTCTACCTGTTGTGGCACAAAAACGAAAAAAGAAAAATCACAATTTCACTTTGGCAAATGCGTGCGGTGAGACAGTGTCAAGCTGACAAGTGCAAACAGCCAAAAGCTAAAAAACAGATCCTTTTCCATCTCAAGCAGCTATTTTGGATCCCGGCCAAGTGTCCAAATAGATCAATTTTAATGTGCACAGGAGTCATCTGAAGGGTGAAACTGACAGAACGTTAATAGGCAAATATATGAACTTTATTATAATTGTATTAATTGGTTTTTGCCCTCAAAGTAAACATTATTCAATAGCATAGAACATTACCATAAATTAAGCCTAATTCCAACCAGTTCTAAAATAAGATTCACTATCTTGTGACCTTCATGTGTTGTTTAAGACAAAAATGTATTAAACTGTTGACCCTTTGCTCATTTGAATTGTAATTATAAACAGCCTTGAGTCGGCTTTGGAGGGCTTCCTGACTTTCAACCTCAACTTCAAGTGATCCCACCCTCATTATCCAAATTTACTAAACGTTTCAGAAGTGCGCACAGGGATGAAACTGCCTGGGGGAGACAGATTTGAGGTTAAAGTAAAGCACACATCCACAGCAGCTGAATCTTGTTCCTGACACAAAAGTTTAGGCTGAGTGGCGTGCAGCAGGGCTGCAGCCATGTTTGCTGACATTGTAGAAGCAGTTATGCTCTTTAGTGGGATTTCTTTCCCATTACAGGGAGATGATTTATTTAAACTCAGCTGCAGATTTGTTTTTGCACTCCATGTTCTGGGAGCTTTTTGTTTCTCTATGAATATGGCAAATGTGAACACTTGTCCTGGTTATGGGGAGTGAGGCCTGCAGATTGTTTGTGCTGACAGTGAAAGAGCTGTTATCACAAACGGAGGGCTGTTTTTCTCCTCACAGCTTGCCGTCTCTGCTCGAGCACAGACACGCAAATGCATTTATGTGTGTCCTTGTAACAAACTGGCTGCTGTCCAGCATCTCGGAGTGTCTGATAGCGTGTGGACATCTCATAAAACATTGCATGCTGTGTGAGGTTTGTACATTTTTTTGCTAAGCAGGCTAGTTTAACGAGCACCGAGAAGTTGCATCACTTCAGCTTTCCCACGTGAGGTTAATTAGCCGTTGATAAACATGAAAGTCAGCAGAAAGTTTGTTTGAAGTCCAAATGTTAGTCTGAAAGGCATGTTTCAGAGGAAGGTCGATTTGGTTCTCTCTGTAGTTATAAAGCTCATCAGATCACTGCTGAATATAAGCTCAAATGGTGATCAATAACAAAATTATTCTCTTCATTGCTTGAGAGGAAAGTCATGAAAAAGGGGTCAACCATCTGAGAACTTTGCTCTAATGTTTTTTCCAGTTTTCTCCATGCACCTTTTATGTTTTCTCTGGCGGCCTGAGGTGGTGAGAGAGCATCACAACTCCCACTCAGATGACTCCGCAGATGCCTGTTAGGAAGGCAGGGAATACATCGCATCTGCTGATCGATATCTCCTGCTTAGGACTCGCAGGTTCACTGAATATTAAGCAACCGTGGGAAAGTTATCCTGTCACGGTCCAGGTGGGGAGAGCTAAAGCCGGCAATTATTTCATCCTTCCGCCCACAGAGCTAATGCAGGTTTTTAATGAAAAGAGAATCTAATCAATTAAACACCCCCTTCATTTGAAAAGCTGTATTTTTATGGTTAAGTCAATTTGGAGCCATAATCAACTAGCAGATAGGTTTTCACTTTTCAAAGAGTTGTTGATGTTCACTTATGAGAATCATTTGTTGTTAATATAGCTCAGTATTCAAAACATATCAATTACCCAACACTGATGTGGCAACCTAAAACTTTTAGTTGCATACGTTGGCTTCCTGCATGTAGTCTTTCACTTTGGTGATCTACAGGAGGGCTTTCACACTACGAGTAAGACAGATTCACATATGCACAACTGTGGTTCACCACTGTTCCTCATTAGCATTGTGAAATGAGATAAAACACCAGGGGCTGCATTGGTGGTCGTATTCCTTCAGGTACCAGTGAGACATGAAATATAATCCAGAAAGTCCAGCTTGAGTAACAGATCCATGAGTTTGAAGGCTTACTAGGAGCCAAACACTGCACAGCAGTTTATAATACTCCATTCACATTACAAAGTAACCAGGTACGTGCACTTGAATGAATTAATTTGATTGGCCGAAGCAGCACTGTGTCGGATGATGCTGCCTTGCAGATTGGCAAGTATTCACACATACAAGGACTCAGGTGACTCTCAATGTTCTTCCACACTGTTAAAAGAACAATGTTTAGGGAGATAAACATGAAGATACAGCCAAAACAAGGACAAAGCTGAACAAAGACAAGCAAACATTGACACATCACTGTTATTATGTAAACAGGTGCAAATTTTTCACTTTCAATGAGGTGTTGAAGCTCCAGATGATTTAAGCTAAAATTGGCATATTTTAAAAAATCCAGCCCAGCACAGCTGTAAAGGAAACACATTTTCACATCCCTGGGACACAGCCTAATGAGCAATGCCAGTCCTATCAGACAAACTATGATCTCACCAGAAGTCATGTCACACTGAAAAACACCCATGGGGATTTTAGTCAAGCTGTACCAAATCCTCATGGGTAAACATTGTTAAGACAGCAGCTCTGTAAATAGAACCGGCTGCTTACATGTACAGCCTGCTGACATGTACAGTACGTCACTGATGGCGTGCGTCTCTATAGTAGGCTGTGTGTTACGGCTGGTGAGTCCCACCAGCCTACCATTAGTCTGAGCTCTGTCTCTCTGTCAAAATCCCTCAGCATCCCTTCACCTCTCCAAGCGGAGCCAAGCAGTGAGCCTCTTGACAGTCTGTGAGCACCTCCGCTGCACACATCATTGATACTAACGGGGATGGAAGGCTGGTGTAGGTTGGCATGTATGTCAGAGTTCGCTGGTGTACTGTATGTGTTACCGTATGGGGTAACCAAAGTCAGGATTACACAAGTGGAGCACGTGTGGTTGCTCTGCAGCACTGAGATCAATTCATGTCGCCGCAGCAAACGGCATGACAACCAGTCTCCTCCCCATCACCATCTGCCTCCTCTGTGCCAATTTGTCACAGCACATCCAAGTGTGGCCATGCCCTCATTTAACATTGAGCAAGAGCACTGCTCAGGGAAGAACAGGAGGAAGAAAAGGAAAGAAGGAGAAAATAAGGGCACTGACAAAGACTGCAGCCCTCAGGGTGAACAGCGAGAGAGGTCAACTGGAGTTTATCAGAGGGCAAAGACAAGAAATATACACAGGGGGCTTCCTGGTGACTCAGCTGGCTCAGGCGCAAATCGCATACCTGCAAAACCCTGGGTTCAAATCTGGACCAGGACCTTTGTCACATGTCTCTGCCAATCTTGCCTGTGTGAGCTTTTAGAAAAAGGCAGAAATGCCAAAGACTTTATCTAAAATTAATCATTAAAAAAACGGAGACAGCTGCATTCTCAGTGTGGCACTGCTTTGAAGGAATGTTTTTTTTTTTTTTTAATTGGGTAGCTAAAAAGACAGGTGCTAAAACTAGATTCCTGTAGAGAGGTGATGGGGTGTAGAACAGTGTGTTATAATAAACTGAAAAATAATAGATGAGATTGGCAAAATATAAACTCAACTAAGTGTCAATCAATCTCATTATGCAGGATTGAGAGTTTAGCTCATTTGCTTGGAAATTTGAGCAAAATTTCTGATGTTTTTGTTTCGTATACAAAGATTTTCCTTGTTTTGTTTTTTTCTGTAAAGCATGTGGGCCATGGACACAATCATACATCCAAACTATGCATAAAACTATACTGACACAGTGCCTGCATTGTCAGTTGTGAGTGGGTGACAAGATATGAAAGTTATGCCACTCAGTTTCTTTCTGCCTCCGCCTCTCTCGCTCACATTTTTGGCATGATAATACCTCTATTCAACTCAGCGGTCTGATCATGTTTCACGCCTGTGCACCGGCATTGACTGCTGTTCTGTCCCATTTCACCCCCGTTGATACGGCTTTGTGTCATCAATAATGACAGGCAGAAAATGGCTGTCCACATCGGCGCCCTGATGCCACCATGATGCCAGCTCAACACCTCCTTCCTATACGCTCAACCTTCACGCCAAAGTATCACGTGTTGTTTCCCTCATGTCAGTGGAGAGCAATGCAAAATTGGTGGGCTTCTATTCAGTTTGACTGACACTCAGTGCTCCACAATGGCCCCCGTGTCACATGTATACACGGGGAGCCAAACGAGGGATCACAGCACAATAGTGGCGCTTTGAAAGAGGGCATGAATAAAGAGATGATCCAGTGTGAGCCTTCATACTGTCAAATTGCTACAAATAGGAGCTCCTGGGGACAAAACTCCTGCTAGCCCCGCAAAAACAATGTGTTTGTGTTATATAAAGCATTTCAACATGTTTATTTGTCTACCTGGGTGTGTGAGGCAGAGCTGTGATTGAAAGCTCTTGAGAGTCTTTTTGCCACTTTGGAAGAACACTTCAAAATGCACTGGCTTATACAATCAGGTAAGAGTGTAATAGAGGAAGGCCATTAACTGGCAGACAGCTTTCTCTCCATTACTGCGGCCAATCTGAGCCTCACAGGGTGTGAACTTGAAGTTATAACACACCAAATATGTCGTTATTCCCTACATTCATCTTAACAACCCGTTCTTGTGTGGATTTTTTTACCATATAGTGTGTGAATGTGTATAAAATATGAGCACACACTGAGGAGGAATGTTCAATCACAGATACACTAAAATGGCACAAAACAACATTGTATTAATAACTTTATGGAAACATGAAAGGCAAAAAAAAAAATCAGAATATAAAGAAGCTGGCTTTCACAAAATACTGAGTTTGTGCAGTTTGCAACTGTGTAATGTAGACAAGTTGCCATCAATATGAAATAATTTTGAAACGGAGTAAAATGGATCCAATATTCAACAAATACTCTCAAATGCTGTTAAGCTTCTTAGAGGCCTTGAAAATCAATTTTTGAGAGATTTCTGTATTTGTGTTTTTGTCTGTGCTCTTCTCACTGCTTTGAAGTGGGCAGAAAGGATGATGAGTATTGGAAGAAGGTGAAGCGATCACACAGTATTTTCATGCACTGAATCAAAATCTGAATTTGAATCTGATGACAGTTGTTGGTTTGCTTGCTCAATCGAATCTGACCAAACATTTTTGTTTCCAACTTTAACTTGATGAACTACTTGATGGTTGGTTATTCAGTCACAAATATTGATTATTATAGAGAAATAGGTAGAAATGAAACCAAGTTTTCAGGCTTTAACCCAGCTTGTGCTAATCTTGGCACTAGTTTTTTTGTGTGTACATACCAGAAGCACTCTGATAGTATTTTCAAATACTGTATTGATTCCTGATCGAGTAGTCGAGTGTTTTTGCTTTTCACCAAAACCACAAGGAGGTCAATGCTACAGAACAGCCAGAGCTGGTAGCATTTAAAGTGCATGTGCAAAGGAGGAAACAGGAGTAAAAACAGAACTTACAGTCAGGGTTTTGTCACGTGCAATGATCCACAGCTGCTCCTACTTCTCTTACACAATGACCTCAGCTGGATGGAGGGGTGTAAGGAGACGGGGTTTTGAAGATGGGGTGGTTGGTGGGGCAGCAGGGGTGAAAACCCCCCTTTGAGGCTCTCCCTCTTAGAACGTTCAAGTCTTCAACAAACTTCCTGTGAGAGCAAATACACAAAACAAAAACACTGAGAATGGACAACAACACGAGAGGGACAGCTGCACTCCAAACACACTGCTGAAAAAAACCTCAGGGGTTTGTCTCTTTTGCTTAAACAGGGCCACTGACCTACAGAGCCCCCGTGGAGAGGGGCTCTATGTCCTCTTAGTGTAATCTCCTCAGTCACTCCGCTGTCATAACATCACAGCTAACACAAGCAGAGAGGCCATAAATAGAGCCAGATGTGCTGGGTTACAGTTGCAACGTGGCAACGATAGGAAAAGAGCCAAAGAGCTTTATGGAGCTTGAAAACTTCAGGACGAAACTTTTTCCTCCTTAGTATTATTATCAATACTATGAAAATATACTATTTTATATATATATATATATATATATATATATATATATATATATATATATATATATATATATATATATATATATATATATATATATCAGTGTTTTGTTTGATGTGACTTTTGTATGACTAAAAACTTAAAGTTTACTTTTGCTGAAATATATACAAAAACTATATACTATTATTATATTATGTATACTGACAGCAAATATAGACAAGCAATGAGTTCATGATTATTCAGTTCTCATGTCCAAACCTCCACCCACAATCTTTCTGTATATAAACACACCAGGTGTCAGCTTTTTTACTGTGGACCAAATGCACGCTTATGATAAAGCGTGGGCTTTTCACCCTAAACCTGTTTTCATAACCGACAATATGGAAGAAATATTGTGCAGAATAGCAGCACTAATGTACCTGTTACAAAGCAAAGCAAAAAGAAAAAGAGCATGTAAACGAGTGTACGAGGAAGGTCCTCACTTAATTTCTGACACATCTTAACCAACAACCTCATTTGCAGCTACCTCAGTCCTCCCTGCTTCACCAATGCTTTTTCTCAAGGCTTCTCAGGAGCTTATCATTCATCATGTTTGCTGGGAGGGTTTTTTTTTTTCTCCACAACATATTTTTGGACTTTTTAGGACTTAAAAACTTTCTTCATTCGCCTGAAGCTCATCTCTGCTCTCAAGAGACTCATTCATGCGGCACAGCTGGGGTTTAAACCAGCACTGCTCTGTCGTTAGCTCACCTCACCAACTGTACTGTCATCCTTTACCCAGCCTCCCTGTAGAAAAACCACAATCACACTGAAGAGAATTCATGACAGATGAACTTCCTGTAAATCCATTCTTGCCAGTCCAGCAAACCCCAGAAACATGCAGGTTGTCTCTGATGACCAGTGGTGACTAATGGTGACTGGTCCACTAAGATTACCTCCCCTTAAATGGATACAGACTTTTTCCACCTACACACATACACCTACAGCCCCATGGCACTATAATGAGAAGGGGGGGGATGGAGGTTGTGACCGCAGAGTGATGCCTCACATCCTTAGCTATGGATCCAGCTCACTGACTCACTCGCAGAGCGCAGCAGATGAGCTGCATTACTTTCCCAATCCCTCCTGAATGGGGCAGCTGACTGCAGCTGCCGTGAGCTCAACACCACCGCTGACTCCCATCGCGGCTTCATGAAGCCACCGAAGGCCTGTAAATACTTAACAACCCCGGCCTTCTGCAAATTAAGCAGAGCGGTGCGAGAGCCCTGGCACAGTGGCAGACGGCGAGTTGACCTGTGTGGTGTACAGACAGGGAGCGGTGCTAAAGTCAGAATGCGTGGCTGGTTTGCGGAAAGGTTATGGTTGTTGTGTCAAATGACACCAGGCCTGGGAAATGGCCTGGTGGAGTAAAGAGAGTGATGTCACCTCTGAGAATGTTTAAGACCACTAGGCTCCATTACACACAACCTCCGACCGCTCACTTCTACCTTCTCACACACACCGGACTCTCTGGTCACATTGTGGGCAGGCCACAGACGTTTTTTCTTGTCAAGCCCTCATAGCCTGTATGGAAGCATGTGCTTTTGTTGAATTTCTTCACTAATTACTTCAGGTTTTTCCTTTAAATTCGTCACCTCTCTGTACGATGTTCAAAATCACATCAAAAATAATCAAAGTCATGCAAAACAGGCAATTGAATTGAAGATCATGCAAAACTCTTTACGCAAACACTGTAGAACAAAATCGTCAGTAACACTTTGTTTTCAATTTAAATTTGCATTAAAATCTGAATTTAAAACGTTATGACATGATCATATCACAATTATATTCCACTGATGGTAAATACACAACAATATTGAATAATTGCCAAGCCCTAATCACTAAAGTCTTGACAGCATGTCCTCAAAACAACATGTAAGCTGGATAACAACATGATTAACAGCTGTTGGCACAGAGGTTAGATAAATTAGGGTCAGAAGATTCAGTTACAAAGCACACAGGATGGCTCTCTGCTCATTGGTGCCTGCTGTTGCCTTCCACATCCAGACAGACAGACAGATAGATTTTGTTGTTTTGTTCAGTTGTCTTTTTTTTTTTTCCCTCCCCCTAGCCTGCACAGAGTAGGTTGCAATATCGATTTTAGCGAATGAGATCAGCTGGTGGGATTGTTATAAGCTCTGTAACTTCAGCTGCTAGGGCTATTAGACTGGGTGCTCATATAACGCATGGGAGATGAAGTATAATGTTGCCGTGATTGTTTCATTGCCACACTGCGATCGTTGTGCCCCACCGTTAGTGGCATCCTATAATTTTTAATCTCATTTTCTAGAAATAGTCCCGCAGAGAGGCCCCCTTATCCTGCCATAATAGTTTTGAGGTGAGCCCCATTAACCAAATGAGCTTTTCCGAGCACAACATTCCCATTAACGCCACTCATACAATCCCTCATCTCCTTCAAACATGCACCATGCACACCCAATGCACCACCATGTCAACGTCTCTCTTTTAGGATTTTTGCATACACTCATCCTCCCCTGAGCAGGTTTGGCATATTCCTTTAAACAGATCCATCCCACACAGACTGACACACTACATTCCCATCTCCATTCCCACTATTTTATATTTCCCAGTAGGCCTGGCAGTGCTCACTGGGTCGTGGTAGTGATCAATGGCCCCTGGCTGCGGGCGTCAGGGGGGCCCAGGGCTCCAGGAATGGAGGTATTAATAATGTAAGGTCCAGGCCTGCCATATCCTCCATTAGCACAGAGGAGGCGGGAGGCCCAACGGCTGATTGATTGCTAATTAGATTAATTGCCTTCTTTTAGAGGAGGAGGAGAATGGAATAGACTGGGGGCCTGACAAATATGAGGGTAGAGCCACTATATCCACTGAGGTTGTTTAAAAAAAAAAAAAGGGGGCTTTTCAGATTAGGAATGCATGTTTCTCCTCTGAGATGAGTGTACAATTCAGGGAAGAATAGCCCGAGTCTGTGTAATAAACAAGAATTCAATCAAAGTCTAACCAACTACCTATTACTTTAAAAATGTCTAATAAATTGCTCAATTCTCTGCAGGCCTTCCTCTACAATGCATCTGCGCACACCAAAAGAAAACAACTCCGCTGCACTGACCACACTGCTAACTGAAGAAGACACTGGTGTTATTTGCTGTTCTCATTTGAGACAATTTCCCCCTCCCATTCCCACATTTGTGTCTTGTTAGCTATCACTATCCGGGAAACATGACATGATAAGGCCCACTACTCTCCAGTTTCGTGTAATGTGTGTAATGATAGTGTTGCTGAACACAGTCATTTGCTAAAGGGTGCAGAGGTTTGTGTAGATGGAGTTCCACTTAATCTCCCTGCTGTCCTTTGGAGATAAAACTAATAAAACACACATCAAAGCTGTGCCACACACATTCACGTACATTTGAGTCTGAGGGGCCAAGAAGAACTTGTAAAAGTAGAGCTGCTGAATGATTCTGCAAACAAATTCACACAATGTGTTTATGTTAAACTCCAAATGCTGTTTAAGACACTTATCGTTTTAATTCAGTTTAGACTGAAATTGGTTTGCCCATATTTTAGATTTTGATTAAGAATCAATTACTGGGCACTTAGTGTCATTGTATAACCTCCAACATGATGAATGTGATGCATTTTTCTTTGAGGACATATTAATTGCAAAATTGATCAGGAATAAATTTAAAGTCTGTGGGAAGTACTTCCATTATCCTTCTTGTCAATGAACAATTTTAGTGTCTCATCTTCAAAAAGTTTTTAGAGAAATTAAATCCAGATCACAATAATTAGAAAATACTCAGCACATATTTTTCCATCAATACTGGAATTAGGCTTAAAAATCCAAATCATTCAAGCCCAGTAACAACATCGCTGCTATATTTATGTCTGTCAAAATCACATCTTAATTCCCAACAAGTGGCGAGGCAGGCATGCATATGAGTTTCTGAGTAGGAGACTAATTGGCACATTGGTATGGCCACACTCATTACACACGCCCACACTCAACATAAATAGCCTCACACTTCTGAGGGGATAATGCCTTCCAAATAGGGAGCTGCATTATTTGTCTCAGCCTGCCTCTGCACCAGCAGACCATGGAGAGTTGTATCCTCCTCTGCTGGCTCCTGCCAACCTTGGAGGAGAAGAGTCTCGGCATGTATTAATATATTTAGTGCAATAACTGTGCCATTTTTGACTTCTGGGGGGAAAAAAAACAAATTTCCATGAAGCCTGTAGAAGACATGCAATTGGCCCAATTGCTAAATTACAAGGAAAACCCATTGCTGTATGCCGCAATGCAGTCTGTTGTCCACATTCATTTCACAATTCTGACATGGTCACGTCATCTGTAAACTGGACAGCCAATGATGCACTTCGCCACATAAGGCCTCTTATCTCATGTCATGGATCATAAGTAGACTGGTCTTTATCAGCATTTTTAAGAGTAAGAAGGGTCTTTACACGTTCTTGTCACAAACGAGTTATTGAGGGGTCGTCAGGATGACACGGAGTGTGCCAAAAACTGCAGTTCCTCGAATGGCCACTAGAGGCTGGCTCCAAAAGACAGTCAATCCCCATAGACCCCCATGTTAAAATGCCCAACTTTACAGCAGAAATACATGTTTACAACCTGGTAGAAAAAACAGTTTTGGTCTCTAAAGCTAATTTCTCCTTTCATGACAACTGTGGGGGGGTGAATTTTTATACAACTCACCCGTTTAAATGTTATTAAGACTTAAAGTTATGCATAATTAAGGGCGTGGCCACTTTGAGTGACAGGCGGGTGCCGTCACTGCCACAGCGGTTGCCTAAAGAAAGTCTTGTTTAGCGTTTGGTTGTACTAAAAGACCCTCTAAGGAGTCTAAATTAGCATTAGGGTCAGCTCCAACCTCTCGTCCAAATACGATCACTTCTGGCTCCAAAAATCCAAGATGGCGACGGTCAAAATGCAAACTCAAGGCTTCAAAACGGGAGTCCACAAACCAATGGGTGACGTCACGGTGACTACGTCCATTATTTTTTTACAGTCTATATATTAGAGCCATTAATTATTCCACTCTTCCATCCTGCTGGGAGGCAGTTCTGAGTCAGTCCCTCATATATAACAAAGTTCATCTCTGCTAGACTCCACTGCTGTGGCAACAAATGTCTAAAGATGGAGCCTTGTTGCCATCACTGGAATCTGTTGGCACATCATCCCAAAGGACAATACAGCCAACACACTCATCCAGTATTCAGAAACTGTCAAGAGTTGCTGTTGACCTTTAGATGCCTTTAGGACTGTGATTGGAAACACGAAAAGGCTTGGAAGAAAGTAAAATAGCACCTAACTTCAGAGAACTGGGCCGGAATCCTGAAATTCTAGAAAGAAAAAAAAATAAAGTCTTTTGATACTTTTGAAAGACGGCAGGTACGACTAACCAGCTTGAATACAGACATCCACCTCAGCTGACATTAATGATGTAAGGAAACAAGTCCACAAGCAGCTCCTAAGCAAGAAAAATACATATATTGCCACAATTTTTGCCTGTGACATGTAACGATCTCAATTTGCTCAATGCAAGATTGTTCTCATCAATTGTATAAAACAATACTAATAAGCTGTCTTTCTGCCTTCAGTTCTGCCTCTTTTTTCTTTCTTTCTCCTTCCCTAAGCTCACGGCTGCCCCACCATCTCCTCCTCTCAGCCCCTGTGGCTCACTGCAGTGACGACATGCTGTGGTAATTGAAAGCGACCCTGACTCGTCCTTTTTCCAAACCGCTCTGTCTGATGCCCCGTTGTTTTTCCCTCCGCCGGCGGTTGACAACTGGCCTTTCGGCTGCGGCGCTCTGCAGTGTGAACTCTGGCCTCGCTGTGTCGGCCTCTCGCCGCTCTTCCTCAGCAAACGCGAGACCAGGTCCAAAATCACAGAGTGGGAAGAAAATGCAGACTTGCACCTTTTCTTTCTGCAGTGTGGTTCCAAATTGCTCTGGGAGAGAATCGTTCCAGAATAAATGGAAGCTGTCCTCAAGAGGTTAAACTTTTCCTTTGGCTGCTTCATGCAAGTATACCTGATGCATAATACAGTAATGCTTACACAATAAAGAGGGTTTACAGTTTGAAATTCAATGAAGATGCAAACACTTCCAAGCCATCTTCCTTTGAACATGCTCTGCAAACTCTGAAGGACAAAAGCACAAACGCTAACTTAATAGATGAGCTACAGCTGCAGCACAAACAACATGATTAGATTATCCTCATACTTAATTCCTTTATCAAAAAGCAGTGATATTCCACTAAAACAAAATGCTTGTACCTGCAGTGTTTCAATAGAGGTGGGCTGCTCTTATCACTCTCACTGAATAGGACTGGGGCCTGTAATGTAATAGCCTAGCAGGGCACTCATAAATCACCTGAAGAGGCTGTATGCCACATGCACTGACACATCTGCCAACCTCTGTCTTTATTAAAGAGCACATTATACTGAAAGGAGACTTTTTCCCCTACAGTCACTGTGCTATAAACACCTCAACTCATATATTTATACAAACACAAGGATACAAATACTTTCCTCTGCAGGCACAAATTCATTTCTGTGAGCTTTTGTATACAGAATGAGTTTGTGTGCGTGAGTGAAAAACAGACATTTTTACATCTTGTCACCCTCTTCACAATTACAGCAATTGTCTCCCTCCCACTGTGAGTGACGCATCAATTTGGATGTATGAATGTCTATTCATATCTGATTTGCCTTAGTAAATCTCTCAGATTTTATTGGCCAAATAGTGTATACAATGGAGTGTGTGCATGTGTGTGTGTGTTGCTTTGTTGAGGAGTTGTTTTTGTTTTTTTATTCGTCCTTCCACTAACTTTGACAGCTAAATTGGAAAATGTCAAAACCAAACGTCATGTGAGCTGACAAAGAAATAGCATGAAGGGAGATGTGGCATCAGTATTGGCCCTATATGATGACTGAGACCAAACATTCAGCCCTTCAATTTGTTCAAATTAAGACTTTTGTGCTCAGTCGGTTTCACACAAGTTAAATTTCTGTGAACCTTAAGGTGCTTTTGAAGATCTCTGATTGGCACCCTGTGAAGTCAAAACCTTTATTTTATGCTTTACCTGTTATTATAACCTTTATTTAAACAGAGAGGGTCATTGAGAGCGAGCTCTCTTTTACAAGAACGCCCTGATTTAAATATAAAAAGTACATTTCCTTTCAGACAGTGCAGAGACATAAAATGATGATTTGGCATTTTGAATAACAGTGAGACACCTATTACGTTGTTGACGAAGAAAATTAATTGTTTGCACTTTGCACCAGGCGGCATCTCTTTAAAATGTGCACACTTGTCTGCAATGGAATTAAATGTCTTCATAAAATAATCTAATCTAAGTCCATGGAAAACCCAATATCACTGTAGTACAAATCAAACAAAAATGCTGAAGTGTTTAAAATTCCTTTTGACAGTGATGTGCGGTTTGGATCTTTGTAATTTCCTGTCACAGTTGCATGCTGTTGGGCAGTGGTCACTGAAGTCAAGAGGAAAAACATCACTAGATTTATAATGTTGAGGTCCATTGGTTGAAGTCTATTGGTTAAGATAAGTGTGGCCTTTCATGCATTTTTGGGGTCTGGCCGAGTAGGAGAAGAAATAAGCTGCGTGAGATTGAATTAAACAGTTAATATTATTATTAGTTAAACAGTTAACGTTCATATCACCCAGGATAAGAAGTTCTGAATTGTCATAGCTGGATATTGAATCAAATAAAACATCTATCACACCTGCAGGTGCAGAGTGTGAACATTAAAACCCAATAACTAAAGACTCTTCCAGTATTAGTTTTCTGCTGACAAACACTTACAGCCAGTAGTTCAAAACATTTCAGCTTAGACACAGAGGTAACGACAGAGACAGATAAACAACTTTTCACAAAAATGGCAGCCCCTCCTCCCTTAGTAGGCCGATCACATCGAAAAACGCTACAGTTATCAAGACAAATATCAGCATTTTTAACTTTGTTTGACAACCATGCTTCAGAAAACACAAAAATGTCAGGGTCAGTTTGTTGCGCCCACACGTTAAAAAGCCCATTTTGGATACAATACTACAGACGTTCATATAAACTACTCTTGTGATGCAGGAAGCTTTGCATGCTAAAAATCAACATTCTGAGTTTCCTCTGCATTTGAGTCACGACCTCCACAGACATAAGTGGCACTACTGAGTTAACACTACGGGTTATGTTATGTATCCAGGTTCATGACCCTTCGACTTGCTTCGTTCTGTGGCAAGCAAACAGTCCGAATCCTGATCAAGTCATTTGAAATAAACACTCCTGTGTTTAGTCCAGTGACAAATCGGCTCTCACTCACTACTGCTGGGATATTAAAACCAAGGGGAGTGTCATAAAAATGGATCCGACTTATCGAGCATCAGTTGTAAAAATGTTGAATGGACTTCAAGGCGAGCTCCATGTTACGTGACAGGAGCCTGAGAGTCCCTGAAGAATATTTGTTTGCTGTAATTTTTTTCTTGTCTCAAAAACTACTGTGGAGGGGCCCTTGAGCAAGGCAGTGAAAGAGCAAATGACCTACTGTTAAAAAAAAACAACAAAAAAAAAAAACAACATTAACATAAAAAAATCATATGTTTGGAAGAACACCACAAATAAAACCCGTACGGCCTTGTGTGTGTTTTCGCTCCGTCTTTGAAGTCTACTTACTTTGGACTTGGACTGAATTAATTTCTTGCTCTCAGTACTGCCTGTGATGTTGTTTCTGTGGCGCGGCTCTGGTCATTTGTTAAAACTAAGAACCTTTATGTTCAACTTCTACAGGATTACAACACTCAAACAAAACTGCTATACGCTTTGGAAATTAGACTATCAAGAAAAAAAAAAAAGCTTTAATCTGAATGCAACTGAACTGAGCTTTATAGGACAAATCAGAAAGGCTTCAGATATGTTACAACAAAATATCATGTTTCATTTTCTCTATTGGTCTTTGAAATTACAAGGTCAATCTTTATGTTTTGCTCCCATTAGATTTAATTAATGGCTTCTGTATTCAGTGTTACTGTCATTGTACCATTGTTGTACTCAGCCTAAAGAAGGCTGTCCATCAACTTGTGCAAGGGTTTTTGTGCATGTCAAAAGATTTGACACACATATGATATACATAAGTGACGAACAAGCCTCCTTGAAGGAATCCAAGATATCAAATCTCTGCCTGCTCTCGGAGCAATCCAACTGTGTGTGCCAACTAAATGCAACTAAAAATTCTGCAGGCTGCCACTGTGCTTCCAACCAAAATCATGCAAATGATGAACAGGAACAACACTGACTCCTTTTCTCCCACTCAGTTCTTGCAAATGCAAGACAAACCCCTCAGTAAACATCGGCAGCAGAACACATCCAGAACATTTCCGTTATATACGTTTTGCGAAATTATTGCCGGCGCTTCAGAATCTTATGAAATGTCCTGAAGTCGCAATTACACGACTCTGCGGAGCTGTCTGCTCCACTGAACTCACACGATCGGTCGCCCGCGCTCTTTCCACTTTGAGGATGAGCAACTGGAAGTGAATAAAGTGGATAAACAACAGTGCTAGTACAGCATTTTCTCCTCAGGCAGAGTGACAAACAAAGATAGGATTACGTTACCGGAGAACAAGAAAAAAGGTTAATTTAACTAGCTAACGTTAAGTTAGATAGATTTTACATTCGCAGTGTATTCTCTATTAATGTTCACAGTCAACTAATTATTATTAATATTAATAATATATAATGAAATAATGTTCCAGCTAACGTTAGCTAGGTAACGTTAACATTAGCGAACTCGGTGAATCAGAAAACGCTACTTCAATAATCGTCGGTAAAATAATTGCTAATGATGTTTATATAAGCAGTTCTCTGAACTGTACATGGCTTTGTTTACCCTGCTCATAACACTGTATATGACATCACACTAATAATTTAATTATTGTTCACCGCCTTGCTATCACACTTTGTCCACAGGATGGCAGCAAAAACTAAAGATTAAATAATAGTCTATAATTATAACCAGAACAAAGTGGACAGGCCAACTATGGAATAGAGAAACCTACAATAAGAACTCTTGGAAAAAATATTATCTCGAAATATTCCACAATTGTATTATTTGGTATTCAACAAATTATTGGACAACAAAATACACATTAAAATTGCAAACATGTTGTTAATAGCAATTCACAAGTAAACACTGAAGTCTGGCTCTGCCTACAAACCACATGATCTAGATTCAAGATACACAGATTAGATTAGCGTAGTACACCGGCAGCACGCACGCACCACTCAGGTACAACAACCCCCCCCCCACTGCTAAAAAAAAATCCTAGAGGAAACACTGAAGAAAGCCTCACTGCTGAGAGACACAAATGTAAACAACTTGCAAAAGAATTGTAGTTGTTACACTCTAGAAATAACATGTTAAGGACGGGGATTGAGTTTTTTCTTCAGTGGCAGCAGTCCAAGCTGATCTCTGAGGACCGTCCTCACCCACAGAGCTGCTGATGTAGATCTCTCTGGCCATGTGCACACTGAGGCTGAAAAAGACTCAAGTTTTTGCTCCACAACTAACTTGAAACTGATGTTTTCTAATCAGTATGAAGTGCAAAAAGCTACACAGATGTTTTAAAATTCAAATAGCACCACATAGACCACATTAATAAATAGTACCAAATTGGATTTTGGGGTAAGCAACCTACAAATGACATACTGCACTTATTGACTACTCAAGTTGGAATATAAGAAAGTTGATAATATAGAAAAGGTCTTGCACACTGAGTAAAGCCAGCAACTACATTTTACTGAACGAGCAACGCTGCAATACAATAAGGAGCTTCCTCAGGTCTACAAGCCACAAGGTTAACTTCACTTAATATTTGCAACCCGGTTAAATAAAGTCAGGGGTTCTCTAGATTGGTATGCTGCATTAAAAGAGGTGAAAAAAGAAGTAAATACTGCACACACACACACACACACACACACACACACACACACACACACACACACAACTGGTTTGCAGATAAAAGTCTGGCTTTTACAGACCAGAAAAGTCTGTTTCAACGGATCAACATTAGCTGTGTTTATGTGGGAAAGTGAACCAAATTCCTATGTATGCAGAATACGTAAATGTCTGTGTGAACATACTATTGAACAAGCGATGTTTAATCTACATCAATAGCAATTAACAGCTTGTTCAGTAAAATGTGTGCACGACCTTCTCTCATCCACCTGCTCCCTAATATTTTCATACAGGTGTGAAAGACAACTTTTGATACATGCTGTAATACTGAAATGTGAAACAAAACAGGTGTGCCATCTTTTCTGCATATCTCCTTTACGTCACTGGAAGATGATAACTGTAGCAGATCAGTACAGTAGATATGATCAGAACCCAAACAAAATCAGATATGATCAGTAATAGCATGATGCCAGCCACATGATTAGAGCAACACATTCTTTCCTGTCTACCCAAGTTGCCTCAGTCTTGCCTGTCCCAGCTACATCAGCCTCCCTCTAAAGAAAACTGGACAGGAGAGGATGAGCGGAGGGAGAGATATCTGGGCTCCCGCTGCACACATTTTGTATCTTGACAATACAGATCAAACACAGTCTCACAGCAGTTGAGGCTGAGTCGCTGTTTGTTATCTTGTCTGATGTGGAACGCGCGACACGCAGACACACGGCGAAGGAGAGCGAGGCAGACAGGTAATCCAGGATTACAGCGCCGACATGTCATTTCCGTGGACGTGTTATTCCTTCTCAATCGTCTTTTGTGTGAAACGAGGGTGCAACCCCATCTGTCTGCTCCAAACTCTCCTCTGGCACCCATCAATGGCGCGCCGTGGACCAGCATAGACAACAAGATAATGAGCTCCTGTTGCCTTGTCAACGCTATCCCTTTTTTTCCGACAGCCACACTCTTAAGCTCCCGTTTTCCCGTTTCCTGGTGTGCAAAGCTCTTCAGTAAACACGGCATCTAGATGGTAGATGAAATTTCATATTGTCTTCAAATCCCTCCGATAGACAACCACAGGTGGACAATCCAGCCACAAGTAGTTTGTTGTTTTGTTGGGGAGATTTAACTGCTTATGAAATACATTTTTACACCAAGACAATAAAAACATATTTCAAAGTTATTAAAAAGGGAGAAGTCAAGATTCACATTATATCTTAATGCAAGGGGCTGTAATAGCTGTAGTGAGTGACAGATAATGTCATTTTAGTTCAAAAACACCAAACAGTGATAGTAATAGTTCACTAAAGCCAGAAAAGGTTATTCTCAAAATGAGTCCTCAGGTGGTCAACTTCACCTGCTTGGAATGAACTACAAACACACCCTGAAATTACAGACACTAGTCACGTTAAAAGGCTTTAAAAACAAAGTCATGGACATTTTAAGGATAGAAATGGGCAAGTGGACCCGTTAAAAATCACTTTACTCTTTGTGGGATTGGTTTGTTATATGCCTTTTACATTCTCCCACCTTTTTCTGTTTGATATATGGTTCAATTCCTCTTTAGGTTTTTCCTCATTATCTTTATTCCCCCTTTTCCCCCCCTGTCTTCCTTTCTTCACTTCTTGTCCTTTCGTGTACTTTCAAGTCTGTGTTCATTTGTGTAACAAATGTGCTGCCATTTTTTAGCCAGGACTCCTTCCCAGAAAGGAAATTTCAATCTCAAAAGACCATCCTGGTTAAATAAGGGTCAAATAGAATCCTTAAAAGTTTAACAAATCTACTCCCAAAAAAAGATCAGGGTCTCTCAGCCGCAGCCAGCAGTGTGCATGTTCTCTCTTTTTTGTTAACAGAACTAATCAGTCTATATATTTATTTCCTTTTTATTACTTTTAAGGCTGCAACTAACTATTATTTCCATTGTTGATTAATCTGCCAATTATTTTCTCGATTAATCGATTAATTGGTGTATATAAATTCAGAAAACAGTAAAAAAAAAAAAAAAAGTCCACATTTTTTCATCTTCAAATGCCTTTTTTTTGTCAACAATCCAAAACCCAAAGATATTCCATTTATAATGTTTCAAAAACAGAGAAAAGCAGCCTATTTCACATCTATAATGAGAGTTAAAAACCTGCAACTTCAAGTGACAGCAAAGGTTAAATTGCTCATAAGCTCCTACAGGGCTACAGCCAAAGTGCTCTAAAACAGAGAAGACAGAAATGATAAATAATTACTTACGTAATGCCTCTTTAGTGTTTTGAGCTTGTTTCAAGACACTGGTCAAAGTGCAAAAACACGTTTTATTCCACATGACGCAGTTTTCTTTTTGGTTATGGTTTAAAGTGCCTCACTATCGCTCATCAACAAATGTGGGAGGTTTAAGGAAGAGCCGGAGAACATTCCTCATGCTATATCTACATGTGAATCATGACATTTCCTGTAAAGTCGCATTCTCTCCTCTACCTCTGTGTCAATCACAAAAGTGTGAAATTCCAAAACACACATCCACACACTCACTGTCTGCAATGATGAGGCAACTACTTTCAACACAGACATCAGACACTTCAGTATCTGTTTTGTTTACCAGCTATAATCATCCTCTGAAATAATGCCAATTTTCTCTTTCGTCTCTAGCAGAAAATTTCACTACACCAGTCAATTCTGCACCCAGACTCCCATGTCCTTTACACGCATTTAAGAGCAGTGTTGTCTGAACCTAATCTTCAAACAATCATCGTCTATTCTATTCTAACCAACTGCCTTAATAATAAAATGTAAACTTAATCTCCCTCAATATTTACCAGATTCATTTTCACTCAAACATCATTTTGAAGACAAAGTTGCAAAAATCAAACATGATTTCCAAGACATCCCTGTAAACATGCATTGATATATTCATTGTTATTGTACAGTAACTGTAGCTGTACAGTTCTGTCACATCATTTAGACAAGCTGATGTTTCTCTCTCCCTCCCCCCTCCCTCCCTACTGACTATTTCTGTTTGAACAAAAAAACAAAAAACAAAAACACGATATTTCCTTTACAAAAGCAGCTGCTAAAACAAAGACAAACACTGCACTTGCTGATGCCTACCAAACAATTTCTTCTCTGTGGAGCTCAGTCAAAGGCAGAAAAGCTAACCTCTCACCTTGTTTTGTCAGAGAAGCTGTACTGAACAGTCCACGCAGGGAAAATCAGATTCTAATTTGAAATTATTCCAAACTGGCACATGTCCAGCAAGTGAAGGACAGCGGATCAAATGGAGAGCGTTAAGATATAACAGAGAAAATGTTCAATATCAGAGCGCAACAACCGTGGCTTCAAATATGCTTTAATTTAGCGTGTGCGTGTGAGGAGCCTTAATCCAAAAACTCTGCTTTCCTTTGTCCAAATTTCAGTATTAATTATGACATCAGTGTTGATAAATACTGATGTCATAACATCACAAACTGATGTCATAACTACATAAATACTGGGCGGTAAATGCATAATGCCAGTCAAAGCACTTATTTTTAACTCCCACAAAGCCCTTTGCCAACTGCATGAGTCATGACAGTTAAATGAAAAGACGGCCCGACCCCTTCATGTTTCTTTGGAGGGATTGTTCGTTAATGACTGGGGCTCGGCCCTATGTCAACATGCTGGCTGGTACAGCAGCGAAGGCCAGAAGGGACATGAGGTGGTGCTAACACCTGCCGCCATGTCGTGGCCTGGCACGAGCCTTTTGTTTTGGAAGGGAGACTCGTGGAAGTCAGTGGGGCTTGGCCCCGCTTCACTCCTGCCTCTCTCTGCTAATGGGTTTCCAAGTTTGGAGCTGCCATTTGTCAGCTTGACTGATGTCTGCGGCATGATGATCAATCTCTTTCCATATCCATCTCTTCACCATCAGAGGAAAAGTACAACGTGCCGGCATGTTGGGCCAGGGCGGCGTTGATGTGCTCCCGTAATCAAAACACAAACTTCAAACTTGCAGGTAGAGTTGGTGCACTGAGTGCACTGAGTATTGTGAGGATGAAGGAATGTTTTTTACTCCAGCGACTGAAGTGAAAAAAAAAGAGAAAATAAAAAAAGAAACTTGGCATTCTCATTTTGTACATAATGCAAGAGCATCAGACATGGCCAAAAACCACAGAAAGCAAGACGGGCTGTTGAGATAGGCTGTTCCTATTCCTGGAATGTTTTCTGTGGTCTATGAAAAACCAGGGGTCCATCTCTTCTCTCTCACTACATTAAGTGATTCTTATTGAAGCCTTGCAAACTGGATCCAAACAGGAATCATTAACTCTCTGGAGAAAAGAGCGAAAGTAAGATATTCTGCCTACGTGAGAGAGTGAAAAGAGCGAGTGAATGAGGTGTGGCGAGTGAATATAAAGCAGGGGGAAAAAAATAAATAAAGCGGAGATGGAAAAAGAATAAAACATAGTCAGAGAGCAACAGTGTGAAGGGAACAGCTGAAAGAGGTTGCGCCCCAGGTTAGCCCTGTGGTGGGTCATTTCACAGCCCTGTAGGCTGACTAACACTGACAGGTCAGCTGGAAGACTCGCTGCCAAGAGAAACCCTCAACAGAAAGAACAGGGCACAGGGCTGCACCTCAACTCTCTCTCTCTCTCTCTCATGCAAACACACACACACCTCCCTGCCTGCACCACAAAATAATTTCCTTTTCAATCTGCCACACAATAACCGAGCCACTGTTCATTGACCTTTACCACGGCACTTTTCACCAGGCAATCGCTTCTTTGGCTAGAGGCACAGAAATAAAGCTCCGACTGTAAATCCAACATTGTACCGCCGGCATTCATACATTCACAGCTCAGGATCCACATCAAGATGTGCGGCGAGCTCCCGGGGGAGGGAGCACCTCACTGACAGCCACGATGATTGGATCATCAAAAAGACAACTTAATGTTATAACCTTCATTAGTGCAGTAACAAATCAATTAAAGGGAATCGCAGCACTAAAGGCTGTGTACACACAAGTGCCTGAGACGCAGTCTGTACTCACAACACACTGTTAAACGGTCACAGTCTCGTTCAGACTGGAATCTGGACGCTGCCGAAAACAGCCTGACTGTGTATTATCGGAACCTAAGATAATGACAATGAAGTAAACCAAAGAAGCAGGTTGAACTGGCCTTTCTTGAACCATCATAGGCTGCTTCAGTGATACACTTCAAGGGAATTACTGGTTTGTTACTGGTCCTCTTATTACCAGCAAACACAAGCTTTGTTCTGGGATGTTTAGCGGCTTTCATTCCCAGACTTCATACAGAGTTTGAAAGGGAAGCTTGTATGTTTGATACTCCTTATAGGTTTGAATGAAATTCAGAAATCTTTAAAACTACAACTTCTAACAAATTGCTATCTAGTTGTAGTTGTAGTACGGGGCTGATAGTGTCCGTCACAAGTTCCCATATTTCAAGATGGCATCTTTAAATTGCTCGTTTCGTCCAACCAACAGTCCTAATCCCAAAAATATTTAATTTATAATGATAAACAGACAAAAGCAGCAAATCCTCACAAACTGGAATCAGCAAATGGAATTTTTGCTTTAAAATGACATAAATCAATCAATTACCAAATTGGGTTTAGTCAAATAGTATTTGTCAACAGGGCTGCAACTAATGATTACTTTCTTAATTAATCGATGGATCGTTTGGCCTATTAAAAGTCTAAAAATAATGAAAAATGGTTCACAGCTGACGTCTTTAGATGTCTTGTTCAGTTCAAAACCCAAAGATATTCAGTTCAGTATCATGTAGAAAAGCATTAAAGCATCATGATTGAGAAGTAGAAAAAAGGTTTTTGGTATTTTTGCTTAATGACTGAAACGATTAATTGATTATCAAAATAGTTAATTTTCTGTCGATCGATCAATCGACCAGTTATTGCAGCTCCAGTTGTCAACTTTCTATCAGTTAGTTAACTTGTCCTTTATATAACTGTGCCGCCATCCTGGCCAGGACTCTTGAAAAGGCAATACCCCCCCGTGCTCAAGAGACTATACCAGTAAAATCTGTTTGTTTTTTAAAAAGAAAAAAAGTGAAATGAAAATAAATTAAACATTCCACCATTTCAAAACAGACTGACAAGGAGCAATTTTATTACTCAATGGTTTGATTCTTTGGAGACTTTTACATTTGCTGTTTGTTTGAAGGAGATTTGGATGCTCTCCATCCTTCCCAGGGATGAGAATTAGAAGCGGTGAGGCGGTGGCAGTGGATCCGTCGAGGTGGCAACCTTCCGCCGCCGAGTGAATACCGGTGACAGCGCGAGTCCTATTTGGCTGATGAGCAGCGGGGAAGCAGGTGGGCAGGCTGAGGCTTATCTGCCAAAAACAGCCGGGGTTACACCACACCTCCCGCCGCAAGAACTGCCACGACTCAGCGACCGCACGCAGAGAGAATGAGAGGGTAGCAACAGGAAGGGAAAGAGGAGAGAACACAGAGGTAGAGATATAGTAGGTTTGAGGAAGAGATCAGAAACCCACACACAAAAAAGGAGAATTATTAGATCCTGTGAGGTGCTAAAATAAGGTGCTGCTTGTAGAAAAAAGCAAGAGAATACAGGTGGAAGGCAGGTATAATGTGACAGAGCATGGGAGGTGTGTCTGGAGAGGAGATGGGCTATATTACTGTAATCTATCATGGCATATGTAAGTTTATATCACAACAGTATTACAATAATATTCATCATGATTAGTGTCAGGTATTGTTTTTCCCCATACTGGTACAAATGCGATACACGAGCTTCTGTACTGATACTACGACCACACTTTTTTTAGTACCTTCATTTGAGGAAATGTTTTTTCCTACACAATTATTTTTTCCATTTAACAAAATGTCAAATTTCTTTTTCTTCAGTTTTTAATGGTGTTTTATAGTCAATTTTATAGTTAAAATATATCCCGATATTTCTATAACCAAACCCCATATGATATTGGTTCTTATATCACAATATCAATATAGATTTATTGCCCAGCTCTAGTTTGGAGGAGGCAACAACGAAAGAAAGAAGAAAAAACTTCTCAGTCCTCTTCTGCTTTCTGGTACCTGTCACCTGTAAATGACACCAGCCTTGCTCACCTGTATTTGCCCCATGAACCCCTCCACTGCGCCAACCTCACTGGCGCACTGGAGACTCTGCTCCAACACGCCGTCACTCCACTGAGGCCATCGCACCTGAGCCAAACTCTTCTCCAGGGTTTCTGTTGACTAAGCAGCTCCAGGCTCACTATCAGGGAGCTCTGCTGGGCTTTTGTGAGGAAGTGTGAAGATGCGATCCTCGGTGTTACTTTAATTGAGACCCTGATATTGCCGTCTGAGCGAAACAAGAAAATTGTAGGGCAGATATGGCAACGTTACACCTGTGCAAAGACAGCTGATTACACAGCAGGATAACTCTGAATGAAGCTCAAAATAAGGACCTTATCTGGCTAAACGTTGCACTGATGCACTCCCAAGTCACGTTCTTCATCCCACATAGAGAACCATTATAACAGCTTAAAAAGAGCAAAGGGTCTGTCTCCCGGTCTGTCTGCTGCATATAAACAGAGGCTCCTCATTCTGCAGTGTAACAACATTACAGCAGTCCCCCCCCTTCTGATTGATGAAAGTGCCGTGTCTGCAAGCGCCTCTTCTACATAGCGGAGAGCCTCCACTGCAGCCCGCAATTCATCATCTGACAGTGGGACGGCTGCATTCATCTTAATGCATTACAGACCCAAACGGGTTTGAGGTCACAGACTGCTGCCACGAATCCCTCCGTCTGATTCCAAAAAGGGAGGAGAGAAGAGATCGCCAGGGAATTTTTTTGGGGGGGGCGCAGAGAGATATGAGCTGAACAATACTGTCAGTTTAATGTTTGTGTCGCCTTACCTGCATCAGGACGGGTCATCAATACAGGCTGTCCTGACAGGTTGGAATGTGTTAAACATGTAAGGATTAATTCATCCTAAAAACAGCTTAATATTGCGACAAACAGATACTGGCAGCGTAACTTGCTGAGCCCATGTTGTTGTAGGGCGGTGTTCTGACATTAAAAGGGAAACTCCACTGATTTTCAGCTTACTAGTCATGAGGAATACTGCACAGCCTGTGAAATGTGTTGTATAACGTCTTCTGTGGCCCCGATGATCCTGATGACGTCGTTAATTAGGCTTGGAGACAACAACTACATATCAGAAAACCGGTGCTAAAAGCCTGGGGTTGTGGAGTTGGAGAGACATTTACAAGGCAGCGAGGGTCTGATGAAAAGTGCTTTTGTTTGCATTACGGGAAATGTAAGATCAAGTGTTTTTGATGCCTTACCCATACTAGGCAAAACAAGTCAGGATCTCTTGGCGCCTTTGAGAGATCGATTTTTAAAAGTATTGTCAAAATCAAAGCAGCAAAACCTCAAACTTTATTAAAGTGCGATACTAAATCACTGGAGTCAGCCTTTAATGTTGCAGCAGATGAATGGGCGACATCACATCGCCAGCTTTCCTCAGATCACAGATTAGAGAACGGAGAGAGTGGCGGAGAACCATGAACAAGCACATTTGCAGCATTTTCTTTCACTGCTGCTGCCGTTCGACCATGTCAAAATTTGCAGCTGGATGCAGAGTGGACCCCCGTGTGACTGTAGTTAGAGCTGTACAGATCAGTGGCGGCCGCTGTGCTGCCTTCCCACTTACCAGTCCAGGAAAAATTCAATGAAACACAATGAAATTTAAGTGCACAGCCATGATTATACATAGCTCACGACATAACAAACATGCCTTCAAGCTGTTGATATTTACTCACCATGACTTAAAGCACCTTGATTGACATCAAATGTATGTTTATTCTCTGTGATTGTTGCACCACAACAGTAAATTACTACCTAACATCACAATGTGATGACATCTAACAATTTAAGATGATTTAAAAGTAGATCTTTCCTTTCACACTATGTGCTCTCTCCATTTTAAACATACTAACCAGGTGAGTCCAGGTGCAACTTATGATTGTTTTTGGCTTCAACTGCTATAACAAAACCTGTCATGAAGAGCTTTAAAAGTGGAGGAAGACAACAGAAGCAGATTACTGTACAGTAATTCCTGAAAAGTGTGTGAAATGAGTATAGCTCACAACATCATAACCTGAACTCTTTGCTGCAATGTGGACTTTCAATTCAAGATGTTTTCCCAACACTTAACTTCTCATCATTATACAAAACCTGTGCAAAGCTCAATAGTCTATGGAAAATTAAAAACGAAGACGTGATGAGAAAATATCTTGAGTGAAATTAATTCAACCCCTAAAAAGTCATTTTTGACATTCTTTTCCATCACTCTGCAGAGCGTGTACGAGGTAAACACTGCAGTGAGCTAAATACTTTTAAGATCTGAAGCTCATACTATAAAAACAGAATAAATTGTCAAGATGTCCAAGATGTGGTGCATCATGCAGAAACTTCTGTTAATCTTAACAGCAAAGCAAAATGACCATGAAGAGTTTAATTAAATTAATGTGGGGGTCGTCCATAGAAGATTACACAGCGTGACCGTCCCTGCTACCTATGGCACTGAATAACAACAACACTAAAGCAAAGTGTTTGCCTCAGCAAGTGAGCAAATACTTCTTTATTTTCTTGCTTTGCCTGCTCTTCTTGGCAGGTTGGTGGGGGTAATTGGCATGCAAGCTCCGGCAGCGCGGTTAGACGAGCCAGGTCCCGAGCTCGGGCACAAAGTACAACGGCTCTGCTGTGCCCACAAAATTAGTTTAAAGCTGTGATTCAGCAACAGGCTGAGACCTGTACAGTGCCACTGATGCCATCCATCACTGCAAATCCATTTCTCTGGCAGAACAACTGAGCCACACTATCACTCCCACCTCCCACACACAGCACAGCACAGCACAGCACAGCACAGCACAGCACAGCACAGCACAGCACAGCACAGCAGCAGGTAGACAGACATTCAAAGAGAGTGCTTCTGCAGATACAAGTTCTTCCATATTGAAGCAGATTTTTTTGGGGGGCTGGAGACAATTGTTCAGAATCTTTAAACTTAACCATCTTCACGCCTGAATTTGTTTCAGTATTGAGAATATTAATCTATCGTTATCAAACTGAAAACCTTCTACAACAGAATTAAGATTAAAACAGGACACTGTTATGAAATATTCCTCCTTGTTATCTTCTAATACTGATTCTGACATATAATCTTGGGTAGTGGCCCATAACACATACCGATCTGATGCCAGCCCTCTTTTTTTCTCCACCCAGTTTAAAATTTGTATTGCAGTGTTTTAGAGTGAAGGCGGGCCACCTCGCCTGAAACAACACCCACCACCGCTACAACAAAGAATTAGTTCACTTTTATGAAATTAACATTAATCTTAAAGGTAAAGGGCAGAGGAACTATTTCACACAGCACATGTTATATATTTGATAGGTTTAACAATGGTTTACGTTGTCTTCTGCTAACTAAATTGATCACAAGACAAGAAGCATCAGGATCAGGTGGCTTATCACCTCTTACAAAACCTTCTTAGAGGTGAGGGTAATATTTAGGTTTATGAAATTGTATTTTATTAAATGTTATAATGAAATGGTCTAAGAAACTGTATTTAATGTGGATTAGCCACATCTGCTTAATATTTATTTTAAAAAGTTAGTGTTGGTGCCGTTTACTGGATACACTGGATTGGTGCATGACTAAGTGAAAGTCAGACAAATTAATTATTGATGCAGTGTATTCAGAGAGAAACTTCCATCACACCGTGGTGGGTAAATATGGCTGAGATATATCAAGGAGTTGGTCTAACTGGTCTCTCTGGAAGATGACTGGGGTTTAGGGTGGGAACGGAGGTCAGGAGCCACCGTCCAACTATGTGAATGAATCAAAACTGAGGTGGGAGGAAGACAATAGCTGGGTTAAGAGGATGGAGTCGAGGACGGTGGGGGTGCCAGCTGATCGAATCTCATCATTAACTTTGTCCAGGCCTGGGGAGAGGTAGAAGAGAACGAGGAGGAGGAGGAGGAGGAGGAGGAGGAGGAGGGAGGGAGAATTGGTTTAATGAAGACTCCTGCTGCGAGGGTTCGTCTCACCTACTGTGCGGCCCTGTGAATAAGCCTGGCAGACAGATGGGCTGAAGAATTGATCAGTGGAGACAGTCCATAGAGACCTGCACAGGCTGAGAGACGGTGTTTTAGCTGAGGTGGAGTACACAATCAAGGATATCAAAGACGATGAAATGTCACTGGAATTTACTACCAATGGGAGAGAACTCCACCTACAGTAAGACGCACAAATGCACAGAGGCACACAGTCTAAATTGGAGTTTCATTTGAACTGACAGCAAGGGAGGGGCCCCAAATATCAAAACCAAACCACTCATGCTTATTATTTATCAGACTTGGATAGTGAAACAGAGAGTGGGCTGCTGAATCGGTCCTTCAAAGACCGCTGATTCTGAAGCTGCGGACATCTAGAGATAAACAGTATTTGGTATCTTGGCCCCTTGTCTCTGTTGTCCTTCTGAGAGCTGTCCCACTTTCAGCCCAGGCTCTGTGTGGCATCCATCTTTCACACAAGTGACAACGCCCCCCAACCCCGCACTGCCACTCTCATTTTCATCGTCTATTGTTCCAGGCTCAGAGATTCAGCCCGGCACAGCCAGCCCTGCAATTCTGTCATCTCCACAAGCTCAATACTTGCCTGCACTGCTGATAAGCAGCCAAACACTGAGGTGATGAATAAATTACAATACAGCACACACACACTTACTGACACCGGGAGACGGCCTATTTATCTGGTGTATTTTTGGTTATTCTGCAGAATTCTGAATCAATCTGGTGTACAGCTTCATGCTGTATCATTTGGCTGAGGTTCAAAGATCACTCTTATTAAATGCTGTCCACATAGAAAGGCAATAAACAAAGCAAAATATTTTAACATTCTTTTGAAATATTATCAGTTTATATGATTTATTATGTGTAGGGTAAAAGGGAGGGTCTTTAATCCTTTTCACATGAAGTTAATAACAAGTTTAAAGTTTGTAATCAGGGAATTTTAGATACAACCTCCAATTCTGGTGCAAATGAACAGCAGGAAAAGGGAACCCTGCTCCTGTGCTCTGAATAGAGACATGAACTCAACAGCCTTCATTTCAATTCTTCTCTTCTATCCTGCTGCCTGCCCACTTTCTGTATCATGTAGTTCTTTTTTTTTTTGCATGTACCACAGAGGGTTCTCTGAATGCTTTTAACCTGTCCTGCAAAAAAGGTTGAGACAACGTGTTAAGTTTAAGTTAGAAGTAGCACACGTGTATCAGCAGAGAACGATAATGTACTCTACACACCCGCCATCCCTGTTCCCTTTGTTGTGTGTAATTTTTTTGCCATGTGTTTTCTGTCAGTTTTGCACTCACTGTCCTGCTTGTTATACAACTCCTTGTGCTCAGGCACTAAAATTATCAGCTGCTTGTGGACAGCAGCGGTGTAAGTAAACGGAGATTTTTTTATTGGTTAAACAGATGTGATACAAACAACCGGCTCCAAATAAAACAAAGCGCCTACGCCAGTTCTGGCCTGTATGAAATTTATAAAAATGTACATGTTTTTGTGCAGAAATGTGGTGTGAAAGAGTCTTCATGTCTTCAAATTAGCTTTGTGGTGATGTCAGCTGTGCAGAAAATAGCGGTAAGCATGTAATTAAATGCTACTGTAGATGCACATTGACAAAAGTGAGTCAACCTGTAGCTGCCTCATGCAAGATTTTTTTCCATTTACTGCTCCTATATGGTCGTTTCTGACAGGAATTCTCTGGTACACTTGTTCTCAGATGCAGCGACAGCTTGAAATAAACAGTTACAAGCGAATAATTAGCATGAGCAGCAATGATAATTGTGGCAGAGCTAAAAAGAGCACCGCCTACAGTGTGACTACCTGTAAAAATTCATCAACAGAGTGAAGTAGGCGGTCACACTACAACCTGCAGAATTCAACGGATCTCTGGGAAGTGTGGTGATAAAAACATCAAATCAAAAATGTCACGAAAATGATTAAAAAAAAAAAGGTTTCCATATGTGCTATACAAATGGAAATCATCTCACAGCTCTTGCGTTGCTGTGTTGAGGTTAGGTTGTGGGCTCATGACACATTTCTTTGACTTTTGTCAGAGGACTGTAACCGACCTGGCAAAGTAAGTGTATCGAGCCCGACAGATTCTCGTAGTTAGATCTGTGGTGCCCCGGGGGCTCCGAGACCTCCAACAATTCAGGCCTAACACTGTCACCATGGTTACCACTGCCTGACACCTCTGGCAATGGCAAATAGAGTGACCACAGTGGAATATTTGAAACGACACTGACAGAGCCTGTGTGCATCGTCACAAAATAAAGACCTCAGGGCATGAGGGAACCTTCACTGAGAGCTAGTTACATTTAGAGGAAGTAAAGAACTTCATGGACAAACACGTCTGAGGAGGAAAAAAGGGACAGCACTGGCAGGGTGTCCATCTCCAGCTGGCATATCGTGGAATGTTAATTAGGCCTGCAAAGACAAGACACCTCCCTCTTAAATGTCACATCCTCGTGAGAGCGGGGAACGGCGACGGGCTTCGTTGACTTCTGTCAACCGAAGGGTGCTGTGGTTTGTTTGCTTTTCCAGTGGCAATTTCTTTTCTGTTCTCTTTACCCCGAGCATTTTCTCTTAACATTCTCCTGCTCTTTCTCTCGGCCCTTCTGTTATGCTGTTTACTCTGTGATGAATGGCTCTATTTCAAGTTGAGCTTTTTTTCCCCTTTTAGCTGGAATAGATTACAATCTGTGCAATTGTGCGGAAACAAGATTGATCTAGCTAAGAAACATTGGGGAGGGGGCAACAGAGGAAGGAAAACAGACTGTAACTGCACTTCACTCTAATGTAGAAATTTTCAGACCCATTTCTTTGATGAAGGCTTTTCAGACTGCTATGGTCCTTGCAGAAACAGGTCTTGATAAGAGGGCAGGAGAGGAGTGTAAACAAATTTCGCGGTGGTTTGTAATGAGACATGACACAGTGAGAATACTGTTGCCTTTTAAATGGCAGGCCTCGTTATCAGCCTGGTTTCATTGCCTCAGAGGGGCAGAGATTCAGATAATGGGGCATCGTTAATGAAGGGTTGGACAGGAGACCTGCTGAAGCTTAATATGAAAGGTTGCTCAACCGATGAGTTAATGTTACGGAGAGACTGTACACAGTGTGCGGTTTTACCACCTACATGAATCACAAGATCCATTCTGAGAAATACTTTTCTTAATCAGGTTTCTGGCTGTGCTTGTTCCAGCTTTGCTATTTTTCATGATTTATAGTTAATGTCTATAGAATGGCCTAGGGTAACCACTGAATATTAAGCAATACCTAAAATTACTTGAAATAATAATTGCCTCCCTCACAATTCACCCAAAATTAATCACACAGGGCAAGTGGATTGGAAAATGAATCCCTTCTGCAATGTTGGAAAAAAAAACTTGATGTTCAGCAGGGATCCAGGGCAGTTTTGGTCATGACAGTTAATAAGAAAACTAAAGGAGCAGTTGTAATTTTTTAAATAAACTATGTAGAGGCACGAGTGGAAAAATTAGTTTTTGTGCAACCTCTAATTGAATTACTTACTTAAATGAAGGAAAAGTATAAAGTGAAAGAGGGAGGCGGAGGGTGGTGGTAGTAGGCGTTGTCGGTGCAATAACTCACAAGCCTTCAGGTTGCCTCTTCCGGGAAGTAAAAGAGAAATGCTTTTACACGCTCCAACTGGATGCCAGAGGAGAGTGAAAGGAGAGGGGAATGAGTCTTATGGAACTGTAGAAAAAAAAAAAAAAAAAAAAACTGTCCAAGGTCTGAGAAGTTGAATGGTTTACACGCTGGCTGCCAGCTTACGTTTCGTCTTAGTGTCACAATTTGTTGGGGAGCATCACAGGCGCTCTAAAAAGAGCGGGCTCTCTCCCAAAGCCTCCCCGGCGGCTGAGGAGTTGCTAAACGTCACTCACAATCATTCAGCCACCAGGGAGAGAGGAGAGAGTAAACAGAGGAGGGAACGGAGAGTAAAAAAGGACAAAATGAAAGAAAGAGATGGAGAGACAGTGACAGAAAGTGACAAAGAGGGGGAGGAAGGAGAGAGGGGTTATGGTGGAATAACAAGAAAAAAGTAGACAAGGGAGTAAAAAGTAGAAAGAGAGAGAAAGTTAAAAAATACTCATGCATGCAATCCTTGTCTCCTGTGGCGCTCTCTTTCTAATGTGAGAAAAGGCTACTGAGCTGCAGAGCTTGGAACCATCAAGGGATTGGACACGTTTGCTATGCGAGCAGAGCATAAACAACAACAGGCCATCGTGCAGTCTAGCAGTTTATGAACATCTTACAGCAGTGCCCAGGTTTTGCTGCCATGTTCACAGTTCGAACAAAGAAAGAAAAATAAGTGTGGTTCTGTCAAACTGATGCCGTCTAACAACAGCCGTGCCAATTTTCATCTTTCCTCCACCGGTAGCAAAGAGCGTGGGAACTGCTTTCAGAGCGCTGAGCGGAGGCAGAAAACTGACCCTGACTTATCGACCGCTGCTCACAACGCACATCTTCATGTCTGATATGGCCACCAGCCAAATACAGTGTCCGTTTAAAAAAGGAAACTATTGATTTGAATAAACTTATATACGTATTTTTTTCCCACCAGTATTGACACCTTAAGAACAAAAGTGATGTTTACACAACACAATGTATGCTTAAATTAGAACAGAGACACTGGCTGTTCTTGCTCAGTTTTCATTCCATATTGAACAGCTTATGATATATTCACTGTATGTCTCAGCTAGGCATGTGATTTATCATTATTTTCAGATATTTATCATTTGGCTTATCAGTGATACTGTTCATGTACTGTGAAGTTTTATGTAATAGAATTTGCATAAAACACATTAAAGACCTGTATATGTTTGCAAAGAGGAGTGTTCCAGGTATATATGAACCATTGAAAACCACCGATGGGACATTTTGAACATTAATACTGTTTAAAAAAAAAAAAATCTTTTTTCCATTTGGAATAACTGTTATAAGTTTTGGCGTTAAAGCTCCCATCATGCTACAGGTGATCCACATGATGATTCACATAATTTTCATACTCATCAAACCATTCAGTGACCCCTCGTGCCCTGTGGATGGGGGCATTGTCATCCTGGAAGAGACCACTCCCATCAGGATAGAAGGATAAAGGTGATCACTCAGAACAACGTTGTATTGATTTGCAGTGACCCTTCCCTCTAATGCCTCCCACAGCATAACAGAGCCACCACATCCCCCCTCTGTAGAGGTCAAACATTCACACACCTCCTTTGTCACCCATCTGTATCTTAACAGACACCAGAGAAACTGCTATCTCTTGAAGGAGTAAGTTGGGTTGAGCTGTGTACGTTCCAATTTGACTGTTCTATCAAACTCAGTATTAGGGGTGCAATTTGAGGACAAATGCATCAATCAGGGCAAAAAGTCAATACACAGTGTGTCTAGGTGGTTGCAATTTAGCTTGATTCAGCCCAAATGTTCCTCCAATCAGTCGTTAGGTGGCCTTGTGCACAGCTTGATGGAGTTTCCCTATAGTCAGAGAGCAAAAGCAACATGTTAAACACTGCATCAATATTGAGATGCTTCTTCTCTTGTATCATCAGCCACAGTGAATGACAGTGAGGCACTGAAGAGGCCCCTTTTTCTGAGCTGACGCCGCTGATTTGAATATCAAAACCCGATGTAAAACGGTGATTAAAAGCCAATTACAGCCTGAGTCAATGAAAAGTCAATTAAGTGTTTCAGGGGCTGTGAACGGGCTTTTTACCAAGGTGATGACAGAGGGAGCAGACAACAGACAGGAAACGGGAGCGATACGAAAGGAGCAAAGGGAAGGGGAGAATGAAAGTTAGAGGCTTCGAGCAAACACAGCTGAGCTGGGGCGGGTGCAGAAGCCAACATGAATATAGCGTTGCACAGTCAGATGTGCAAACATCATCTGCTGTAGAGACAAGATTTCTTCCATCCCCATCACCATACACTCACTCATGAATTATGAACAATTTGCTTAAAGGCAGCGTCCAATTAAGAGTGAAATCCACTGGGAGCACGAGTGGGAATGTTTTCTGACAAAACCTAGAAAAACAAAGCCACTTGCCCTCTTATTCAAATGACTCCATTATAAAGTCCTAGAGCTTCCCTCCTGGCCAAGTTTCAGCTGATTGATCCTGCATTACTTATTTATACACCCGTATTGAACGTTAAAATATGAAAAAAGAAAAAAGCAGGGGAAGAAATTATTCAGGCATGGTGTACTTGCCAGGTTTTTGATCACCCGCCTGGAGCCTGCAGGATCAGTTGTGTTTGCCATGTTGAATTGCAGCAGCGGTGACATGCTGCTGCTGCAGCCTCGACGCCCTGGGAGATGAGGCTGAGGCTGAACATGCTGCTGCCACACCTTCACACAGTGAACCAATGTTTGGTCCCAACAGGCTCTCCCGACAGGAAAAAATAAAGCGCTTAGAGGCAAACTAGTGCTGCTTAACCCTTCGCTTTAATTATTGAGAAATGCCTGAAATTGCCAGAACGCACAGCACTCTCAACTCGAGAGGCTTGTTAGAGCAATGAAGAGGTTTGGAGCGAGAGGGGATCATTTTAGAGAGGTGCCAACCTGGGGTAGATCTCTGTTGAGAGGATCTGTGTTGTAGTGTTTGTTCCTTTTCTCCTATTGTGCTGTGACTATATATATATTTTTTAAGGGCCCAAAGAAAAGATGAGTAATGTAGAAAGCTTCAGTCCAGTCTTTAAATACAGTGTTCCTCTACTCAACTTGGCAGTCAACGATTCCACTCTGACTCAATTTGCTGTGTCGCTGTATCCCTCCCTCACTAATTCACACAAATCACCACCAATCAACTCGCGCACACAATCAGCAAGAGCCCAGTCCACTCACGCACACAAGTATGCAACTGTAATCAAGCACACAACCCAGTGTTTACAACAGAGCGTTTTTCGTCCAAGATCTGAGGCTCAGAGAAGGGTCTGGCAGTAAAGACTCGAGTTATTTAAAGGAAAGATTCGACAGCGTATCAGTTGGGGTCAGTGACACAGCGAGGGCCAGATGGTCATCTAGTCTGGCTTGTCCTTTCTCAACAGCTTCTGCCTCTGTACCCAATTTGTTCAGCGTTATTTCCAGGAATAAGAGGCGGATTGTTGTTCTTTGCATTTCCTCTCCGCGAACTTTTGGCTGTGTTGCCCTCTCTCACACCCCAAGTACATGTAAATAAATTAGGAATTTCATCAGAAAATGCCGCTGCCTCAGTCTGATGTTCACCACTTCCTTTTTTGCATTTGTATCCTTTTGTTCAGCACTTTAACTGATCAACAGGCAATCGATTATGATCACATACAGGGTATATGAATAGGCTTGGTGATCAGCCAAGTACCGCTTTAACTGCTGGCACGCAAAACATGTCAACACTTGTTATTTATGCTTGACTAGAACTGAATACAAGCCTTTCAATTTTAATGTTTAATAGAGTGGACCCACACCTTCATAAACTGGTCTGGCTGGTTTCAAAAACCAGTGCTGCCAAGATTATGTCAAGAGAGACAGACATCACTTTATTTTGCTGACCAGTGTTGTTTGTGCTTTATTATTGTAGCCATTTAAACATTTAATAAAAACTGGCAGTTAATATACAGTAAATGTATATAAATTTGTTTTTCTATATATGGTAAGAGTTGAATGCAACAGACAGAAGCCAAAGTCTTTAGTGCCTCACTGAAAACCTTCATACACCTGGAAGTGACTTGAAACATGAACCATCCAGCACACACGAACATATAATAACTGATACACAAAAAGCTACGTTTTAAGAATTAAAAAGTCCATTTATTTCTTTGTTCTGTGACAAAATGCCTTCTAAAATGTAGCCATAGTCGAGTGGATACCTTCCAAAGTTGCATTCTTTTTGGTATGAAATTCCTTTTTGTGTTTCTCTTGGCAGTGTTTCCGTGTTTAGCTGCAGTAGTGGGACAGTAACACAAGAAAGGAGTTTTGTACTGTAACTTTGGAGGATATCCATTGATTTGTCTAACTCAGACTGCTGAAGCATCACATTAGCTTCATCTGAACTTTAGGATGTATTTTTGTACAGAGAGAGGACTGTGGATTTTGTCCTCCCATCACTTACAGTAAAATTGCTTCAGGCAGGAATCACTTCATGTCCAGCATGGAGAGTAGAGCCAATTACAGCGACCTCAGAGTACAGCAGTGTATATATGGGGGACATGTGAGTCTATCCTTTAAGGACAGTTTTTCAAACATGGCATGCAGTTGTAAGCTGTAAGCTCAGGTAAAATGATTTTCAATCAGTGTCTCAAGCACTAGAATCAGCCTCCTGGAGCCATAACCTCCAACAGGAAGTCAGCCATTTTACTGAGCAATTTTTCATTGTACTTTAACAAACTCCTCCTAGAGAATAAACCTGAGCGACTTTGGTAGGTGACATCTAAAAGACCTTTGTGATGCTAAATTGCAAAACATTTAGCTTTTTCGCCCTTGACGTGGCGTGCGAGTCAATTTTGCCCAAAACATGAAACAGGAAGTTGTTGTAACTCAACTTCACATTGTCCAGAGTCCAGGCCTGAACACATCCACGTCAATACTGAGTCATAGTCATAGCGCCACCTACTGGCAACAGGAAGTCAGCCTTATATGACCAACATCAACCGAATTAACATGAAATTTACACGGTGTGGTCTACACATGACCTACAGCAACATACATTAAATTTGTGGATACTCTCTAGTGCCACATAGGGGACAGAGGAAGTGAGTTATCTCCTACATGAATTGTCCAATATTCATGAAAATGTATATCCATGTCAGTCTGGTTAATGTATTGCTGCATTATTATTTTACTTATGTAGTATTGTCTACGGGAAACAGGAAGTGAAGCCTAAATGACACACAGTTCATCAAACGTATACACTCTTTTCCAAGACTGAAATCCAAAACTTGTGCAACCAGGTTAAAGCTGATGCTGGAAAAAGTTTGGCTCAAGGCACATGGTATGCTGCAACTACTGACCTCTGGACCAGTGAGAGCGGGGTTGGTCAACCCTGCATCAACTTGACCATCCATTACTGGAATCCAACTGCCTGGAAACACAATTCTTCCCAGAAGATCACTCGGTTTGCAACATCAGAGACTTTTTTTGAGCATATGCTGGAAGAGTGGGGGATCAACAAGAAAGAACTGCACAAGTACAAACAACGCAACAAACATGATCAAGGCTTTAGAAGAGTTCCCAAAACTGTGGCTTGGGTGCTTTGGCCATAATTTGAACCTGGCCATCTCAAAGGCTCTGAAAATTCAGAGAGTTGACACAGCAGTCAAGGCCTGCCATCATCTGGTCCAAGGCTTCTCATGGAGCTGAAAGAGAAGGAGAGAACTGAGAGCAAAGCAGCTGCCCTCAACATGCCACAGAAGGCTCTGATCCATGATGTGGTGACACGATGGGGATCTACAAAAAAGATGTGCGAGTGTTTCCTCAGCCAACAGCAGCCAACACTGGCTAGAGAAAGAGGAACATGGCATCTGATGCCCAAGGATGCCGATAAGTGTCATAGACCAACTGTGCCAGAAACGTGATTAACACTGTCAGCAATCAATCCTGTCCTGGACCACATCACCTGTGATGTTCTGGTGGAAAAGGATAAGGAGCCTGACCAAGGACAGATATACAGAGAAGGCAACAGAGTCATGCACATAGCTTGTTTCCTTGACCCCCGCTTCAAAATGAGCTTTTTAGATGAGCCTGAGGCTGCAACAGTTGACAGCTGCGTCCAGCAGGCTTTGAAGCTGGCACCTGCACAAGTCAGGGAGGAACCACAAAGCACCAGCAGCACCTCCACCTCCACCACCACCAACACCCCCACAGCGGCATCAGAGGGGAAAGACCTGGCTGGGTTGCTGAGAAAGATTACCTCAACAAGGCAGCTGAGAGGTGAAGAGGGTCAGATTCCGACCACCCCAGAAGACAGAGTGAAAGAGATCAGAGTCTATCTGTCTCTGCCATCCATTCCAGCAAAAGAGGATCCACTGGTGTGGTGGAGGGGCCATGCATCAGCTGCCTCACCTCGCCAGGGTTGCCAGGAAGCTTTTGAGCATCCCAGCAACCGGCGTGCCATCAGAGAGAGTGTTCAGTGCAGGCGGGCACATTGTCTCCCCTTGCAGACCACTACTTAAAACTGGACAAAGTAAATATGCTGACATTTTTACAATTTAATCTCAAGTGAACAAAGATGCAAACATAGAGAATGTTAGGCCAGCAGCACCTTATTATAGAGAACAGACATACAATCAGTGCTGTTGGTTTCATTTGTTTACATATTTTGTGTTTTTATTGTAATGTCAAAACCTGCACATTGGATTTGTTTACACATGTTTGTGTTGGTCTTACAGGCACATTGCTTTGTTTATAATGGTTATGTTGTTTTTATAGGCACGTTGTTCATTAAGCCTGCACAAAGGAAACTTTTCATGAAGAGAAAAAAAAAAAAAAAAAAAAAAAAAACAGCGATGCATGAAACAGTGAAATTGCCCTTACAAGCTCTCCTGGTCATGCACGACCAGTGCTGTGAAATCTGTAAAAGACTAAATCTCATTACTCGAGCATAGAGTGTGAAGAAATGTCTTTTTGGTTGCTGTTTTTTTTTAATCTGCAATGTGCACAAAGTGCAGTTACCTCTCACAGCCACATGGTGCCATCTTTAATGCTGATGCACATTTGATATGGTTTTCATTTGTTGTTTCATTCATTTGTTGTTTACATAATGTAATGGCAATGTTATTATTTAATGTTTATGCAAACAAAAAGTGCATACTGCGGCTAATTTTATTTGTGGTTATAAAACTTGGTGAAATGATTTCAGTGTGTGTATCCACCCCCCGCCTTTTACTGAAAACCTTCTGCCAAGTCCGTTCCGCTAGATGCCACTAAACTCTGCACACTGCACCTTTAACAGATCACTGCCAATTTTAAAGCAGTACTGCGTCTGTTAGAACATAGTCTGGAAAAATATTACCTATTTATTATCTGGCAGCTGTACTGACAGCCCATGGTTGTGGAATGAACAGGCAAGGGAGTACGAAACAACGGAAGATAGTTGCATGCAAAATTATGATTCTTCCCTCTCTGTAGTTTATGTGTGATCATGTGAACGCTGTCCACAAACCAAACATACCAAGACAGCAGACATGCTGCAGCTCAGCTTTTGATCGTCATTGTCTGTTCTTTGGCTAAACAAGCTTTGAGGAGAGAGGTGGTGAAACATCCGATGATGTGAGCTGTTTATGTTACTCAAGAGGCAAACTTAATTGATTCACTTTGTCATAGTTTGGATGGTTGTCAGTACACTAGCATGCAAGCCAAGCTACAATCCCCACATACCATCAGTGTTTTTTTTTTTTTTCCAAGCATTAAGTGGGGAGGTGGGTGTAGATAGAGGGCACAGAGACTGGATTTTGTTCCATTATGCATGATAACAATAGCCAGAGACCCGTGGTGTATTGCGGTAAGCTGCTGAGACTGTGGCCAAAATGATTCGGCCACAAGGAAAAATTCTCTGGGCCTGCTGCGCCAAACCTTAAAAACTCTGCATGACCGTCCATAAATTCTCTTCTGAGAAGAGAGAGTTCACTTCTGGCTGAAGAGCTCCAGCATGGTTCAGTTCGATTACCATTTGAAAAGGGAGGAGATGAGTGATGTAGAGAGGGGGGAAGATAGACCAGCATGCAGAAAGAAAGGCTGAAGGGAGCGCGGCGAGGGAAGTGTGGCTGACTTGTTGAACTTGGCTCATGGATGAGCTTCATTCGTCAACTGAGCGCTAGAGCTACTCCCTATTCAGGATTTGCCCCTGAGACAACGTCAGGCCTGGTGTGCGTCGGTATTATGCAGTTGGAGAGCATATCCGAGCTCGTGCAGGGAACGGAGAAGAGACAGTAACAACCTTGGGAAAAATAATCCTCCCACTGCGTCAAAGTCATAAAAACATGCTGCACTTTTACATACTTCTACACAACAGTAATACGAGACAAAACACCAATAAAGTTGGAATTTTAAATTATTCTTCATTGCTACTGTGTCCATTTTCTGAATTATGCCTAAACCTTTGGGTAGGAATGAAGCAATGACTCATTTATGAGGTTATGTTGTTAAAACTGGTAGCAGGGCCCAAAGGAATAAGAAGCAACAAACATATAAAAGTCTGCGTGGGGGGAGGGTGGGGGGGGGGTCACAGTGCAGTCAGTAAGTATTAGGACAGTGATGTTTTTCATTGTTTAAACTCAATTCCAGCATATTGGATTTGAAACAATGACTATGAGATTAAAGTGCTGACTTTTAGCTTTAGTTTGAGTATTCACATCTATATTACATGAACAGTGTAGAACTTGTAACTTGTATTTTTTTTAAACATAGTGTCTCAACTATAGAACAATGTTCCTAAACATGCAGACACAGAAACCAAAGAGTTTTTATGGTCAAACAGTGGCATGTTCTTCACTGGCTGAGTCATTCACATGATCCCAATCAAACTGATCATGTGTTTCACTGCTAAAGACCAGACTGGAGGAAAAAAGTCCCCAAAACAAGCAAGAAGCACTGCTGGCTGCAGCACAGGCCCTTTGAAAATACCAAGTGTCTGTTTATGTTTACGAGAGTTCAGAAAAATACATCAAATAGAAACTAAGATGAGTTACATTTATGTGCAGTTAACTTTTCCAATTACTTCCTGTCCCCTAAATTTCAGTGACTGTGTGTAAAAGGACCTAAAATGTGGATGTAAACATACTCCAATTAAAGCTGAGGGTCAGAGCTTTAACACTCAGAAAAAAGGAAGAGATGTCAGATGCAAAAAAAAAAAAAAAAAAGTGAGAGAATTTAATATGCTCAATATGTGCACAGATACAGGCACTGAATGGCATGAAGAGCACAGAAAAGGCTTGGATCAGCAGCTACTCTGGATCATTTCAAGCTTGGCGCTCTTCCTCAGGCAGCATTCAGAGCTTTGACTCATAATCACCGTTTAATTTCAAGTTTTAATTCCAACATGCGTGAGTAGAGAGCCAGTACAACAAACCAGAAATACCGCCTCACGGTCGTATGCCTCCGCCAACCAGTCAAGTAGCAGTTTACATCCACGTCTGTTCAGACTCATAATATTAGTGAAGACTTTGAAGTAATTTAATAAAAGGTATTAAGTGTATTTTCCTTGTATGTGTTCACAAACTTGGCCAATAAAGCCGATTCTGATAGAACGCAAAGTTGTAGCCGTGACAGGAAACAAAGCTTCAGAGATGGATGTTGCTGCAAAGAAGCTACAAATTCTCAAACCTGGATGCTACACACACACGCACACGCACACGCACACGCACACGCACACGCACACGCACACGCAGCACAGAAGATCTACATCAGTTTCAAGGTGGGCACCAAGATTACTGTCACCAGTTCAGTATCTGATCAAACGTGAAATATGGTCCAATCTTCCCTTCTGTTACTGAGTTATGGCGCTGACTAATAGCCAGAAAAGTGTTTTTGGAGAACATTATGATGTCACAGTGAAGTTAACCTTTGACCATCAAATTCTAATCAGTTCATCCTTGAGTCTAAGTGGACGTTTGTGCCAGATGTAATGAAATTCCTGAGATAGAAAGACTCTGTATATGAGATAAATTATAGTCCATATAATAAGTAGAATTTCATGTTATGACAATGTTGTGGGTTTACTTTGGGGACAAATAAAGAACACACCCACACTTATACACAGTCATGATGATGAGTTTTCCAAGATCTGCAAGTGTCATTTCTATTCAGGCGACTATTCAGTGACAGAACGAGTATCTACCCATTTCTCGATATTTTCTTAATACTAAATCTTAGGTATAACTGCAGTCCAGGTAGCAGCAGAGGAACAACAATGAGGAGTCATTTCCAAATCACCATCTATGACAATTGTGCTGAAACTCAGGCTGACATCAAGGCTCTGCAGTTTCAAATAGATTTTTGCACTTTTATGAAGGCAAAATGAGCAAAAAATGTGTCCTTTTGAGAAGCAAAGAAAGCTCCCAAAGCTGGAGGAAAGAAAAAATAAAAAGGTGAACTCCCTCGTGTTTCCATGTCTGTGTTGTTTTCTCAAGAACCAGTTTGTTTCCACCTAGGGGCAGGTGCTCGCAGCCAGGCAGGTAGGTAATGAAACCTGTTTCTACCTGCTGGGTCGAAGTTGCTCCCTGCCAGCAGTTTCCTCCCTTCTTCCTTTTTAGCACAGTCCCACGTCTGTTTGGAACCGGATATAGCTGCACACACAGACACACACAGACACACACACAAAATCTCACACCAACAAGCCTGCAAACGTAGCCAAGCTATTTCATGGAACGCTGAAGCACAAACACTGGGCACAGAAGGTAGAGTATATGCCGCAGAAAGACCGGTGATAACAGTTGGTCAGTCTACAGCAGAGAAAATTTACTGAGCCTTTGGGTTACTACTACAGATTGATAGCCATTATGCTAGCATTGAGGGATTCATTTCAATGCCAAAAAAGAAATTCATAGTTTCCTCAGAATGACAGAAAAACCTTTTTTAAGCAGCGTTTTGACCACAAACGGGGCCCCAGATTTACATTATCAGACTTAGCAGCTCTTTAAAGCAAGATGAGCCTCTCTTCCCTTTCAACTGTACAGAAATAATACAGTGATATGAGAAGCCTTTTTAAAGACCCCCTGCAGACATGTTTTAAACCATTAAAAAAAATCTTCTTTGACTTATAATTTGTTTCTAATATGGTTTTTCCACCAAAAAGCTCAATTTAAAAATTCTTAGAAGCACATCTACTCTTTCTCTCTCTCATTTAAAAAACCCAGGATCTATGAATATGCAAATATATTTTATTTCAAACAACTGGTCACAAGATGTCTCCTACTTCACTGAAAAGTCCATTCTCAGATTTTAAGCTTCCACATTACATTGGCTTCCAAACTAGTTGTGATGGAGGTCACGCTCTTAAGTCCACGTTTTAAGGTGAACATGGATGTCAAATTACACACAGACATCATTCTGCACAGTGAAGGTCAAACTTCTGAATGAAGTAACAATAAGGAAAACTATTTTTTGAGTGGAGGACATAAATACCTTAGTGTCATAGTTTCAGTCCTCCTACACACACAAGGTGCCACTTTTAGGAACTGGTTTGTGACTGAAAACTAATAGGTGTGGCAAAAAAATACATGTTTTATCATGAAGAAGCTGCAAGCAGATGCAAGTCTCCTCGACTCCTTGAGAAAGCTAAATGACTCGTGACACCTCCTCAGCTCAAAAAGACCCACGTGTTGAACGACTTGATCTGAAGGGCATGAACAATCTTTAGCCTTTAGTGTTGACAGGAGGCCGGGAGCCAAGCATCGGACACCACCTCAGCAAAACGTGCCTGACAGGGCAGCGTGAGTGTAATAGATTTGAAGTTCTCCACTTTGAGCTATAGAGAGTGTCAAGTCACCATGGAAACAGAGATAGCGGTTTGGCAGGTTTGAGCGGCTTTTGGTTTGAAACATTTTTACTGTTAGAGGGCTTCAACTACGGCACTACTCCTCTCACACTTATGAAAAACCTCCAATCGCACGCCGCTCTCTTTCTCTGATCATCCTCTTTTTTTCCCTTCCTTCTTCCTCCCCCAGCTCAGTAAAGCAATCATCACAGCCCCGCGGTGCGAGAGCGTCTTAGCTATGGCAGATAAAGGCTGGGAGATTGTCAGTAATGACGGGTCCACCAGCGCTGAAACTTCCCAGAGCTGCTTGTTTCAGCAGTAATTACGATGGGGGGAATGGTGCACCGTGACTGGCTCTAAAAAGCTTACCAAGCCTTTTGCTTGTGATGCCATGTCAACTTTTTTACGGTAGGCAAGTCAGTCGGATGAGTAGAAAGGGGACTTAAAAGCTAAACAAAATGTGTGAAACAAAGAGGTAAAAAGCAGATGAGGCAGGCTCTGTATGGAGTGATGTAGAGGCTGGGCAGGGGGAGGGGAGGAGGGGGAAAGTGCTCTGAAGTCTATGAATAGGGATGAGATTGGATCATTGGCGCTCGGAGTCATCCAATCACAGCTCTGTTGAAGGTGGAGAGTGAAATGACAAGACAGGTGAAAAGGAATACAAGAGAGAGGACAGAACAAATAATGTGGGAGGACGATGGGCTCCAAGAGGCAGGATGAGGAGTGATTAAAAATGACCGCAAACAGGAAGGACTGATAAGTGTTCGTGCATGTCTATGTCTGAAAAGGCTCTGCTGTGCCAAAAAGAAAAAAAAAATCATTTTGCTTCCCTCTGCCACTTTCTCTGAAGCCGGCCCTCAGTAATCACCTTCTTCACCCTCTCAACGGCTTCATCCTCGCCTTCTGTTCAAGTCCCATCCTCCCACTCTCATCCCCCTGATCTCTGAGCCACACAGGTTCTTATGAGGAGAACGCTTAACCCCCCCTCTCCATGGATCAGCCCCGCCAAAGGTGTGTGCTGATGTGTAGAGGAATTCAGAGAGGATGTGTACCAGCGGCAGCCGTGGAGAGAGTGCTCTGCTTCTTCATCCCACAATTGGGCAAAAATTGGATAGTGAGTGCAGGGGCGAAGCCCGCTGAGAAGGGATGAATGAAGATGAACTCATTTCAAACACCCACACATACAGTATGTAGAGGCATGAGATGGTCGATATTATGGAAAACAGTGGGAGTTAGATGGGTCTTGGGACAAAGGGAGATTTAGTGGACGTGTCCACCTGTGTCGGCTACCATAGAGAAGTCATCTATCATGGGTCAGTCACACCGTGGAGAGTTACAGACCAAGGGTAGCCGTGATAAAGGGCCGCCTTTTTTTTATTTATTTATTTATTTATTTTATTACATCCGACTGCTCCAGAGAAAAAAAGGCATCAAGATAATTGCATTCATTGCAAGAGCAGAAATGAAAAACTAGGTAGTTATTTATATGTTTATACGGATATAAACATACAGTTTTACAGGAGTAAAATCCCCACAAGACTCAGAATGTATTTACATATAATTATATCCTACTAATACCAGTTGATGGCATGTTCTACTATCGCACTATGAGAAAAATAATGTATGTACCAGGTTACACACATGACTGATGAAACGAATAATTGATTGCTTGATCATAGCGCTGCATCATACAGCCCCAAAAATAATATCTTAGTGACCATTTTAAAATCATTTTTTTCATGCAAAATGCAGAAAGACTAAACTTATGTATTCATGAGCAAAACAATTAAGCAAGAATAATAAAATATATGGTTATGCATATTCAAAAAATACATGTTATCCTATACGTCAACTAAGTAGAGCACGGACATCCACTTCAGCTGTAAGTTTCAACACAGAACAGAAACATCAGCACATCAGTCGGACATCTGCAGACTTCTGCTAGCTACCGTTCGCTACCTGGCAGGTGCAGGGACAGACTAAACTGTTCCATGAACTCCTAAAGCTTCACCTCTTGTAACACTTTGTTGTCTGTTCCTCCTGTAGATGCGACCTTTAAATTACCAGAGTCTGCTGGGACTGTCCTGACTCAATTAATAAAGTCAATGTAAACATTTTAATCATCATGCAAAGACGACAATTTGAATAAATGTAATACATTACGGAGCCCTAATTAATCAATAGGAATGATAACTTTTAATCTATTATCTTCATAATAGATTAAATGTTAATTTAATCTATTATTATATCTAATTTTAGGTAATTTAACAAGCAACACCACGAGCAATTCAAAGACGCCACCTTGTCCTCTCTGAACTAGTAATAAGCATTTTTCAATAATTGTCAATAATCTAATATTTTAAATGAAATAAAATACATAGATTAATTGAGAATTAGATCTCCGTGTGCTGTTTGTCACTAGTGTTGCTGTATAAACTTTTGATTCGTCTCCATGTAAGTGGATTACCTGCAACAATGGCAAAAACGACACACTGAGTCCTTAAAAGCAGAATTTAAACATCTTAATTTGTCAGCGGCCAGCATCTCAATAAACAAGCTATTAAACCCAAGCTGAGCACATTTACATTCCAGCAAAGAGCTTGCAATTATCCGTTTAGATGGCATACATTGGAAATTAATAGAGCCTTAATGCCCCACCTTGGGAATTTGTAAACATCAATCATAAGAAATAGAAGAGCCTCTCAGATAAACAGCCCAGCACTCTGCAGCAGTCACAGCATGATATTGGCAGTAAAAAAAATAAAAAATCTGTCTGGAAGCTAATGTGTTACATCTCCAAGTCAACCACCTCCACCAGATCATTTTCAGAGTGGGAGAAATTGTGGTAGTGGGTGTGAAAACTACCTGAGTCTTTGCAACAAAAGTCAAAAGCCTGGTGCTTTCTGACCGATAGATGAGGGAAAAAAAGGAAATCAACCAGCTCCACTGCTCTGCTGCCAATAAGACTAATCAGACTAGTCCGTTCACATGCAAACAGCTTCCGGTCAATAACCACAAACAGCATCAACTGTGCCCATAAACCACCGGCTTTATGGTCAATACAGTCACTCTTCAACATCACCCTGACTGCCCTGCGGAAGATGAGACTAGTGGATTGGAAGCCTGGACAGGAAAGACTCAATAATCTCTTATAGGGCTGCCACTAACAGTTATTTTCATGACTGATGAATCTGCAGATTATTGTATCCATCAATTGTTTTGTCTATAAAACTGAAAGTGAGAAGAAGAAAATTTTTATATATATATATATATATATATATATATATATATATATATATATATATATATATATATATATATATATATATATATATATATATATATATATATTATTATATATATTTTTTTCCTTTCTTCTTCTTCTCACTTTCAACTTCCTACAGCACAAGGTGAGGTCGGATTTTCAGTTTACTGTCATATATGACAAATAAAAGCATAAAATTCTACATATAATCGATTATCAAATTTGTTCACAATTAATTCATTGTTGAGATTTCTTTTTAATCTGTGATATTTCTTTTTTCAAAAAATTGTGCTTCGGTGCGTCTGCTTTTGCGATGCTGCAAGCCAACTTTCCCATGAGGGACGAGTAAAGCATTGATTGATGAGTAAAGCATTGATTGATGAGTAAAACATTGATTGATGAGTAAAGCATTGATTGATGAGTAAAGTTATTCTAATGTGCTGAAACAAATGTGCCATTAATTGATTAGCTGACTGATACATTTTTGATAAGTGATTTTGCAATCAATTTTTTGCAAAAGTGATGGTTTGCTGCTTTTCTTTGTTTTATATCACTGCATGTTCAGCACCTTTGCACCATTTGATCAAAACAAAACAAGTAATTTAAAGATGCCCTCTTGGACTCTGAGAAACTGATGGTTATACTTAACAGACTAAATTAAAACTCAGTTTATTGAAAAAATAATCAAGAAAATAATGAAAATCATGATTAGTTGCAGTCTTAACTCCAATAACTCCCCATTTCTATGATTATGCTTAAAGGAAAGTTTATAACGTTTGTTTACAAGCTGTTGTTTACTGGCATTTGGGCACTGAGTGGATAAATTAACCATATAACAAAACAACAATGAAGTAAACTTTTCTTCCAACGGTTCAGACTTGAGTAAACAAACTGCAACTCTAATTGCACCCCGAGCCAACCGATATCGTCTGAAATCCATTTTAAGTAAGCGGTACTAATGACATAAGTTGAATGGAATAAGATAAAACTCCATCACAGCTGCTACTAAGGAAGCCATAGTTAATGACATAATCCTCCTTGTTCAGCTAAAGCTAACTAACCTTTTCGAGCGGTTACCCCAGGGTGAAGATTTAGATGGCTTATTGACATCTTGCGCTTAAATGACAGAATGTGTGTGCATGTGTGTGCGTGTGTGTGCATTAAGGTCTGACTGAGTCACCGTATATCGACTGCACACTTTCAGAACATCAAAAAGAGGAATTATGTATAATCCTTAACCCTAGGAGTCCACTTAATGTAATTCAACAGATATACGTCTGCGTGTGCAACACATGAGGTGTTGAGTTCCTAGATCCAAGAAATTTGTAATCATGCTTCATTGTGATCAAGGCCTTAAATTAGTGGTTTAAGCAATTAAGACACTTGATTAGCTGCATTCAACGGCGAAACAATAAAAGAGAAACACAGGGCAAAAGGGTCAACAGGCTCTTAACAAGAAAAGCATACGGACAACCATTTAATTTAGAAAACAAAACCAACTTTGTATTTAAAGCCGCCTGTGTTTTAATTTCTCTTTATAATAAATAAACCCTTAAATGCAAATTATGTTTCCAATTCACTTGCCAGTGTCAGAAGAGAAAGTCATCTGGCATGAACTTGCTCTGATCTTGCTCAACGTTATCTGGTAATTTAACGGGATCAACATCCAGTGAAATTTCCATCAAATTACAGAGATTTATGGCAAGAAAAGAAAAAAAACAAAAACTGGATTGAAACTTTCTGGCTGAAACAAAAGAGCCGAAATCTCAGGCATCCAGACGTCCTCTGAATCCAGCTGAATAATATTCAATTGATGAGACCTCGATAAGATTAGTCCCAGACAAAGGATAAGGTCAAGAGGAGAGAGTTCAGAATCTATTGAACTCTTCCAAAGTGAATTAACTTTCTGAACAATGACAGAATTTGTCAGATTAATTTGGGGTAATTGACCCCTCCATGCACTATGTATTATAACAGAAGTCTCTTCAAGTTTATAGACGACATAACTGCAGACCTGTCAGTGTTTTAACATCGTAGAAGAGAAAGAAAAAGTATGAAAAATGTTTTAGTTGTTGTATCCTGTGTCATGCTTCAATGTTATAATAGCATCTTGATTGTGTTTCAAGCTGTTTATAGAGATATTTTTGTCTTTGCGTATACATATCAAATACTGAATCTGTGTCACTTGTTTAGGACAAGTGTTCCAGTTATTTACTGTATATTGTTTTTGACAGTTCAACTAAACCAAAGCAAATTCATAGCTACACCCAAAAGCTCAACACACATCCCCACGACCTCCAGATCTTAAGGGACTGTCCGTGTCCTTGTCTTTCCAATCAGCAAAGTCTTTCCCTTCAGACCACAAATTTCTCAGTGTCACCTAAGGAACGGCACAAGAAAAAGCTCAGGTGAACCCCGTGCGGTCTTTGCTTGCGGTGGACCTCATTTTCTCCCACCTCTTCAAGTCACCTGTATCCCTGTAGCTTTGAAGTCCGGCCAGCAAAGGGCTTTGAAAAAGCCTGCAATCTCCCCACCATGACCAGGCAGAGGATTAGCCAAACCCTGCAGGACAGAGTGGAAAGAGGACGGAAGAGGGCTGGAGGAGGAGTAGCGCCATTTCCACAAGGGCAGTGTATGCGCAAGCAGCTTTCCCTCCGGCCAGAGCTGTGGGGGATTAACAAGCTACTAAGAAAGAGAACAGAACTCCAGCCCCTTTTTCATGAGTTCCACAGAAACCAATTTATAGCCCAGAACTGAGGGAGGCCGCTAATTCTCCCCATAACCGCCTCCTACTTCAACTCAAAATCTTTGTTGTGTCACATTTTCAGGATGCCCAAGTCAAGGAAGCACGCATCTACAAAAGGTTTCAATTATTGATTACGGGAAGTTCATTGACTCAAAAGTAACGTTTCAATTTCCACAGAGCAGGGAAAATGAGCAGCTAAGCTCCTAATCTCACCATCAGACTTGATACGATCAGTCACGGGGGAAGTCACCCTGGAAAGTTTGTTTTCCCTTGTGAGCCAAAACAAGAGAGATTATTCCTCTTTTATCCATTCTGAGCTTCAATATTTGCCTACACTTTAAGCTGTAAACACTTCATAAATGTTCTGCTCTCAATACACTTTCAAGACGTGCGTTTGCTGGCTCCCAACCAAAATATTATAAAAAGCAGAATATAATGTGCGTATCGAGTGTTCGCTGTCTAAATGTGTCACTGGAATGACTAATGCAAAAATCTGTAACATTTTAAGGAAACAGGAGGATTATCTCCTTTTCCGAAGAGTCAGTGAATTCAGCGATAATATCAACCAGTCACCAACTGTGGTAGATATGGTACAATGTTGCTGGCGTGTCTCATTGAAGTGCAAATGAGTCAAAATCTCCAGCATCTCAGGACACCACAGCACTATCAATAAGCAACAGCAACTTAGATTACCAGTCAGAAGCTCAACAATAGGCATTGATTCCAAAACAGGCAGATCCATACACGGCTGCTTCCCCATCAGTGCTTTTCAAGTAATGGGGTCTTTTGTCTTATCTGTGACTGAAAGGAGCTTGAGGACTTTGCCCTTCATCCCTTTGTTGTTACAGAGTCTCTTGTGGAAATGGAAGATTGGCCCATAGGCGTGGGTGTGCAAGGGAGAGCTAGGCGACCGTGCAAGCACATCAGACTTGAGCAGTCTTAATAAAGCTTCCCTCTATCCACCCCAGAGATCTCCTCACCCCAATTATACGCCTGACACCTCTACCCTCCTCTACCTCCTCTCATTTCTCACAGCACCCCCACCTCACCATCCAGTTCCCAGCTCTGATCACGGCTCTCCCTTTGCTTTGCTCAAAGCCCCGGAGGGCTGAAGAATATCAGGCTGCAGGTGGCGATTGCTTCGCTGCCTGAACTGCTACAGGAATGCATCTCTAGTATTGACGAAAGATCACTACTGTTCAGCCGTGTGACCGTGTAAACTTCACTAAGTGACAAAAAAAGAAGAGAGCACAGTCTGGCTGAAGCGATTTCTTTAGCAATTCATTTTGTAACATTTAATCAGCATATTTGTATGAATTTATGTCCTTACATGCGACCTGTCAGCTTAATCTAACCAAATAAACAAATATAAACACCCACAGTGAGGTGCAAACCTGCGGAGGCATGCCTAAATGTCTCTGAAGCACTTTGATATTTATCAGAAGATCAGGTTTGACGACTCTTCTCCCATTATCATCAAATCAAACTCAGTAAACACATGTTCACATTATTCATGTCCAATTAAAAGGTTTAGTCACCCGCTTGTCTTGTGGCTGGTAAGAATGAGAGTTAAAACAATTAGTGATTAATTGATTGACAGACAATCAGCAACAATTTTGGTAACTGTTGTTTAAGTCATCATATTAAAAAAAAATTCCCAATAAATTTGGGCTTTGGTCTGTTGGTCAAACACAATAAACAACTTGTATGTGTCAACTTTTTTTTTTCTCACCAAGACTTCAATCGAACTCAATTTTCACAGTCTCAAGTCAATGTTTTCTTCAAAAGTATTTTATATTCTCTTGTGATTATTATTCTCCGGTTTTATCTCTTACTCTATTTATTTTGATGTTTTATTTTAATTTAAATCTTGAATCCTATTTAAATGTGTTTTTATAATGTTGTTGAAAGGTGCCAAACAAATACACTCACCCTGCCTAAAGAGCAAGGTTCACCACAACGGCAGGAAAAGACAAGGTTTTTTTTATGGGTATAAGGAGGTGGCTTCTGACATCTGATAGTTACCAGTTCCTCATGCTTGGAGAGCCAAACATAACATAATGAAGCAAAGATGAAGCACACGTCCAAATGATGTTTATATTCAGCTGCAATTTCATCATGTGCTGTTAACTGGTACTGCGTGAATACCAGAAAAGGTAAACTTTGGAAACAAGCTCAGATAAGTCCCTCATTCCAACTGCAACCTGGATAATTTAACCTCCCTGTAACACAACTTTGTTGGATGATGGGTTACTGGAACCTTTTCCGATTAGTAAAAGCTTTGTGAGTCCATTAATCTGTTGTTTACAAGCCATGGTTCGCTTGCAGTTGAATGGTGTGAACCAAAACAAACCAAATTAGAACACGCCAAAAATCGTTAACTCCTCTTATGAGGTGCAAACCAAAGAAAATTAACTGTATGCGTGATCACACCCTAATGCAACACAACAACAACCACGAGCATAACAAGAAGTTTATCATCATAACAGCTCAGGAGAAACACAACAAAGCACAAAACTGCCACTCCTGCTGTCTATCATCGCTTGTTTTTGAGACATTTTTGCTGGTTTTACCTTCGGGGGCTTTCAAGGTCACAGCAGGCCTGCATCTGGCCAGCCATCTGTTTCCAGCCATCCCATGAGGCATCCTGTCATCGGCGCTCCTTGGCCCTGTCCTCTACTGTCCACATTCAAACTCACGGGGGAAATGACCCTCCAGACACGACTGCTTCTCAGTGATTCTACAGGTTTCTGACGCTTTTGTGCAGTTGTTTCCCCTTCCAATACCTGACGACTTCACGGGAGCGCCCACCTCACTGGAGAATCTAAACCCGGTGTGTATGTGCTTCATCAGTATGCAGTGTACACGCCAATCAATCAATATTGTAAGTAGATTCTACAATCCACCCCACTGAAAAAGCCACTGCAGAGGTATCTGTTTTACAGGACAGACATAGTATGTGCAACAAAACAGAGTAACAGATGTAGCAGTAGTTGAGCTCAGTAATCTAAGACCATTCATAATACAATATAGCTAAACTGAAAGGAATAGTTGGGTTCAAATCATCATCTTAAAAAAATTATTTATAACACTTCACTAATGTGCTTCATTAGGACTGTGAGGATTGATCAGATCAGATCAGGTTAGCAAGCAAACAGCCCCACAACTGTCAGCAGATTCTCATCCAAATGTTGCTAAACTCCAATTGGTAGACGGAAATATGACATCACCTTTTTCCAACTGAGCCTCGCCAACTTCAAATCAGTGAGAAGAGCTCAGACAAACACTCAAATACAGACATCTCTCATATGAAATAACCAACATGGTTCCAACGTTGGCAGAAAATAGTGTGTTCATGTGAGACCTCACTGCACAGAGTAAAAAAAAAATGATTGAGGAAATTTGTTTTCACAGCCTTTAAAGTGGTCCTCAAACTTTGCTAATTCATGGCAATACATAGTCCTATGTAGTCCTAACGTATAAGATAAGCTTTTTGTCCTTGGATTGACCAAAACTCTTCACAAAAATATGCCAAATATTTAAAAGCCAACTCCTGACATTTGATTAAAAAGAGTAGATAAGTAATTGAGTAGATGATATTCAATTTAAGAAGCTGCTTCAGTAGCAGAATTTCCACAAAGCATCCATTAATTACATGGTCTCTGTAGATTTCTCCTGTAAGTAGACCTTACTCTGTCACATCACATCCAATTCATTCTAAATACTGCATTTGAAAGCTCAGAGACTCCAGGCCTCCCCAAATCAAATCTTCTTCAACTATTAATTACACAGGATCCACTTTAGAAAGAAACTACATTTTTGTACTGTACCTTCACTTCCAAACAGTCTGACTGCAACGATCCACCAAGCAGGTAAGTATAGCAGGTCGGTACAGGCTGGTTCAGACGGCAGCTGTCATCTGTGTGTATCTGTGAAGGGAAATTAAGAGATCACTATAACATCTGTGTATGTCTGAGACATAATGCAGGACAGCTTACAGTGAAGCCTCTACGAGCAGTCAGAGCAATCGTGTTGTATTTTCCTTCAAAGAACTCAAAAAGCCCAATTATGAGTAACAGTGACAGACTCTTAATGCTGGATATACTATTCACTTTCATCAGGAAAATGCCAAAATGTGACATAAAATGTGAACCAAGTTACTTTCAACCCTGGGGAAGATGTTTGGTTGGAGAGGTTTGCGTGATAACAGGTTGCTTTGTGAACAAAATCCCAGAGCTCAAACTGGCCAAATCTGACGATGGCATCTCAAAACACAGTCTGCTCCCAGTAAAGCATCTTCACCTCACCAGTGCACAACACTTAACAGAGCTTCATATGATATTACAAAAAAAACAAGTCATCTGCAAGCTGATATGGAACAATACAGCAAAGTGATTTCTTTAAATAATTGACAACCTCACAGAGCTTGATAAGCAATTTTTTCCACTTTTCGAAGAAGCTGACTCCTGGACATATAGTAAATGTATTTAATTTCCACCTCCACACAGCCACTGCTGATTAGTTTTCAATTGAACATAGAGCATGAAAAAGCCATCAGAGGTTTAATCTCATGCATGACCTCAGAGGTGTTTAAGTGCCAAATTCAAATTAGGAATGACGTCACTATAAGCATTTGTGCTTTTTGTAATTTTAGGAATTCATTAACCTGGCCACTGTACTGTGAAAGCCTCGCGTTAGTAACTCTCTGTGCAGCTTACCAATAATTAAAGACATGATAGTTGGCCATCATCATGCATTAAGCTTTTTGGAGATGCTGTGAGAAGTAATGACCTAGTTGGATCCTGACCAGCACAAAGACTAATTCTGACAAATGGTGATGATGGAGGTTTTGACCTCAAGCCCAGCACATTTCAAGTAGCAGAGCCCAGGAAGACTTGCAGAGGCAGCATCCTCTGGATTAGCGAGCACACCAGCTGGCAGCCACATGCTGATGATGGTTCAGTTAAGGTTAAGGCAAAGCCAGCTCGCCAGCTTATTTTCCTCCTCCTCGCTCCAAAGTTCTGTATCAATCACTGCCTCTACCACGTAACTCGATGCCATTGGGTATGTGGTCATTATTTCTTGTTTCAGTGGTACAGAATGAAATGTTGATCAACACGGACTTGTGTGTACTATTTGTAGTAACTCTTAATAGATCAGCTGCATACCGGACAGCCTGGGAAACAACCCAAAACATCAAAAAAGGAAGATAAGACCTTGTGTGCAGTGGAAAGCAAATTCCAGTGCAGGCACAATGGACGTTCCAGATTATCTCTGAGGCCCTAAAAGTTCCCAGACCACAAATTGCCCCTAAACGCGTTGAGATTAATTTAGTAGAGTGTGTTTGTGCTTTATAGCAGAACCAAGAAGGGCTTCAGTAATGTGGATCAGCTGGCAATCAGCTACAATCATGTCATCCATCATTTTCTGTGCAATTTAGTAAGTAAGGGGCACAGAACGGGGGACTGTTTAACTCTTGGGAAAAGTCTGATTCTGCAAGCCTTAAAAATCAATACCATTGTGTGGCGATTGGTGCCACCATTTAAAATCAAAATACATTTTTTGAAGGCTCTTCTCTGAGCTGCCACCAGAGGTGCCCAACAACCCAAGTTACATTTATAATTATAAGGAAAAGGGTGAAGAAAGTCCTGAACAAAAAACAAACTAAAGGGAAGTTTGCATGTTACAGTGTTGTGTTGATCTGATCTGACCAAGTGAGGAGAATGAGAAGCATTTCGTCAGACCCGGCTCTGACGAAATGCATAAACACTGTGCTTCAATGTGAACAATTTCAAAACAACAACAACTTGGAACCACAACTGAGAGCCTAATCAAATCGATGCTTAGTCTCTGGACCGGATGTTTGTTTCGCTTGTTTGCTTGCTTGGGCTACTCAGCGTTTTAACCTACGTAATCTGCAGAAATCGATTATAGACGCATTGACTCTTAAAACCTCACACTTTGTGGAATGACTCATATTGATTCAGTAAATGGATGCAAGCCGGTGGGACAAGAGAGGATACCGCAACCTCTCTGGTTATGCCAGCTTCCATTAACAGCTCAAGAACACACAACATGTGTTTAGAGGAATGCAGGGAAAGAATGATTAGCTCCGTGTCAAGCAGCACTTGTTAACAACTGTTTATTTGAATATATTTAAAGCACCAGTTGGATGAGGTTTGCATGGTGAATAGAGTGCTAGAGGGAGAGGTCTTCAAAAAAAAAAAACTCCCCCTGCACTCCCCCCACCCTATTAATACAACCCTGGCAGCAGTTTGATTAATCAACTGAGCCCAATGTAGGAAGATTTAGGCGCTCATCATCCTGGATCAAAACTCCAGGGTGCCGATCTGGACCCTGGATCAGCGTTAGAAGCTTCTTTGGATCATCCACAGCTCAAGACCAATACACTATTACTGGTCAGCCACTTTACAAAGACTTCCTTTCTTCTTAGCTCTTATTTTTTCTTAGTCTTTAACACACGATAATTAAACCATCCTGTGGCCACAGGAATATTACCTTCTTGCTTTGGATCCCTTTGTTCCTGGTTTCGTGTGATGTAGCAATTGAAAGAGGTTTTAATTTAAATCTAAGTTTGTACTTTTTCTTGAGTTTTCTATTTTTATTCAATCATTTTAATAGATATTCGTGACTTTTATCCATCTGTAATCAAGACAAAGCATGGGGCACGGTCCAAAATACATTGTGTAAGAAAGTAGGTTTTTGCTTTTGATCAATAATTTAAAATCAACCAACCAAAACCATAAAAATCTGGATATTTTGTGGATTGATTACAAGTCAGTCTTGATCAGATCTCAATTGAGGAACAGAGTTATAAATGTCCTCATTATTCTGGGGTTCAGTGAAAGGACACAATGATGCCTCTAAAGTTTGGTGCTTCTTCAAGCAGAAAAAAGTTGGCTTCAAATATCACAGTCAGCCTGATAGGGAAAATTCAGGTTTGAAGGTGACGGTTGAGTTCTCCGTTTCAGTCTTATTTGTGACCTTTTCTATTTCACTTGAGGAGATGGGAGACATTTAAATGGCATTGTGCCATTGCAGATTAACTTTTTATTCATAATTACAGCTATCCTCTGGAAAGGCATCAAAATTAGCCACATGTGAGCCCTACACCACTGCTCAAATATCATGATATATCATCAGCTCTGGAGAAAGTCAAACCTCTGAGAATCACTGGGAAAACACAATCTGTTATACTTTAGAGGCTTTGTGGCTTAAAGTGAAACAATCACCCTGACAGAAGATGATTATGATTAAGTTCAATGCTGTGTTCACTTCTCTGGGTAGAAATAAATAGCAATAAAATAAAACTATAAAGGGTCAAAACAGTGACTCACTTCTGCCTTTTCCATTTGTATTTCTCCATCATTTTGAATCCCATTCTGTATCTCTGTACATTGGTCTTCCATTTCATTATCTACATGTATATTCTGAGTGTCTAATTAGTTTAAAGGAACCTCTGGGGTTCATCAAAACTATTATCTTATTTTCATTGTTTTGGCCATTATTACTGTTGGTTATGATAACATAATACTAAGTCTGAAGAGACACAAGTCTGTAAACTGTATGGATGTTTACAAAAGAATGAATCATTGTACTGATGGCCTTTGTTTTCTTATTATTATTACTGATAGGGACGATTGCCATGGTCAGTAACCTGTAAAGCACTTTGAACTGCACTAATTGCATGATTGATATGACTGACAGTGGCCACCATGGTGGTGCATTTTTGAACAACAAGTAATAAATCCAGCACAGGGACTGGGAAGTGTGGCCTCTTCTGTCTTCCACCAAATGCCAACAACCCAGTGATCATCTGGCAAACAGAGCACACTCCTGCCCTTTCTCCACTCAGCTGTCTATTAAAAGGAAAACATGTGGTCTAGTGTCTTGTTTCAGGGAAAGTGAAAACACACACCCGCTGAGGTACACGGTGGAGCAGTAGAGCCAGGCATGTTGTTACTGTTGTTACTCCGAGTGTCTTTCCCCTTGCTTCGTACCGCATTCCCTCACTTCACATCGCCACATGGGGTAAGGGGAAAGCGCCTTGACCCCTCCCTGCTATCACCATGCAAGGGCCCCCCTTCCTTGACACCCACTCAAGAAAATCAATCAGTATTCAGGTCATGCTACAGGGAACCCCCCCCCCCCCCCCCGCCTCCGTTAACACATGACCCCTGACCTCAGCAGCGTTCTCCACAGAGAGCGTGACAGGGATTCGTCTGTGCTGCCAGTGTCTGCGCCGTGTCCGACGCTAACAAAGTCCTCGTGTTGAGGGGAGGAGCGTGGCCTGACCCTGTCCACCTCCGACACAATAAATCCAGCTGAGGAGTTCAAGGTGGCCTGACCTGCATCCGACCCCGTCTCTGGAAACAGGGCAACAAGCTCCAGCTGAGCCTTTCCCCCAATCCAACACAGCTGAAGGGAGAAACAGAGGATGCGCTTGAGTTTCGCGGGCAGCGCCGGTACGTAAACCGACACATTTTTTCACTTTACCCAACTCTGCGACATCCGAACAGTTGGGAAACATTAGAAGTGCATGGGGGGGGGCAGAATTAGCATAGCGTAATTACGCTGGGGAAAGATCCAGACTCCGAGGAGCAAGACATAACCCATAATTTGCCATTGTGCTCCCTATGCAATTGACAGTCGGTCTATGATATTGGAGATAAATGTCGGAATTCAGGATGTTAGTTTAACCGATGGTGCATTCAGTATGATAATAACCACAGTCTTGCACACAGTGAATCTGATGAGCAGTCCCGCAATAGCTCTTCACCGCTTTCCCTCCCCTCCATGAGGTATTATCATGCTAATCTAAAAGAGAAGAAGAAAAAAAATACATTTTCAGTGAATGAGGGAATATAATGGAAAGCAGGGACCTCTGGAACCGAGGGTAGACAAAAGAGGGTATATATTCACCCGGCTCTGCCTGAGCAAAGCAGGGGTGACAAATGGACACAGACATTATGCTGGCTGGTTAATTAAAAGAACATAGCCTAATTAAAAAGATCTTCCTGGTAAATGGACCGCCTCGACGCAGTAACTGACCTGTGTCTCCTGCACATGTTGGGCACGGAGCATTCAGTTTCTCCCTTTTCTATGCATTTAATTTTGTCACATCAGAGGGGCTCTGACCGACGAGCGGCAAACACCGAAGAGGAGTGCGCTGCAGGAAGTGCGCCAGATCACGGTGGGGGGGCTGTTGCTTGTTAAATGAGTCATGATTTCCATTAGACAGTCAATGAAACTTGCACAAGAGATTTGATTAAATGCAATTTTATTTCTCTTGTAGAAAACTTTTCTTAGAAATGGCTTTCCATCCAAGTACAGTTTTGGAATTCATTCAAAGTCAGTCAGGATTCATAATGTAAGCTTGGATATACAGTATATAGACTCTGAGAATACTTTGAATTGTTAACACTATATTTTACTTCATTCTGTGATGTCAACAAAGCAGATATTTTAATTTAATTGAGTGACAGAGTGATTTTTTTAATGTGTGAAAGCTTGACCTAGTGCTGGACAAAGAACTTACTGTTAGTGACTAAGAGTCATCAACTAATTATGCTCATGTATGTTTGGTAGAGCAAAAAGCACATAATGATGTTCTAAGGCTGTTTATCAGTTCTGTATATTTTAATCATCAAAACATCATCTTTCAGAATCAGAATATCATATCGTATATTGAAGACTTGTACTTTCAGTAAGCCTTGATGGCATTTAAATAGAGTTGCTGCTGGCCATTGCCAGTGCCCTAAGCGTAACTGCTCTGTGGCGGTGATGGCGGTGATGTAATAACCAATGTTATTAGTCCAGCTAGGGGGATGGACAGTAGGAAAGAGGCATCGTTTGTGTTTTAATAACGTTTGGATTATGAGTTATTGATCCGGGAAGTTCAAATCTGTGAATACATTTCCAACTTTACCGAGGTGCTGTTCGGTGGCCCCTCCGGCACACAGCATGTGATGTGTGTGTGTACGCAGCGGCGTCATTGCATTTAAAAGTGTATGTTTTAACTTTTTAAAATCTTTGTTAATTTATATATTTGTCAGTTTAAATGTATAATAGTATTATGATGATTTTTGGTCCTGTTGCCACATCGCACACTACATTGGCCAAGCAAATACATGCAAAGATCCTAAACAGGTGAATTCTTCGTAGCATTGTGCTCCTTTTACTGTTAACCTTGCAGGAGAAAAGTATTGCAGCAGTTCAATCCTGCCTCAAAGAAGTATAAACTCTGCAGTGAATTTGTTTAGGATAGCCTTCAAACTGGACTTCCTGGCCTTTAATCCTCTCAGTACCTGTAGCAACAGGCTGCCACACCAATGCAGTCTGTGTGTGTTTTGCTGGAGGGCGGCTGTCAGCCTCAGACATGGCCTAAGACTGAAAGTATGGGAGCGTCTGTGTTGCACTCCTCTCACCCGGCCACCTGTCACTGAGTTGTGACACTAAAGCAATAACATGGGTTGGTGGTGGGTGCTTTGTTTACCCCCAGTTGGTTTTCATGCCATCAGTCAGCAGAAACTGCCCCTCGGGGAGAGGCGGTGGAGGCAGGGAGGAAAGGCAGGAAACCAATGAAGAGAGATCAAACAGCAGAGGAGGCTTCATTCTCTGGACCGAGGAAGTGGCTCGTGTGACTGAGTGGGAGGTGTTTTGTTGTGTTTGTCTCTCTCTCTTGGTGGAAATAAGTTTACATCCTGAGGGTAAATTAATAAACATGTTCTTCAGCTCTAAGCAGCTATCCACATCACCGCAAGCGCGCACACATACAGGGCAGCGCGATTATGGCGACATTATAAATCACTGATTACTGAGATTTTGCCCGTGTTTGGAGGATCCCAGTTTGACAACGATCCAATTTCCTGAAAAACAACTTGACCCTCTCTCCATCTACAGCAGATATTAGATAAACAATAAAAAGCTTCAAAACTGCAATTACTGATAATATCAGACGTGGAAACTATCACAACGTACAGACTGAGATATAAACTCACACATGCACTCAGGTTTGAAGTGTGATTCATGTGATTCAGGCTGCTACTAATGTCTCATTTCTGCTTTCTTCATGTATGTATTATCAATATCAAGACAAAGGTCAGATGAATTTACTGCTATTATCACTTTATGAAATGTGTAACATCTGGCAGGTTGAGGTTTGTTAACAACATGCTTCATTGCCCACGAGGTGTTTGATATTTGTTAGCAATTAGTCAGTAGACAAAAAAAAAAAAAGTCATTTATCAGGCAAAAATGACAAACATTCCCTGGTTTCAGCTTCTCAGATGTGAATGTTTCTGCTTTTCTCTGATTTACATCATTGTAAATTATAGTAAAGCTGAGACAGAATCATCTATTCTGATAATTGATTAATCCTTCATGTAATGAAGGTAACGTTCATTTTTCACAATTTTACATTTTATAGACCAAATGATTAATCAAGAACATAATTGTCAGATTAATCGATAACAAATATCATTAATTGCAGCCCATAATTATAGCGTAGGATTTTGGACTGTTAGTTGGGCAAAACATACAATTTAAAGACTTTGGCCTCTCTGAACTTTCGATGGATATTTTTCATAATTGTTTGACATTGTAGATTAAACAATTCATTGAAAAAATTATATTAATTGATAAAATAATAATTACAATAATCACTGCAGTTCTAGTTATCTTAAAGTTATACATGGTGAATGTCTTATTTCAATCTACAATCTGATTGGTTTAATAATAAAACAGATTTAAGCTGTTTACTTTATGTTATCGGTTCACTTTATGTTTAACAATGTGGGAAAACATCTGTGCTGTCCAAACACTTCAATTCAAAATACCTTTTATTCTTTAAAGCAATATTTTTAAAAATCTGATCAAGACTTCTGTGGTTTGATCAGGAGAGACTCATGATGCATCTATGAAGAATCAATAACCTGCTCCTCCAATCTCACACAGACACAGCTGCAGGGGTGAGTCAACACATAACTTGGAATGGGGAGAGTTCATGGCACTGGAGGGGAGGAGGAGGAGGAGGTGTGTTTTACTCACCCTGGACTGTTGCCTGGTTTGGATTCATATGACACTAACTGAAACTCTCCCCAGATAAACCCCCACATGCCCCCCCCCCCACCCCGCCACCAAAGACCGGGTTAAAAATAGCCTCGATTCGATGGAAACAAGCCCGGAGTTCTGAGAAATAGAGGAAATTGACCAAGCTAAGTGTAGGCGAGCAGACTTATCTTACACCATGTCTGAGCCAAATATTCACTGCACATATGGTGACCGCTAAAATATACACAAATAATAGCATGAGAGCTAAAGTATAGATTAAAAACAGCCAACATCCACCTCCAAATGCCTGCAAACAGGTAACACTACAAACACACAAGCACACAGATTCAGAGTTAAATCTTAAAAGAAAAAGCATGGCACAGTCTAAATTTAACACATTCCAGATTTAAGCACAAGGGTATGCTGAGTGTTGTTTGAGGAAAATCAGCCACAATTGCTATCTGCAGAGCACAGAGTGCATGCGTAAGAAATCGGATAAAGAGCCTGAGGGAGGAGGAGAGTTGGGAATCCAATCAGAGTTTTATAAACCATCAATAAACCTTTCACCCAAAATTAGGGCTTGCAGAGTTTAACGTCATGCTGTCCATTCAAAGAGTGTACAGTGCAGGAGGTGCAACGGGACTTGGCCAACTTTTCAAACAAGGAACAAGGTCAAACCACTCTGCTATTTTTGGAAAGTTTGGAAATTAGATGCAGTTAGGGCACTCATTGAAGGTACACATGTCACATTACACTGCTGAGAGTCAAGCCTATTTCATTTTCAAAGGACGGGTGATATCTCTTTGAAAAAAAACACAAAAAACAAATTTTCTCTGAACACTTAAATTAAATATGTGAATACCTGTCACCTTCTGAGCGTGTGCAAAGCAGGAATGGGATATGATGGGGCATTACTGTGTGAAGGCAGCAGCCTTGGATGAAGAGGACAGAAAAAAAAGCTTATCTTAGGTTTTAATTTCCTGCTTCATTTCACGTTTCAGGACCATAAAAATTCTCATTTCGAAAAAACTGCAATAAGCAACAATGAGACATGATCATAACTCAGAATTACTTCTATAGTAACTAAGCAGCGGACCCCCCCCCCTCCCTCATGCAGTCAGCCTAATTGCTTTAGCCAAGATGTGACAAGCCAGACAATTGCTGTGCAAAGGATTATCAAAAGAGAAACCTTAAAAAAAGATATCAGATAGGCTATTCAATCCCTGCTTAGTCTCACTCTGCCAAAAACTCTTAACCGTCATTGCTTTGCATCACCGGCTGTTCTGGGCCTCAGGAATGGGGACTACTTTTCCAACAACAACACTTTGCACACTTCCTTACACGTCTTCGCTCAGTGCAGTGCATTTCTGGTGGATGGTGATTCCAACTCCAAACATTTAGCCAAATAGTCAGTTATCATTGCCAAACCACTTAAATGTGAGGATTTGTTTGCTTTTTTCTCTGTTTTTATACATTTGAATAGCTTTGAGTTTTTTGACCATTGGTCAAAATAAGGCTGCAATTAAGGATTATTTTCATTATCAGTTACACACAGATTATTTCCCTAAATCATCAGCTGATAGTTTGGTTTATATAACGTGTGTGAACTCTTCAGTTTACTATCTTGTAGAACCAGACTGATACTGGATTTTTGGGGCCGATGCTGATACTGATATTAGGGAGCAAAAAAATTCCAATATTGATATATCAGCTGATAATCTTATATATACACGTAACCACGAATCCCTCAAATGTGGCTATCAAACACGTTTTAAAGATATGTAATGGAGGCAGGATATTTTACAGTTTAACAATAAACAATACAACAATAAATAAACTTTATTGTATAAAATGACATCAGTGCACAGTAAACTAAACTGGGATTTAATAATTATAAATAACTATAAATAAAAACAAAACATATGTATATATTAAACTTTAATTGAAGAAAAGGATTAAATATACATAAAATTCTGCCAATATAATTTAAAATTTAAAAAAATATTGGCGCATATCGGGCAACATATATGCAGATACAGATATATCTGTGATAGGTGAGACAAAGAAAAGCTGGAACTAGGTACTTTTTTGCAATTGTTATTAAAAAATGCCAATGAATAATTGATAATTAAATAGTTGCTGTTTAATTTTCTGTTCGACTAATCGCTTCATCTATAGCTAAAACAAACCAAGAGCGTTTTAGACAGTAATTTGAGCTCTGAAAACTTGTGACAATTGTCATCATTCATTTTTGACATGTCAGAGTAAACAATAAATCAAAAAGTAACTGACAGATGAATTAATAATGAAAATCATCATTACTTGGAGATTTAACTCTAATGTAAATTTCAGCAGATCTTTCAGTGTCACAACTTGGCTGCTGTTCATTCACACTCAGCTTTATCAACAGCCTTCACAAGCTTACCTGCATTACAACTACATTGAAAAAGTTTTCTTATCTTAAAATTGCACAAAGCAGGAGCTTAGGCATGCAGCTGACTCCTAAATAAACCCAAATTTAACAGTCTGGCAGGGAAGTTTGTCCAACTCACTTCAGTTTAAACAACAGACTAACGAATAGTCTAAAAACAAAATTGTGCCAAAATAGACACGGCTGACAGCAGATTCTCAGGCATCATCAGCCAACTTAAATTAAGCCAACCTGTTTTTCCATCATGCCTGAATCAACCTTGTTTTCTCTCAATTTCACCATTCCATCAGTTGTGAGATTTCAGTCTGCGTTACCAAAAAGCAGCGTGCATGTTGTTTTACTAATGATGAGCCATACACGTCACTTCAGGACAAAGTATGCTGTTAAAAAAAAGGACCATTTCAACAGATGAGACATGTTCTGATTCAAGGCAACATGTGTCAATAACCGCTTCTTGCGTTGAAAAGCAAGACAAATGTCTGCTGTGCCAAAAGTTCTTTTTAAGAAATCGGGAGAGGTGGTGAGAGGCCCTGGGTGTCTGGTAGGTCTTTCCAGGGAAACAACCTCTGGCACAAAGATGGATGGTTACATTTCCTGCAGCAACAACAGCCGTTTGTTTGGAGGAAATAGGAGAGTAACCAGGCTGTTAGTACAAGCGGTGATAGCCATCATGGCTCAACAGGCAAAGAAAATAACTCCACTAACAGAAACGAAAACTTCACAAATTGAAAATTCAAGGAAAAGGACGTAATAGTGCAGCCCACACTGCTTGATTGAGATGAGGAAAAAGATGGTGGACAATATGGATAAAACTCACTACGTTACCACGTATGTGATATAGTATATTTTATGGAAACTGAATTAATAAACTGTTAATTGTTGGATGTAAGAACCAGGTGGATAAAAGACCTGAAAACGAAGGTACCATAAAGCTGTCAGCGGCAGCGCTGCCCAGTCTAATAATACAACCTTTACTGGTTATTTTGTCATAATCAAAATCAAACAAACTTGAAATCAAAAAGGTCACTGATGCACCTTAGAAATGATATTTCTGCAGGTAAAGTCCATTGTCTAGATAAGAGTGTCAAACTCGATTTAATCCCGGGCCACATCAGCATCATGGCTGCCCTCAAACAGCCGGTTGTAAATGTTGTCATGGTGGCGTTTTGTGTCCCACTCTTCATTATGGCCACTGTTTAACTGCAACTCAAGCACAATGGTCTCATACATCCCTCAAGCGAAATGAACACATATTTCTCAGTCCATTCATCCTTAAATGCGTGTTTTTCACTGTCAACATCTTTTCTTTTTCCTCCTTTTTTGTATCAGCTAGTTTTGAACAAGACATTTTATTTTATCAACAGGAGCTCCTACATTCCTCAGCAACTTTGCTAACTCTGGCGAGTAGTGGCGGCTGAATGATGACAGCTGAGGTGACGTGACAGTGATGCGTCTCTCAAAAGCAGTCCGGGTCAGGCTGCGGTTAAATTTTGTTCCCAGTCCGCATTAAATTGTTATTTGTCTGGATCTGGACCAGAGTCTGTCTATGAAGTATGTTTGATATAAACTTGTCACAGATTTTAGACTCAAAATCAGATTCACTTTAGAGCTGGTAACTCCTGAGAGGACCTATACCCACACATTTATACATTTATACACATACATACCAACACATGGTGCACAAATTATATTTTTTGCAGGCTCTCACGGGCCACATAAAATGACACATGTTGTCTAGATGTACAGTATTTGCATTTCTCTTATGGTTTAGAACAAAGAAATCATGGCTGCCTTTCTTGCCGTGGTTAAAAAAACAGCCTGTGAGTCCTGTACCTGCCAATCTAAATAAACCTGAGGTGTCCATAGTGCCATACAGCTCACAAAACAAACAAAAAAAACAAAAACTAGCAAAAGAAATCACTATCTTAATAAAGCAAATATCCAGAATACATCAAATACTCAAAATAATACATTTCTTCCCCACAACTACAGATAAGGGCTTTGTACTGACCAATAAACCAATAATTATAGATTATGACTCATAACATTTATTTAACATATTCGGGAGGGAACAGAAGCTTTAGGCATTCGTTTGCTAAAAACAGAAAATATAAATAACTTCTGCTTCACATCTTGCAAATATAAAAATACTTTTATATTTATATTTGCATTTCAGGGTATGTGGTGGCATTCGCAAATGCATATGTAACAGACTGCTGTGTCTGTGTGTGCCACGCACTCATGATGTCGACTTATGATCATGTTTCAGGTGAAACTGCTTGTGCCACAACTATTTTCCTGTCAGCATTTACATTTAGCTCCATTTTCTCCTCCATCATGTTTATTGAAGCCAACAAAGCTTCTGTTTCAGTGTAACAAAGCTTCCTCATCTCATCTCACATCTTCTTCCTTATCTCTGTCTGTATTGTGACTCGGCACAAAGGCAACAGGGTCAAAGCATTCATTTACCAAATATACCAACCTTACTTAATATTAGGGGGGTTTTCTGTTTATTGCAGAGCCCAAACAGAAATATTAATAAAAAGGGACAGCATCCACAGTATAAACAGTATAGCAAAATCTATTTTATGTCATGGTGTATATATTGCCATGAGAAAATTTTGTGAAAAAACTTTCACAGTACCTCCACTACCAGAAGGTCAGGACATTAGGAAGTCAGGGGGGCGGTTTGCTCCACTTTCAGCCTGGCTGGCTAATCAATGATGCAGGAGGTCTGCCCTCATTATGAAGTGATTAAGAGATCATTTGGAGCAACAAACCAATGCACTTTTGCTTCCCCCTGCCCACCCAACTAAGAGTTCAACGATCAATAACTGGTATGTATGGCCAGAGGCTATTTACTGAGACACTTGTTTCCTTATTTCAGGCACTTCCTTTTATTAAACACAGAAGCGAAGAGAATCGACGTTATGTTTCTGTACTCTCCGCGGTGGCAAGAGGGAGTGTGTTGGGATGTCTATTCTATCTTAATCTTTAGGGAGTTCATATTATGCTACTGAGTGTTAAGGTTTTTTAAAATGAACTGGATTCTGGGTATTTTGGGTGACGCAGCTGAATGGGAGTTTTGGAAGATCTTTGCGCTTAGTCATCAGCTAATCCTTTAAAACAATGAAAATCCATGCACATATGAAGCCGCATTAGCTACTTCTTCACATAAAATATGCATGAAAAATGACAAGGATTCATTTTTGGATGATTCATTTTCTTTTCCTTTCAACAGAGATCCTTTTTGGTGTGCATGCTGCCTCCACGCTGCCCTGTGGGTAGCACGCACAACCTTGTTACACAAATCAGAGTGTGCGTGTGCCTATACTATGTGTAGGTACTCTTTCTTTCATGTTAAGGGAAACTGATACAGCAGAGAAAGAGACAAAACACATAAATCTGCAAATATTATGAAGCTGATGGCAGCATTTTAAAAAACAAAACCACAAACAAAACACAGAAACCTCAGTGCATGACTTTACATACAAATTAAACAAAGGAGAATAAGCCTCAAAAAGGAAAAAAAGAAAAACATACAACAGCTGAAGCTTCAAAATTTTAACAAAGATTCTGTCATGTGCCATAAGACCGTCTCTGGTCTAAAAATATCAATCTGAGGCAGTTTGCTGACACTGCCAGCCACAGGTTAAATTTTCCCCTGTAATTGCTGGACTCCAGCCACTGTGCTTCATGAAGCGTAACAGACAATCATCCAGTGTTCCTGCTGCGCTGCTTGTGGCGGTGGAGGGTTGGCAAGCGGAGCCCGAGCCCATGTTTGACAAGGGGTTAACGTTTCTGAAGAACAGCTCGACAAAACCACAGGAAGACAGCCAGTCTGGATGGACGGACCGAGGCCTGTCACTTGTCCAGTTTGTGGTCTGCCGCCTGCCGCCATCTTTTTCTTCTTCTCCCTCTAGCCTTTCACTGAACTCAAAGCTTTTCCTCCCAAAATTTACACACTCATCAGCTCGGCTATAATTTCCAGTCCTGCACTAACCACACCAGGGCCGCGGCAGGGAAGCCACTGCACGCCTGTTTTTGGAATCAAAAGTAATTACAAGCCTGCCAAAGATTCAAATCTAATAGCGGACAATTGGACTAGTGGGAGAAAAGGTAGTCAGCACTGACAACACCCACTGTATTCACCTTTACTTCCAGAAGCCCGCAATAACACATGTAACTAAATTGGCAGTATACATTATGTCTGAGCCACACGCAAAAACCGTGCAGGCCACTCTACCTGGAAGACACAGTGCACTGAATCAGCAAAACTTTTCTTCCAGGCACTGTAACAGAGTTGCTTCTGCTCAGTTGGAAATGCAGCTGAAAACTATTCAAAAAAAAAAAAAAAAAAGAAAAAAAAAAAGTCACGTTCAGTCAGAACAGTGATGGAGGATCCACTTCATCCATGCTGCAAAAGGCACGAGACCCGTCTGCCTGCTATTCTTAACCCGCCCATTTGTAACGCTTGATGCAACATGTTAATGTGATTTCTTACCAGCTGTGGCCAAACGGGGCCAGACCTGGAGGCCAAGGCCTGGTGGTCTCAGCAGATAGCCTGGACCGGCCTGTGCTGTGTCAGCCCTGGATTATGGATGAAGGGGAGCCTTTGGGGCTGACAGGTAATAATTCACTCCCCAGGGGTCCCACACCCTTCACTGGACACAACGCAACCAGCCAGGAAGGGGGGGAGGGGGTGTGCGAGTGTGTGGAGGGACACAGCCTTGGAGCTCACATCTCCACAGCCAACACTCTCCCCCTTTTTTCCACCATCTCCTTCAAGAAGCGGGGCTCTCATTGGCTGCCCCGTTGCCACGGGTAACCAGCCATTATCAAAATGAAATATGAGGTGTCACAGACCGGTGCCTCTCTCAGGTACAGGGCCAAACAAAGTCCCATATGTCGCGGATGAGGAGCTGAGATTAACTGTTGCTTCCTGAAGCACAGCACTGTGCCGGCCCGTTCTTCAGACCTCGGCAGTTGCAAAATGCCGCCATGTGCTTGAAGCGCTTCAGACAAATCACTGTTGTCGAGGTGCCACAACAATAGCCCAAAAAATATTATCCGATGCTCTCAAGTTCCACTGAGCTTGAAATGGGGGGGAAATAAGCGTGAGTGCAGCAATTCAGCAACTGCAAGTTCAGCTGAGGATTTAATGTAATGTGTCTTCATGTGTCCCGGCGATGGTTCCTTTTTTCCTCTGGCCAATCCAAACTGCACACCAACTATGTGTGCGCTTGTGTATTCGCGTTATATGTAGCTATGTTCAGATATTGAGCACTTTATCTCGATGATGAAAATGGAAATGGGCTTGCTGAACCTCCCCCAGGGCCACAGTCCTCAGTCCTGGTTAGGAGCCTATTTCAAACATCATTACCCTGAGGACCATTAGGAAGATGCCATCTGCACACGCGGGGGCCCACCATCGGGGGCCTCTTGTCATTTCAAACTAAAAGCAAGCGCCGAAATGGAAATCGGAAATAAAATTACACACTGGGCTAAATGCACCATTAACCATGCTAACTGAGCGACGAACCTATCAGGGCCTGAAAATGAGAGCTGGACGAAGAGCGAGCAATTTTCAGCGGTGACGAGGAAATGAATGCACTGCTGGTACTTTGCGCTCTCTTACATTTTTGACTATAACTCACCCGTCAGCAGAATGTGACTTTCCAAATAGTGCCGTGTGAAAACGAGGAAAAAAAAAAACAAAAAAACAGAGGAGTTGATTGTGAGCGTGGGAGACTGCCACAAACGAGGGATGAATGTAGATTTGTATGCACTATGTATAGTATAAGAGGGAGTACAGACAAATATGCTGGCATACAAGACAGACTCCAGCAGCACCTCTTCTTGTCAGCAGACCGGTAACCTGTCAAATAAAATAACCTGAAACCACATTGCAATGTCCTCTGAGCAGCACAGAGTGCTAAGTCACTGTACAACTGCGGTGGGAAACCGCAAGCCATCGGTGGCCTCTCCATCCTGTGATATCACTGCAGCAGCTGAGAGGAGCAGGGACAAGGCAAAACCAAAGAAAATCACAAGATCCAACCACAGTATCTCCATTTAAACATCTGACTGATTGGAGCAGGAGGTGCATGATGTTCCCCCTGCTCCAACAGCCAAAACAAGAGGCACATTCTGAATAAGCAGAAGTTACCTCTGCTGTTCAATCAAGGCAATGTAACCCTTAAGCTAACCATCAATTTTTAAAATGCCTGCAAAACTTTTGCAAGCCCAAGGATGGATCAGAGAAAAATAACGAGATCAGACTGCCTTTGCTGCCTTTGAGTCAGGCAAGAAGGCGCATGTTACCTTGCAACAGGCCAAGATTGAAAAAGTAGTGGTGTAGTCTATCTCTGTTTTTGCACAGAAGAGATTTATTTATTGTTGAAATGTTCTTAGCCTCAACTGAAACTGAACACCCACTGAGGGAGATGAGAGGGCTAATGCACAACAGGCTGAGACAAATCATACTCCCATTTCTGCAGAGGATGTCTCAAGAGCAGCCCTGAGCATCTATTTCAACATAAATAACCACCAGCGGCTCCTGGGAATGTAATGAGAGAAAAAACACAGGTTTCTAATCTCTTTGTGCATTGCTGGCAATACTGAGGTCCAATACTGACTGCTGCTGGAGCCCTGCGTGCAAAAGCAGAAACCTGTTAGAACAATGAGCTCATCGTTTTCCCTTCCGAGTTTGGCATTTAGACAGAACTGCAGCTGAAGTAAGCACGTTTTAGCAGGTAAAATCTACGCAAACTGAGAGGGAAAATATGTGGTTTCAATTTAATCGAACAGTCACGCAACCACTGTTTTCCCCCCCCAGGCACTCGCAAGCCCAAATTAATTTGTTAATGTTATCTGCTAGTAAAAAAAAGGAGCAAATTCCCCAATAGATGCTTATTTTCTTCGCACAAACTGGCCCTGAGTAAACACATTTAGTGTGTTGCCTTAGTAAAATAAACCACAGTATCCGAATTCAATCAGTGTCTTGGGCAAGATGCCACTCAGAGACCCGTTATCAGCTGTTAATTCGTGACAAGTTGCTGAGGACTGCAACAACAATCGATGTAAAGCGAAAACATGATTTCAGTGTTGCAGGTTTTGACATAATGAGACATTTAGTTGCTGCCGAGACAAAGCACATATAAATCTGCGACTGTGTGTCAAAACCCGACCACATCGCGGTTAAAGAGGACTACAAAAAATATATTTAATAGCTCGCAAAATCAGTGTAACGTCAGCTGATACGGGCTTGTAATTACTGCTATTCATCCGCAGTGTGAAAATGTCCAACACTCCCAAAAAAAAAAAAAAAAAAACAGCCGAGGAAAAAGAGACAGGCGGCTTATCTGAAGCCCAAATTGAACTTGAAGAGAGTGAAGGAAGAGTTTGGGCTAAAAAGACGTGTCAGACATGGTGCGTTTACGTGACTGGAGTGGATGTGGAGGTTTAAAAGCGGTACACACAGTGAAATAATCTCTGCCGTGGCAAACTTGGAGCATGAGACTCTTAATGAGCAAAGTAAGCGCAGCTGCAGCAGCATCGCAAAGTCTCCCAACTAGCAAGCACTTCTTACCTTATTGTTTCCTTCGTAGCTCCAGTGTGGAAAAAAAAATACTCGTCGTCTGTCTGAGCAGAGACGAAGATGTAAACTCGCGGTGAAAAAGACAAAGAATATGTTAGTTTAAGCTAGTTTTCTTCGGCAAACGGTTAGTATTCCCAGAGCGCCAGAGCAGCGAAAAGGCGCCCCTCACTACTGTGACAAGACTGAAGCCAGACTGAAATCACAACACTTCGCCAGCCGCTCAGGCCACACCCCCGCGGTATACTTTGACAGGAGTTCTAACCAATCACAAGCGAGCATAGGGTTTCGTCTCGTGTCCGATTGGTCGAGTGAAGGAGCTTTTGTGTAGCGCCCCGCCCAGCTCGGCTCACTTTTCTCCCAGATGTTGAATGCTTGAACAACAGGACCCCATGTAAACCCAGCCCGCCAATCACAGCGCAGGACAGGGGATTTAAACACACACATTAGCTTCACTTTATGGGAGGAGTTAACGCTATTTAAATAAATGTAAAAAAAAAAAAAAAAAGAAAATTAAATCCCATATTATTTTCTTGTAAATTATCTTGTATTACACCATACTAGCAAATGTTGGTATTATAATTATTTTTATACTAACACATCAATCAGTTGTCATAATTTCACAGTTTTCCGTTCATGTGTTATTAGTCACAAGTAATTTCTAAATGTGACTAATGTGCTGATTCATGAGCAAAGAATAATACAGTTTGTACAGTTATATAAAGTCTACAGGAGCAATTATTATAATTAAATTATTTTCATCACTGATTAATGAGTCATTATTGTTTTGGTTAATCATTTAACTATTTAGTCTATGAAATGTCCTAAAATAGTAAAAAAAATTAAAAATTTAAAAAAAGGAAAAATCTCTCTAAATTGTTTGTTTTATTCAAAAAAACTGTCCAAATATATTCAGTTTACAATGATTAAAAAAACAAACTGTAAATCCTAAAAAAAATCCTTGGCATTTTTTTCTTGACAAGTGACTTAAACTATTAATTTATCAGAACTAATCATCAATTATCTGTCAATTGACTAATTAATTAGTTAAACTTTGATTCAGCACTACTATACAGTGTTTAGTCCACTCCAAACCATCATTGTGAAACAAAATGCAACAACACATACTGCATAAATAAATAAATACATATAATGCATGTACACAGTGATTGTCTCTTCCAAACACATCGTGTTCCTATAGGTTTACTTTGTAGATGAGACACTAAAAATGCAAACTGCGTGTTCTCTGCATGTTCTAATGTTTGCAGAATGAACGCTGAATATAATTTGAAAGCCGAGGACAAAGTGTACCAACAACAGCTAATTAGTTGGTGATGGTGATGTGTAGTACATTTCCAGAAACACTAATAAGACACCTGCGCAAGAGATGGCAGTGCTGAGACATTTGATCCGACTGTACATCACCATTTGATGATAATCTAATAGATGGTCATGGACTCACTCATTCATTCATCTTTAGTCTTCATCTATTCCATTTCCATTTCAGTCACTCTTTCTTGTCAAAATGTTCCTGTTTTTTTTTTTTTAAAAAAAGGACTACAGTTCAAGTGGCTCATGCAGCAATTGTCTACAGTGGTATTTATACATATACTGTAGCCACTTGGTAGTCAGATAAATAAAATGCCCTCCTTTCAGGTCATGCTTGTTCATTACATTCCTCTTTGGCCTCAAGCCGCAGAAAAATGGTTGTGTGTTTGTGGTTAGCTCTGACTCAACCCTGATAGATTTGCTCCAGTCATTTCTCTTGGCAGTGTGATGCTGCCTGTTGTGGTGAGATTCTTTTGAGGGAAGGGAAAGGGCAAGAGCTCAGAGAGCCATGATTTGCGTGGACACACTAAATCTTTGGCCACCCTCAGTTCACCATAACACTCTGCCAGTAATGGTTTTGGCAGAACAACGGCTTGATATAGTATATTAACAAGCTGTTTTTGTTTAGAATTTTCTTCAGAGTAACAGGACAGCGGTTGTATCCCCAACCACTGGATGCAAACACCTTTAAAGCCTGGGGGTCTGCTGCGTCTTCATGTGCACACAAAGCTACTCTGACAAAATGATTGCTGAGTTGACTGTTATTGGTATTGTTAAAGAACCAGTTCAGTGTTTTGAACAGTATGCTTTATTTGCTTTATTGCTGAGAACTAAATGAGAAGATTGATACCACTCTCTGAGAGTGGTATCAATCTTCTCATTTAGTCTTGCCAACAAAGCACATTTCCCAAACTGTTGAAATTATTCCTTTAACAATGATGCCCTTTTTTTTACAAACAAATTGAGGTTTCAGTTTGTGGATCCTGGAGTTATTTTGTGATGGCATTTTGTAACTTACTCCCTCACCCTGGCTTGTCAACTTCATTTCGTGACTTTCAGTGTACAATGGGGAGCGAATTCTTTGCCTCTTATCTCACAAAACCACACCTACAGCAAAAACAACAGAGGAGTTGAGAAATTTGAACACAATAATTGGTTAGAAAAGGGCAGCAATGCTGTGGGCTGTCATCATCATTCAAACTGGCGCTCACTTGTTTGTATAGGACCAACAAGGAAGTTGCCACAATAAGCCAGCAAAAATTTTGCCAAGACACAAACAGCACAGGTGGATATGAGCATATGTTTGGCAAACCAGATGTACATTTTCATTACTTTTTCCTAGTTTTATCTTTCTTTACCCCAACAATTTTAGGTGTAATGGCAGCATGATAATCAGACTGAATTGCCTTCTTGCTTTGGTCTTGAACCAGGTTAAGTTTACAGGTAACAGGTGCATTAAAAAAGCAGCAGCTTGCACAGTAGTTTGTGAACACTGGACAATGTGTTATTGTCATTTTGGAATACACTGAGAGACACAGAACCTGTTCCATTGTTTGGGTATTTTTAGCCATGTTAGCAGCATGGCTCTATGGATGGCAATGTTGGCCTGTTGGTCGGGTCACCACTATGGTCCAGACTGAAATATCTCAACAGCTACTGGATGGATTGTCACAGAGGATGAATCTTACAGACTTTGGTGATCCGCTGACTTTTCTTCTAGCGCCTCCAGCAGGTCAAGAGGTTCCCGTATCCTGTGATATATCTCAACATCTACAAGATAGATTGCCACAAAATTTGGTGCAGATATTCATGGTTCCCAGACAATGTATCCTAATGACTTTGGTGATCCCCTGACTTTTCCTCTAGCGCCACCATGAGGTTGGCATTTGTGTTTTTTTGTGAAATGTTTCAACAAATTGTGGACTGATTGCCATCAATTTGGTACACATATTCATGTCCACCTCAGGATTAAACTTGTCCAGTATTTTTGATTTATGACCAAATACCTGCCAAACTAATGACATTTCCATCAGCCCCAGCTGTACTTTTTGTTTTGTGCTAACTAGCAAATGTGAGCATGCTAACATGCTAAACTTAAATGGTGAAAATGGTAAACATTATACCTGCTTAACATCAGGATTTTAGCATTGTCATTGTGAGTAGATTAGCATGCCAACATTAGCATCTAGCACAAAGCACCACTATGCCTAAGTATAACCCCACAAAACCTAGCATGGCTTCAGACTCTCAGTCTTATTATACACAAGAACAAGAAAATAAATAAATAAACAAATAAAGAAAGAAAGAAAGAAAATAAAAAGAAAATAACAAAGTGCAAATGTCAGTTAAATTGATGTTTTCCTTCAGATTTTATTTAAAAGAATATTACATGCACCATGAATTATACGTCACATGTGAGTATTTATTTTGTCATTGCCTCTACCTGTTCATAAAGCACTTACTAAAGGACTAAAGCACAATGTAAATAAAGGTTATTATTATTATGATAACTTCAATACATATGGTGCAATGTTCACACCAACACTTGTGCAATACCCCAATGCACAGGGCCTGTAACCCAAATACCAAACATGTTAAACACAAGATGTTCTTGTGACCATGACAGGAGTGTTGAAAACTGGTCCTGCAACCTATAGATTGAGTAAGGATTGACAATCATCCTGCAGTACATCAACAAATGCCTGCAGTGAGGGTGAAGCATGTGAGCACAATGGCTGAATTCAAGCCTCCTGTTTTGGAGTCCGCTGGAACGACTCGAAGACTCGCGTCACCTTAGAGCCAATTATGGGAAACACACACAAGCCATATATTTCATGTTTTGGTCCCATGGGACTCTTTGAGGGAGCAAAAGCACGGAAAGCTGATGAACAGAAAGGGAAAAGTGTGGGGTATGAATCCAGCATAATGATGACAATGTTCCACAAGGCTATGCTGTCTCATCCTCTCACAGGACTGCAAAGACAGTCTGTAAACCAGAGAGAATATATACCTCTGTTTACCAGGAAGCTGGGCATATCCTGCCTGTAAGTAATCATTAATATGTAAATGTATTAGTGTTATTCCATTGGGAGAATACAACAGGAACTAACTTGGATTGATAGTGTGAGCAAACAGATTAAAATAATGTGCAATTAGTCTTTTTCAACTTTGGATCTACTGAATGTGTGTATGTGATTGAACGGTATGCATAATATAATATGGTAATGTTTAAGTTTGTGTCTTTGTAAATGTATTCAGCTTGAATTCACATTGAGTGACATTGTTATTCTGTTATGGTACAATGTGGTGAATCTTATCATGTAAGGAGTTTTATTTTAAAATATAGCACAGTATGAACTTGTCAGTTTATGCTGTATTTGATATATGATATACATACCAAACAATACACTCTGTAAATGACGGGAAACATTTTTTTGCTGTTGGCTCTGATTTGCATATTTGATTTAAAATGAAAGAAATTCAGCTTTCATCTTCAATTTTACATCTACACCAGCTGAGCTGAACTGTTGTAATTAAAGGCGTTTATATAATGTGCATTTTGGGGGACCAACGTCTACTGTGTGGGACAATTTAAGATTAAGAATCCCTTCCAGTAATGTTTTAAGACATATCAAAATACTTTGCTTTGACTAATTATTTGCGTCTGATATATTTTTTCCACAAAAAGTTCAATTACCCAGTTAAAAACTGTTATAATTACAGATTATTTCTTCTCCCTCATTGAAAAATCAAAAGTCTATGAATATACACATTTTGTTCATTTCAAAAGTTGTGTAAGTTGCATAGTGGACCATGATTGATAGTCGCGATGTCACAAATAATGCTCAGAGGTGCCTTAAAATCTAATTTAAGGTGAGCACAGGGAAACGACCCCTTTAGCAGAGGAATGTTAGAACATCTTTCTAGTGTCAAACTCTACACAGTGAAGCTCAGACATCCAAGTGAAGCAACAGTTAAATGGAGTTATCATATCTCAGACCCACAGACATCAGCATACAGTTGGTATCTTCCCTGGTGATGCTTTGGCATCAGTCTGGTCTCAACCATAATGCCAAAAGGAATGTTGGACAATTCTGCAAATACATGGATGATGTTCAATGATAACATTCAATGCCAGTGTTTTAAAATATATATATATATTCCTACAATATCCATGCATGGCAACTACACCGTGGATAAAGTGTGGTTACAGTTAGGTAAGTAAAACACTTGCTAGAGGTTGGAGCGAGATCTTATTTAGAGTAAAAAAAACAAAGCCACTCCTTAAAAAGCAGCGGCCCACCAGTGGGTCAAATTATTATTCAAACCCACAGAACTACCAAATATGTCAAACTCAAATTAAAGCTTAACCTTATAATCATTTCAAATCAAATTAAATGTGCTTGGCCAAAACAATTTAAACATGACACTATACAGACTGCACCATATAATGTATAGTCCTAATCACATCAGGCAGCACTGATGTAAAGTGTACATTTCCATGTACTGTAGAGTGAAAGCCATACATATCAATGGCTTCTTAGTACATCTGATCTAAATGTGTATTTTAATATATTGACCACTCAGCTAAGTGATGACTTATTAACATGAGCAGCCATAAGGGGGGACTGGAAACATAGCCATTTGGCTGCATTAGTGATACGCTGTGTGTATCTGGTGTCTGTGTGATCTTAATCCAATACTGGGAATCATAATCCCCACCAGGTTTCTCAACTAAACAAAGATTAAGAGAGATTTGGTTGTTTGTTTATCATCTGAATTAATGTCAGAGGTCAGCTTCGGGACAAATAGAAGCAGAACAAATGAAGCTCTATTTCTCTCTCTCACACACTCCTTCCATCTCTGCCAAAACACTGAGCCTCAGACAGAAATCTAATGCTGTCACAAAATGTCCACTTGATGCACTTCGCTCACTCGCACACAGATGTAAACACATACACGATACCCCTCCAGTGTATGCAGTGTTGCATGCCAATGACTTTGCGTTAAGCCATCAAACAGCATATGGTTGGAAGAGATGGCCATTAAGCTCCTCCTGTTTAAACAGCACTACTACTGCTGCTACTAGTAATAATAATAATAATAATAATAAATTTTATTTTTAATGCACTTTTAATTCACAGTGAAACTCAAAGTGCTACAATATTAATAACATAGAACACACAACATAAAGAAAATAGTAATAAAAGTTAGGATGAAAAAGCCTTCCTGAATAAAAAGGTTTTTAGGCCCTTTTTAAAAGAGTCTGGGGTCTGTGCTGCCCTCAGATGGTTAGGAAGGCTGTTCCACAAGTGCGGCGCGGCAGAGCAGAAGGCTCGATCCCCCATGGTGCAGAGCTTAGTACTGGGGGCCCGGAGAAGCAAGCTGCTGGCAGATCTGAGGGTGCGGGTGGAGGTTTGTGGTGTGATCATTTCCTGTAGGTAGGGAGGTCCGTTGATGGATATGAATCCTGAAGGAGACAGGGAGCCAGTGCAATGAAAACAGAACTGGTGTTATATGTTCGTGTTAATAAAATGGTAATATTAACAATAGTTGGAAAACGTAGTTATCCCCCTGAGCACAGAAGCTAGGAGCATTTGCAGTTGCTAATGTCCTTAGATCCATTATGTGGAGGTTATGACTCACTTATCTCGCCATCTTAAGACATGAAGCCATTACCTCATCATCATGACTGAATTATTTCATTATCTGCAGATAACATTGGTGCTCATGTTTATTTTTCTAAGCTCAGTATCTCAATATAACAATACAATTATAATGGTATTTCGAGGTATCAAATATTGTTTTCTTGTGACCACATTTTAAAAATGTCTAATTATCTCAGGATAATGGAATTATATTCTTCATTTGTAGTTTATCCCTGTCATCAGAGTCATTCCTCCCAGCCATGAAAGAGAAAGACGTCCCAGGGGAGAAAAGTGACAGATAAAAATGTAAATATGTAATGATAGATAATGAAATCATAAAATTATGGTCACAACAGGATGGTTAAACATCCTGAGATTTTATTTGCAACATTTTGACCAACAGGTTGCATACATACAGCAAAATGACCAGTGACATAATCATCTAATCACATAGAAACATTAATATGACTTTTAAAAGAAGTCTTGCACAATTTTTCAATCAATAAGTCACAAATGATACAATTAAAATAGAAATATCAAAATTAATTAATAAGGTGGGGGGGGCATAGGTTAACAAGACACTAGGGGGCAAGAAGAGTCATTAAAAATAATGTGTCAAATATTCAATTAATATGAGTATGAATATAAATAGACTGGATAGATTAGAAGAGGAATATCACACATGCCATGTGTGCATGTACAGTGGAGGAAATCAGACAGAAGAAAAAAATATATACAGTATACCTAGGCTAAGATTATATGTGTCAGAGGGACTAGAAACAGTATAATTAAATCATTATCACTGGACAACAGTCTTGTAAAATAAATATAAGCATTGCAAACACTCAAAGATCTTATAGCTCATTGTTTTGGTTTTACAGCCCCTAACTTTGCTGTTGTGGTTCAGTCTCTCTGCTTTCATCAGGCTCGTTTCCAGCTGCAGCAGGCAGCTGTTTTCAGCGAAAAAAGCTCTGATAAACACACAGTACGCTAGCTGCCCAGAACCAAACAGCAGACAGACTTTAGCAGCTAAGGATCCAGATATTTTCTCAAGAGTTGGTGACCAAAAAGGACTAAAGGAGAGTGAATATTTGACTTAAGTTTGTCAGGTGGCCAAAAACACCACTCTAAATGAATGTTAATGTTACTCTGTGTCTGTTGTATGTATAAACAGGCAACTGTTTGCTGACAACTTTATATTTAATGCAGCAATAAAATGTCAGTCAAATGTATCTTGATTTATGAATTTGAACTGATGCACCCATAATAATGCAAGCCACAGCATAGCTGTAATTTTGTTCACATATATACAGCCAACACTAAAATCTGGAGGCAACACTGAAATATTTGTTGTGCAAAATAATTTGTATTATTTGTGTTCATTCATTCTTATATTTGAGCTAAATACTTAATCCAGTGTGCTTCATACTTGTAGATCTTCTCTGTCTGACACTCCAGGAAAGTTGCTGAGTTGCTGACACTGCAGTTTGAACTCTGGACCTCAAAACCCCTGACCTGCACTAGTCTACCCATCATCCTCTGTGGCTAAAACACCACCATGTGGTTAACATCCATGTGAGTGAACACATGAGGGATCTCATGACATTCAGCTAGGAGCTGGCCTGATGCACGTGGTAAATGTTTTGTGTTACTCTCCGGCACAACAAAAACACATCTGAGGGCAGCACAGACCCCAGACTCTTTTAAAAAAGACCTAAAAACCTTTCTGCTTAGGAAGGCTTTTTCATCTTAACTCCTATTATTATTTTCTTTATGTTGTGTGTTCGATGTTTTTAATACTGTAGCACTTTGAGGTTCACTGTGAATGAAAAGTGCGGTATAAATGAAATGTATTATTATTATTATTAATCTTTCTATGTATCGGAACACTATAAAATCACCAAATATGGAGCTATGTGGTTTTCAGCAGACAGTGACAAAGTATAATAACTTGATGCAAAAAGCAGGAGCCAATTAGAATGATATATACAGCATAGACTTGATTCAATTAGTTCAATCTCTTTATTCTGTTAAAAGGAATACGCTGGACATCCGTCATTCTAAAGTGCTCCAGCTTTTTGCATCAGTTACAGTGCTGCAAGGTTTCACCTAATAAAATACTATATGGTATACTTCCCCCTGAAGCTTTTTTTTCAATCATCCATTTTCATTTACAGTGAAGGCCTTTAGCTGACAAATTCCAGTGAGCCCCACAGCAGAATGAGCTTCACTTCCAAGATCACCATCATTACAAGAAACCAATACTAAGAAGGTCAGGGGTTACAGCCACAACGCCCGCAGAACTCTGCGGTGACAGAATGATGAAATGTCGAGGCAACAGACAGTAAATAGGCGCTAAGTGGAGAAGAAGAGGGGTTTCTGATGAGACAGTACGAGAGCGCACAGAGAAGAAAGATGTGGAGAGGGGATATGATTCAATGTTTAGGCGGGGGGGTCAATATTAGGCGCTTCTTGAAGAGATGAATTTTCAGTCTTGGGCAAGGAGTGACTCCTCTATTATGACTAGAATAGGAAGGTCATTCTACCATTAGGGAGTCGACCTGGAGTGGATCGATGACAAGGCAGGTGAAGGAAAGCACTAAGTGAGAGGAAGAATACAGAAAATGGATCGGCATGTTGATTTGTACTGTAAACTGAAAGGTCAGAGTGCATTGGCTAGGGTTAGAGTAACAATTTGTGCACACAAATTAGTAATTCATACCCCCGAAATAATGATTTGTGTGTGCAAATTAGATGAACATTAATCTGTTAACCTCTATACATTTATAACCCAACACTGGTGTAACTGCCAAAGCCTTAAGTAAAGTCACGTATCTCAGTCCAAAATCCTTTCAGCCCATTGAGATTGTCCATGATCTGACCACGTTCACTGTTTAATTTGCACTGCATTAACAGCAGCATGTGTGCGCCTTGAACAGCAGCCAAAGCTGGCACAGACTAAACAAGGAGTGCCAAAATGACGTCCAATGTAGCATCAAAATGGAGTGAGAAGAAAAGTGTTGAGGCGGATAAAGTACAACATGCTCTAGTTGTTTAAATACCTTTACTTAACCTTAAACTTTAAAGATTTGCTCTCTTTCAGGAACCCTGCAGGCTCAGGGATTAAGCCAGCGACCTTCCAGTGACAAGCTTCAGGCCACCTGACATACTGCAGCATCTGTGCATTTACCCATTGATCCATAAATGTGCATTTTAAAGTCCAGAGTTTGGGTTTTCTGCTCTGTTGTTGGAACCAGAACCAGAACAACTGTCACATCAGAAGAACTGAATTTCAGCATTAAGCCTGAAGCTTCTTTTGGACAAAAAGAAGCTGGAAGGGTCATTCGCTTCCAAGTTATTTGGAGACACCATTAGAGGAACTGTATCTTAAAGAAATAGTTTGACATTTTTGTTTTCTTGCCAAGAGTTTGATGAGAATATGTGTATTTGCCAAAATATTGAACTATTCCTATCTGAACCTTTGCAATGGCTTCAACACTAAACATGTACAAGTGCTATATGAACAAAGATGATGATGATGATGTTGACCAGGGATGGTCTATGATCTTATTTTTGTAGCCTGATACCAGTTGTTCTGGGTTTTGCAGCTGCCAACGCTAATATTTTAAAATGTGTGCTATGTGTTTAGATTTAAAAGAATATTTTATGGACAGTTTTCATTTTTATGACAAAAAACAGAATCTACATTAAAAAAAACAACAGACAAGACAAAGAAACAGAAGCACGAAAACAAACAAGCCTTTCATAAACTTATAAACTAAACTAATCAGTCTCTCGAGATGTTATCACAATATGTATTCACATTTTGAATACAGTGATTCTGTTTTCAAGCACATTTTATTTTTGCACGCTCAGCATGATATTGGAGATGTTGCACAACAAATGTTGCACAACTCAGATGATTATTTTCAAATCTATAGATCAAAGATTCCCTTCTTCTTGCCTTCTTCAGGATGAAGAAGCTTTGTTTGGTAGAATTTAAAATAAAAAGATTGCATCAGAGTTAGGAGTGTGCAGTTTTCTCTGCCTTTATTTGATGTTGGACCAGCTCCACACTAGAATATGTGTGTGTTACTTCAGTTCTTTAAGATAATATTAGACCAAGTGGTGCAAGAACCCACGGCATCAAAATATTTATGGTTGCTAGCCTCTTACAGCTGCCACCCATGAGCAGGTTTAGTGCAATTGTATCATCATATTCTCAGTATACAATATAAAGATTGTTTCCCAACTCTGTCCTTGCCCTTCTGTTTCTATTCGAAGCATCAAAAGACATAGTCTGACCTGAAGGCATGCTGATTATTATGAGCCATCATAATCCTCCAAACAGCCACCTCATACAGTGCCCCTAACTTTGTTGACAATTCTTGGCAGACTTTCCATTTCAAAAGTGAAAACACTCAAAGTGGATTTCAGAGAAAAAACCGTTCTGCTATAACAAGATCACAATCTTTTCTGTAAAAAAGAAACACACAAAACAGCAAAATGACAACATGAAAGTGGCTGAAATGGGGGATGAGATGGGAAACGAGTGGGGTAATCTGTGGGAGAGTGTTTCTCAAAGGCACTTCAGAAACCCATCGTCTTGGCAGTCGAAGGGCCCAATTTAGAGGAGAGGATTACAACACCAGATTATCTCAGCAGAGTTATCAAGGCTGCCCTCCCAAATAGCATCATTACCCATTTGAAAGAACACAAGTGTGGATGGAGAGATGGAAGAAGAAGAGGAGCAGCTATCTTCACATCCCCTCTGTTATTGTGCGCTGGTGGATCTGCCTGATGGTTTTCAGGATTCCAGGGATTATTACTCTGAGAATTGTGCGGGAGTTCACAATAGCTTACAGCTGATCCTGTACACAAACACATCACCTGCTGCTGAAGGTTTAAACGTAGGACGTGCATACAAACAAAAATAAGAGCGTAGTCGAGCGCTGAACTATGACTGAAATCCAAGTTCCAACTCAAATCCCAAGTTAGAAACCTATAAGTGATTTTCAGTGTTACATTTGTGCGTGAGGGGAGCAGAAGTTCAAGTCCAGTCGAATCAAGTCAACTTATGTGTCGAGCCCAATATCACATGTAATGTCTTTATGGGCTTTACAGACAACAGCAAGTATTCCTGACCTACGGTAGGCCTCAGCCCCAGCTTCATAACAACATAAGGAAATGGAGAAAGTTAATTCTTGACCTTTGAGTAATCTCACCAAAAGGCCCATTTAGTGGCTGTTTCTGGAGCTTTCTATGGTACATTCCTTAGCAGATGAAGTCAGGTGAAGCACATGGTATTGTCGGTGTTCAGATTTCCACTTTCAGGACTTCTCGCCCTTGTTGACTTTAAACTTGAGATTGAAAGTTAATTCTTGACCTTTTTAAACAGGAGTTGGAAAAGCAATCTCTCCAGAACAGCTACTGAGTGGACCCTGTGGTGAGATTGTTTTGCCAAATGCTGATTCCAAGGTCAGGAATATTAATTTCAGCCTGCTCTGAGTGCTTTGTTTGCAATGCTACCTCTACTTCCTCCTTGTGATGACATTGTTCATGATTGTTCGTGCATGCCCACAAATGACCGTCTGTTCTGTTGCCTTTGTTGCTAAGGTTGTTTGTTCCATGGGTTGTTCATGTTGTCCACTTGCTTATTTCGGATCGGATTATAGCTCGAACATGTACGGATGTATTTGAAAAGTTTCCACTTCGAGTAAAGAACGAAAAAAATAAGTGAAATCCTGCTACTGCTCTTTGTTTATGTAGCCTCAGGAACCGCCTGAAGTCTGCCGAAGGGCAGCTCCTGGAAGCTGGCCAGTCAGAACAGAGTGGCCTCATCCGGAGGGAGGTCTTAAAGAGACAGGAACTAAAACGGCCTGTTTCAGACAGAGGCTGAACTGAGGGGCTGCATAAAGAGCCACTATAAGATAAATAAAGAGTTTTTTGAACTGTAAATCATGCAAAGATATTCCAGTAGAGCCCCAGAATAAAAATATAGACTTTGAAATGTGCATGATACATCCCCTTTAACAGTGACTATAAACTGATTATTTTCTCCTTATATTACAACTTTCTAGAGATATGAAATCACACCCAGTTTCTTGATTAATTCTCATCGCTCTAAATAATAGTTCAGCGCTATTTCTGAAAAGCTGAGTGATGATAATGTTTTTTTCCTGGGTTTGCATTCTAAGATAAATGAATATCTATTGCACTGGATGGTAAAATGTGAAAACCTCATTATTCAAAAATGGATGAAATGATTACTTTAGTATTCAACAAGTGCTTCCATTATTTTAAATGGCAACACAAACAACATGTAGTGTTGCTATTTGATGCCCGTAGCATACACCAGACTATCCATACAGCTGAAAGTAGAAAGTAGACGGAGAAAGTGGTCAAGCACAGAAGGTGTGATGTGTCAATCTGGGGACTGGATGTGATAAAATTGCTGTTTTTCTGGTGCGTTGACACTAAATAGGACAGTGGCATAACCTGATGCATGGAAATGCATCTTCACAGGTTGATGCAATGCAACTGGTGTGTGTTGCCCGTTCAACACTTTGAACAAAGCACTGTGGAAACCTCACAGGAGCTGTCCAGAGCGAGGGCTGTGGATTATCTCCGGAAGTCTCATCAGCCAATATCTCAAAATCTGGGCTGAGAAATCAGAAATCAGGGCTTGAGTTGCCTCAGATACTACATTTGGGACTTGCAGTTGGGACTTGACCACACCCTTGATGATCACCGGCCCAGGGCGTTCCTGTTCCCTCATCATAATCACGATGAGTACTTTTTGTTTGGTACAAGAGGAAACAGAACTTGCGGCAGTGTTTTCTCTAAACAAAGGTCTTCATTCATGTTGCTTGTCAGTAAAGAAGCACCTCTAGACGTCCAGTGACCCTGTCATGTGGTCGTCATCAGGGCTTTGTCTTAACTTCTTACTTCACTCGGCCATGCAAAAGAGTCGGCTGCATGAGAAGCTGCTCTGGGCTCACTGCAGCAGTCAGTTTGTCACAAGGATTACGGCGTCATATCCATCAAAGCCAAGTAAACAATTGCAGGAACAGCACATGGTGAGACAGCTGTGGACTTCTCTGAAATTCATCACAGTGACGCATGATGCTTCTCACCTCACAAGGTCACAGGGGAAAAAGTGTCTGTGTGATACTGGGAGCACTTTTGCTCTGTGTGTAAAAAGTTCTGAAATTTATGATCAAAGGTGAAGCGAGGTCCCTCAAACAGAAGCATTAACACATGCTCATCCACCCACCAGCTCCACAGTGAGATAGGTGTTAGAGACACAGAGAGGCTGGCACGGATGTCGATAGGCAGGCACTGGGCCCTTAAGGGCATGTGAATAACAAATGAGAATGATTTTTTAGTGGGAGTTGGGAGGTTGGTGGGAGATTCGGCTGGCTCAGAGCCCCATCCTCATCTGCCGGGCTGCGCCTGGTGGGCTGCGGGTCGAGGCTGGGTAAGGGGGCCTCTTACACCTCTCCCCCGGGATGTTTACCAGCCAGGCTCGGCAGCTCACATTGGGCTGACCTTCCAAGCCTGCTGGCTCCCTAACTGTCTCTCTCTCCATCACTGGTGGGCAGTTAAACAGCGAGTCGCGTTACAAAACGAGCCAGAGAAGCCCTCTTGCCCTGGGCGGATCAAGGGCGGTATTTTAAACAGATCAGATCGCACCATTTGCAGCCTTCTACAGTGTGGGGTGAATAAATCTCTGAGCTTTTAAACAGCGGTGATTAAACGTTTTACTGCGTCCGTCTGCCATGCCTCTGGAGTGGGAACTGGTCCGAGAGCAATTTTTTTGTTCACCATTTGTTTAATGACTACCAATAGGCTATTGATGTTTTTTGCACTGCAGAGAATGTCTAGAGTCAAATACTGGCCTTGTTATTAAAAGCTTAATCTTCCCAGCCCTCAATATCAGTTTTCCCACAGAAAAGGTTAGCCAGACACTCTAATTTGTAGAGGGTGAGACGTGCAGATGAGCAGAACGTAGTAGTTGTAGTTTGTCAAGATAATGTCAAGATATTAATATCAAGAAAATGTCAAGATAATATCAAAGCCAATAAAACATGAACGGTTGGCTCTTTGAATTATTATTCCTGATTTTTGTTTAGAAACTGTATTAACCTACAAAGGGAAACTGGGTTAATGCCAGAGCAGATGTTGGAATTCATTATTGATAAACTGGATTTATTGATTTGGATTTAGGTGAAACTTGAATGAATCCTGTGAGGAAATCAGATCTTTCTAGAAACAGAGAGAAAGATAAGAAAAATACAATTATAAGCAATTATACCATGAACATACAGAGTACAGTAACTGATAAATGAACACTAACCAGTAAATCTGTCAATCAATGAGTCATAAGGATCTGAATTATGACATCTGCTTGCTTAAATTCTTAGATCTGTGCATTGAACAGTAAAAGCTGATCTAAGACTGTGTTTTATTTGTACTTCCTTACTTGAGGAAGTGTTGAGACAGCTTTTAATTTAGATTTAGTTTGGCCAACAGCCAAGAACAAAACAAAACAAAACAAACAAACAAACAAACAAAAAGAAAAAATTTGATCGGTAAAAATCACTTACTTTGTAAAGTACAAAGTCAATCTGCACTTTGATTCCTACTTTTTTCTCACAAGAAATCATAAAAAGATTTTGGTCCATAAAATTTAAAGCAATTACTTTCACAGAGTATGTGCAAACATACTGTGGTAAATGTGAGTGTTGTATTGTCAAATGTTTTCCGTCTATACTATGTACGATTAAAAAAGTGCATAAAAACTTTACTGTTTCAATGTGGTTGCTTCCTATAGCAGAAAAAAACAAAACAAAAAAACAACAAAACTAAACAAACAGTTTCTTACTATTCTGGACTTTTCAAAGTCTTTTCCTATTTTTGCACGTCTCCTGTCTAAAATCCATTCTAACATCATACAGTCACACGGCAGGAAATTACAATAAACATCTTTGTTTTTGAATCGTCACAAACAAAACTTACATCTCAGAATTGTTTGTACAAGTCTTCAGATGTAGTGGAAACACACACAAATGGGCTAAAGAGCCTTTTGTAACCCTTTTTGATCAACTTTTTAGGAGCTTGGGAACCTTTTGTTTGTGTTTCAAATGGAGGAACCAGGGTCTAAATTTAGTTTATAGGCTGTAGTTTCTTCCCTCCTGGTTGATCAAAAGCATCAAGACTACCTCTGTACAGTGTTCATTCTCACAGTCAGCAAGAACAGGTAGCCAATACACAAAATAAAATGTTTATTGATGTTTAAAGAAGTTGCAAAAAACAGCTCAGTTGTGTGGACACATTGTAAAAAAAAAAGGTCTCTAAATTAGAGTGCTGGCTTTGGAGTGGCTCTCTGGAGGATCCAGCAGCCTGCAGAGGCCTCGGCCGGTGATTCAGTGTTCATTAAACCACAGCGGTGGTGGTGCAGTTGTAGGGGTGAGGTGGGGGGGTGAGAGGAAAACATGGTGCTGATTAGCAGCAGAGAAGGCGTTGATGACCCATAACTCATCAGGGCATTTTTCATCCACCCCCATCCCCACCCCCTTGTAAAGCCCTCTGTCCTTCATGGCCCTGTGTACCTGTTTACGACCCCGCCAAACACACACACACACACACACACACACACACACACACACACACACACATGCTCCAACACAGAGGCGTATTTGCAACTCAGAAAGACTAATTAGACTGTCAGAAAAAAAGAGGGGAAGGGGGCTTAATGTAACACTACCCCCCCCCTCCCCTGGTGAAGTGACACCAATTAATGTGCAGTATTGCATGTGACTGCCCCCCAGCGCCCCCCCCCCACACACACCTCTCCACCTCGAAGTGACACGTCACATCACACACACATCACTGCAGCCTGACTCTGTCTTCAGGCTGTTGTGGAGGGAAAAAAAAACAAACAAACAAGGAAGAAAAGCTTGTACAGGAAGAGAAATGGCAGCTGTATGATGATGTGGGTGAAACATATTGCGTGTGCTCGACTGCTCGTTTTTTTTTAACCTTTATTCGGACAGGCAGGTTTTGGCACACTGAGATCAGCAGCCTTCACACTGATGAGAATGGATGTGTTGGAAATGAGAATCCTTTATGAAGTGGTAATCCGTGACATACTGTTTTATTATTATTATTTTTTTCCTTTTTCATTTTGTCTCCATCTTTGTTGCTAAGCGCTCACTGCTGCGGTGTTCCTGCTCAGCTTTTTCCCCTCAGATCAACTGTCAATCAAACAGTGTGGGCAGCATGTGGAGGATTCTTCCTTGTGATTTTCTGCTGATGCAGTTCGTGATTCTGCAGGTGGCGCTCTTCTCTTCATCTGTTCAGACATGGTGTTTATCACTGCTCTTAACCACACACTTCTTCTTCTGGTTATTCCAAACAAGACAATATAAAAAGTATCAGTTCTTGTGCACAAATAAACAGTGCATCTCACCTGGAAACACTCGTGGTGCATTCAGGTCGTGAAGACTTTCTTGAACCGGATCACTTTGCACTGTATCAGCTGCAGTTAAAATGTACAAAATGTGCATTACTTTATATGAAACTGTCAAATGGAATATTTCACCCATGTTTTAGGCACTGATTATATGCTTGGGATCTCTGCACACACTGGAAATTGTGAGCACCCACTGGTGACCACACTGAAAAAAATATTTACTTTGTCCAATGAAGAAACGTGGAGTCAAAGTTTAACAGTGAATTAAACCTGTGTCTGCTCCTATATTTAACTTTCTTGGTGTCTCCTGAAAATCCGCTGCAAGTTTTGATCTTTCATACAGTAGCTTGAATTGACAGCAGTAAGAAAAGCCAAGATTATGGAAAGAATGTCTCAAAGCCTATTAAAACGTCCATAGAAACTTGTCACACCACTCCTACAGGATAATCCACTTCTACAGTGTTGACCCTTATGTTCAGTTTGTCCACAACAGAGCTAAATAACTTCTACTGTGTGCTTTCACCTCCTGGTAGCTTAAACACTCCACCAGAAGTACTGTACCATCTATTAGTGGAAGAATGATTGTTTGCAATATCCTGAATGAATCAACAGCAGAGAACTGGATTAAGCAGTAGGGGTTTGAAGAGTTTCAATGGACTTGTTGATACAGTATAACACATTTTTTTGCTGTGACTCTGGGTCTCCATTGGAATCCACTGTAACTGCTATGGATCAAAACTCTCTAAGTTGCAGAGGAGCAAGCTAGACACTTTTTCAGAGCCACATTCCCAGCCTACAAAGAGGATTTTATACTCAAAATATATAACTCACGTTCGTCTATGCTCACTGCTGAACATAACATTTGATATGAAGGGACACCGACCAAAAGTTGGTAAAGTTTAATGGAGGTATTGTACTTAACTTCCAAGAATTTATTAAACCTTTAACTCTAACACCAGCAGAGACCTGAGAGATAAACGCTTTACATTTTGGCATCCTATTTTATTTGCAGCTTTTTTTTAATCTCTTCTTCCCCTTTTGCTGGTAAAACAGCTATTTTATATCTGACCTTTATTTGAAGGACCCATAATTCTCTCTTTGCTGTCTAACGTAGCACCATCAAACCTACACCCCAAAACCACCACATAAGCCTTTGAAAGGCAGAGGTGGGTTAGTAGCCTAATATCAGCAAACCAGGGTCAAAGTTCACACATGCCAACGCACAGACAGCTTCATATAAAGTCTTGATGCCACCCAGTAGGAAGTGATTTTGTGCATCTAACAGAAGAGAGTTTATCTGCAGAAACAGTTTTTGGCTGGTGGAAAGACCCATAAAACAGCATAGACCATGAGTCACTATAAATTTCACTGAACCGAACACCAATGTCATTCTTTTAGTTAGAGTGCCAGGTCCTCTTAAAAAGAGGTCATTTTCAGCACATCTGTGGAACTGCTCTGGAACACACATATTTATTTTACTTATTGAGCATACAGCGTATGAGCATAAGTGTTTCATTTCAAAGTAGTATACATTAAGAAAACACTTCAACCCCAGAAAACTTTTTTTTCCCATAATCAGCTGTTTTGAGACCAAAGATTAAACTTGGCTGCACTCTGTGGTGTTTTAAATCAAAGGAAACCAAACATGTCTGAGTCTATCTTTCTCTAGACAGAGGGCCCATTCACTACAAATAAGACAAATCCTCTTTGTCTTCTTTAGTAAGGATGAGATGCTGTTTTTTATCATTTAGACAGGTAAGACGACCACATCTGTATGTTGAAAATCTGCAGCTTTAACGTGGCCAGAAGTCTCAATGATTTGAGAGGATTCTGATTCTTGTTTAAACAGGATGTTGGATGGGATTTAACAAAGGGAGGGAACATTTCAAATCTGAAGAAATAACCTTTTAAAGCATTCAACTATGTGGGGTTGTTCAAAAATCTGTGATGGTTTTATTAGTTGAAGTGTGTTTCCATCGACCTGTTAAACCTGAGTGAGAACACTGGAAATGTGGGAAAAAAGGCGAAATATCAACAACTGTTTTTATGCTTGGCAGAGACAGAAAAGTTGGTGTATCGATAAAACGAAAACGTGACAACGTGCAACGGAAACAGACTCAGTGTGTGAAGCATGCGACTTAAACTTCACTCAAGCTCCCGCTCGACTGAAGACACAAATATTGGCTGTAGATGAAAATATCAGATCTGTGTGGAGCGATGATGAGACTGTAACGCTCCTCAAATTAATACATGAATCAAACAGAAACACCATATTTCATCATGTTTTCCACATGGTTTTCCATCGTTTGAGGTTTGACTGCTGCTCTTTAATGAAGTCATCGTGTTGCTCCTTCTCCTTCTGCAATAGTTTAATGACACCAGCCTGGAGAATTAGTGCCACCAACTGTTTATCTTGATACGTCCCAACTATTCACATAGCAGTAGTGGATGGAAACAGGCATTTATTCACATTTTCTTTAGCAGATGAAAGGAAATTCTGCTAAAATTTGGATGGAAACTTGACAACTGTCTTCAAAGGAAAGAACAGAATATGAAAGTATAACGAAATATGTTTTTAAATGTACTGATAACAAGGTGTATATTATGTAACAGAAAATTAGCAGCAAGGTGTAGAATTCCTTTTCATTTCATTCATCACTGACTTTAAAGCTGTAGATATGCCAGTTCGCTCCTGGTTGCTAAATGGCCGAGGAAGCGTTTTTCCATTTCTAACCTTTATTTATTTATCTTTTCAGTCACTTCACGTTCATACAGTCACACATTCTCACATATCTGTAGTTCAAGAGAGTTCAAACTAGGAAAGTGTCACCGTGGCATTTGACAATCATAAATTACAATAATGTGGCTGTCAGCAGTAAAGTGGCAGTAAAGTACATTAGTAATCACTTCTGACCTTCTTGTGAAACTACATGACTTTGATATGCAAGTTTAAAAATCCTCCTCTTGTCAGAAAATGTGATTCTTATATAACAAAACAAAAAGGAAAATTAGACTGATTTAGATTTGGGCTGATCTTTTGTTTTGTATCTGACTTCTATAGAGGGATTGAAATTTAGTGAGGTGCTGTTTGGAGTTCGGGCGTTAGAAGACATCTAAATAATAAAGATCAAAGTATTTTCCATTTTTTAATAAACCAACTTGCCACAGATCTATTTGACATTTTAAAATTCATAACAGCTGATTAGTTTTTGTCACACCATTTCTTTTGTTGGGACTCGGGGGTGACTCAGTAACTCACTTTGCATCGAAAAAAATGTAAATGTCAGTTATAAGAATTACATTATTAAGTAAAAGTGAGGAGTGTCCTTATCCCCTGTGTTTGTATTCATTTTGTGCAGAGTTGTGAAAAAGAAGTCTGGATGCCAGAGGTGACAGCATCTCTCTTTCAGCGGCTGATGTTGAAGGATGACACTCGTGAGCTTTTTGGATGAGTGTTTATTAGAGCAGACAGCAGATATCTGTGGTTTCACACACCACATAAACGGTCAACTGACTAAAAATGCTTCTTTCATCGACTCCTTTCTACTGTTGCCCTCTGCGGTGACTCCTCTGCTCAGAGCTCATTTTAAGGCAGGGCACGTAGCTACAGACCCTGTTGTACATATTCCCTCATATAATACTTCAACAGCCATAATACAGCCTTTGCCCTGTGTACCGTATATATCTGCATAGAAATACGGTGACTGTTTTATTGCTGTGTAATTTTCCACAAATCCCAGGCCTGAGCTGCAGTGCGGGCTTCAATGTACCTTTGATAATTGCTGTCCTTGTACGTTACCTTGTTCAAACGAGGGTCAGTTAACTTAAGATTGGAGAAGCTAGAGGGAGCATGAAACAGACAAATGAGGACTGGAGAGATTTTAAAATGTAGAGATTAAAAAGAAAAAAAAAGGCAAAAGAAAAGAAGAGGGATAAAGGATAGAAAGACAGTTGCAACATAAATCTTCCAGCACAAACAGCATGATCAACCATGGAGGCTGCAGTCTGTTGGTTATATATAAATAATATCTGAATGTACAACAATGGGGTTAGATATAGGAGATACTAACCTGCATTAAGCAATGTTTTTAATATTAACATGCAATGAAATGATTGTGTAATGTGAAAGAGTTGTTCTCTGCTCTGCAGGTGTGTGCAGCTTTTAACCCCTTTAAAGTCATTCATGCTGCTTTCACACCATGTTGGCAGAATAGGAAATGTGTCATTGCTACGACTTGGTAGTGTTGATGTATTATTCCTTACAGCGTCATGTAGTTACACCAGATGAAGGAAATACAGCCTGAATGAGCTGATTAGCTTTTTTTTAATCAAGCTACAAATTAGTAGTAATTTGTTAATTGGTTAAATTGATTGCATTAGTATTAAAGCTTTAGACTTGGACTTGTGTCAGACGTAAGTCACAAACTTACATCCCTGACAAACTGACTTGAACAACCAGCAGTTAGCAACACATCTTGTTTATGTTTCTGAATTGAATTGAAAGGATTTGGTCTCAGACATGTTCAAAACAAAGCAAAAACAAAACTATCATTATCATGTTTTGTCTAATGCTGTGTTAGTTTAACAGTCAGTAGTTAGAGACCTAAAGGCTGAGATTCTGATGCACAACTTGCTTATAGAGACTTTACTTAGACTTGCCTGCTGACTCCTACTCGTTATTATAACTAGGAGGCTGATATGAACAGATTTCTCTCAGCTTCTATTTATACTCTGTATGATATGATGTGAATGAATGATAAACAATAGACTTCACGGTTCAATCTTATGGCTCTCATCAACCCTGCATATAAAACAGTAGGGAGCTGTGTCGAGCAAACAAGCTCAGACAGACAGACTGTTTGCTGCCTGCCCAGCGTGGCAGAGAGCCGTTTGGTGAAGACAGCGAGGAATCTAGCAGAAAAATACTTTTTTCTCTGGGTTGGTGGAGAGCAAACCACATCTAAAAGAAGTGAATATTGGACTCATCAGATGTACAGAAACACAACTCCGATGGGATGGGATCATATTGTTCTGTGAGCTGAATGTATAAGTAAACAACTATTTGCTACGGTTAGCCGTATGAAGCTTTAAGGATAATTAGCTTTCCACAGCCATTGTTCATAGATATATACACATAGATAGGGTTACATTAGGGTGCCGAAAATGAGGCACAAGGGATAATTTCCTGGGTGAGTAGTTATTTCACAACACTCTACTGTCGCCAACATGTTGAATTTAATATACCGTAATCACTATAAGAAATGTTAAGTGGCTTTTCATTTTGCAGCTTCCATTTATTATTATTATTATTATTATTATTATTATTATTATTATCCATTATTCCGTTTATGGACAGCAAACCTGGATACAGCCACATGCTCACATAGGAGCTAACCAGTGTCCAAGCACCTACCTGATATGCCTACAAAGCTTTCACATTGACTAAATTTATATTGATCATGTCTCCACTCAAACATGCAACCCACTACTCATTTTCATTTCACAGCTGCTTTAGGTTTTGTCTCTACAAAACAATTGAGCAGAACGTGTAACTGTTACACTGGAACTGATGACATAATTTACTGTATACATAATTTATGCAAATAGCGTGGGTAATGTAGTGTGTGTGAAAATATGAGTATCATTAAAACAGAAGTGTGAACCATGCTGACACGCTCTGACATAGTTATCACTTTTAAAAAAACGTGTTGAGTCTCTATCCTGTACTTTTTAAGTCATTATAGTAGCCATATAACAATGCAATATGAACCCAGAATATACTTATAAAATAATTACAAAACGTGGGCTCAACTTAAATTTATTGTAGTAATATTAGCCTACTGTTACTTTGCATTAAACAGAAGTATGAAAACCATACAAAGTATTCTGTATTACACATATATGTTGCAGATTCAGTGAGTTGTGTTACCTGTAAGAGCAGATAGATCTCTTCCCACAATATATTTGTATGCATACTGAGGGGTGACTAGACTGGACCAATATGGAAGCTGCGTTGACACAGACATACAATAACTAGCAGCAACCAATGTGGTATCTATGTGTCTATAGTGTATCTATTGGATTGCAAGCCATAGACCTCCAATATGGCCACCAGAAGATGTATTACATTACCTAAAACCTGCTGTAACTCGTCTTTTCATCACAGCCAATCCAATATCTTTTGAAATCCCTTTACCTCATAAAAGACATCATGAACTTAACATACAGACAGGTTTCATTTCAGCTGCTTTTCCGTGCCATCGCCTCATACTGAATCCACGCCTGTGATATCTCACCGCGGCCCCGCATGCCTCATAACATGCCACTTCCTGCCGAGTCATAATTCAATAAGGTTGACACGGCAAACACACCACAGCTGGCCGGTCACTCAATCTCATCCCTACCCATTCTCCTCATTGGCAGATAAGAGACAGTGATTGCACTCTGTCACTTTTATTCCATCACTCTGTGGAAGAGAGATGGGGCGGCGAGAGGCGAGGGGTGTGGGGGGGGGACTGTTGCTGCCTGCTGCTTGATCAAATCAGCCCTACCACAATATCCCCCACCACCAACTCCCCCCTCGACTCCTGTGTGCCTGCTGGCTTTTGAAATGTGAATCTCTCATGCAGCGGTGGAGGAAAGAGAAGGCAGTCGATGTCAAAATGGTGGCATTTCTTGTGCTGCGATATCTCTCTTTTCATGGTCTCCCCTTCAGAAGTCATTTGTACATTTTATTTTAAAGTATTCAACTGATGCATTGTCATTTTCCACCGCAAGAGCAGCCGTTGATGGACACACGTAGGCTTTTGGGGGAACTTGAACTCGTGACCCTCTAGTTACGGAGAAATAAGATCAGGGTCAGTCTCGGCATCTCACCCCACACGCCGTTGATACCTTGAGCCTTTACCTTTTAACCTTTGCTCCACAGAGACACACAGCGGGGCAGGAGCCAAGCCTCGGGTCAGCTAATGAGCTGGTGTATGTGTGTGTTTATGTATGCACAGCTGGGAGTTTGTGGATGTGGTAAACAGGTACAGGAGGTGGTGGGCACGGGGCAGAGGAAAAATATTCAGAGTTATGAGCTGTGTGTGTGTTTGTGTGTGTTTGTATCTGTGAGGACCAGTGTGAGTAAGGATATTTTTGGAAAGTGAAGGCAGTCCTCACTTCTTTAAAGAACTGATTGATGGTTACAGGATAATTGAAATGTATACAACTTGTATTTTGTAGTTAGTTCTATTTGTTATAATAATATTACTGATTGATTGTCTGGCTGTTGTGTTTCTTGCCCTGTCTGACTTCTTTTTATTGATCTTTTTGTGTTTCCAGATCTCAGCAATGAAAGCGAATGATGGCCAAAACTACAAAAATAAGCCTTAAACTGCAATAAACTGGAATGAGGCTTTGCGACTTAAACCTGCATTAGTTTATTTTTTGGCTACTTGGGGGAAGCATCACACGCAGTGAACACAACACTGACATATTATCACCTTATAAAGTTGAGACGCTGAACTTGTTTGCAAACAGCTGTCTATTCACCCATCCAGCACATACAGAACAACAGTTACATTAATTTGTGGTTGTGTTTCTGTCCACCTGGTGAATGTGACTCTGTTTTGGTTTTCTGTGGGATATATCTGGCTCTTTAGCTGCTAAATCATCCACTATGTTCACCAGTTAGTTGCTAACTTTGTCTGTCTACCGTTTGGTGCCAACAAAGTATGGAGGCAAGTATGTGAACAATGCCACTTATGCTGTAACTGCTTGCCTACACATATGTGTAAAAAGTAAATATGTCACAAACCTTCTGCTGCATCCAGAGTCACTAGTTCCCGTATTCATTATTTCAACAGTTTATTCTACAATGAGCAGTAAATTGAGATTTCGGATACTTATGAATCATCAACCAAATTATCACACAAAATGGCAATTTTCACTTCTATCACGGATGAAACATTGCATTGTGGGATTCTTAGCAGTCTGTGTACACTCAATTTAGTGTTTCAGAGTCTTTGAGATACAGTTTATATATATTTCAGACACAGACTTGGTTTCAGGGTTCAGGTTGCATTTGGGATTTGTGTAAAATGTCAGGTCACCCAGCTTTTAAAAAGAACTGGAGTATTTTCTCACTTGTACCCACTGGTACCCAGCCACGCAGACAATTTGAAACTGAAACTACTTTTGCTGAAGAAATAGCGAGGTCTGTGAACTATCCTTTTGCTACTGCTTTGATCCGCACACCAATGAAATTCCAGTCACCTCCATTGTATTGGGGTGGCAGGTGAAAGACCCAAATCGCAAAGCCTAAACTTTGTTGCAATTTTAGGTGAACTGACCCTTTAAATGTAGAGTTAGTGGCTAGGGAATGCCATATGTCACGGCGGTGTCCTCACAAGTGTAGCGATGTGTGTGATGAACACCTACACAGGGAGCATGGTAGACAGAGGACATTGGACAGGTCACTGCTAGAGGAAAAAAACATCCTGCTGAGGTACATGTGTGTATTTCTATGTGCATGTGTACTCTGCACTGTGTGTGTGTGTGTGTGTGTGTGTGTAGACAGAGAGTACACATTACTGCTGCCCTGAAATCCTCCAAAGAGAACCTGAGAACAAGATAATGACCTGCTGGCCTTGGCCCAAAAAATACGACTGTCTGTCTCATGCTGTGGGTTATACAGGAAAATCAACCTTCCCTGAACAGATACAGGTACTTTACCTGGTGAGGAACCTCAATAAGATTTCTATACAATTCATGTCACGTGGAGGGACTGAAATCTCAAAAGCCTCATTTAAGGTAAAATCTTATAAATCTTATTTATATTATCTTCAAACAAAACAGACATGATGACCAGTTTAATGTTGTCAAACCAAAGAGCTCCAGATCAGCCTTCCAGTCACGTAGAATATGTGAAACAAGGAAGTGGCACATGGTGCATTCGATTATGGGCTTCTGACTGACCTTTACCTCTTCTGTGTGGAGAAATGAGAATCTATTTCCCGCTGTCTCTCTTTCAGACTCTGCTGCCCCCCCCCCCCTTCTGTGGAGCGTGCAACTGTGGCCAGACCGCCAGTGTTCAACACATTACTCATATCCATATTCATAAAGTCATGTGTGTCAGCCACCTGTTCGTCATTGATCAGCATTTATTGTGGAGAGGCTCACAGATGTACAGAGATCTGGTGTTTAAGCAGCTCTGCCGTGCCCCAGAGGAGCCCAGAGAGGAAGACGTCTCACCTCAGTGTTCACGTGTCTAAAGGTGACATTGCAGGAGTTACAGGAGTTTGTGATGATTTTCTGTTTTAGCCTGTTGGTCCCATTTCCTGAGGTGGGAAGTCGTTCTTCCGACTTTGGTGTGTTCATGAACTTTTAAGTTGAAACAACATGGATGCTACAAAGAAGATGTGTTGTATTTTATCCCAGACTTGTTGCTGCACCAGTACATTTCACTTGTTATCAGCAGGCTTGGGGAGTAATACATGGAATGACGTTATGTAATTAGGATACAAAAAAAGGTAACTATATTGAGTAAAAATGGGGATTATTAGCATCTTCTTTATTTTAAAATACATTTAAAAATAAAGGAGATATACTACCATGCACTGTAAAAGTGCATGGTAGTATATCAAGAGGGCAAAATAACTCACTGATCCACGACGGTGTGAGTAGAGGACGATACCACATGGTGCGCAGGTGCACACACACTTCACACACAGTGCACTTATGTTGGGAGAGCAGGCAGGGACGGGTGTTACACACTACGGCAGTCCCAAAGACTCGTACAAATCAGTTATAAGAGAACTTGAGTATATGACAGCTTGTAGCACACATAACGGCTCTCCACCGAGATGACTGTGTGTGCGTAACATGCCCAGAGCTGACAGTGTGTCACTGGATGCCGAGCACATTCAATACTGAATGACTTAAGAGAAAACTCAGACCTATCATGCAGATAGGACTGAATAAAAGTACACGGTGAAGCCCGTGATGCCGCTGCACATACAGTATGTCTGCCATTCCTCTGAGAAGAGCTGTGGAGGAGGACAAAGCGTAGAGTGGCACGAATACCAGGAGGGAGGTATTCCCCTGCTGAGACATACAGTGTACCTGTGTGATAGCTTCACACAGCCAGTGAGCCGAGCGCTGTTCGGTCAGAGGCTTTCCCTGAGAATGTTTTCTGTAATGCACATCACGTGTTGTGTCATTGTACGTCTACAAGCTGCTGCCTGAACGTGCTTAATGAAAAACAAGTTTTCCTTTAAAATTACACTGAGCAGAGGACACATTTTTGATGCTAAAAATCTTGGTTTCCCCATTTTCTTTCCTAAGGTTACATTGTTCTGTTGTCTTACAGAATACACTTAAGTAAAATTCATCTTACTGATATTTCTTTTCTCTTGTCTTTATTTGCATATTTGGTATTGAGGTAATCCAAAAGTAACGGAGAGTAATCAAGTTACATTACTTTAATATTATGATACTTGGATTAGGTTACCGACTACATTTTTTAACAGGTAATTAGTAATTCTATTGGAATATATTTTAAATGTAACCCTCCCAACCCTGGTTAATCAGGGTTAATGCTAATAATTACTTTTCTGAGTTTTTGTTCCGACTTGATGGGGCATTCATGTGAATTTTCCCAGTTGGGAACTCATTTTTCCGATTATTCCGACACCACATGAATGTCACATTGTTGCATTCAGCTTTATAAATACAGTAGCGACAGAGAGCAGGAATGATGGTGATAACGGAGTGACAGCTTATCTATTTGACAAAAACTGAGACTGACAACTCCAAACACTTCATGTCCTGTAGCTGCATTACATTCTGGTCTATTGAGGCTCCTGCAGGTGTAGGCTACAAGTTGATCTCTTACATGTTGTATTTCTTCCTGTCTGATTGCTGAATATCACTATTTGATTATAAAGGAGTGATTTAAAGATTCCATGAAATGGCATTTGTACTTGAGACTGTCCTCCAGAGGTTTGGCTTGAAGGTTTTACTGTAATTTTACAATTATTTTTCTGGGAATATAGCTCTCTTTTGTTGGGAAAATTATAAACTCTCACTGTAAATAAAGTTTGAACACTTAATCTGCAGATAATTGATCATTAAGTGGCATTATTTCTTCTTTTCTGTTGTTTCTGATCATTTCATATACATGTTAGATGGAGACTGTCCTTCCAAGAAACATGACAGCATCACTCGTTTCATCAAATGCCCAAAAACAACATATGTTTACATTCAAGTGACAAAGACCCATAGATGCAGTAGGAGTTATGACTCTTTGTTTGGAGCAAAGGAGGAAATGTTGTGACTTTGTTGTAGAGCCAAAAGGCGGCAGTGGGAGTACGAATAGGTGAACAGAACATCAGACTATGATACAACAGACCAACGTTCCCTTCCTGTTTTCTACAAACAGTCAACATTGGTTTCTTGTAATCAGGACCGCAGTCGTTTCCTAACCTTAACAAAGTAGTTATTTTAACCCAAACCACGATCTTTCTCTAATGCTAACCATGTGCCTAAAGCCGCCCTAACCTTAAAGGTATACTATGCAGGATTTTCCTAAAAAACAACGTATAGACTCATACAAAACTAATTTCTCGATCATCGCTTATGACCCACTAGAAGTGTGTGGTGGTGTATTTATCTGCAGAGACTCTTGTTTGTATTTTCTTCTTATTTGTTCGGGACGTTTCTGGGTGTCAACCTTCGGGCAGGGGGTGTGTAGCCCCCTAGCCAATAACAGCGCGCAGGTGTGAGGTCGGGATTCGTAGCGTAGTGACCAGGTTACATCTGTGTCTCCGTCTCTCTCCTCTGCTCCACTCCGCTATCTGTCTCTGTGTCATGTCAAATCCTGTATACCTTTAACCACAGCGGTGTCAGGTCAGAAAGCTGTTATATGTGTCTCGCTGGAGGGCAATTATAAACCCTGCATTTTGTTCTTTCATTCAGAGGGCGTGTTGCTTCATTCATATCAAAATATCAGTGAAGGAGAGAAAGGCAGTTCAAGGGTTAAAGTTGAAATATATATTTCACAGAGTCTTTAAAACATAATATTAACTCCTAACGGTGTAGGAGAGCGCTGAAAAAGTTGGAAGTCTGGTAGTGTAGGCTGGTATTGCACAAAAATGAGTTATGGGACACTAAAAGAATAATCATGGCTCCATTTTTCAATTTTAAGATGCCTCAAGACAGCTTTGTTTGTATTGGCCGACAGTATTAAAGCGACTGCAGAGTATAGACTAGACAAGGCTAGAAAACTAGCCTTGTCTAGTGTTGTTGACAACAAGAAAACTCCAACCTTGTAAAGCCAGTTTAAACCCTGCAAGCTCAGTTTTCACTGTGTAATTTGAGTCTGAAAAATATCCATTTAGAATCAGTTTGCCAGCTGACAACCGGACCAGTCAGCGCACTATGTAGAGAGAGTGGTTTGGATGATGATGTGACTTGCTGAGCCTTGAAACTCTCAAATTTGAGGATAACCATTTTAAACCAGGCTGTTTAGATTTAAAATGAAAATTATTATGCAAGTGCATGGCCTATTTGCTGCCACAAATGTATTCAGAAACCAATTCTGGTGAATAATTTAGGATAAAACTGATAAAAATATTTCTAAAACATCTCCTGTACTCTCCCAGTGTGAAAATTGGAAGCAAAACCACAATTAGTGAAGGACAGTCGCTGCACTGAACTTGTTAGGTCAAACTAACATATTAATAAAATCACGCCCACAATAATCTTACTACCATATTAGTATTACTACCATAAACAAATTAGATGGGTTTTACTGTAAATGATACAAACAACAGCAGGTATAGAAAGGAAGCAATATATTTTACCACATTTTATGAAAAATGTGTAATTGTGACAAAAAGAAAGTGTTTCATGTCGCAAACGTTAACACCCTTCTGTTGACTTTACATTCTTTGTGACTTACTATCTTTTTTCTTAGATATGGGAAACCTAGATATAGAAATTGCACTTTTCACACTTTTCAGAAACATGTCTGCTTGCTGATTCTTAGTGCAGCTAATGCTGGAGGCATCTCTAGAGGCTTAAGAATACATCATGCTGAAAACAGAGTTACTATCCTCAACGCTGTGATTGTCCTTAAATGGATACGAAACGACATTCTTCATTTACATCATACTGTTCATTTGAAGATTATCACATGATGGTTATAAAAACTCACAGTGTGTTGTGAGGTTGTTTAAGAAGCTACATAATGTCCTTCATCAGTATTATTACTATCTTTATTTTCCTATTTGTTTCCTTATGTTTTACTAATGCATCAAAAGAAATAACACTGTATATTACAGCTATCAAATAAATGTACTGAAATGAAAAGTACAAATTCTCTCCCTCCCTTAAAAGTTGTTCAAAACTGTACAGCACTTAAATTATTGTACTTATTATTGATACTGTACATACTGATAATTTCTGAGGTAATAAACTATGATTTCATACATGTACAGATTAGTGATTTTACGATTATTACTGTCTATGAATCTCTTTTTACTTCAGTCTCCAGTACACAAACACACAGGCACACAGGTATTTTTCAGAGGAAAAAAAATAGATGTATCTTGTTATCCAAGCCAGAAAGCAGTTTGTCTGAATGAACAAAGAGGTGCAACTGAAAGACATCTTTGATAAGAGTCTAATAAGTAATCACAATAAATGAGGAGACTGCTGAGAGAGAGAAAGTGAAAATAATCACTAGAGGGAAAAACACCCCTTGGAGCAGCAATTTATTTCTTATGACTCAGCTTACTTGATTAATTTCCGACATTAACTGCTAAAAACTGTAAATCACTTTTGCTGAACAGTCGCTGAGATGTTACATAACGGTTGATCAACATCAGCCGACTTCTGCCTTCATAGAAGTTGCGCTGGCCTTCAGCGAAATCTCAGTGAGGAGCACTCTGAGTTTAACCTCCTGTCAGAAAGTGACAAGTTTCTGCTCCCAGATGTAGAAGTGATCAGAGGAAACTAGCCCTCCTCAAACATTACTGGCTTCAAAGAGGATGTGAGCGGAAGAGATGAGACCAAAGCTCCTCCAGGAGAGAAAAGGGACTCATATTTAATTCAGCAGTGCAGAAACTCACCCACGGGTGCATGCTTAACAAGAGTTCATCTTTGTTTTTGTGTTAAAACAAGAGAATTTTAAGGATCTATATCGTCTCAAACTAACTCTGCAGTCTGCCGCACAGAGAAACGCTGAATATCACTGCATAACCTACTTTTCAAACGTTAATGTAAATTTCAAGCAGGAGGAAAAACTGCCAAACTGTGAAAGGCTTATTTGTCTCCGTAGTGTTTTAAACTTTTTTAAATATCACATTCCCTTTTTTAAAACTTCATGAAGATCAAAAAACCAAGGAAAAAATATAAAATCAATGATGATGCAGGAACCCGTTTGTGTTTCCACAGCTCCTCCAGAGAGTCCACTGCTTTCTTTGCCATCTATTTATGGAGGTCAATCTGATTCATCACATTATTCTTATATGTTTACACTGTGAGCGACTATTTGTGTTGTGATTGACGTTGGCCAGCGTGAGAAATGGTATGGTATTGTCTTACTTCTTAAAAACCTGGGTGGCACAGTGACTCAATGTTTAGGACTGTTTCCCCACAGCAAGGAAGTGGTGAGTTTAAAACCCTGCTAACTCTGAATTTTCCACTTTCTTCCCACAGTCTCAAAACACGTGAACTGAAGACCCCAAACCACCCACAGAAAGGTGTGTGATGAAGTGATATGAGACTGTATATATTAGGGATAATCCAGGAGATGAACCACAAGTTATATTTATTATCATTTTTTGATCTAAAACTAAATCACACACAAAAAACACTAGAAGTTTAAATAAGTTAGTTTCCACACCTGAACAGAGGGCTCTTAGTTATATTTGATACATTTTTTTCTGTATATTTGAACAAGTGTAAATAGTACAGACATCTGCATGCAGAGAGCATATTAACCACACAGCAACTAAAAGCCTCTTCTCACAGTGTGATTTTGAGCTGTCTGAGATGAAAGTTGACAATCGTGAGAAAATGTGGTAAAATCTTTGGTCATCAATCCAAAACGGTGTCTAGTCGATTTGGAGCTTTGGCGATAAAAGACAGCCTGAGGCAAAAATTCAGGACAAAATTCAGACAGTGTGACTGCTGCTATGAGCCCACGTCTGCAAAGAAACCAGTCAGAATACGACATGAAATGACACAGAAAACACTGGCTGATGTGACGTGTTGTGAGTGCGTTTTTTTTTTTTTAATTAAAGTTTATGGGGAAAACACACACACATTCTCCTTATTACCTCCATGGTACGCAAAAAACAAAACGATTTTGTTTGTGTGATGGATGACACAAGCTGGTGACGTGTCTCTGCTTTCATCTACTTTTGTCTATTTACATCGCAGCCCTGCGATTCACTGCATATTCAGCGCATAACCTGACAGCCTCAAATTGATATTGTGCAGTCTGACACAGATTAAGATTTTATTATAAGCGTCTTGCACAATGTATCATGCAATAAACTTACACTATTGTTGTTGTTGCACAGTCTGAAGGTGCCTTAAGAGATCATTTGTAGTTTGGCCTACTCAGAAAATTGAGGTTAACTAGTTAAAGCTGACAAATACGGCAACAGCAGATATCTTCACCATAATTGACCATCACAGGCTATATTTTAAATTAACTTTTTTTCACAGCTTGTTAACTCTTTCACACTGTGACTGTATAGTTCAGAGGTGTGTTTTTGTACATTTTGAGAATTGGTGATGCTAATGAGTGTTATTGTGATGTGTAAGTGCATGTACAACCTAATGACCAGTAAAATAAACTGAACTGAATTGAAAGTTTTTTTTTGTTGTTGTTTTTTTTAGCAAATTAGTACAAATATTGTCATGTACTTGTATTGTGGAACTGCCAGTGGAACCACAGAGTCATGTCGCTCCCTTTTGTATACAGAAACCAGAAAAAAAAAGAATAAAAAGCAGCATCTGTCATACTATTGAATTATGATGTTTTTACTCTGGAATAAGTGGTTGCCTTCGGTAACAAAACACATTAACCGCTACAACTCAAGGTCATATTTAGACCATTTGTGTGATGAATACTTTGGTGGTTTGACATCATTGTATAAATTTCACTGTCTCTATCATAGAAAAACATCCATTGTATTGTAACAAATGTCACTGATTTACTGGAGCACTGATTTTACTAAAATACATTAAAGGTCTGCTGTGTTTATGCTGTATGGATGTGGTAACCTTTCCCGCCCACACACAGGCTGCATTCTCACACGACAACACTGTTTATGCTGCTAACCTGCAGCTTCTGCCAGACGCAAGGGTCTGTTTATGGGAGGAAAACAACATACAGCCTGCTTTAAAAAAAAAAAGGGCCTTGAGCCTTTTATTTTCATATGACACTGTATTTGATGATACAGTTGGCATGATGGGGCGCATAAAGTTGCACAGACTCATGAAAAAGGAAGACAGAAGGAAAGAATAAGAGACAAATATAGCGTGATGAGTGTGTTGAATTTCATGAGCGAGAAAGCAGGGAAGAGATGTGCTGAGATGATTTCAGAGGCCTGAGAGAACAGAGCCAGAACTAGAGAGAAGAATCACACAGCAGAAGAGACACCAACGACTTTTTTTTTAGGAATATTTCCCTGATTTTAAAGTCTGTGGTGGAAAATTGTTTCCTTATTATAAACAGACTGCTTTATTTCCTGATTTGGGGCCATTTCTCATTTCTTTTAATGGTCAGAAGTTATTTTAGGAAAAGTTGGTGTTACTTTACAAACTGAAAACAAGACTGCATTAAAAGTATTTCCCTTAGTGTCTCAAATGACTGTGATAGCTCAGACTATTTAGTAATCAATGATATGTCTCAAAAATGGAAAGGATATGGGCTGTAAAATGTCCTGGGAGATCTCTCCCTCACTCTGTGTGTGTGTGTGTGTGTTTAAGATTTAAGCTTCAAGGCTCAATTTCATAATTTAATTTTCAAAATTACTTTAGAAGATTCTTCCTGGGATTTTCCCCAGATAGATGGTTCACAAAAGCCATTCAGGTCGATATTTTGTAACAGCACAAAGATGCATCTTTGTTAATATATAGGCCTAATGGTAACATCATTTTTACTTTGTTGCTTGGTTTTGGCAAGCAACAAATTATACACTTCAGTCTATAACATCAGCAGGAAACCATTATCTAGCCAACAACAACTAGCCAACAACATTTTAAGTTAACTAGCATGTTGTCAGCACCCTGTCTCCTTTTTCATTATGTTCATTATTACTAAACTGCAACAGCAAATATGTTTAGCTAGAAACGTAATGCTGCTATTTTCTCTCAACATAATGAAAAAATGTTGTTAATTAAAATGTTTGGCAAGTTGCAAAAAATGTGATATTGAATATATGAGTAAAATGTTCAGTGACAACAGTTTTTTTCTTTTCTTTTTCAAAATATCCGATCTTGCAGTATAATATCCGCTAGTATAACTACAGCAATATGAAACTTTTTATAGTTATGTTTAGGCGCTGGCTGAACTGGGTTAAGGTTAGAGGAAAGATCATGTTCTTTGTTAAATACAGAAAAAAGTCCACAGTGACTTAAAGCACAACATGTTTATTAACATTTAAGCCACACCTCAATCTTTCACTAAGCTGCTATTGTTGGCTAAACCTAACCACACCTCAGCCCACCACAAAGTACAATGCACGGAGAGGCAAAAAGGGACTACGGGAAGAATGTGGAACTACATTTCCAGGAGGGAAATCCCAGAAGCATGTTGCAAGGTCTAAGAACTACCACCTCCACCCCCACCCCCCCTTGTCAAGTGCTGATGCGTCTCTAGCAAGTGAGCTAAACAGCTTTTATACTTACTTTGAGGCCGTCAGCAGCCAGCAAGCAAAAACAGCTGAAGGAGAGGTTAATGGATGGTTGGGTGCACATTTCACACCAATCACCCTTTCTGAGCATGACATCAGGAGGGCTTTCAAGCATGTGAACACCAAGAAAGCAGCAGGACCAGACAGTATCAGTAGGCGGGTCCTCAAACTATGTGCTGACCAACTAGCGCCAGTGTTCACAATAATATTCAACCTGTCTCTGGCTCAGTCTGTCATACCAATGTGCTTCAACAAGTCCACCATCATTCCTGTGCACAAGAAAACAAGACCAGCCTGCCTGAATGACTACCGCCCAGTGGCACTCACCTCTGTAATGATGAAATGCTTTGAACGGCTGGTCAAGGATTACATCTGCTCCTCACTACCCAGCACACTGGACCCACTACAGTTTGCCTACTGTCCCAACCGATCAATGGAAGACGCCATAGCGCACTGGACAAGAAAGGGAGCTACGAGAGATTACTCTTCATTGACTACAGTTCAGTAGTTCCCTCCAGGCTCGTCACAAAGCTCAAGGACCTGGGATTAAACACCTCTCTGTGCATGTAGATCCTTGACTTCCTGACGGGGAGACCCCAGGTGGTAAGGGTAGGTGGGCAAAGCTCTTCTACTCTCATCCTTAACACCGGGGCATCCCAGGGCTACGTTTTGAGCCACTTTCAACTCCAACACCACTGTCAAGTTTGCTGACGACACAGCTGTGGTGGGCCTGATCACAGATAACAATGAAAAGGTCTACCTGAAGTAAGTAAGTAAGTAAGTAAGAAGAGACTCTCGGAGGCCAAAGGAAGCCTGGCCTCCCCATAAATATATTCTATTAAAGAAAACAAAATTTATTATTCCCACGTATGTGTCTTTGATTTTCACCAATCCCTTGTTATCACATCATATTTTTCTTCTTTAGCTGGTGTAGCGAGTGAAACAGCACCTCTCTGCTGTGTGCATTACAATATGTAGATGATGTCCTCTGCTCTGTCTAGTGGTCAGTGAAATGCATCTTCCAAAGGAGACCAGCTTTGCCTGGCTTCATTGTGAGAAAAAAAAAACTTTTAGCCAATCAGATTGAGGCCAGGTTTGACAAAGCTCAACATTCAATGGTCAGTTCATCGTTTAAAAATGAACAAACAAAAAAAACAAGAGAGGCCAGGTTGAACCTGGCTTCTCACCAATCGAATCACTGTCGTCAGGTTTTTTTGATGACGACTTGATCCAACTAATGTTTTAGTCATTGTTATTTGGCAAAAGGTTATATATGGTTATATACATCGTTTTATATATATTTTGGGGAGCATAATCACTTAGTTGTTGTCTTAATTACTTAACTTTGATACCGCAAAGAAATGGCATTCACTCTTATCATATGTAGTCTGTTATCTGTGTACTAGTGCCACCTATTGGGCTATTAGCAGTCTAAGCATTACAGCAACATACCGCAGCAGCACTGTGTTAATATCCAATTAATTGTGATATTTATACGCAATTGGGTGTGTCTGAAAACCTTCAGTTATGTGTTTATTCTTTAGATGATGAGATGTTTTAGCCTGTATAGATGTGTGATCGTGTGTGCATCTTTTAGAGTGAACAGCATTGTTGTTTCTTGCTAATTGCAATTATATTGCTGGAGATGTTCCTTCATAGGGGTATGCACATAATTCCTCTGTTACTAATAACCAGCGCTTATGTCTGGGAGAAGTTTGCACGTGTTGTTGAACAGTATTTGGAGAGAGAAAATAAATTGCACCTCATGTTGTTTTGTAATCCACAAAAACCTTGTAAATGTTATTGTTCCTGACGAATGGGATATAAGCACGGATGACAAGCGTTACCACAGTAACAGCACTTGTTCAATGTGATTTGTGAAAGCAAGTAACTATGATATCTCCAAGTGATCATATGGAGATTTAATCCCCATATGATCACCATCATATGGCGATATGATCTCTATACCAAGCCGACGGGTTTCCTCTGTAATATTTGCCACACGCTGCCACTTAATACATTTAAAATAAATACATCTCTAACTCTGCTGTCATCTGCTGACTGAACACTGAAACACATACTTGCTCTGGACCTGCTTTTAAACTTCCATTGATTGTTCTGTTGTTTTACAGAATTAAGTAAAAGTCTTACTGATATTTCTTTTCTCTTGTCTTTATTTTCATATTTGGTATTGAAGTAATCCAAAAGTAACGGAAAGTAATAAAGTTATGTTACTTTAATATTGTGATACTTGGATTAGGTTACTGATTACATTTTTAACAGGTAATTAGTAATTGTATCAGATTACATTTTAAAAGTAACCCTACTGATGGGAAACATCACTGCCTGGTACGGAAACAGAGTGGTTTGTTCGACTGAACATATAATAGTTGGTGCTTTAACCTGCCTAAAGGATATTTACACCAGACTCTGCAAGAATAACACCCTCATCCTACCAAAATATTTAACATACAAGGACTACTGACTGGGGTCCCTGGGGACCCCAAGAATAAACTACTGTAAGAAACAACCATCATAGCAAAATGTTAACTTATTTCTTCTCAAAAAATTATTAGTTATGCAATTAAAAAGCACTAATTAAAACAGAAACAGAAAACAATGATATGAAATCATTAGGAGCAAATTGATTGACAAAGTCATAAAAAATTGGAATGACAGAATAAAGCACCTGTGAGATATGACAAACAGCATACCTCTGGGGTCTGCAGGTACCCCAGGCGGCAGGATTAAGGTTAAGGATCCCAACCACCCGGATAACGGCCTTTTCTAGCCTGCTGCGGTTGGGAAGAAGGTACCAGATGCACCAGGCCAGCACTGAGAGGCTTAGGAAGAGCTTCTACCCTCAGGCCTCAAAGGTTCCTAAACCTAAATCTCCAATCATACACATACAGACGGGTGACAAATTAAAGGAAAAACATTAAGTTTCTTAATAAGGTGTTGGGCCACCATGTGCCGCCAGAACAGCTTCAATGTGCCTTGGCATTGATTCTACAAGTGTCTGAACTCGACTGGAGGGATGAACACCATTCTTCCAAAAGATATTCAATCATTTGGTGTTTTGATGATGGTGGTGGAGAGCGCTGTCTAACACGTCAGTCCAAAATCTCCCGTAGGTGTTCAATTGGGTTGAGATCTGGTGACTGCAAAGGCCACAGCATACGAGTCACATCATTTTCATACTCATCAAACCATTCAGTGACCCCTCGTGCCCTTTGGATGGGGGCATTGTCATCCTGGAAGAGACCACTCCCATCAGGATAGAAGTGTTTTATCACAGGTTAAAGGTGATGCCTCAGAACACCTTTGTATTGATTTGCAGTGACCCTTCCCTCTAAGGGGACCTTCTGTGTGATGAAGGCCATGTTGGAAAAGTGCCCACAGCTTGGTGCGTGCATTTAACTGCTTGTCATATTTAAACCACTGGTTGAATAAATAACAACAGTCATAAATAATAAATAAAGCAATACACATACAGTAGTAACTTATTTTTGACCAGTTGGCAGCTTAGAAATGAGCGTTTATGTGCACATAACAGAAACTGACAAAATATTTGGCCAATTAAATATGAATGTTGCAAATACAGTTGTTAAAAATAACATGTTCCTCCTCTGAGGCAGTCATAATAGACCACCTGTTATTCTACCTGTAACAACAGCTGAAACTGCTACAAGAAGGAAAATTAACAACGGCGGCACCGTGCTTCCCCACCTTCACCGCACCACTTCTTCCCGTTATATTGCTGCTATACCCTTTTGCTGCAATGTCCTAGTTGGAAAACACATAGACCCACATATGAAATCTTTCATCTACTGCCACTGGTAACTGGTGGGAGTTTTTGTTTCAACAGCGAGTGCAGGCCAGAAAGTTAAAGCCAGAAATCCCAGCAGCTTGGCCCAGTGATCGTCGATTCACTGGAATTAATCAAAAACCCATCAAGCCTGTGCAGATATATGATCATTCTGTGTTTGAGGGCAGTAAAATCATACTAACTGCTCATTTAAATAAAAAAAAAAAACAGAACAAATGAGACAAACAAACCAGAAGGCAAACAATCAGTAGTACCATAACAGTACAGAAGTAAATGCCAGAAATATGTTATGTAGGAGGTAAAATGCAAAGTAACATATGGATCCAAGGCCAGTGTGCAGAGGTAGCCTTAGGTTTTTGAAATGATTTAAACACACTGAGAAACTGTGGGTAAAGAACAAAGCCAAAGGCCAGAATAGAATATTTTGACATTTCCACACATATCACTAGCTTGAATGCAAAGTGGTTATATTCACTGGCATATTTTAATAAATCTTGTGGGCTTAAAGCTAGAGATTACCGTACTAGCGGTGTAATTCAGCAAGCCGCGACGCTGAACTAAGCCAGTCTGATCTGGTGTCAGAGACATGAGGACAATTAACACACAGCAGCACAGACAGAAAAGATGGCCTTTATTCTATGTATAGCTCATTAAACAACACTTAAGATGGGCTTATTAGTGTTTTGCACTTTGCACACATGAGAGGAGCACACTAATTGAGCTATGGCTTAAACATAAAAATTCAAATAGGAGGAGAACACAAACGGACCTACAGCTGTTCCCTGCACGCAAAAAAAAAGCTTCTATGTTGGAGTTGTTAGAACATGAATGGTGTCCCCGAATCCTTAAATATTAATTTGAAGAGAGCTGAAGCCCGCAGTGTTGAATAGGGCAATTAACAAGTTCCTATTGTAAACTCCAGTTCTGTGTTTTAAGTCAGTGGTTCCCAACCTGGGGGTCGGGACTCCTGCAGAGGGGTGTACAATGATTTATGGGATAGGAAAGAGAAGAGAGAAAACACTGAACTACACAAATTTATCTTCATTTTTTTCGGACTTTTCTTCATTATTTGCCTTTTTTTCTGTGAATTAATAGATAGTTTTACCAGTTTAGATATTAAAAAGTTATTCAAATGAAACAATGAGAGAAATTTAGAGGTGAAAACACTTTACAGTAAATATATGCAACATTTAACAAACACTGCTTCATTTTGAGGCTCATGATATATTTGCTGTTTAGCAATCCGTACGTGTCGACAAGGGTCTGTGATGCGAGCAGCATTATTCACATAAGTGCATGTGTACTTTAAATTTAACCGGATGATTAAAACATACGTCCACTAGGTGAAAGATCGGGGCTAAATCGTGCCTGACTGACACTTTTGAGAGCTTTTAATTTTGCAAAACATCGATATATGTAAACACGTGAACCTACATTAATGTTGAGATCCCAGTACCTTTTTCACACGGCCCAGGTGCATTTTTTTGATCTACCATAAGTGGGTACAAAGTTGTTTATAATTGTTTAAAGCACAAAAAGGTACAGTTACTAAACAAGGTAAAGGTAGCACATATACATTTTTCCCCAGGTAAAAAAAAAAAAAAAGTTCAGCTCCAGGCAGCGGTGCTCCTGCTACATTCTCCTGTACTTTACTTTTGTCTGACATCGAATGGCTGCACAAAGCATGCTATTCTGGTAAATGGAAATTCTAAGAATACTCAGTCAGTCATGATGAACACATCTTTATGTATGTACTGCACTGCAGGGTGTGGGAAGTGCTGGTAAGACGTTCCCATAGTATCTAGTTAGAAGTCGAACTCTTCACTGCACTAAAGAAATGACTAGCCTGCCCTGAGACTTCAGAGCATTTTGGTGCCGTGTGCACCGCAGCCGAGAATTTTAAACAGGTGCTTTGTGATTGAAGCTGTTTTTCATCAGATATGAAGGTTTTGTACTGATAAATTGTGGAACAGTTATATTAAGATGATTATAAGTATGTACGATCACTGGGATAATTCCCTTCGTTCACAGGAAAGTGGTGGATGGGTGGAGTTTTGGCTGCACCAGCAGTGATACAGTGGTGCTTGCATGACAGCTTAAATTTGATTTTCAATGACTTTTAGAGTATTTTTTATGAGATGCAGATTAAAGCTGAGTTTGTATGTCCCTGCACATCAAGAAGTTGTCGTGTTGTCGTGCTGGTATTAAAAGGTAAATAACAAACTGAGCTGTAGATTATCCCTCTAAGTGATTAAGAAACAATAAATGGCATCACAAATTGTATATCTAAAATCCGATTTTCACCTGGATATGTGTGTTGCATATATATACAAACACAAAAGACCAGCAAATAATAAGCCATTGATATTTATTGTAGAGAGCAGAGTAAGTTATTTGTCTGTTGGGCACCACATCAGTTGTCTGTCTGAATTGGCCGGCGGGTTTCACTCCATTTAATCTATAATTGTTTCTTTTTTAAATGTTTTATTGAAATGTTTTTTAATTATTTTGAACCCCCAGGTTTGCATAAGAAATACCTCAATAGATTTAAACTCAATTTGTCCAGTTTGTTGCTGTTGATTCATCCTGGTAGCCAGCAGCAGTCAATAACATACTTCTTCTAAATATGATGTTATTGTTGGTTCGATACTGTAAAGTGAAGTTTCTGTCTGACTCAATTTTTATCACATTTTGGGATGAATGATGGACTGAGAAGCTAGAAAATTACTTTCACTAAACTCCTATCGTCCTGCTTATGGAAATACTCTCTCCAGCAACATCGCACAGGAAACTACTGCTTTCAGGACTATTATCATATCAACCTCACAAACATAACAGCATTACGACATCAGGACATCTGATTAGTTATTCAGTCAGGGAACAGAATACCACACTAATAATAATACCATCCACATTATTCAGTGACATTAATATCTCCCAGTGTCTCAAACCAACAGAGACGCCACACCGAGACCACAAGGACTGTGACTGGTCAGCTCGGGCTGCTTTCTGATGTCTCCAACATGTTTCTGATGCCACTGGTTTTTATTAATAGTAAAGACAACATGGAGCAAGGTGGAAAAAAGCTTGGTGATCTATTTAGTCACACAAGTGAGTTTTTTTGTGATCGAGCAAGGGGTTTTTCCAACTTTACCCTCGCTGTGTTAATGGCTATCACAATGCAGAGAACAGAGTGTAAATGCGATTATGTAAAAATTATTACTTTGGTTGCACATGATGAGTGGTTTTGTGTTTCAGGGATGGTTTCATCTTTTGCTAAACTAAGCTCAACTGCTAAATCCTATAAATGGACACTTTTAATATCTGTCATCCTGTTTGATTCTGGTGAGGGGAGCATTCAAAACACATCAGATTCTAGTAACTTCAACCTTGTCTTTGACTTTACAAAAATTCACCTTGAATGATGTTTATACCAGCCAAGAACAACATGAATATGAGAATCCTTTGGGATTTAGTTTTTGGGGGATCTAGGTTTTTCAGACATGCTTAAGTGTTGGCTATCAGATATCACCATCTGTATCCCTGTAGTGTTATGTGTTTTGGCACCACTTCCTGTAGCTGGTTTGGATCAGATTCTCACATAAAGCACTGAAGTTTGCTTGGAAAGACTACATTTTCAGGCATTTCAGTGTCACACAACTTCTGTTATTTTTCTCACTTGCTCGAACAAACCAAAGAAGAAAACTCCAAACATACCCCAAATTACACATGAAAGAGTTGCTGATGCAGCTTCAAGTCTCCTCTCTGCTCCTCTACTGTACTCCACTGAAGGAAACCAGCGACGACATGGAAGAGTTAATGAGGTTCAGAAGCTCTTTGCTGTCTCATCAAACTCTGCAGGAAGCCGTTCTCTGCATCCTGACCAGCAGCCGGCCTCAGCTCACTCACAACGCTCAAGTTGGCTGATAATGACTGCTTCCTAATTAGAACCCATGAAGCTCGTTATATGTAGAGAATGGTATTAAAAATTCCAGGGTTAGGGTCATAAGTGATTCCTGCTGGGACCACCACGGTGCCGTGAGTCACTTTAGAGTTGGAAGTTCTTGGTTATTCTGAGTATCACTGACCTGATTTTTACAGTATGTATATGATACATTTTGGGGCTGTACTTTTCTGGTGGTGTTGTAACGGGTAGCAATATATTGAAAAGTGTTTCTAATATTTTGTCATTGGGGAGATATATTAGAAAGCACCTGACTGTATAATACAGTCCAATGCAACAACAGCACAAACTACATTAAAGCCCCAAAAGTTACCTCACAGATAAAACAGCACAGTGTAAACAAACGTTAACTGATTTTGAGTCACATACATCACCCTGCTGCTGTAAATACCCCAATACACCAAATGTGTATTAATCTGCCGCTGAAAATAGTCCCCACCAAATGCAGTATTTACCCCTGTATGAGAAATCTTTGCTAAAACTACAATGCTTTGCTTTTTTTTTAGGAAATGACTGAACCTTTCATTAAATATATTTGTGACCACTTTTTGGTTTGAAGATTTACGTCTTCAGTAGGAACCAACCGGCTTGGCGCTGACCGCCACAGACAGTGGAGGGCAGTCAGAAAATACTGAGAGACAAATATCAAATAACACCGGTCTTATCCTTTAAACAGAGTAAAAGAACAATCCAATAAATAATATTCAGTGATCTACAGTTCACCTCTAAGTCAACAGACAGCAGACAGACTTCTGTTATTTTACTCTGTTTCAGTACTTTGACACAATCGCTAGACAGTCAGACTGATCAGTTCGGCTAAAACTTTCTGCACCTCATTGCACTCAAGGAGCTTATTCCCTGCTGGAAGGCAGCCACAGAATCTGCTCTCTAATAACAGCAGTGGTGACGCAGCACACAGGCTTGATTCCTGACCGGCAAATCAGCGTGACAGCTACTTTAAGCTGCACATCACTGCTTCAGGCCAGGCCCCCCTCTGTCATCGTCCCATGTCGTCCCGTGTCACCGAGAGGGAATGTGGCATGAGTTAAGATTCCTCAAAGTGCTGTATTATATGACATGACTGAACCACCCAGTTTGACTGAGAGCTGGGGAGATGGTGGTGGAACTGTTGGCGTGAATCCATGAATTTGCAGTAGTCGCTAGAAACACTGTCAGATTAGATGAAACTTTAATGGCTACAGCCGCAAAATTGGGTCATTGCTGTGGGTAGAGATGACAATACTACAAACGGGAAGACCAGAAAATAAAATCAGCTTTACACAGTATATCACTGAAGCTTATTTGATTATAACTAATAATAAAGCATACTGAGAAAAAACAAGTAAGGACAAGGAATGTGAAGGAAATGTACTGTGCCAGCCAATAATATCATATACAGTATATCACTGACTAATATATTGCCAGGGTTGATATTAACACCTGATAAAATTATCAGAAATCTGAGGTATTGTCACTTATAATAAATAAGATATTAGATTTCAAAAGAAAAATTTATTTGAAGATGTTCAATATAAGTAATGAAATAAATACATATTCATAGTGTTAATAGAACACGAACCTTTGAATAAAAATGTAAAAGAAAAAAAAGGTAAAAGAAAAAGGTGTACTGTATAAGAGTGCAACACGTGAACATGAAAGTGCGGAGTAACAGTTACAACGCTCCAAATTACAGCAACTGTACAGAAATTAGATTAGATTTGATTCAATTTATTGTCATTGCACAAAATGCAGTTAGGAATCTAACCAATAGTGCAAAATAGGGCAAAACAAGCACAACAGTTACAAACGTTATGTACAAAATGCATCTATGTTATTATATGTTGGCAGTTATGCAAAAACTATTGTAACAACAATTGCAGTGCAGTAAATTTCAAGTGTGAAAGTAAAAGTGAAACGCTGAAGAAGGAGGGCGCCCACTTAGAAACCCTGAGATTCCTACTCACAACAGCCACGTCTCAAGATATGTGCAAACCAACAACCTGGTCCTAAATAGAACCTACACTGTTAAATATCATGGCCCACATATATCTTGATCTTTAGACTTAAAAACATGGTGACCCCACAGGGAGCAGCACTTGTTGCCCAGTAATGTAAAAAATACATCACAACTTTGTAATAACCAAATATATGTGATATATCAATATCAAATTTGATATTAGTATCAATCTTAAAAATGCAGTATTGTCAAGTTATATAGTTGCATGACAGGAGCTCTTATTCGCTGCCTTCACCGGACATCTTTAGCATGTTTTTCAGTTTTCTATCCTCCAATTTTATCTACATAAGCCTCCAAACAGCTCATGCATCATTCATGCAATGGTAACCCCAAAGCGTTGTCTAATTTCTCTTGTGTTACGTGCATAAATATATATGATTGTGCTTTGGGCAGAGAGTACATAGAACAGATCCAGAGTAGAAACTGCTGCTGACGTGCTGCTTTCACGTGGACGTTGTAGATGAGATGTTACATCTAATGTTGGAATCATCAAGTTTTATGAGTCCAGATTACATCTTACAAGCTAATTACTCAACCAGATACAGACCAACTGGTGAACTATTAGAGTCAGATGATGACGTGACTCAGTGCCTCTTGAGGCCTCAGAACCTCATTAACAACCAGATAAATGTTATGGATATAAAATGAAGCATGATTCTGCAACTAAATTACGTGTTTCTCACCTCAAATTTATTCAGAAAGTGGTTTTGTTGCATAAGTATGGATAAATGTGAAGTTTCTAGAAAAGCTGCCTTGTTTTTCCAGTTTGAAAATGAAAAGCAAAGACCAAAAACAAGTTTGGAGAGATGTGTGTTCATACTGATGGACAAATCATTTCATTCATCATCAGTCATCTATTGTCCAGCCGACTTGAAAAAACATCTTTCTCAAGCAAATTCATCCAACCATAACACAAAAAAGATAGTCTCTGTTCTTGGCCTCTATATTTTTGAGGGTTTTTATTACTCTTACCTCATAAACACTGATACTGATATCCTAAAACATAATGTTGGTGTTATCTTCTTATGCTAAGATAGGCCAAGTTAAGCTATTTTGTAACAAGAACATAAAAATATCAAATATATAAAACCCATTCTTATTTTTTTTTTTAAACATTCAACATCTACAGCTACACTGGCAGGTTGTTAAAGGATAGATACACAAGTCTTAAAACAACAGTCAGGAGCCCAAATGAACATTGAAACCTGTTTTTCTTGCTGTTCATACTGACCATTAGAAGATCCCTTCATAATGCACTTACAATGGAAGTGATGGGGGACAAAATCCACAGTCCTCCTTCTGAAAAAAATGCAAAAATGTATTTAAAAGTTTATCTGAAGCTAATATGAAGCTTCAGCATCCAAATGAGTCAAATCAAGTAGATATCTTTCAACGTTACAGTCTTTTTAGTGCCAAAGTCCCTCTTTTTGTTACTATACTTCCACCGCAGCTCAACAGGGAAACACTGTCCGAGGAAACACAAAGAGGGAATTTGATGCTAAAAAGACTGTAAATGTGGCAGATATCCACTTGATATGACTAACTCAGACTGCTGAAGACTCATATTATCTTCAGATCAACTTTTAAATGCACTTTTGCATGAAATGACTGTGTGGGCACACTGTGGATTTTGGCCCCCATCGCGTACATTAAAAAAAACGTACTTATATTTTTATTTTGAAATGAAATAATTGTATACTCCCGACAAGTCCTGTTCTCAGAATAATTCAAAAATTCAGTCCTGCTATGATTCCCCATTTCTTAGAAATATTAAGTCATTCAGCTGAGGTTAGGGTGGTTCAAGTAGCCTATGTTAGTGCAACAAAATGTTATCTTTATCTTGATTACCTGCAGAACCAGACCTGATTAGAACAAAGTAGGCTAACATAATTAATACTAATCCCATCACTTCTACTTGCAGCTCTAATGCTGATGATGATTGTTATCAACGGGAGGCGGCACGCTGGAGATGACACATCTTTAATCATGAGTCTGAGCCCGGCACCAAACTTCTGGGGGTTTTGGGTACAGCAGAGAGGTAATTAAACTAAAGGCTGACAGAGTAAAAACACTTTAGTTTGACCTCTTGACCGCAAACCGACTGGAAGTAACAACCCCCCCCAATCCCAGCGGAAAAAAAAAAAAGGTAGAGCCACTAAAGTAAATACATAAAAACCAGCAGCTCTCTGTTCAGCAGGCACCTCCTGCCACCAGGCTGAAAAATATACAATAAGATCCTCAAAACACTATACCTGATACTTCTGCACGCACACACACAGAGCACACACGTAATGTACATGCACGTACATGCACAGCACATACACACTTACACATGAAAACACACACAGTATCTACGTGTACTGTTGGTATGTCTAAATATTCTCACGTGCAGGTACATGTGTCACGCAGACACACTTGCACAGACAGAACACACATGTGCTTTTAATTTACTATAGTAGGAAGCACATTAATTGAAATAATACATTCCAAAGCCCCTAACCTTAACTATAAAGAGTAATTCCAGTAAAGTTTATTTTTATTGGTTTAGTCTTAATTTCTATCAGTTATGATAACATTGAGTTCATTGCTGAGTTCTGGGAACACAGCAAAATTCAACACAGAGTGACTGGGCAGGTAAGTACACAGAAGCTCAAAGTTGAAATAAGAAATCGGTCTGTAAACTGTGATGGATGTCAGAGAGAGTTAAAGCTGCACTAATCAAATATTTTTATATGAACAATGGGTAAAATGACTACGTGTGAAAGCGATTTGCTTTAAGTGATAAACCAAGCGGTGACTACCACAGCTTGAGGCTGAAGCCAATGTACTTAATCCTCTTTGTCCCTGGTGGAACATAAAGCTTTAACAATCTGCCTCCATTGAGACCTGTCTTGTGCTGCATGCTGTGTCGGGCCCCATATTAGGTCCATCTCCTTTAACTTAGCTGTCACAGTTCACCGCCAAGTTGTTTTAGGCCGGCCTTGCTTTCTTTTCCCTGATGGAGTCCATCTCTTAGGGATTCGATCCTGCGCCATTCTGAAGACATGCACTAGCCATCGAATTCGGCAGCGTTTGATCTCCAGAACCACACTGTTGCACTTAGTCATCTTGTATAGCTGTTCATTTGAGATCTTCTCAGGCCAGAAGACGCGACAGATTTTCCTGAGGCCTCCACTGTGGAAGGCACCAATCGGGGAGAGAACAGCAAGGTCTTCAGCAAAGTCTAGGTCTTCAAGTTGGGAAAACAGAGTCCGCTGCGTGCCCCTGGGTCTGACGGTTGTCTTCCTCATAATCCAGTCGATGGCAATCAGAAGGAGAATGGGAGACATGGTACATCAACAATGACCCATCAGTGTGACCATTTTCGGAGGGATTCCTTATGCTCTCACGATCTTCCATAGGGTGTCAGGCTGTCAAAGGCTTTTTCTGAAAGTCGATGAAACTGATGTACAGTGGGTTGTTCCATTCTACACGCTGCTTGATGATGTTTCTGCAGAGCAAAGATCTGATCTATGCAACCCCTTTCTCTCCTGAATCCTGCCTGTTTCTGTCCCAGCTAATCATAACCACCACATGCCCTAACCCTAACCTTAACATAACCCTAAAATAACCTTAACTTTAAACCAAGTCTTCAGCCTAAACTTAATGTTAAAGGGACTTGCTTTTTGTCCCCATAAGGGAGGCGAGTCCCCACAATATGACTGTGTATAATACCTAGACCACACACACACACACACACACACACACGCACACACACATACACACACAAACACACACACACACACTCAGTATCCCATTAGAGGAGAGGGGGGAGCAGGAGGTAAGTGAACAGCCTCAGGCTCTCTAGCGAGTGGCTCAATATAATGAAGAACATGTGGTTCAGTTAGAGGTGTGTGAGTGTGTGTGTGCGTGTGTGTGTGTCTGTGTGTGTGTGTGTGTGAACCTAGGGGCGGTGCTTGCTCAGTAGTTGATCTGAGAGTCTGAGAGTTAGTATTTGGGGGAGGCAGAGCACCCGCGGGGATGAATGTTTAAATAGCAGTGTGGGAGTGAAACCGGTGAGAAGTTTTCCCCGATACAAGATGGCCCCTTATGTGCTGACACACAGAGAGGGAACCTAAATTAGCCTCCTGTTCAAAATAATGGCCCTCAACTCTTAATTGGAAAGGGAAGAGTGAGTCTTCCCAGGCACCGTTTTGAAATTAGATCGATGTTGATGTGACGGCTTGCACCAGCGGAGAAAACCTGTGCAAATCTAACATTCATAGGTTCATAGTCATACACAGCTGCAGCCTGAATGACTTTGAGAATCTTAAATGAAATTTGATGTTAGTTCAGAACTGTAATTTTTTTACTGTGATATTGTAGAACTTTTTCCACTTATCTTTGGTCAAAAGTCAGACACAGTATGTAGAAATCCTTGGTGCATTAAACAGTCAATTCACCAAAATCACAAGGCTACATATTATCTCTCCACTAGTAGTTTGAATCATGATAGTTTCACATTATTTTTTTGAGATTTTTAGAGATCTGCTTCTACGATTGTGATGAAAATAAAATATAGTTTTTATTTCTTACTTCGGTGCTTTTATACTTTGTTGTATTTTATTGTTTTTTCTACTCTAATTTAAAATATTTGACTATTTGTCTATACATTCTCAGTGTGTGTAGCAGGGACTGCATTTCATTGTGTGACCCGGTTTTGTGGTATTATTGATTTTGGAGTTATACGTTTTATAGATCGCTATCTCAAACCCTCAGAACATACAGTAAAACCAAAATTATACTATGGATCAGTTCCACTAGCATTACCGTACACTTAGACTGAATTGTCACTTTATTTTGCTTCATTCATTTAGCCTTACAGTGTGCTCATGGTAGCCGATTTTGTAACAAAGTCGTGAAGTAGCAGGAGCTTTTTTTGGTGCCGCTGGTTCTGGAAGTAAAAATCCTGTTAATTTTTCCCCAAAGACAATGTTACGTTACTCACTTCTGAGGCTTTGATTGGCATGAAACTGTCCCAGTTAAATTGTCAATACAAAAGATGAACAACTGTTATTTGAAAAAAAGTTGAAGACTGTATACATAAGCATTTCAGGTCGGCTGCAGGTCAACACTTTTGAGTTAACTACGACTCCCAAGGTGAATTTCGTCAAGAAACAGCCAATTACTGAGCTTAAAATTCGTTCATGTGTCCAAAAAGGGGGACAAAAAAAGTATATCTTATCTTATCTTATCTTATCTTATCTTATCTTATCCGTCTGCCATGCCAAAATCACGGAAAAAAAGTGATTTCTAAGAAATAGATTTGAAATAATTGAAACTGGTGTCATAATATAAACCTATAGATTGTTACATTATCCAGGACAGTCCTGAGTCCTGAGATTGTTTAAAGAAAAAAATAAATAAAATGGGAATACAGAATGGCCTGTCCCACTCTGCAACTTTATTTTCAGTTAACACAGAAGCTGCGGTAGCTAATTTAACATTTTGCACATCATGAATAACATGATCCGAGAAATACTGATTTAAGTTGTTATTGCCACTTTCCTTTTGCTATTTTTCATGAACGTAGCTAGCTAGCATTCCATTCTTAATTCCACTGAACTGCGATTGGTCAATTGTTTCACTAACAGGGGGAAACAGTCATTAACGAACACAACACCAGACTTATTTGAAACGATGAACAGATCTGAGATGTGGGCGGCCATTCTGAGGTCGAGAACCAAGCTACCAGTAGTGATAAGTGAGAAAAAGATTCTTGGTAATTTGGGTGAACTGACCCTTTAAGTCACCCTCTTATTGTGCAGGGTGGATTTCATATGTTAAAACATGCTAAAGAAAAGTCCGGGTCTTGAAACAATTAGCATACCACAACAATATAGCCATCGTCATCATAATTTGTCGGTACGGAGCAATCACGCATCAAAGACAGCTGGGGGAGAACAGAGCTCTGGATTCATTAGATCCTGACGGTAAACAAACAGTCTGTAGATTCCAGCCCTAAAAGAAAAAACAAAAGCGCTGCCAGATACTATATGCGACTGTCACGCAGATGTGGGCTGTAATTTGAACTCGCGGTAGGACTTATGTATTCAAATCAAGTCCTCAGACAGAGGAGCTCTGAGCACAGGAAGAACGTGACAACGGATGTAAATCACACTGAAGAGCCTCCTGAGACGCGACACCAGTGACACAAAAGTCACACATGCTGCAGCTTTGTCTCCAGGATGTCTGTGAATGTTCGTGGGGGTTTGTTGTCTCTTTATATGATGACTTATATTTGTATTATTTTATGTATCATGGCTGTCCAGTGAAAAGCATTGTTGATTTTCAGATTTACTGAAGCATTTTGTGTTCCTTTATGGGTTGAGAAATTCTCCCATGACACAAATAAACCATTTAAAAATCTCTTTGGATTATCTGAAAAATGAGTTTTTTCTTACTTCATGAAACCTTTGATGTTTTGGAGATAAATGGTTTTCACAGGACGGCAATGATATGAGTTTTAAATATGTATTTTTATTACCATATTAATTATCTTATTTTATGTTATTTGCCTTTATTGTTATTTTAAAATGTACAGTATGTGAACTGTTTTTACATTTATTAGATATTAGATAGAGAGGCGGGGGATGAAACGCAGCAAAGGTCCCTGGCCGGACTCGAACCAGGGACATTGTAATTACATGGTCAGTGTCCTAAACCCCTGGGCCATCAGAGCATTTGATTATTGGTTGTTTATTTAACAGCTGTAGGACTTTCAACAGATAAATATCCAGAAAATTCACTGAGTAAAATCAGATGGTAAATTGGACCAAAAAAAAGTCCAAAAACCCTTATACAGTATATATATGCAGGCTGAACCAGCTCATTCAATAATATACATGATTTCTTGACATTACCTCACAGTATTTCTGAGTATTGAAATCTCAACATTGTTATCACTTTATTATTTGCTGCGTTTTTGTGCCACCAACTTGGAGAATTTACATTCCTTCCTCTTGTCTTCTGATTTCTCCACATTCTCTTTTATTCATATACAGTTGAGAGCAGTGTGGTTAATTTGAACATGACCAAATTTCACACAATGCACAAAACTGTATGTCTGTCTTGATGCAGACATATAGTCTAGGAAATAAAAAAACAAAAAGCATGAATATTGGTAGAGCTGTCTGCATTTATCAATACATAATGATTCTTACAGTATCTTCTGTATTAAAAGCTTCTCCTTCAGTTCATTAAGTCTCTGCAGCAATCTGAAGGCAACAGAGCACATATGCTGATATGAAGTGTCATTACTACACAGTGTGCAGTGCCACTGTGTTTACCTTAAATCACATGCAAATGACAGCAAAATAACAACACACACCTCAGCACATCATGTTCGATTATAACTCCGTATTCTGTTCTGATTATGTGGAAGATGTCGGATTCATCGGCTCATCAATCCTGTACTTTCTTTTAAGCAAAAGTGAAATCTCATATTTCATTCTTGAAATACATGACATCGAAAACACTGCTGTCACATCAATTATAATGACGTAAACATTTACGACAGGAGCAACAGTAGAATGATAGCTGAAATACCGCTGGATCGATGCAATCATATCAACAACTTCACCAAGATTTTTATTATTTATTTCTAACATCATTGTGCTAATTAATTCTCTGGCTGCAAATTTGTGGTGCTGTGTGTTCGCATCACATCTCTCTGCACCATCCAACAATATTCAGTTCCTGAGGAGGCGTCTTTCTATTTGTTGAAGCTAAATGTCAGAGCGATGAGGCCAGTGATGTGACCGGCTGAGTGTATTTATTCATCACTACACCCTCCAATCTACAGTATGTTCAATTTACCTTCACTTCACATACAGTACATGAACCAAAATTGCAGGTGCACTCAGAGACGCCTACGCTTGTGGTTGCACTCGCACGATTAAAATAGGGCCCTAAGCGTTTACAGCCATGCTAGCGGCTCTGTGTGGCATTTGTCAAAATGAGAAAACTTAAATTTAGTGTATCTTGTGACACGACACCCTCTCTGCCTTTGGATTTTACGTTTTCATGCTGTGGCTTGTGGATGCGCGTCTCCTCCTCCACTTCCCCCCCCAGTCTAATTCTCCCAATGTGACTTTGGTGTCATGCTGTTGTGTTTTCCATCTGTTGAAGATCGATGAAAAAAAATGCATCTTGAAAGTCAAACACACAGCAGTACAGAATGTTGTATAATGCAGAGCAAATTTAAAAAAATCTTTTTCAGGTGTTATCGCTCCGTGCTGCCAGACCAAGGTCAATGGGAGTGCACGATCTTGTCTCTTCATTTTCTGAAAGCTTAATAAATCTCCTCATAGACCTCTACCCTTCTTCTGTGGCCTTTTTTATTGCCCCAACACACCTAAGGCTTTTTCCAATGCATACGCGATAAGCCAGTTTTTGTGCAAGTGTCAGAGATAAAGAGGAGTCTTTTTTATTCTAAAACTTCTGGGGAGAAACAGTCACACATGGGGGTAGAAGATATTAAAAATCAAAGGCTGCGGGATATGAAGAATGTAAGGGTGGTGTGTATATGTATGTGTGCTCTTCTCTTTGTTATTAGTTTGTGTGTATGTATATATGTGTGTTTGTTTGTGATAAGGGCCCTGACCTGTCACTTGGTTTACAGCGAGTATAATAGCATTTGTTGAGTAAAATCTACAGACAAGAACATGTCACTGCAAATAATCACACCAGGTTTGTCAGCAGACTCGGGACAGTCCAATTTAAAAAGAGGGGGTATTACAGTAATGAGAACACAAATTGTCTAGTCTTAGGCTGGATTTCACAGTCAGAGATAAGAACTGCTGAATTTGGCTGTCCTCATTCCTTCATCGACTTTTTGACGTAAACAACTTTAAGTTAAAAAAAAGTACTTCCTTTTTAACCTCAAACCTAGTCTGCAATCTGATTTATTTCTCAAACCTGATGGTTCTGACTGACTCATACAGTATTTGCATGTGATCATATTCTTTGAATGTTGTTTAAATCTTTAAATCTTTTTCCATGTTGCTGACCTTTCCAGCAGTGAGAAGATGCTGAAAATGTGCTATCTAGAACATTGGCTCTCACCATTTTGACTTATAACCTTAAAACCATTAAGCGATGTTGTAGAAGACCCCTTATCATAGGTTGGACATGTTTATGTGTTGTTGTATTTTTAGATCCGAATAATTTGTGAGAGTATGTAGAGATGTATCCTGTCAGTTATCTGGTGATAGCTTTGGCAGTTCCAGGCCCGTGTAGGTTGGAAAACAATTGAATTATAAAGGTGACTTTACTGTTTTTATGTTGTTGACCCCAATATGTTCAGGCTGCATAATCTGAAGTCAACATTTCAAGACCGAATATTTCATATTCATACTTGTTATGATGCATTAACATATCAAAGCATTGGCGGCCTTAATATGTTCTCTATTGCTGTTTAGCAACCCGTAACCCAGAGCCTCCCATAACCTCAACCTTTGGGAAGTTGTAGGGAAAAGGTGGTTGGTTCTTCTGTTCTTCTTCATTGTATTTTACCGGGAAGGATAGGACATACTGTACTTCATTAAAAACAGTTTGAAATCTGTTGCTTCTAATGTAATGCTGGTTCCTCTTAACAGAATTTATTGGCAACCAATCCCACCCAGAACAAGTGAAACTCGACAAACATAATCAGACTTTAATTTCCACTGTCCAGATCTGATAAAAGCTGGATCCTCCAAAAATTGGATATGGGCTACCGGTCAGCTCAGGAGCTTACAGTTTTCCTTCCATTATTGTCTGGGTGTGTGTGTGTGAAACCTGAGGTGAATGTGTGTATGAAGTTGGATTTCAACCATTACTACAAAGAATAAGCACTTGTAACCACTGCCACTTTATACTGCAGCACAAAATGACCATGCAGCTGCAGGAGGTTGATAAGGTTGCTTATCAGTTCCAGTGACTAAATGATTAAACTATTCGGCATTCAAAAATCTTTTCTGGAACTAAAATTTACCAACAGCTAAAGTTCTGTCAACCTCCCAACACTAAATTCACACAAACAGCCTAAATGACTCATGTTTTAATCGTAAGACTCACATTTTAATGCATCTGTGATGTGAAAATGTCAGATTTCAACAAGAATTAAAAAGTGTGTTCTGGTCATAGTCGATGCATAGTGTGATGTAGAGGTCTTCACAGGTCCACATGGTTCTGAGGTCCAAATTCTACTCAGGCTAATGGGGTCGGGTCTCCTTTTACTGCCACAGGTCTCTGGTCTGTATGTCAGTAGGCCTATGTCCAATACCCGAGTGCATCCAAACAGACCCCAGCGTACATGGTATTAGCTCTGATCATGTGGTACGTCACAATCACTGCAGGAGGTGGAGGAGGGAGGAGCAAGTCAAAAGAAAAAGGAGAACAAGGAGGTAAAACCAGCTGGATCATCAGCCGTTTGCTCCTGTTTTATGCAAATAGCCGACAAAGATGAGAAAAAGGTTCTGACAAGGGAACTGAAGCCGAGCTTATTTTAGGAAAATCAAACATCTCAGATTCATGCTGTTAAATTGATTTTGGAATTTGATTCACAGATATTTATTATTAATTAATATGACATAAAATAAACAGTAAATAGGTTACAACATTGTCTTTTGTCTGTTTATCACACCAGTTGGCTACAGAAGGTTTGATTGTTGGTACAGGAGGTGCAATGAGATTTTTAGTTATTATATTATATGTGATCTGTGTTTGAAGCATATAAACAAATTATTTTTGTTTCTATGAGTTTACATTTGTCCTTAGGGTTTTATTATTATAATAGCCTATTGCTGCTCTTTCCCACCGCGGCTGCTTGTTAATCAGGCTGCTGCCGGTGTTTGTGTTCTCTCTCTGTTTGGGTTGACTGCATTTTGGATCTGGTTTGTTATGTTCAGGTCTATTTGGGTCTATTCGGGTCTATTGGGGTTAGGTCTGGCTGTGCTCGGGTCCCCCTCGGCTCAGGTCTCTCTTTTTTGAAAATTAATTTATGCACGTCGGGTTCAGGCAGGTTTTCCATGGATCTGTTTCAGGTCATTCTGAAACATTTGAAAATATTAAGGTTTCCACAGTCTGTGAATTAATAAATGTGTATTCTGGTCATAGTCTGATCGTGCACAGCTGCTGACAGTGCTGTCAGCTGAAGCATTCATACAGTTCTGAGTTTAAATTCAGAATTCTGACTTTAAACTCAGAGCTCAAATAAATTTTTCCCATGTGGCCCAAATCTTCTTCCGTACATTCAGCACCAGAACTGAGAGTGTCGCTGCAGCAAACAGAAATGAGTCCTGCTGTCCTCAGTTGCACGAAACCTCTTCATTTGCATTACAGTGAGTTTTGTAGTTAGGTAATATTGAGACAAGACTCTGTTTTTATTAGCCTGCCATGATGTTATCCTGCATTGCTCTTTGTACAGTGACACAGCTGAAAAAAAGAGCAGCGATGAGATTGGACTCCTCTTCTCTGATGATTCAAATCATTGGAGTTTAGGTTAACAGATGGTTCCAGTGTTCATGATTAAATATAGACTTAAAAATGTTCTTTTGATTTATTATTTATTATTTAGTATCATTTACAAGTATTCCTTCTTGCCCTTGCAAGTAATGCAGGGACAAGCTTTTTAAAGTTTACACATGCAGATGTGACATTTTTCTCAGGTAAGTATCGTCATTGCAATATCCTCTGATACCTCTGTCATCCATCCTGACTCCATGTGCCACAGCGCTGCTGGTTTTCTGCCCTATCAGGTAGTTAGTTGCACTTTAATTGCATTCACCTGGCACCCCAGGTGTAAATCTGTTCCCCAATTAAATGGCTAAAATTACAAAACCAGCAGGGTTCTGAATGTTAAAGAGCAGCAGTAGGAGCCACTGCTCTGACACCTGTTCTAAATGAAAATGCATGAAATGTACAAAATAAATCAATGCACCACAGTGGTATTACACTCTAATCAATGCCATGAGAACACTACACACTGTGCATGTATGCTACCTTGACAAGGAGTAAATCTTGAACTGTAAGAATGTAAATTTATGTATTATCTCCAAGTCACATTTTATGAGGTTTGGTCTGACTTGAGACAGGCAAAAAAGAAGAAGACTAATCCAACTTCATATTGACTGCGAGTGTGTGTATAGGTGTGTATTGCATAGCACAGTGACTGAACAAAAGAAAATTCATGCCACACACATACAGAATCTGGGCTGCAAACATAGTTGGTCTCTGTTTGTCGAGTGGTCTGACAGCAGAGAGGCTGGAGAGCTTTGTGATGCTGAGAGTAAATAAAAACTGACTGAAAGAAATGACAGGCCTGTGATGGAAAATCATGACAAGTGGATTTGGAAGTGTATTCTGTATTTGTGGTCAAAGCCTGTGCAGGGAGTAAGAGGGTTTTAATGCTCAGACTGAGTAGGTTCTTGTGGATTTGTTTTCTCCTTAAATTTGCCCAAAGTTTGATAGATTTGGCGAAGTGTGGAAGCTGCTCTCAAACTGTAGTACATTTCAGAAATGTGCTGGCGTTCGCTGCCAGTGAGTGTGTCACACTGGATGTGAATGCCAACTGCTGAGTGCATGTGTTACAATGTCATAACAGGCAGTACAAATTCAGTAAGCACTGTATCTACATAGGCTAAAAATGTGACGTGGAGGCTTACAGTGCTGGAATGGATGAGCGTTGCCCATTTAATCCACCATTTGAAAGGATTCTTGTGTGTGAAAAAAGAAATAAACCCAGTCTGAACTCAAGTATTTGAACCAATCCTGAAAACTAAAAAACTAATTCCTAAGGTAACCCTAAAAATGACATTCGTGTACAACTATTAAGATTTACATTTTTGGTCATCCCTTAACTTTTTATGTAGTGCCATCATCAGATCAAAATTTTACTTATACCAGCGAAACTAATGACATTCCAATCATTCCCATTTTTGTTTAATTTGAAAATATCAGTGCTGACTCAAGGGACGAGACTGGACGCATTGACCTTTTCATTTGGGATGCAGGACGCAGACCCAAGTCTTTTGTGTCAAAGTCTTGTAATTTGTATGTCCAACCATCCATCCTGACATCCTCCCTAAGACTTCTGTGCAGTAGAAGAATGTAATACTTCATGGACTGGAAAAAGGTTTAAAGGGGACATATCATGGTTTTTGTGGTTTATACATTGTTATGATGTCTGATGTCTCTGTTAAACATGGTCAAAGATCTAAAACTTGCCCACAAAGGAAAATAGTCTTTGTTGCTAAGGTTGCTCCACAGTTGTCCACTTACAAATTTTGGATCGGATTTGGGCTCAAACATGTACGGAGGTATCTGAGAAGTTTCCATTTCAAGTAAAGGAATGAGAAAAAGGAATGAATTCGAACTACGACTGACTAAAAGGGCCAGTATGAGATAAATAAGGATAATAAAGATGGCACACTGACAAAACATTTTTTCTATAACCTTTTTAAAAGTGTTCATATTCATCCCGATGATAATCTGACAACATCTGAGCACATGTCAGATCTCAGTTGGATCTGCAGTCACTAACTTACACCATTTTTAAAGGCACCTTTTAGACCTGCTTTGCTTTGGCTTTCATTTGATCATTTCCATGTTTTTTTTACAAGAAATGCAAAGCTACAGCACCACAATAATGTACCTCTCACTCAGTTTTACAATCATCATTAATGTGTTCCTGTGATCAGTGGAAGAGGCTTTTAGAGAGCTACTTTTCATGTCCTGAAATTACCAAGTGTATATTTTTAAACCCAGCGAAGATTGTTAATGTCCCATAAAGCAAAAAGCTATTTAATACACATACAATCTATATTTTGCCATTGCCCTTTTACAACTCTGGTTTTTATCCAGAAATAAGACTAAGTGCCTTGTCTCTGTCCTTGAGAAACGTCACCAAATTAGAGTTCTTGATTCTGTCAGTCAAGGACTCTTCTCTCAAGCAGAGAAAGACCTTTGGTTTGGTCACTAAAAGAAGCCATAAGATCCTTTGATTACGGTGAAAACGGGAACAATCGATGGAGTGTCGAGCTTGAGCCTGATGTTTGTTAAGAGCATCTCGCAGCGAATGTGTGAAACAGGAAAAAGAAGCAGACATACAGAGTAAACAACGTGATATATTCCACTGTTCTGTCCTCTTATTCTTGTGCCTTGCGCCTCATGTTGTGAATACATGTTGTTGGCTGCCAAATTGAAAAACTTTTGATTTTAACTCCTTGAAGTGGCAACAGCAAAATAGTCTGTGGGAGCTTTTTGCACACTTTATCATAAATTGTGCAACTTTGTCAACATAGACAGGAAACCACTTCCAGTATGACATGAACAATGCATTTGAACATTTTTTTTCAGTTGTGTTTTGCTGATTCATCCCTTCCAGTGCTGCACACTTTAGATGAAGAGGAAAAGTAATAACATTTGTGGTGTCATAGAAGGACAGCAGCTCATGTTGTCTTCTTCCTCAGGGCAAACACAACCTGAGCGAAACTTAGAGCCAATACACTGAGGTAACTTCAATCAGACAAACAGTTTCACGTGTGTGTGTGTGTGTGTGTGTGTGTGTGTGTGTGTGGAGGATAACAACTCCTCTTTGAAGCTGAATCAACATGTACCAGATATTTTAGATTTTAAATGTGAAATTGATGGAACCGGAACTCATCCAGAGAGAGGAAGTGGATGATTGTTTGGGCCCATGGTCGTACATTTTCTCTTATTATTCTACACTGTATTCTACAATCGAGCTGTTTTGTAAATTAAAAAAATGTGTTGTTACTATCTGGCTTGTTTGCTATTTATACTTTTAATGTGAAGCGCTTTGTACAACACTGTGTCCTTGAGTTTTTCCAATTATGTTGAATTGGCAAACACAGTCACTGCCTGGATTATGTTCACGGGCAATGTTTTTTCAAATGAATTAAGCGCTACATCTATATATCGCTCTGAGGTTGTAGGGAGGAGGTCAGGGCGGATGGTGGTCGTGCAAGACGAGTGTATTTTGGTGTAAAACAAAAAGAATGTCACCAAACATTTCACTCATACGTTAAGTATCAGGATACTTGCAAAATACATTATTAATTAACAACATATTGTCATTATGTTGGGAGAAAATGTAATTCAGCCAGCATTACGTCTCTAGCAAAATGTATTTGCTGTTGCAATTTAGTAACATATGAACTTTTTTTTTATGGTGTGCAGGTTTCTTGAGACTTAACTTCTACATTAAAATCTGAAATGAAAAAGAATCTGCATGTCCACAAGTGCATGTAGCATGTACATGCTTTGAGCTAAATGCTAACATCAGCATGCGAACATGCTCAGAATGACAATGCTAACATGCTGCATTTAGGTATAACGTTTACCATTGTCACCATCTTAATATAGCGTGTTTAACATTTGCTAATTGGCATTAAACACAAATATACACAGTAAAACGCACAGAGGTGATAAACTGCATCAGTTTACATATAAACATGTAAAAAAGTGACTCACTCATTTATTCATGTATATAACAGCACTCTGCAGTCTGCAAAGTATTTATCTTGTAGCAGGTAATTAGAGTTCTATATTTTCAGTTCTATATTTTTATTTTTCAGTTAAGAGAGTTAAACAAATGTTGATATTCAACCAGAGAAAAACCACAGAAGTTCTGATCTCAACTGCTGAAAGTAAAAACCAATTCAAGTTATAGCACAACAGCACATCCTTACCCAAGAAAATAAGAAGGAGGCTCGTGCTGAAAAAGGAGGATCCTGATGGACTTGGTGCCTCAGGGAACGTCGCCTCCCTGCCCCCCATCCCTCATCACATCTTCCTGGATGACAGGAGCCATTACAAACCCAGAGAGAAAGATCAGCGGAGAGGGCGAGGAAGAGATTAAGGGGACAGGAAAGTGAAGAAGACAGGGAGAGAAGAAGAGCACAAGGAGGAACAGGCGTTGACAGGAGGAGAATGGGGGGGACAAGGGAGTCAAAGTGAGAAGAGTGACACAAAATAGCAGAAACTGATGACGGAGAACAAGAACTGATAATGGGGAACAAGACTAAAGGCTTTGTCTCTTTCAGAAATTAATACATTTTGGTTTTAGATATGAACACTTTGAGGTAGCTTCTGTTGTAGTTAGCGAGGTTAGCTGGTAACGTTTGTCGTTCTCGACCAACGTGGGCAAAATATAGCTGCATATAACAAAGTTAGACAGATGAAAGGCAACAAACGGAAGCTGTGTGTTTAGTCAAATTCTTCTTAAATATTTGTTTGGAACATACTGTGTATAAAGATCAGCAGCAGTATTATTCTGCAGGAGCGGTTTGAGAAGTTTCTTTGGGAGTTTTGACATGTTTTTGTTGAATTTCATTGTAATTGTTGTGAATACTGCAGTACACTTCCTCCATTAAAGGAATAAAGTTCAACATTTTGGGAAATATTTTGGGAAATAAGTTATATCTTATCAATAAAATATAACATGTTAATTAGTAAGCTTTAGGTGCTGGTAGGTTAATTAATTTTTGCCTTTAGACCCTGGATGTATTAAAGAGAACTGGATACTGCGCCCATTCATGCCTATGAAAGTTATGTTTCCGCAGGCTTCCTCACACTTCCACATTTTTGGGCCCATAGAGCGAACGCACTACAGATACCATAGCGTGGTATCAATCTTCTCATTTAACTCTCAGCAAAAAATAAAAATAAAAATGTGTAACTATCCCTTTCTTGCAAAACTCCGTCTGCTTTAAATTCTATATTGATGTAGAAATAGACCTGCTTGTTGCTTTTTTGTTTTTGTAAATCTACGAGTGAGCTGGTGAAAGCAGTTTACGTGGTGAAACAAAGGATGAGTGTGTGTATGTGAAACTGTACTCAGTATTGAACCTGCGCAGCTATAGCCGCTAGTGTCCTTCAATAGCTCTAACTCAATTATTTGTCCCACCTAATACAATTTTTCTGCTCTGTCATTTGATTAGCAGCACTGAGCGCGTAATCCCTCTTCATCTCGTGCAGCGGCTGATCAGTCACTTCTGTTTCTGTCTGTGTGGAATGTGTCTTGAAAGGTCACCGTGCCATTGTGAAGGATAGAGCAGAGCTGCAGAAGCTGCTCGTGTGTTTGTACATTGATCTTTATCTTGTGCAAGTATGTGTTTGTGTGGAATTATGTGTGTGTTTAATTGCCTTTGTTTGCACCTGTGCATGTGCTGCATCAGTGTTTGTATCGCTGTAATCTCATCTTCCAGGGTCACCGCCGGGGTGTGCGTGTTTGTGTGCCTCTGTGTTATCTGTGTGCAGAGGTAAAAATAGCCCGGCATCCGCTGGATCGCAGTCGCATCAGTTAGTGGACAAGCCTTCATGTGCTTCACCTGCCTTTTTTCTTCCTCTAATCACAGCTTATTGATCACATGTCTGCTGGATCAATATTTGTTATGCATAGCATTTTCCATCCTCAGTCAACATCTCAAGTCATCGGAAATGATTCCACCAGGGACACATGCACCAGGAAAAGGATTATTTGTCCAAACAGCAGGTGACATTGGCAGAGTGAATTTGTATTAGGAATCATCCTCCTCTGCAACTCAGGCAATATGTCTGCCTCGAGGCTGACTTCTTAATATCTGCAGCAACAGTCAAATGTGGTTATAAAAATATGAGCAATGATTTTATGACATTATTCAACAGTAATGTGAAGCTGTATTAACATTCTGGTGGCGGTGTGTGTGCTCTGTTACAGCCGAGGCCACAGTCTGCGACGCAGACAGCCATCTGAGAGGCAGGGAGAGGAATAAAGTCAGAGACTTCATTTGGCAAAAGCAGCAAACACAGATGAACAGGGAGGAAATGTATGAGTGAGGATTGTTGAAATACTGTCCTGGGGGAAAGTCATTTAAGTTTGTTCTCTGCCACGATTTCATTCCAGTGTATTTCTCTATGGGCGTACAAGGGAAAATAATTAGTTCATGAACCTTTACATACTGCAGCTTTTTGGCCGCAATTCAGAATTATTCATTTCCAATTATTGAATCTAAATGGGTGCATGGTGTGACTAAAGTACTAATTATATCGTGTGAATGATGCACAGGTCTACAGTAGCACTGCACACAGGCACACGCATGCACACACACATGTAACATACATTTATTATTCTTCAGAAATAATCATCATCAGTTTGTGAGCTACAAATATATTCATCACAGTAACCAGGATTTGGTGATTTAAAGGACATTAAACATTCAGCAGCTTTCAGATCACTTTCGGATTCTGAGTAATTTTGGAAGAATTGAGCCACTGCATTGGATGAATGCTGTGTTTTGTTCCCAGTGGCAATTTCATATTTTCCTGCAGCTCTGATTTGCATCTTAGCCATGGTGGCGGAGGCTCTTGGGTATTGTAGTATTTTGAGCCATTTGTCAGGCCAAACTGAACCTCTCAATAATATGATGCTTCTCAAAAACAACGTTGAAATATTTAAGACAGATAACTGTACCATAGTTTCATAAAGGTGTACAGGAAACATGTTTTAATGTTGTATGTTAAAGAAAGCTGAGGATATCATTCAAGAAAACTTTCAAATAGGATTTTTTATGGTGGTAAAAACCCTGCAGCTCTTTGCACTTTGCACCTCTTTGGAGGACCTTCACATCAAAAGGAAGTGTTTAAATATGGTTTAAGGAACAGTCATATGTAAGCTAGACATTTAAAAGACTTTTCAACCACATTTAGCCCAGTTGCCAAAATGTGTTTTTACTGGCAAATTAGGGCCTACTAATTCAACCCTTTGTACTTTATACCAAATGAATTTGCTGGCCAGCCAGTGTTGTGAGCTGTGCTCTTTTGCTTGTATTGAGATATGTTAAGACACGCGTTGCCCATAAGTCTGGGTGTTCGGGTTTCTGGGTTTGGTAAGCATGATTATATTAGGGAGAATATTCCTTCCTTCCCAGCTGTTCTCTTTCTAAATAATGACTCTGCTTTTAATTTAATGTAGTCTCACAAAGAGTTTCTGTCTGCAGCAAAATAAGTAGCCAGCTGTTTACTGGAAGTCCCCACATATGTTACCTCAGAGACAGTGGTTACTCCCATGGTGTAATATTTATTCAGAGAAAAAAGTAGCCAGAAAACACAAAGCAGAGGCTGAAAATATTGAAATTTAGTCTGAAGCAGCAGAAAGAGTGAAGGTTTTGCTTGGTTATATATATCCCCCTTTTATTGCAACGTTTAGCCTATCTTGTAACTTGGTTTGGGATCAGGAGGGGAACTGTGCTGTCTGATTATTACAATAGCTCGTAATGTCAGTTGCCCAAATTTGACAGATAGTTATGTTTGAGTGACAGCTAACAGTTAGCGGCTGTAGTATTTATGACCCGGAGCAGTGGCGCACTTCAGATGATGCATCAAACAGCAACAGATTACCTCTGTCAGAGGAGGAGGGGTGGATGGAGGCGTTAACCTAACAGCGGACTTTGCCACAGGAGCTGTTTGTTTCCCGTCTCCAACCGCGAGTCGGGACAGTTTTTAAAAAAACTACGATCGTGTCCTGACCTTAACCCCGTGGTTATTATTGTAGTCATGATGACAAGGGTCGTCTCACTTTAAGGAAGTAGTAAGTTTAACCAACATCACAAGTTTCTCTAACCTTAACAACGTTATCATTTGAACCCAAACCATGATCACTCCCTAAACTTAAGTGTTTTTGTGCCTAAATCTAACCAGACCTTAACCACAGCGCTGTCACATCATAAAACATGATTATTTTTAACAGTGATTTGTAACCGTTTTGGAAAGCAGAAAAATGATGTTGTCCTGCTGATTTCTGCTGATAGGGGATTGTAAAATGCTCCTATGTGTAGTTCTGGACTCACATGGTCAAACGACGTATCTGGTCGTTTAATTTGGAGGACTTGTTGGATTATTACATTCAGTGTGTTGTGTGTGGTCTGTGGGATGAGAAAAAACCCTTTATATCTGTAATAGCTTAATAAATCCCAGTGTCTGGGTCATTAACCTCCGTACCCTCTCAGAAAACAAGCAAACAGACAAAAAAAAACAAAAAACTCCTCCACCCGGACCTGTTTCATCATTACACATACTGCTTTTGTCTTTCCCAATGAAAAAACAAAACAAAAACAATTTCCGCTCTAATCTTCCTCTTGGGTAAGCCTTCATAAGAGTCAACAACAACAACCAAATCCTTAATGATGAGTAATTGCATCAAAAACTCATATCAGTTTCCTCCCAAATGAGTCAACAAAGCAAATCTCCTGAATAACAAATGGCGACATGCCAGTAATGGTTAAGCTATTATAAGCGGATGGGCTAATTACTGTACATCTGCAGAGAGCAGGGGAGGTTGCCGTTATTGCAGCAGATTTCCCACTGCTGTCAGTCTAGCTAATGGGAACCTGCGCCACAGGCTCCCAACTTTGGTACTCATTTAATCTCCTGATTAAGTGCTGCTTGACCTGCACTTTGAAAAGTATGATAGGAAACATAACTTTTTGTCATCTTTATCTTGTTGTGCTCCTCAGTTTGAACCCTGGTGAGGCGGAATAACTCACAAGTGTCACGCAGTGCAGTAAGTGAGAAGCTCATCAGTAATCCATACAGCCTTCAGATGACATACATTTACACTGTAAACATGCAGCTGATGATTTTATTCAGTGTTTCAAAATAAATGAGCAGGAAGGACGGTCCCTGAACAGCAGCTTTCCTGCTGTGGCATCAGCTAATGCCTCATTTGCAAGTAATTTAAAGATTCATGATATGCAGACTCATGTTTCAATATAATACAACACAAGACATGAAAAGGTTTATGACACATTTGTGACCGAGCGAAAAAGCCCTCTGTAATCATTTATTGCAATTTTTATTTTTGTTTAGCTGTTGGATTACTTAAAGAGGACATATTCTGCACATTTCAGGTCTATTTTTATGTTCTGCGGCTCTACTGGAATATCTTTGAATGATTTACATTCCAAAAAATCTTATTTATCTTATACTGGCTCTTTATGCAGCCCCTCAGTTCAGCCTCTGTCTGAAACAGGCTGTTTTAGCTCCTGTCTCTTTAAGGCCCCCCTGATGAGCCCACTCACTCTTCCAGACGCTGCATCACGGCCGACTTCTGGAGGCTACGTAAACAAACAATTGTAGTTGTTCTTTCCTCAAAATGGAAACTTCTCAAATACATCTGTACGTATTCGAGCCCAAATCTGATCCAAAATATGCGAGAGGAAAACGTGAACAACCCATGGAAAAACCTTAGCAACAAAGGCTACGGAACAGGCGGAGGAGGAAGTAGAGGTAACGAAGTGTTCAGAGCAGGCTGAAGCCCTGGGTTTTGACTTTCAGGGAGCATTTCTACATATGTTCACCTCAAGTTTTGCACATTTGACAATGTTTAACGTAGACATCCAACATCATAACAGTATGTAAATAACAGAAAATCACAAAAAGCAAAGAGTTGACCACCTTTTCTACACTGTTTCTCGTATTTATACTGTAACATCATAATTTCTTCAGCTTTCAGCCTTGTTTGATTTGGCGACACCTGCGGGGCAATTATAGAATGCAAATATATTGAATACCTGTTGCTAAAAATTGCAGGCCATAAATTATATTAAAAAATGTATATAAAATGAAAATCTTAAGGATTATAACTTAAACACTAGAGGAAAATCTCCTGTCTGAGACAATATAAGCTGAGTAGAGAGCTTAGCAACAGTCAGAGGGTAGCAAATCAGCTGATGACACCTGAATTTTGCCCTCAATAATTTAGTTTCTATTGAATAACTGATGTGATTGAAGTGGCAAAAATATCCAACTGAATCCAGGAGCACAATTTCTAAAGCCAACCACTTACAATAAGGGTCTGAGGAAGATACTGTTCTTAATATTTTTTATGGAGATATAAGCACAAAAACTATGAAAGGGGCAGACATCGTTAAGACAATAACAAGGTATTATATAACTTAGAGGTCAGAGAGATCACTGAGGATCTGAACTTTGACTGAAGTTTCTTTCTTCTGTTCCTGATAAACTGAGATAATCCAGCAGCATGTTAGGCCTGGAAAAAATGTTCTTTAAAGACATTTGTGCACAAAAATCTAAATCTTTCTGTGCAGAAATATTTTTCTCACTTTTTAGGACCTCAAGTTGAGAAGTTGTTCACCTCTGAGCAGAAAAAACACCTTACATCACCACCGCCTTTTCTCTGCTGACCCGTCACATGTACTTACCATAGAGTTCAAATCTCTGTGTAGCAGTAACCTCAGGGCGAGGAGGCAGAGGGAAGAGTGAGCAAAAAAAAAGAGAACAAAGGAGAAAATTAGGCTCTACATATTGTAACTACACACACATGGACATATATACTCAACAAATTGTGATTTTACAAGCAGCTACACAAAATCCAGAGTACTAAATCAGAAACTATTTGTTAATTTATGAATAGGCAACAGTTGGTTATTGTTGTGGTTTTGAATGTCTTGACAAAGGTCAGAGGAACCAAAGCTTTGATGTTTATCTACCATAAAAGACGCTCTTTGCTGATGTTAGTGTCAGATCTGCTGTGTGAAGACATTCACATTAGACAAGAGTTAGTGTCCAGCTGACTGTGTATAACTCCAACTTTCAAAGGGTTGAGGTTGTTGATAACTGAGGGGGCTCATAACAGAGTGGTCTGATAAGAAAGATTAAGAAAACTGTGACAGTAAACCATCTTATCTTGATGCTCATATCATGTATGAGGTACAGAAGAGCGATCTTCCCATTCGACAAAAATGACACTAGATTAATAATATTATATTGGCTTCAGCTGACATGTTTAGAGTCTTCAGATGCTTCTTTGTCATTTGTCACCTTATTGGATAAAATATATATGAGATTTTAGAAAATTACCATTTGGGTGCTGATGCAAATGATGTTTACTAATTGGAGATATAGTTAAAGGTGTCTTCCGAAGCTTGTGAACGCTATTTTTACATTCAGTGTTTCTTACCAAAATGCGTTGTGTGTATCATTGAGGCCTAACAAATATGCTCATTAAAGCATTTGCAAATCTGATTTTCAAAAATATTTTGAATGCTGCATTGTTTACATCCTTCACTGCTTGTGTGCAGTTTTCTTCTTCACTGTCTTTACTGGTGCATTGTCATGCCTCTTTGCGCATTACCGCCACATTACATGCTGTTATGTTTGTCCTCCTGCGCATGATGATACAAACAAAACAGGGACCTACTCATAAAAACAGTCCTCCATACGTTACCAGGGGTCAAAAACTCTACAGGGTACCATTAAACTGCACAAATTGTTAGCTGGCTAACTAGCTAACTGTAGCTAAGTGGCACAACAAAATAATTTTTCTGGTTCCTATAATACTAATTTTGACAATACCAAGAACTGAAAAGAGGTACAAAACTACAGAATGTGGCTGAGAAAACCATGAGATGGTGAACAGCTGTGTAGCCGCGGGTTGTTTTATTAAGTCCTTTGTGTCATTACAGTGATACTTATGCTAATTAAGTTTGCAGTGGACATTTCATCTTAAGCATGTTCATGTTAAAATGCAAATAGCCTACTGCCTATAAGTAGTAAGTCCAAAAGATATCTACCTGTATTCAGTATCAGTTGTACTGGTCCGAAAAAATCACTAAAATACAATGCAGAGTTGTACGTATGACAACACAATGAGCTGTTTGCTGCCTCTGCTGCTGTTGAACTGTGGGACCTCCAGTATGGCTGCCAGAGGGTGCATTACATAACCTGAAAGCCCTCTGTAATATATCACATTATTATCATATTTTCAAACAAATGGATCATTCATTCTGCTAAATGTCATGAGTTATTATCATGTGAATGTGCTTACGGGAAGTGTTACAAAGAGTTACATAATGCGACTAGTGTACTTTCCTTTGACAAAAGAGCAATGAAATCTTTAACATAATTGTAAGAGAAAACCGATGATGGCTAGTTAGGTTCCAGAACCTTGTGGCATCGTAAAGAGCAGCTACTCCATTAGTTCAGTAGTTCTGTAGAAATGGATAAAAGCATCAAGCCTCTTTAAGATGCTCTACAGAGAAGCACTTAGAGAAAAATATCAGACTTGACAAAAGCAAAAGAGAAGATGAGGTGAATCAGACCACAAGGACTTCTCTGTGTTTATAACAATCGACTCTCTCACCTCCTCCTCATCACAAAATCGATTAGTCCTTCACGTCTTTCAGAAAAGATGCGACAGTACAGATTCACAGTCTGCACTTTATAAGGCTTGTCTACACGACCAACAAACAGTTGGGAAAGAGTAACGTAAGGTGACATCATGCAGTTGGTGTGAACGCGTGGTTCAGCCTTTGAAAGTACAATGTTTTAAACCTCCTCCTACTCAGGCGAACGTCCAGGCTTCTGGCTAAGGCTATGATTTAAGAATAATGTAGATTACAGCGCTGAAATTGGTCTTTTCAAGAAAATGTCAGATCTGCACTTTGCTGTGACCGTTTCATTGTGAGAGGTGCCACTGTGACACATGTTGAACATCGGAACTTCAGGAAAAAAGGAGTATGCTTTTTAAAAGTCCCTTATTTAAGCTCCCTTAAATTACAGAAAATTTAGGAAGGATTATAACTTTCTGCAAGTGAGTGCAAAAAAAAAAGAACACAGGCTCTGTACTTTGAGGAAGCCACATTGTGCTCAGCTATCGGCCACTTTCTGTAGATAACACTGTGCAAAATGCATTAAGGAGCCGACACAGAGGAAGATGTGATTTGACGCACAGATCAGTCATCCCTGCTCACACTCCTTCAATCACTGTCTGACTCTTCAGCCTCATTGTCTCCGCATCACCAGGCATGGCTTTGCGTTTATATGCTTGACCCAACACACACGCACTTTGCATTCCATACTTTCATTACATTTATTCCCTAAACTCTGACATCCACCTGGTTATAGGGATTTTAGGGCAGGATGGGGTACCTTAATGGTGACATACTGAGGTTTTATTTGTTTTTTCTGATGGTAAATACATTTAAACGTACGCCAGGTCACACCATGAAGTGGGGCAGCCAAGTTCATCTGTGTGTCTTCACAAATTAGGTACTTGGAAACTTAGGGTGTAGCCTAAATTATCTTGTTTTTTTTTTCTTGAGGGCTCATTGATAAACTAGCTGGGGAGCTAACTGATGCTAGCACCAGTCAGTTCACTAGCTCTCCAAACTCCTTGCTATTTTCTCTGTATTGGGCCATTTACTCCCTCCAGATATTGGAGAGGGGGAAAAAATCTCCAAACTAGGGCTGCAACTAATGTTTATTGTCATTATTGATTAATCTGCAGACTACTTTCTCGATTAATCGTTTAATCGTTTAGTCTATAAACTGTCAGAAAATAATGAAAAATAATTTCCCACAGTCCAAACTGTCGTCTTCAAATGTCTTGTTTTGTCAACAGTCCCAAACCAAAAGATATTCAGTTTACTATCATGTATGACAATGAAAAACATCATCCTCTCATTTAAGAGACTAGATCCAGTAAATGTTTGGCATTTTTATTTTTAAAAATTACATTGATAAAAATTACAATAATTAAATTGATAAGTTGACAATTAATTTACTATTGATCAACTAATCGATCAATCTCATGTCATGTGCACAGACATAAGATGAACAAGTGTATTTCCCAAAATGTCAAACTAATGTCAAAAACACAAATTCTAAGCCTGGCATTAAACTTTGGAGTGTATTTTGTCCTTATCTGATCCATCTGATCCAAGGCTAAATCAAAAGGTTGAAGTACAAGGACAAAATTACATATGCAAAGATACACACTCCAAAAATCTGGAGATAAACCTCCACAGGGCTTTACATTAGAAGTGTTTGAAAAAAAGGAGCCATATGCTCTGTGAATTATGTGCGTGCATGCATGTATGGTGAGTGCGTGTCTTTGTGTTTATGAGCGTGTTCGTGTATGTTTGTGTGTATTTGGCTCATCTGCTGCCTGCGTGTGATGCCAGTGACAGGGGCCATAACCCTGAGCCCCAGACCGTTACCAGCAGCCGAGGCAGTGCCAGGGGGAGGGAGGCGCCAGCTGGAGGGAGAGTATGGGAGAAATACCCTTCAAAGTTGGAGTGATGATATAGCCACGCAAAGCCTCTCAACACTTTGTCTCCGCACTTCTCATTATGTCTCAACTATCAGCCGTGCAGATGGGAGGATATGCAGTGAGCATCACTCACTGCAAAAGCGAACAAGTGTGGATTTCCACACTGCCTATCAGATGGTTGGTCTCTAAGTGTTCTTTGAAAGTCTTTTGATTTCTGGAGTCACTTTTCACTGAGCTATCGAAAGGCTCGCTGCGAGGAATGCATTTGAAAAAGCACACAGATCTCCTCTGTGTCCCGCTTACTTTTATCACAAAGGTCCAGGTTGTGCTGGTCTATAGCCGTCTGGGCAAACAATGCAGCAAGATGGAGAATCCTCTTTGTCTGAAAAAGTTTAGTTCTCGGAAAGCGAGTCACAAAAGATGAATGATGTTGCACTGCTTGTTTACAAGGCTGTATATACAGTCATGATGGAAAATACCTACAAGTGTCAAAGAGACTAAAGTCAAAAAACCCTGCAGCTTGTGCTACCAACTACTCAATTTACTCATCAAAACATTTGGGTAACATTTACTCATCAAATAAGTTCTTATGTCACAGGAAGACATGGATGAAGAGAGTTTACCTGGCGTTCTAAGGAACATTATCATGCTCTCACTGCTGATCAAAACTTCCTGCTGTTTTTTTAAGGAAAAATGGCAAAAATTTGCCGGTTGCAGCTTCTCAAATGTGAGAATTTTAAGCTTTTATGTGTCATACATGATAGTAAACTGAATATGACTGTTGATTGGACAACACATGACATTTGAAGACATCACCTTGGGCTCTAAGAAATTATAACGGCCATTTTTTACTATTTTCTGACGTTTCATAGACAAAGTGATTGAGAAAATAATTGTCAGATGTGTTGCAGTCCTGACTAATACATTGTACTTAGCAAAGTAATTGCTGAGATATAAAAAAAAAATAGGTCCAACACGACAACAAACAGAGTCAGACGATTACTCATGTTGTAAACATGTCAACAGCTTAGCCAAAAATCAAACGTGAGTACATCCATAATGTCACTAAGAATCACTCATTGCACAGGAAAGCTGTCAGTAACTATATGAAGTAATGTAGATCAAAGTTGAACCAGGAGACTTGCAAGGTGAAGGTCATGTGACCAACAGGCGTTGCCAAACTGGCACTGTCACTAGCGAGCTAAGCAAATGTTTACTGCCAGCTGACTGGTATTGGCTGTGCATGACAGGGTTTGACAGTGTTTTTTCATGAGGTTTTATTTGAAAGAAATGGTGCAAAGGACACGTTTTAATAGGAACTATTAATGAAATGTATGCTAAACATATGAAACGTATTAAAATGGCATGAGAGAAATTGGTCAACCATCAAAAATGTTGCTATACCAATTCTACAAATCAATAAGGAGCACTCCTTTATGGCAGTGTTGGATTTTACAGTATTTTGGCCTCAATGTGATGAGTTGTCAGGTAATAAATTCACTTAAACTTCCAGAAATAAACATTCCCATCTGGTTATTTTATCTATAGATGATTTCTCGTTGTAATTATGTACAAACTCACAATATATATATTTATATTGCAATATAAAATTATATTATACCATTCTACCCATCCCTACTTCATACCAATGAAATGCCTGCACTGAACCAGGACGTTATGATCTTAAAATCTGAAGCAGAGTTGCTGCTGTTTAGTATGGCAGTTATAATGATGATATTGTACTGTGATGAGACACTACTATAATCAGTGACTCTTTCCATTTTCCAACACAATACTCTTCAGAACAAACTTGTTTCTTTTGTTTGACCCTGAGAATTTCAACAAAGGTGAAATTTGACAGAATCTACCAGAGCTGGAGGTCACGCCGAAACTGGAGATTCGTTCTTGAATTTGTCAGTTGTAGTAGTTTGGGCCCTGAGAGGTGAATATTCACAGTCTGGAGAAAGTCTGACCAAGCGATGAGTCAAAAGGAGGGATTGTGCAGACAGAAGGTAGGAAGATACTCATTAGATTCAAAGCTGAATTAGAAGGAATAGCCAAGGAGATAGGCAGCACGTGTCTGCCCGGTCACTAGGCCTCCGCGACTGAACAGCTGTTGACTCTGTCGCACAATACCAATCGATTAGCTGGCGCAGACACAGAGTGCCGTGGCTGCCAAAGGTCGGTGTACATGTTCACTCTGTTCCCCTGCCTCAAAAATTGGATTTGCATTTTAGGGAGACAAGGGTTTCCTGTGTGTGTGAGGTGTGTGTAATGTATTAGATCAGACTGCGAGCTCCGTTGCCTGAGTAACCACCCGGTTGCACGGCAGTGTCCCACTGGAGTGTTATAAGATGACACTGCATGCCTCTTTTCTTTGCATTCACACTTCACCCAACTGTAAAAGCACTGTAATGTCATTCCATAAAAGTGAACTATATGTGCAGAAATATGTATCACTAGAAACATGAATCATTTATATTAGAATTTGTATTGTTTAACTTGAATAATTGGATTGAAAAACTGAATCTGAATAACAATTTAAAATCGAATTTATTAGTTTGGAGCAGAATTCCAATAAATTTGAAACTGAATGTAATATTATGAAATTGAATTAATTTGCTCGGAAACTCTCTATATACCTCCACATTGAGTTCTCACAATTCAAATTCAGTTCAATTCCAGTTGTTAAGGAAGAGCAATCAAGTGCACATTCACAGAACTCCTTTTCATATACTGTAACAACGGGTGCTTTTCATTAGCAGCATTAGAGAACACAAACCAGCAGTCATGTCCCTGAGATGTGACTGCACAAAGGTCGAAGTAGAGTACCAGGAGGTGACCAAACAGATGTCCTCCACTGAAACACCCCTGAAAAGTGCCATAGAGGACGCAATGCCCTTGGTGGAGTGTGCCCTGGGGGAGGGCAGCCCATTGCCTCATGACTTCACAGATCACAGATCCAGAGAGCGAGCCATTGCACTGACAGAGGGGCCCCCTGAGCCAGACCTCTGTGGCATATGAACAACCGGTCGGACTTCCTGACAGCCGCTGTGCACGCCACATAAGAGCAGAGCGCACGCACGGGGCACAGAGTGTGAAGGAACTCCTCATCCTCATCGGCGTGAGGAGGGGGGAAAAAAGCCCTCAGGCGAATGACCCTCGACTTGAACTAGGAGGTGATGACATTGGCCGGAGGGATGAATTTGGACATGGTTCCATTGATCCCCTATTATACATACAAGAGAGATGCACAGACAAGGCGCACAGGTCAACTGCTGTCTTGGCTGATGCCAGGGCTAAAAGGAGCGCCATCTTGAGTGACAGCACCTCCAGGTCTGCCCGACTCAGCGGCTCAAGCAGAAGGTCCCATTGAGGAACAAAGAATCGAGTAGGGGGCCTCAGCCTTTGTACATCCCGCAGGAAGCACTTCACCAATGGATGGCTCCTGGCCATGAAGCGATCTAAACTGTTGTGGCCCGCCGTAATTACTGCTGCAAACACACCCAAAGTGGATGCAGCACTACCACTATCGAATAAACCCTGCAGAAAATCTAGAATACCGGGGGCACGAATGTGGATTGAGGTTCCTGTCCTCGAACCAGTCCGTAAACACCTGCCAACAAGCTGTCTAGGCCCTGGAAGTGGACGGGGGACGTGCATTCTGAATTGTAGAAACCACTGAGGCAGCGAAAGTAGGACTTGTGAGAGTCCACCAGTGGCATAGGCGAGGCACAGGAGAAGCAGGACTTGCTAGCAGACATGACAAATGAATTATTCTGCGAAACCGGATGGTGGACAAAGTTCGCAGATGATGATCCGTTCTCAATGGTGGCTGAGGGAGATGAGCAATGCTAGCGGTGGGGCTTTATGGGGGAGGGTGCTGTGTCGATGCTACCGCCCGATTGGGTGGTGACTGCAAAGATTTTTTCTCAGGTGCTGAGGTGGAGCCTTGTAGGGTAAACCAATAGCGAAGCCCGGAGCATGTATGACATAGAAGTAAGATGAAGTGATGCAAAAAAATTCCCCGAAAACCTCCTCCCTCATCAAGAAATCTCATCAAAACTGTGGAATGAGATTGCACATGAGATAAGAAGATCAATGCAATTATAAAGGAAATGCTGTCTTTTTTAGGCTGTTGACCAAATCCCTTATGTGTGACTTAGCGGTTGCTTAGTGAACATAATCCATGATTACTCTGCACCTGGGAGGTGTTGTTTGATACATTTCTGTGGATTAAAAATGGAAATTCAAGGCGATATGAGATACACTGCTGAGGAGCATTTCTTTAAGCTGTAAACAGTCATGGGGAAAGAATAAGAATTAGGAGTGACTGAAGGTTAGAGGAGCTCAGAGACACCCTGCACCTGCTGGGAAGATTTCAGTGTGAAAACAAATAAGTAATGACTTTGTTTGAAGGACACTTCAAACAACATAGTTTATTGTAACATTTCACTCACATGGTTGACTGCTGCGATCTGGTCTACAACAAGTCTAATAGGACCAGTAACCTGAGCGGTCAGATGAACAGGCTGGTTGTAAACAAACCCCCATATCAGTCACATTATCAAAACCATTTAGTTTAAACCAAAAGCAAACACACTCAAAATGACAATTAGAAAAATGTGTGCTGATGTTGTAAATAAACCGTTTTTTTTTTTAAAGCTGCACAAGGCATTTTTGAATAATGGCAGCTTCAAACAGCAGTAAAATGATAACTTCAGCAGCATTTAATGGCAGTAAACTCAGTGAAGCTCAATCATACAGTGGCCTAGAGAGAGCTCAATGCACCACAACTTAAAGCTACTATATGTACATTTTTTATTATATTTTCTTCTTATATTATATTTTTCCAAAGCTTATCTTAATGTGGAGGAGTTGTTCAAGGCTTCTGTGACCCCGGCTCATTGACCAGCCTGGCAGCAGTAAAGAGATATTCCCTTCTCCAGCTTTTAAGGGAGCCTCACCCTTCTAACCAATCAGAGACCAAAATCAGGTGTGGGATCTCAAAGCTAACATTAGCTGCTGGAAGACGTCGCTATGGCTGACTCACAGGCTAGCAAGCTCCTGATACCTGCATTAGTCAAATCGAAAACCTCCGTTAATCCCGGGGAGAAATCATTACATGATACAATGAGGATGCAGATGAAGCGGTGGGCGGAGTGGAGTACAGGAACAGGATATATGTGTTGTCGGAAGTGCGGAAAATGTTTTATTAATTTGCTTGTGTTGTGTTGCGTATTTGATTGTTTTCTCCCAAGATTACAGAACGCTGAGATCTCTCGGCCACTGCAATCATGTCTTTCGATACAGCTGTTTGAGGAAGCTTGTAAAACAAAGATACCAAAGGAACGAGAATATTTTGATGTGAGATGCCCCCATAGTATAGGGGTTAAGATACAAACCATAAACCGCTACAGTTCAAGAACAGCCAGGGGGACCTTTGTTGCATCTCTCTCTCTTTACTGTCTCAAATAAAGGCTTAAAATGCCCCCAAAATACTTACAAACAAAGAATACTTTGATGTTAGGTTTTGGTTTGTTATTTCTTGTGAGTGTCTACACCCGGCAGAAGAATTATTAATTTGAGCAAATTCACAGCTTCTCAATTCTTCAAAGTTCTTCTTAAGATTTCCACAGCTATTGTGGAACTAAAGAACTAAAAGAAAGAAAAAAGACTTACAGTACATTGTAAAAGCTCTTGCTCTTGGGTTCATACTTATTTTTCATGCACACACACACACACACACACACACACACACACACACACACACACACACACACACACACTAATGGTGGCAACAAGTATAAATAGATAGCCATCTGGATATTTCTGTGTCCTCAGTATCCATTCATTTCATATGCCTCTTCTTCCTTTCTTCTTTGATTTTTTTCTTCTTTCTTGCTACAGACAGAAAATAGAAAAAAAAACAGACAAAGCTGCAGATAAGAGGGGAAAAGAGCAAAAAAAAAAAGAAATATAAAGAGCCTAAGGACAGTAGTGGCGCTCTTTGGCTGCTGACAGAGACCCCATGACGAAATGAGCCATTTTCTGAGACTCTGAACCTAAATTCATGGTGAAAAGTTGATTGTGTCTACAGCATAGTGAGAGACAGAGGGAGGGGAAGATTGGGAAAATTGAAGTAGCAGAGTAGGTGTGGTTTCTTTTTTTTCTATTTCGTAAGGAAAAGTGCATTATAATCAAGATGTGGATATGCAAAGCCTTCATAAAATATGTGGAAAATGCAATTTCCTCTGCTATTTGAATATATGTGTCTTGGCAAATCATCCTCCCTAAAATTTCATGTCACCAGCAACCACTTAAGTTTAAAATATCACAACGGTAAAGAGGTGCAGCACGTTTGTTTTTCTGGCAGTCGAGGGAAATTATAGGTAATTTTATATTTGAGACGGGTGGAAAGTTCATAACCAGCATTAAACATCAGTACAGCTAGCGTGTAAGATCTGACAGTCATTTCAGCTGAAACCACAATTCCATCAACGGTGGCTTAAAGCCCCCTAACCCAATTCCAATGAAAAGCACTGCTTTCACCACTAATATAAGACAGGATTTTGTACTTCCCCAGACCCTGTACTTCACTCTGATGCAGTATGGGTAATTACAGAAATTATATCAAGATGATGTTGAGTTTTTTAAAAGAAGAAACAGAAATAATGTTATGATGACACCCTCACGTTTTGAGGCCCAGTCGTGGCTGACTGGATTTGTATTCAAAACTCTGGAAATCATTTCAAGCTGGTCTAGAGGCTCAATAATGATATAATGGAGCTCTAGAGTGCAAGCTGCCATGCAAAGGAATTAAACTACAGCAATGTGGTTAGAGGCTAATCAAGTGTCAAAATAGAGACAAATGCAACTCCTGGGCGCAATCTCAAATTGTGATCACAGAGTTTTTTGTTTGTTTGACCACTGGTTTTCAACACTGGGTGATATATGCACATCAGTGGAGGGAGGAGAGTGTCAGTGTTTTAGGAATATAAGATTCTTAGTAATGTCATAAAAATATTGCATAAAAAATGCATGAGTGAGTATGAGGGCTACAACGTGAGCCCCGTTTTTTTAGCCTGTAGCTGTTTATATTTGGGCAATTTGGCACCAAGTATGCCGATGAGGCTACTGTCAGTTCCTGTTTGAGATGTACCCGTAAAACCAAAACCGAACAAAAACTAAAAAAAAAAAAAAGATGATTCTCAAGCGAGAAGTTATTGGGAGCTTCTCTTTTTTTATGATTTCTAAGCGTATTTATGGATGTTTATTTGCAATGCACATTAGAGATTGTGATGTCATCAGGAAGTGTAAGTCACACTTAAGTATGGACATAAATTGCAGCTCACGTCTCTCATTAGTCCACAAAAGCTAGACTCAACTCATAATAAGTACATTACAGCAGTTCCAAACACCTGCTGTTTGGTAGGTGGAATAACTTAAACTAACTTGATTAGAGTGAAATGCACTCATAAAATCTCTTTCCACATGTACATACAGATATAATGTAAAGACCTGTCAGAAAAGGGCATAAAACTCTGCAGTAGCATAATCATAATTACATACACACTGCTACCAAAGTGGTTCATATTAAGTCAAATGCAGTGTGACAGCATTTGCCATTTAGCATTTTGATATGCAAGTTTTAAAAGCAACATGAGATGACTAACAGAGCTTCAGTTCTACTTAAGGTAAAGTACATAAGTATTATGAGCTTGATGTAGTTAAAGTATTGCAGTAAAAGTAGTGGTTTGGTCCCTCTGACTGATATATTATTATATATGACATCATTAGATTATTAATACTGAAGCATCAGTGTGTAAGCAGCATGTTACTGTTGTAGCTGCTGGAGGTGGAGCTAGTTTCAACTACTTTATATACAGACCTAGGGGTCGGGCCCCTCCAAAGGGTCACCAGATAAATCTGAGGGGTCATGAGATGATTAATGGGAGAGGAAAGAAGAAAAAAGTTCTGACACACAAATCTGTTTTCAGATAGTTTTTTCTTTGAACTTTTTGTCTAATCTTTGATTTTTGGTGAAATATTGGATCATTTGAACATATTTAAATGAAATTAATGTGAGAAGTTTAGATGGAAAAATCACTATTTGGTGGAGCTGTTAACAACTCCGTCAAAAGCCAAAAAGGTTGGAAACCACTGGTTTCATCTTTAACAATGTGTTGTATTTTAAAAGCTTGTTATATTATCCATTGTGTCAAATCTTCATCTGAAAAGTAACTAAAGCTGTCAGATAAATGTAGTGGAGTAGAAAGTACAATATTTCCCTCTGAAATGTAGTGGAGTGGAAGTATAAAGTAGCATCAAATGGAAAGACTGAGGGGTCGTGAGATGATTAGTCGTGAGATGATTAGTACAAGTATTATATACTATATATATATATATATATATATGGGTACATGAGGTACGTAGAGGGTTTGACAAATTCTGCTAATGGCAGAAGTTCATAGACAGTTTGACCTCATGTTGACTTTCAGTCCTCCATCATCCCAGAATGCACTGAGGGCACAGCCTCCGGTGCCATGAAAAGATACTTGTTGACTGTGACTTGACTCTGACCTGCTTTTTATCAACAACACTCTGGTGCAGGCTAGCCTGCCACAGTTTACAGACATCATGAAAGCAGAGCGCCCAGAAACAATGGCTACGTTTACATGCATACTAATATTCCACTATTATTCTACTATTGACCCGTATCAATATTCCAAATTTGATACGGGTCATGTAAACAGCATATTCTGTTTGGATATTCCAAATTAGGCCTTATTCTGATTGAGCATTCTCTGATTAAGACATGTGGGATATGCTGATATTATTCTGGTTTTAGGAGCATTCTTTGGACATGTATACAGCACATTCAGAATATGCGTCTCTATTGGGGTTTTTTACCGCAGTTTGCGACACACGACCCTTTTGCCTGTTTACTCCTGTGCAGGAAAAATGACAGGAAGACAGACAGAGGAGAGGAATGACAGGAGAGTGGAGAGTTGTTCATGGCGGGCTGTAAAAACAGAGCGCACCTTCTCCATGACGGGGACGGAGGGGATTGGTTATTGTGACGACTCGGTGTGATGCACCAAAAACACTCAGCAGTGTAGTAAACATCATAGGACAACCTGGGTACCGGATGTGCCTGTAACTATAAATTTATAATATCAGTCATCAATATCATTTATAGATATCAGGCAGCAGCTTTTAACCTCGCCGGTTTATTGAGATCTTGTAATTCCTGTTGCCACTGGAGAAGAGGGAAACCCTGAAAACCCTCTGCATGTAAACAGCAATATTAGTGGAATAATCATTTTCATTAGCCATGTAAACAGCTTAATATGAATATTGTCTTTTTCAGAATAAGGACAAAAACTGGAATATTTTGTGCATGTAAATGTAGTCATTACACAAGAAACTGCTGTAAAATACTTAACACATTTTTTCAAAGCAACACAAACACAAGCACAATTTGAACCATCAAGTCCAGTAAGAAGAGCCGTATCAAGGGCGTAGGTCTGGTTTTAACTTTATGGGGACATTTTTTTAATGGCCAAAATAGTTGTGTATGTGCACTCTTTTCTCTTTCATATGCACATGTGTGCACACATAAAGAGCCTGAATCTGCAAAATGTTTACTTTATTAAATATGTATCTGCTGACTTTGCCTGAAACTGGACTTTTATCATGAACCTTTCGCTGATTTTTATATTTTATTTTACTTAACTACTTAACTATAAATCTGAGACCAAAATTGATATTTAAAATTGACATTTCATAGACTGTCACAGTTACAAACATAAATGTATAAAAGCCTGTAGGTAATGTTGTAAGGTGCAGCTCTGTGCTTCTTTCAGTTTGTTGGTTTGGGCAACATAAATGAAGAGGTTTATGACTGAACCACAGCAATGCTCAAAGCTACCTTTAAATCATCTCAAAAGCTTCTACTAGTATTATTAATTTATTCATTTTAAATAATTTTCATGTCTTAAAGACACATATACAATAATAGCTCTGCTCTGATCCATTAAAAGGTGAGAAATGGCATTAAATAGTAAATATTTTTCCCACTAATTTCAAAGATAAATGTTTGGATTGATTACATTCTGATTACATTCACATTTTGCAGAAAACACACAAACCTGGCAACTCAGCATAAGCCTATAGATCTTACTGTTAACATTATGTGGAGTTAAAATGGAGAGATCATTTGAGATCTATAAAAATATTGGCAGGGACAATTCAGCAACACCTTGACATTGGTAGGGGGTAGGGACCGACTGTCCATACCCAAATCTATACGCATGGGTGCTACTCACTGAATTGAACGGGACTTTTTCTCTTGGAGGAAAAGTCCACATTTTTTCAGCTCTATCTGAAAACATGCCCATCATTGGAAAAGTTATTGGTTGCTGTAAACATTCCTCCTGTTCATACTGACCATAAAAAAGGTTTTAGAGGAATTAGATCAATCAAGTAGATATCCAAAGTTATAGTGTTTTAGTACGAATTTCCCTCTTTATGTTACTGTCCCTCTGATACAACTAACACTGTTTGTGGAAGCACAAAGAGGGAATTTCATACTAAAAATCTGGAAGATAATCCTGATTTGACTAACTCAGACTGCTGAAGCTTTGTGTTATTTTCAGATAAACTTTACGAAGGTATTTCATGAATCCTTCACATACATTGAAACTGCTTTTCACAGTCAGAATGTTCAACAATAACTCATTTAATGTACATATGGGCATGTGAGTACTGTTTTAAGACAGACTTGAAAAAATGTGAACATATCCTTTAATACAGCCAGAAAATCTCTAGCAAGCTAGTTAGCTTGAGGTCTGACTTGTGTTTTGTATACATTTGCCTTTGGACAAGTTCCAGCTCGTTATCAATAGTCTTGGCCTTTCAACAATGCAGCCATCTCTCTAATGCCACAACTGTACACTGTTCAGCGGACATGTACAAATTGCAGCCCAAAGGATTTGTGTCTTGGGAGGAAGCAGCGAAATAAGCACTGCCACTCTTTCTGAAATAACAACAGTGGATGATGATGCACAGGAAATCCAGCTAAAGCGACCCAGCTTTGTTGCAATGCCTACTATGTTGATTTGTTTGCTTTAAACTATTTTTCATTAACCAAGTTACAAATTACAAATTGAGACATGTTGTACGCAGTAGAAGAAGTTCTGCTAACTGACTGATAACTGAAGCAGAAGTAAACCAGCCAGGCTCAGAGAAAGTGAATAAAACAGACATAAATTACAGTCCATCAGTACAAGACAACTCTTAATAGTGTAAAATTATCTGCAGATCAATCTGAGAATCAAACTCTCATTTAATGTTGATGTGTCTAAATAATTCTTTGGTAAATGAAATATGCACCACAATAAGTACCACTAATGAGTTAGCTGTACTCTATACTGCCCTGATGGTAGCCATAGGGAGGCGCAGTGGGGGAGGGCTGGCTGTCAAAGAGGCATGCAGTGCAGTGCTTCCACTGTGCCCCCATACAGCCGTGATGAAGTGGCTCCATCCATCTTGTTGGCTCCCAGTAAAGAACAGCCTCATTTGGCTGCTGAGCTGATGACAGATGGGAGCCGCTGCAAGCCTTTCTCTGCAAAAGGCCGGGACCCCTGGCTCTCAGATCTGCGGACTGCACTCTCGGTGTCGGAGGGCGCGGCGGCACCAAGTCATGAGAGGGTACGGATACACAAAGAGAAGATGATGTCATCCAGTATGGTCTGCCTCTCTCTCTATGTAGCAAAGTTCTTCTTCCAGTTATGCTGCTGATGCTCACAAAAAGAATGACTCATAGGAGAGCTTAGATTCCTATATTGTCAGTATTACAAGCTACCAAAATTAACGGTCATCTGTTGGAATCATAGATATAAAATCATATAAATAGGTCTTAAGTGCCACAGACCTAATGTTGGTTTTAGCTATGGATACCTTTAAACATAACTACTGCATCTATGCTAGTTACTGTACTATTATCTTCAGAATATGTTGACTCAAAGCAGGTTGTGTCTTTGCGGCACCTCTTTACATTCTCTGCATATCAATAATGATGAGCAGCCAGCTCCCATGATACTTGTGCATGTAACCTAGCATTAACCACTTGTTATGTGCCTTGCATCTTCTAGTGTTATTTCTGCATTCAACTTCCATAATTTGAGCACTGCAGATAGCATTTAAAAGAGCAGTGTGTAGGACCCACTTAATTTGGGTTTCTGCTGGGGAGAAATAAAGAAATGAATCAGATTCATCCAGGAGAAATCTCTCCAAAAGAAGGAATCACGCCTCCTCTGACATTTCTATATTAACTTCCTTTGTCCTATATAATATGAGGGTTTTATGTTTGTAAACCTTTCTTAGAGCCTAGAAATGCTATTTCTGTGTGTGACATCATCTCAGTGGATGTCTACAGGTATTCATTGGATTGAATGGATACCACCTCGGAGTCTGGCATCCATTTCTTGTAATTGGGCTGTTACCTTGTAAAAGTAAACTGTAACATATTGTAGTAGCTAAAGTCACTAGCTATACATTGACTGAAATCACAGGACCTGCAGGCTGTGCAGAATAATTCTGTATGTACTGTAACACAATCCCGTTGGTTTGGTTACTTCCACTTCATGCTTGATATGTGCTGCTGTGAATGGTGACCTATTGACCTATGATTTCTAGTATATACCTGCAGCCATATTTTGTCTCAACACCATTATTGTGACCACTGTATGATTATGTGAGAGACAGGAATTGGAAATGACAGAGCTATGATTCAGAGGATAGACGGTGTGTACTGAACAGATGAATAGATGAGTTTCGGCCTACAGGTGGAAGACGGGGACTGATTCTGTTGTAATGACTGGAGCAGGAAGGTCATTCTGCTGTTTGGGAGAAAGGGAGAAGGACTGAGACTGAGGGGAGTAAGTCAGTGCAGGAAATGGGAGCTAATACCTGGACACAACTTTGGCACATGATCCCTAACCATGAGGCAATACATGAATCTATCCGTCTTCAACAGACCCTGATGATGCTAAAAAATACTCTACTTGTAAATTCAGGTTGTTTTGTCTGATGATCAGTCAGAAACTAGAAATTGTTCGATATTTTATAGAGAAATTATGACACTTTTGGCAAATTAGACTTGGATCTTTAGGGTAGGTAGATTTGTAGGCAGACACAGGAAACAAAAGGGCTACTCTACAGCTAGGGGACATGATAGGTGATTTAGCAAATGACTGTTGGGCAGATATATATTTATATACACTGGGGATAGTGGGATAATGAGGGGAATCGTGCGGGCAGGTGAGGCTCAGGTGATTGGCAAAGTTGGGAACACAAGTTAGGGTTAGTTAGTGGAGAAGAAAATGGAATGAATAAATGAATGATTAATCTGATGGAGGTGATTGTGAGGATGAAGTGGCAGTCATGGCAAAAATAGATTAGATCAAATAATTCAGAAAATCCGAAAAAATATATAAATTATAACACATTATTTTATAACATGAGTGAAGCTCCAAAATGATGTTTTCCATTCAAATTATTATGGATTAAACTTGCAAACACAATTTCAAATTGAGAATTTGCTCTGATGTTTGAATCGTAGGGCTGAAAGCAACCGTACTGTATGTGTGTGTAGATCACCTTTGTATACCAAAATTAGAGTTTTCCAGTTTAGCATGAAGAACTGGTGCTGGAAGTGTTGGAGGAACGTGTTATGGGATAATTCTGATTTCACCCAAAAAAAATAAAAAAACATTCAGCTGAGAATTATTTCTTAAAGTAACAGTCTTCATTTAAATAAAGAGACCTGTCTGTTGATGTGTTACGTTGTTTGGATACAACCTTTTGATGTTGCATGCTACATTAAGTGACACAGGAACAGCACTGCTTGAGTTATGATAACTGCGGCACTGCGCGTCGGCTTTATCCTTTTTTTCCAGCTCGCTCTCCTCACTGCAACATTACCCTTAATGTTGCAGCAAAAAGTGAGCAAAGCACTAATTAAGAAAAACAAGGATGGGTAATGGCGTCATCTCATATTCCAGACATTCATAGCCGTCACAAACCTCATTTGCGTAATTACACCCCTCAGTTCCACAACACTGAGAGTGTGGCACTAATTGCTTTCTGTGTAATTGTGTTACCTTTCTTTGGGTCTCTTTATTTCGCCGGCAGAGATAATGAAAGGTTAGTGCTGACCATCTGTACCAAGCAGACAAACCAAAATCAGAGTCTACACTCCTCTGATTACACAGGTACAAATATGTTGCCATTTAACATTGCTAAGCAGCTGGAAAAATGTCTGTGAGCTATTGATGACAAGTTGTTGCTGAATAATAGGCGTTTGATGCAGTGTGCCATGGGTGCATTACACTGTGCATCATTTTTTACTCTTGAAATTACATTATAGCCCTGAAGTCGATATGAAGGATTTGATGAATGCCATCACAGGCTCCTGAAAGCCCCCCGCCCCCCCCCCACCCGCTTGAAGACACACACACACACACACATACACACAGGAATCCTCATGTACATCAAATAATGAGGTGTAATTTATCTTCTGATGAATATTGATCATTTACATTCATTTGTGGTTTAGCTCATTCATCAAGAAAATATGTAAATGTATTGAAAGGGAGAAGTAACTGTTATGAACTTAGATCAACAACATGTAGCATCTTGTAAACATTGAAAATGTTACTTTAAAAAACAATGCAAAAATAAATCATGCGTAACCATCTTAATTCTTGCCTATATACATATTTTAGAGACATTTTCAGAACATACAGTTTCCAGGTGTGTGTCTGACAAAGCAGGAGTGCTAACTCTGCCTTTTTTTGAGGAAGATGAAGACTTCAGCTTCTCCAGTTTTCCCCTGTTGCCCTATTTGTCATCCATAAATAAAGCAAAGCCTGAGGTTTTATTGAATTGTTTAAAAGTGAGAATATCTCTGAAATTTAACCAAAGTTTAGGAAGTGTACTTCATAATGTTTCCTAATGATTTCCTAATGATTTATTGAAAATTTCCTTTAATTTATAAGGAAAAGGATTTTTTTAGTTTGGTAGTTGTGAAGAGTTTAAAAGCAGTTGTTGATTTTTGAAGGTATTTCCTTGAAAGAACTCAATTTAAACTGAACTATATATTTATTCATTTTTAATTTATTATTGGAAACTTTACTTTCTATATACAGTACCAATCAAAAGTTTGGACACACGTTCTCATTCAAAGGAATGGGAAGGTGTTTGGTTTGTCCGTTCTGGGCTACTGTAGAAACATGGCGGTGTAACATGGCGGGCTCCGTGAAAGAGGACCCGCTCCCTTTATAGATATAAAGGGCTCATTCTAAGCTAACAAAAACACAGTTCTTATTTTCAGATGATTATACACAGCATTGCACTCCTACAATACTGTCGGAGTCATGATGGACAGTTTAAAATCGATGGAGCAGAACTTTTCATTTTTATTCCATGCGTTCTTCTTCCTTGTCAAAACCTTCCGCCTACATTACCCACAATACAACTTGACCACTGTCAGTTCTGTTGGAGATTTGGGTGTGTTATGCTAGTAGCTGCTAATGTAGCCTGGAGTTGCTAGCCTCAAGCAGAGATGAGGAGGGGGCTGCAGAGGTCTGGTAACCTCACTTCTTCTTTCTAACTCCACACACTCAGATTTTTTGTCATTTTCAAACTTATAGTCTTCGGCCTGAGCAGATGTTGCATTAAGTGATATCACTTGAGGCAATTTATCAGATTTTGCGCAGCTGCCTCTGGAGTCTCAAAAAGCTTTATGCTACTTTTTTTTCACATATGCAGTAGTACTGCCCAAGACATGACAAAATACTTTGATGTGTAAAACATGTGGTCCAACATGTGGTCGACCCAGCAGACTCAAATAGAGAGAAAGAACCAACACTGGCGACAGCATAATGCGCTATCAATTAACAAGCATTCGAAAAGAGTAGCAGTCGTGTCATTTCCCTGCAATTCACAGCCATCTGCCTTTAATTAAAACACATTTTGTCTCCTGTGATGATGATGATGATGATGATGTGCGTGATAAAAACGATAGCGAGTCCACTTGGATCCACCCAGGTATTAGACAGACCCCAGACCCGCAGGTGTAGCATGGGACCCTACACAGACCCGACCAGAGATTTTAATCAGACTCATATTTTTAATTTGTTGTAGTGTTTTTTTTAAAAATTGGATAGCGTTTCATTGTACAGGCTTTCTGAGTCACTGAGTGTAAAATGTATTGTATGCAATAACCCTGAACAGGCTAGCATGAATCATGTAAGATGTTTGTCTCGGTGTTGTTGTCGATTTCACTGATTTTATTTGGTTCTGAGTCTCAGGGAAGCATTTTGTAATGACAGCAAAAGATGAAAAGCGCTAATACATTAAAGACCAGTGACAGCTCAACATTCACAGACACAATGAAGGTCAGTGCTGCTTATTGCACACCGGCTTTGATCATAGTGTATTTTTTTGAGTGCATGTGGAGGTTTAATAGCCAGCTGTTTGCCAATGGAAACATTCAGAGTTGATAGCTCATCTAGATACAGTAGTAACACAGAGCTGAGGAGGAGGGAGTGGTTACATACGCCCTATTTCAAGGTGAAAAGTTGTACTTTAAGTCCTCACTCCACAACACAATGCTGGATAATTGTGGCTTCTGTTCCTTTAAAGACAGAGTTCAGTCTGATCTGTATCACAAAGAAGCAGCAGATCATTATCCTTAAATTCGGGGAACAAGTGCGGCTCCGAGATGTGTACCTGGCAGAGCTGCAACTCATGATTATTTTCATTATCATTTCATTGTTTTGATTAATCACATTCATTGTATTAAATGAAAGAAAACTTGCAAACCTTACATTTATAATGAAACAAAGAGAGAAAAGAAGCAAATCTGCACATTAGAAAGGCTGGAACCATGAGAAAACTCATTTTTGCTAAAAAAAAAAAAAAAAAAAAAACCTTATAAGAATACACTTATTTGTTTTCTTGCTGAGAGTTAGATGAAAAGATTGAAATCACTCTTAGCTGTTAAATATATGGCTACAGCCAGCAGCCGATCAACTAACATTAGCATAAAGACTGGATGTAGTGAGCCTGGCTCTGTCAGTGTGGTTTTATGGGGTGTTATGCACAGGACCATCGCTTAGCCCGGAGCTATGTTGAACTATTGCTTTAAGCAATTATCGAAATCACTTACATTGCTACCAATCGATTAATTTAATCATCCATTAATTGTTTCATTACTCAAATCAGGCACTGAAAAGCATGTAGTGAGGAGTAGAGAGACTGATTTTCAGATACAACAAAAAATACAAATCTTTCTTGACAGTTCAGTTTATAATCTGTCAAACTCGGCTTTCAAGTCAAAATAGATGAGGACTCCTGGAGGTGTTCAGAATCAGACTCATGTAACTTGACAAATTTGGTTGAAAGCTTCAGAACAGCTACTAAATGGATCTTGAAGTAAGGCTGTTTTGTCAACAAAATAGATGCTTTTAATGGCTGTGTGAAGAGGAGAAAAAAAGAACGGAAATGTTTTCCTTCCAGAGTGAAACTTTGGTCGTGGCCGTTTCCCCATTTTTTCAGCCTTTAAGATTAAGAGTTTTGGAGTTAATGAGAAAATACTACTTCAAAGTTATTTGTGGTTTAAAAATGGAAGTGACTGTTGCATGTGCGCAAAGCAAAGACGAAGCGTCAGTGTCTTGCATCCTGACACCACATCCAGTATATAAAGAATAAGCTGACAGATCATTAAAAGGAACAGGATTTAAACACTTTTTGGCCAAATTCAGTCTTGGGATTAAAAGTAATAAATAGTGTAAGAGTAAGAGCTTCAGGATACTTCTCTCCTCCCTTTTTTCACTCTGTAAATGTGTGCAACTAATAATCCGCTATTGAATATTACTCTCCAGTTTTGGCACAGACTGCTGTCTCAACAAAACTTCATGCTGAGTCCAAGCGCATCATGGCCCTAAGAAGTGGTTGTGCCTTTGTATCTCATGCAGCTCGTGAAAGTAAACTCTTACACCTGTCACAACAGCAGATGTCAGCTCCGTCAGCATGTTTTAACATCTCCTGACAGCTGAAGCTGCATAATTCTACATCAGATGATTCCTCGTCACCACAAGGCATAATTACTGCGTCAGAACTGCCTGATTTGTAGACCATTATACATACAGTAATTTGCTGCAGATCATACACTATATTTTGTACTGTCCCTTACCCTTATATGATGTTTTTGTGTCTATTACTGCTACTAAATGGGATGCATTCATTTCACAGCCCTATTTATTTATTTACTTACAGCAGTGAATTAAATCATTGTAGCTCTATGTGTGACCATTTTTTTGAAACATTTCCTCTCGAGTGCAAAGGTTAGTGTCATTTGAGAATGTTTGACAGATAGTAGCTGTGGACCTTGAAATATGGCACCTTTCCAACCCAGACTGCCATTATTAAGGTTGTGGCTTCACTCCGAGACGCAGTGAAGTCACACTTGAGGTTAGATCTCATTTATGACAATCTCTGTGTACCTCGTTGCTGGTTTAATGTACCTCGGCGTTCTATTGCACACACCACTAAGCTCCCAATGGCCAGCATGAGCCGCATTTTCCTGAAGGTCGCACAATGTGAATATAAATAGTTACTCAGTCGAGACATTACAGCCACCAATATTTTTAAAGTCCACCTACTGCCAACATTTGTCTCAGGGAGTTAAGAGTGACCACACAGGTGTGTTAACATGTTGCTTGTTGCACAGTAAAGAGCAGATGATGTCTTATATCCATCTTTTCATGGGCCACTAAACTGCAGTTCCATTACAGTATCTTGATTTACAGCTTGATAGTAAAAAGAGGGAAGGTAGGTGTAATTTGTGCAAGCCAGAAAGAAGCAATAGGGTTAAACACACTAAATAATGAGGCTTCTTCTTTAGTTTAGTAGTGCTTCTGTGAAAGAAATAAGACCAGAGCAGCTGAGACCAATGAATAATAACACAATCTATCAAAAAATATGCACATCATACAAGTTTCAAAAGGAAAAAAGTAATTTAGTTTGGATGAAGTTTACCCCAATATAATAAACAGCACTGAGCTTTGGGCAGATTTAGCGCTCAGTGAGCACATGCAGAGCACCTACTGGTTCCACCAGTTTAATGAACTAATCTCACCATGGAAACATCCTGACTCCAGCCAAGACTGGGTTCAAAATCATAACCACACTATGTCTGGCAATTGTGCCCTCAGGCTTTGTCACTGTGCCAAGCCAAAAATGAACTCATCATGTCAAATGTGAACATGATGAAAAAAAAAAAAAGTAAGAAATCATTTAAAGCACCATTTGTGCAAGAAGTGTATTATTTTTGCTCTTGTTTGGGTTGTTGTGCGAGTGTTCCTGTAGTTGGAGCTCAGTACAGGTGTTGGGAAGGCGTCAATACACCATCTCACTGAGGATTAGCCATTTTAATTACTTCCACCTCTCTGCTATCACCATCTGCTTTGAGTCTGGATGGGCCTCCTCGAGCAACATGCTATTCAAATCAATTTTAGCAATCTGCACAATGTTAGCATGATAAGCCATGCTGAGGTATTTTCTGGCCTTTGTAATCCAGTTTGCGTCGAACAGATAAGGTTTATTACATCCTGCGGTAATCTTTCCATGTTTGGCAACCTCCCGACTAACTTATTCAGCAGGGGTGTTGTTTCAGAGAGGAAAGAGGTGAAATAAGAACAAAAGGTTTGAGAGAGAATTTTATGTTGTCAGATTGTTGCTAATGCATTACAGATTTAATGAGATAACCCTAAAAAACCGGCTTAAGTCATTATGCTTTCATCTTCTTCTGCTGCTGCTACTTCTGCTTTTAATGTAAGTCTGTCTAGAAATCCCTGTTTTTTTCCACACCGCTACAATGGCCACGCTTTTGTTCTTGTTATGTTTAAGTCATATTTATGCCATTGATTTTATAAGCAGTGCATACAGTACTCAACACGATCAATCCAGTTTCTTGCTTAACGCAGCAAATATTGTGAATTGTTTAAGGCCAAACTTTTTCACAAACATGCCTGTTGATGAAATGATATTTGATACAACGCCACAAACAATCGATGGTTGTGTGGGGGGAAAGAATTTGCTTGATGACTTGCAGTGCACCTTTCTGACAATAATTACTGGAGGATATACAGTATATTTCATACTGTATTTTGCCTCCTGGCAAGGTTCACCACAATCTACTGTAGCTCTGCTGTGAAATAAATCAATAGTCCTGAAGCTCAGTAATTGCTACAAGAATAGGGCCCTAAAATCCATCATCCAAAATGTTTACCTAATTAGATTAATTTAGCAGAAACGGGTATGTGGGTGAGTCATGGTGAAAGTGTGTGTGACAGTCTCTACGGTACGGTAAGACAAATGACCTTTGAACCACAGAATGACCAGGCCTGCTGGGCAGAAAGAAGTCTGGTCAGTGTCTGAGGAAAATAAGGATGGAGGGCTCATTATTGGCTTTTCACTGTCAGTCTCAGTGGCTTCAATGACACCGAGGGCTCTGTAATTCCTTTTTCAGTCTCTCCCTCAGTCTTCCTCACTAAGTCCAAGACAGACAAAAACAGAGAGGGAGGATTAGGGAGAGTTCGGCAGACAAAAACTGCAACGGAGGAATGGAGGCGAGATAAGGGGGGCAAAAGAAAGAGCAACACTACACACCCAACGACGACATACTAAGGAGACAGGCCGGGGGAGCATGAAAAGTTTAGACGATGTCAGTGTGGGAAGAACAAGTTCGTCAGTGTTACGAGAGTGTTAATGAGGATCTCAGGGTGGGTGAGCCCTGTGGTGAGAAAAAAAAAAAAAGAGATTAAAATCTGCCATCATCAATGGCGGGGGTGCATTAGTCCAGAGATGGCCTTATTTAAACTGTAGACAGGATCAATTGGGCCCCATAATGCAGCACAACGAGATGGCCTCCTCCGGCAAGAAAGGGTCAAGCACTCAGCTCCAGCGTGCAGAACACCGCTTAATTTGACTTAATAATGCGGTTCTAACCGAGAAAGGCCTTGCATATGCTGCTGCACATGCAACATCAATGGATAAAAGCTAATTTGTCTTTGAGTGCTGATGGCTATTTCTTTCTCTCTTCCGCCTTTTTTTCCACCATGAATAAGTGCAGTGAGTTTGTTGTTATGGAGGTGGGTACCGGGCAACAGCAAATGTGTATTATACAGAGTAAAATGTCCATTGTTCCTTTGTTCTCATGCAGAGAAGAGAGCCAGATACAACCATGAAATAAGCTAAGTACCTTTTAAATCAGGTTGCACTTTGCTCCTTGAAGCTCCACTAAAGAATATTTGTATATTAACATTGACTTAAGTCACTATACATGTACTGTGAAGGGGGTCACTCACAGTGATTCACCTACAGAGAAGTGCAACTAAACTCTGCAGCTTTTTAGCCTCCTTTAGCTCATAGTTGTGGATTTTTTGGCACACGTGCACTGTTCAGCCTCAGTGCTCTCATCAACCTGATTTCCAGCAGCACCAGGCAGCAGTTTTCTGCAAAAAAAGGCTCTGATAAGCCCACTGTACACTACCCTACGAGGAACATCTAGCAGCTAAAGAGCCACATAATTCTCTCAGGAGCTAAAAGGAGAGTGAATATTGAAGGTATATTCAGCAGGTAGAGGTAGTTCACTAATGTTGCTCTGTGTCTGCTGGATGTGTAAGCAGGCAACTGCTTTCTAATACGTTACAATTTAGACAATAATATTTCACGGCTGCTCCGAATGGCGATAAAACAATTAATTAAGCTACACAAATTTTAACAAAGAAATAGCATATTCTTATTCCTATACAAATGAAAAGTTGCATTTATAGGCAATAAATCACACCCATACTCAATTAAAAACACAGTTCAAAAAACATTTTGCCACTAAAATCATTCTCAAAGGTAGGACCAGTGCCTAATGTCAGCTAACTTTAGCTAGATATTTGTGTCTGGCTATTTCTGTCTTAACACATACTGTATATTATTCTCTCTTGACGTGACAATCGTGATATGTTTACCCAGTTCATGGAAAGATTAACTATTCTAAATTCTCAGTGTCTGGTAACTTTTTCACTGCATTTGCATTTTACATTTCTGTGGTGTGACAAATAAAAAGGTATTAAGTTATTATTAGCAATGATAGCCACCATTACTAAACAGAAAAAGAACAAAACTGAACCTCATTAACAGAAAAAACAAGGAAAAACATATCACAGTACCACCCACACTGTTTAATTGACAGGAGATCAGATGGGAAAAGCAATGAAAAATCACCACTGCAATGAGCACTGAGCTTATTAAGATTAACACACAAAAAAACATGTCTGTAGATTCAAAATACAATTCTTTGTTGTGTTATTCTGAACTCTAACATAATTTCATGTTCATTTTCTTTATGCATGAACAACAGATGGTCTCTATTTTTTCCCTCTCAGTCGGTACTGCAGCTCTTTGCAATCGTAATGTCATTAATGAACCCAAACACCATCTACTGACAAATAAAGAAAGCCTGTGTTCCATGATAAGTGGTGAACATTGCTGTAATGACAAGATATTTAAGTCTTCCAGGTACGATAGGAGGCTGTGCTCTGACTATACAGTACAAGTAGACGAGTGTAACACAAAATGTACTTCACTGAAAAACATCACCCCTGGACTCTGTGTCCGCAGTTAAAGGGTCTGATAAATTAAAATGGAATTTAGTGTCCAGAATAATTAATATCTACTTGTTAAGAACAAATTGCACTCTGCTCATTTTGGCATTTTGTTTAATCATTTAAAATACAGTGAAAAAAATTACTAGAATCAATAGAAAAGAGCAGATTTAAGATTCTATTTGTTTACCTGCACACATGGTGGATCTTTTGACTTTAATGCTAATGCTAAGTCAGTTTTATTTGTGTGTAGACAGTAGTGCCGATTTCTGATTGTGGTGGCGAAACTGGCACCAAGCTGAGCTGTGAGCAACTGTGACCGTTCAAGTCATGGTTTTTTCACAGGACAGCATGGCAAAGTCAAAGGCTTTGTTTTCCTTGATGACGAGTTGGACATGTGTTGGTTTGCAAAAAAAAAAATACAGCAGTCGTAGACTGTCGCCTGCAGCTCTCTCTCTAACAGCTCACTGTGAACGTTTTTCCTTGCTGCAAAGTTTAAAAGTGAACCACAGAATAACAATAGAAACCTCAGGAAGAGCAACAGAGAAGGGATCCCTCCACCAGGATGAACAGACATGCAGTAGATATTATGTGTACAGAATAGATCAAGATAGTAAAATAGTAGGCAAAAACAGATAACATTTCCTATAACTGCTTCAAATTAAAACCCTGCAGGTGGTTCGTCAGTGCAAGCTTTGAATGTGAAGCCGCAGTAGTACAAAATGTTAACATTGCCATAACTAATCACAGCTACGTTAATGCTAGAAAAGGTTGATGGAAATTTGAAAAAACTTCCTCAGTTTTGCAAAAAGGTTTTTACACTCGCTTCAGGTGGTTTTTGCCTTTTTCCAAAAAGAGTTAATGTGCTAAATGGGAGATGGAAAAACCTTTGCTGAATAAGTTCTGATGTAGTGAACATTTAACTCACGAATGATGTTTTATTTGTATGAGCCTATGGTACGAGCGTGGTTCTGATGTTTTCTTTTGATACTGTGTATGTTGACAGTTTGAATCAAAGATTAAAAAAGAGACTTATGTTTCTGCTCCACTGAAGAGATAAAAAATAATGGCAGATGAAAACAGTAGATCAGTGTGGAGCGATGAGGAGACAAACACTCCTCAAATTACTACTGGAAACAAACATAGTTCATGTTTTCTACGTTATTATTCACTGTTCGAGGTTTGACTAGTGCTTGTTTATCTTGTTGCACCCTCTCCTCCTGCAGTGGTATAATGGCACCTGCTGCTTATCTCGATGAACCAACTCCTAATATTCGCATAACAGTAGTGGATTCGTGATACTTTTGGATGGAAACCCAGCTAGTGAGGCCGATATCTGTTGGATGGAAGTAAGATCAGTTACGTCGGAGTGAAACTAAACCACAGAGATTCAGTTACAAGCTAGAAAAGTACAGATATTAGAAACTCTCTACCAGCACAACCTCACGTGTGTTGTTTCGTCAAAGACATGGCTTTGGTTGGAGGGGGAAGACAGTTCCAGGTTGGCCCCTGTCAGCCATGCTGCCTGGCATGACCACAAAAGTGCAGCACGGTGCAGTTATCCGCTGGTGTGAGGCTGCAGTGGAAATGCACGTGTTCATGGATTGGCACAGCATGCACAATTGTTGGTAGTTGGTATAGATATTATTTTACTGGTTTTATTAGTCGTATTAGTTTTATCCTTTTTTGTTTTGTTTTACTGTTTTTTTCATGTATGAATGATTGTAAGGATATTGCTAAGTATCTAAGTATTTCTGGACATAAATGTTTTGTGATGCAGTGATGTTAAGCCCTAAGGGGACAATAAAGTATATCTTATCTTATCTTATCTTATCTTATCTTATCTTATCTTATCTTATCTTATCTTATCTTATCTTATCTTATCTTATCTTATCTTATCTTATCTTATGAGACAGCTAGATAACACGGAGGTCCTTATCGTGGCTTCAGATAGCATAGCTTCCAAGGTTGCTCAATGTTTTGGGTCTTCAGCTGTGCAGACTAATCTTAGAAATCTCGGTGTTATGTTTGATCAGGCTATGCACTTAGATCAACATCAAATCGTGAACCCGTTCATGTTTCTTTCATTTAAGAAACACTGCCAACTGTTTTTATATCATCCCGGCTGGACTACTGCAATTCTCTTTTCACCTGCCTCAGAAAGTCGTCCCTGGACCGTCTACAAATGGTCCAGAACGCTGCTGCAAGGCTGTTGACCAGGTCCAGCAGGACGACTCACATCACACCCATCTTATCATCTTTACATTGGCTTCCCATCAAGTTTAGGATTCATTTTAAGGTTCTTGTTTTCACATATACAGCCCTGCATGGTCAGGCACCTGTATACATCTCTGACCTGCTCCATCCTTATATCACCAGTAGGTCACTTAGGTCTGACCAGGGCTGACTGGTTGTCCTGAAATCGAAAGGTGATTGTGCCTTTGATATGATGTCTCCAACTCTGTGGAGCGCTCTTCCTATAGACATATGATCTGTGGTCTCTGTTGACACCTTTAAAAAACAGCTGAAGACTCATTTATTCAAACTGGCCTTTGTCTCGCCTCATACTGTCTAGTGTTTGTTTTTTGTGTGTTTTTAAGACATGTTGCTTATGTTTTATTGTTTGTTTCTTTTATTATATCTTATATTATACTATTTTATGGTCTTACTTCTTTAACAATTTTACTCTTGTGAAGCACTTGCCTGTGAAAGCTGCTATATTAAATAAACTTTACTTACTTACTAATAGGGAGTAATCTTCCATCAGCAGTTGGTTTCAGTTGGGAGTTTGTTGCTAGTAGCAACCCCTACTGGCACAGTTACATAGAAGTTGCTGTTAAACTGACATTGTTACTTTCAGCCTTTTGTCGGTGGCCAAGATGATCACTTTACTGCTGCAGTTACACTGGCTGACTGAGGCGTCTGGAGTGTGTTGCTAACATTGTTTACTAGATTAATTACCAGTGGTGGAAGAAGTATTGAGATCTTTTACTTGAGTAGAAGTAGCGATAACACAGTATACAAGTACTCCATTACAAGTAAAAGTCCTGCATTCAAATTTGAATTAAGTATTCAGTATGCAAAATGGCAGAATTCAGAGTTTTATATTTATCATATATACATTATTTGACTATTTTTACTGATGCATTAATGTGTAAGCAGTAACTTAAATATAATAATTAGTAACTAAAGCTCCTAAAGTAAATGTAGTGGAGTAAAAAGTACATACAATGGAAATATGTAAAGTACAAGTACCTCAAAATTGTTCTTCAGTCCAGTATTTGAGTAAATGTACTTATTTACTTGCCACCACTGTTAATTACTGTGTTGTCCTTTTGGAGACTTTAATGTTGATTTTTCACTGGTGACTCAGTGTAAATGAAATTTTCTTGTTAATGTACTAATTGATTTTTATAAAAAGGGTTTTATTGTATCTTATCTTTTTGTAATTTGCCATCAATATCATTGAGTTTCCAGTGTTTCCAGTAAAAACTTCCAAGTCCAACTTCTATCTGAGACAAAGTTTTAAAACAATATATAATTTGTTCATTGGGTTTCGCTTTCAGGACAGGGAACACTTTGGGGGGCGTAATAGTGAGCATTTCAGTTTGGAGCATAACTTTCTAATGTGCATTTATTCATGGTGTATACTCTTATAATGGCTGAGATTGTTAGTAATGGATGGTAACTTCACTCAGTATTAATTAATAGATGACTCCACTTGTCACATTAAGATTTAGAAGGCAAAATGAGCCATCCTGTGATTAATCAAAGTGTTTAATGAAGACAAAATACGTAAATGTCACTGAAATGCCAAGAGACCTAATTGTTGCTGCTAATATGGATAAATCAGAAATAATTCACACATTAATAGAAGCTTTTCATCTATTCTAAAGATGGTTTGCTCCAGCACTAGTTTTATGTAATTTCATCTTCCTTTTCAAAGCTTTAAATGTCGACTTTAAAAGGAGCTCTGCAGAAATTACATTTGGCAATGAGCCTAATGTCTTCAAAACATGACAGGCGCCTTGCTAAAAGTGGTTTTGCCATTATGAACAAATAAAGAATTCACTGCTGTTGGTGAGAGCTTTTAAGTACAAGACACAGTTTTCAGAGTATAATTTTGATGCAGTGCGACAAATGAAAAGACACTTTGTTGCCTGTGAGAAAACCACATGAGTAAGACTTTATTTGAACCCCACATTTAAAATTCACAATAAGTATATAAGCAATTAAGTAATGAGTGCTTTATAACGCTCTATAATGTAGTTGTAAGCAGATATAAAGACATTTTTAATTATCTATTTGTCAACACCTATAGCTGTAGAAGCAATAATGAATTATTGACATTATAATATAATACAGTTGTACTTGTATGACGTGTTCTAGCAGATTTAGCATTCATGGATGGATGGATTGACATGAAATTTGGTCCACCTATCCTTAGCACGCAGATCATGAATCCTAACGGCTTTGGTGATGCTTTGACCTCTCTTCTAGCACCACCAGCAGTTCAAGCAGGTCACTTATCTTGTGAAATAGTTCAATTTCATGGACTAGCACACAATTTTGTACAAACATTCACGCTGCCCAGAGAATGTATCCTGATGACTTTGGAGATTTTCCCTGACTTTTTCTCAAGCGGGTAAAAAATTACACCTGCTTAACACTAGCATGTTAGCATTTCACTAGCATGTTAGCATTTCCATTGTGAACATGTTAACATGCTGACCTTGGTATTTCAGTGCATAAGTACAGCATTGCTTGTGGATGCTTGTTGTGGTCTAACAGAGCCAAAATATACATAATATAAGAAACACTTTGCTCAAAAGTGCTGAACCAATACTTTCTTTAGTTTATATTACTTCAGCATTACAGTTATTGAACATGAACTTGACACTGATTTAATGTGGTGGACAAGGTGAACCCAGTTAGAAGCTGTTATCCCTTATTGAGTTTTCCTTATCAAATCGATACCAAACACAGTAGAGGAGATGTAGATAACAGAACTCCAACTTAATATCAGAAAGAACTACAGTAACTTGCTGCAGCCACTGCAGCTGTGAACACGCCGCCTGAAATCACCAAACTCAGTTAATATTCCTGTTCTAGCAACAGAAAAAACAGTAACCTTGACAACTTCCATCCTTTGTTTGTCGAAGCCAAAAGTTTGGCTACACTTCGGGGCTTTTGTAATGCCTGTGACTAACAGTGCCATTTCCCCCTGCCTGCCTCTGTGACACTATTACAGGTAGCAATCAGCTTGCCTGAATGGGCCATCGGGGAAAAATTGCTTTAAAAAGAAGCACCTTATTATTTCTAAAAAAAAAAAGAAAAAAGCTTTTACATCTCAATCTTATCCAACGTGACAGCTGAATAAGCTTTAAATTATAGTTCATCATTGTTGCAAGCAGACTAGTGAGCACTTGTAAGGGTCAAACTGACACTATTCATATGGAAAATACCCAAAATATCCCTGAGTACTGACAGTGTTTTATGTGAGCCGGTAAAAGAAATGAGCCTGACAGAAAAACATCATATTTTACAAGTTAAGACTAAAATCACAGCGAGAACAACAGAGCAATAGGTGACAACGTGTTTGTTTGACCTTCATTCATCTTTCCAGACCAGGAAATTATGATAATTATCCAATGATTGTGCTCTGCTCTAAAGAGAGTGTGTGGTAATGTTTTATGAAATCAAAATTAAATATAACTATGCTTTCCTCCACCACCTCAAACACAGATGATTAAATTACAAGCACGCATGCACACAACAAGCATGCAATCTTATACACACAAATCAGACACAGAGAAAAACACATAAACAAACACACGCACTCGCAGTCTCTCAACCAGCCCTCCTGCCCCGCAGTCGAGCACATTAAAAAACAATTAGGCCTCTCTGATTTGTCTGTTTTTTCGCCGCCTCGCCTCGGCTGCAACCCGCAGAGTCCAGCTGCTTCCCTCAGGCCTCTGCGGAGCGGGAGGGAAAAGAATTGCTCCTTCAAAGAGACAGAAGAAGATGACACAGAGAGAAGGGGGACTTTACTGCAGCTGAAGTAGTGGACAGAATGAGTGTGTATACGAGTGTGAGTGTGTAATAGCAGTGGAGTAAGCATTCATGTGTGGTAAGTCCCGTTGGCCGGATACTGTTGCTGTAAGCTCTCTAATTATGTTGCCAGGCAAACTGATGGACAGGCAGGAAAGATGCGAAGCCTCTAGAGAGGTAGGATTTAAAAAATATACAAAAGTAAGAATACAATTACTGACTAATCTATTGTATAACAGTTTCTTTTGCAGGAAGGATGAATCTAGCTAAATTCATCTAGTTTCAGTTCTAAATGAGACAGAAAAGTAAAAAAATTCTCAAAAGGTTAAGATTCAAATTTCCTTTTTTTCTCTTACATCTTTGCTCCAAAACACACATTTCTGTTAAGTTTTTACTCAACAGAAATGTAATTTCCAGAGATTACCTGTCAATCAAACAGTGTGAGTGGGACTGTGACGTCAGTGTTACCCTTGACACTGGAGCTTAGAGGCATGAATTAAAGAGGAGGTAACATGCATATTTCCAGCTCTATATTTTTATTCTGGGGCTCCACTGGAATATCTTTGCATGATTTACAGTTCAGAAAACTCCTTATTAATCTTATACTGGCCCTTTATGCAGCCCCTCAGTTCAGGCCTGTCTCTTTAAGGCCCCCTCCCGGTGCCCCTCGGTAGATTTCCATCGGCTCCTAAGGCTCCGTAAACGAACAGCAGTAGTAGGATTTCACTTCTTTTTCCCGCCCTTTACTTAAAATATAAATCCGAAATATGCGAGTGGACAACGCAAACAATCCATGGAATAACCGTAGCTACAACCTCAGCAACAAAGGTAACTTTGCAAATGGAGCGTTGAGAGCAGGCCAAAGTCCTGGCTTTTGACTTGCAGGGAGCATTTTTACACACGTCCAACTTTGACTATGTTTAACATCGACATCCAACATTACAACAGTATGAAAATGACAGGAAATCACAAAAAGTCTGTTACATCCTATAAAAATGCCAGAGGTGTTCAATACTTAATTGCCTTTTGAATGTATTGCTCACATACAGTACATTAAAACAAGAGAACGACCTCAGGCAACACATAACCGCCCTGAAGCCATAACTGGTAAAAACATGACATGAACACAGTCAAACAGTAAAACCTTTATGCATAAAAATGATTGAATAAATAAAACCAGTGTTCCCATAGGGATGCTTTCAGCACCATAAACCAAGGATGATTTGTACCATTGCATACACTCCATTACCGTGTATGTATGAGAATAACAACACAACTGGTGAGTTAGGAGTTGCTGTTACAGAACCTGGCCGCCCTAATTCTAATACTTTTGTAGTTTCAATGTGAAGCCGGTCCTATTTACATAATATAGTCATTCATATAACAAAGCATTAGCATATAACAAAGCATATAACAAGCTTTGTCATAATTCTGACAAAGCAGTTATATTGTCTGAACAAAAACAACATGCCTAAAAAACATCAACTTTTCAATCAGGGTCAGACCTGATTTAACCGAGACATCTGGTCATCTTTCAATCAATCATTGTTCTACATTTGGGAAATTTGCAGAGCAAGAGACTCATCTGTCCCCGCACCGTCCTGTCAGTGTTCACAAATATGATTCCTCCGTGTTTTACCCCTTAATCCATATAAATTTTACTGTATAAACAAGATTACAACCAGATTTCAAAACATTTCACATTATAGGCAATAACACAAATCCCTCTGTGAGCAGTGCCACACACTCAGATAACCTGACCGTCACTGTTCTTGTGGCTAATCCAGGCCGGCATGTTGTTATCAGGCTAAAGTGATTCTGTTTATTCTCATTTTATTGTTACATACACTGAGAATGGACTTTACAGTGAAGAAGGAGACAGAATTTTAAGAACTTTAATGAGGTAATTGAACTGTTTGGAGAGAAGGGAAACTTCTTCTCAGATCAATTTTGCATCTACCTTATAAATTTATTAATTTATTTGTTGCCGCCCAACTATTGGGCCAATTACACATCGCAACATTGGCTCCATCTACTACTTCTTTTGACCAGTGGGTGGCAATGATGAACGATTGAAGCCTCAGGAAGCATACATATTTTCAACAAATGGCTAGAAAGCCTCAACATTTCATTGCCATCACTGTTGTTTTCTTGGATTTTATGTTGCTGAAGTTAAAGTTTGTGTTTGTGGCAAATTTTGTGGTTGTCTCAATGGTCATGCTAACTACTCTTTCATTTTTCCCAAAGAAGACAGGACTGAAAAACATGTAATTTTCTGTGCACTGGACTAGACTGCAGTTTTTTAGGGGGGAAGAGGAGAAGCAAATAGAAAAGCTTTTATGAACTGTGTACACACTGACTATTATATCAGTTGGCAATAGAGAAAAAGAGAAATCACTTGCAAGAAACCATTTCATCAGTATTTGAATAAAAAAGTCAAATATAATTGGGAGTCAAACTCAAGGTCATTGTTTTACCAATGTTCATGTAAAAATAAAAATATTTTACAGTCAGCAGCTGCACCACTGGTGACATTCTGAATCACACTGTAGGAGAGGTGAACGCTCTCTGGTTGCAGATTGCTTCACCTCTGCCGTCCCCAGCTCCATCAGCAGGTGACTTGGAGGGGATAATCCCCGCCAATCAATTACCCTTCACAGCCAAAGTCATCAGCTGGCGCCGGCTGGGCTTATTTCAGCAGTCGTCGAATCAAAGAGGGAAAATGAAGGGAAGCATTTAACCGAAGTGCGCACATTCTACAGAGCTGTATAACCTGCTAATGGAGCACCATAGCAGCGAGTCCCATGTGACCTCGGCATTCTCGCAATGATGGATACAGGTGATTTAAAAGTGGCTCGCTACGTTCGATTGTGCTGCTTTGTCGCAATTTCTCTCAAATGAGACAATTTGGTGTTAGGGAAAGGCAGGAATGCTGCGTCTAGAGTCGATAAATAGTTTTCTCCTGCAAAGCAAACAGGAAGTCAGGTCACGCTGCGGTCACTGTGGTCATCACTAGTGAGTTCAGTTACTTACCATTTAGGATTTAGTCGTCATTTTGTGTCAGATCCCTCACAAATCAGCCCACGCTGATCGACTCAGCTAAGCTTAAGGCGAACACATCATGGGAGCAGAGTCCCATCTGTCTGCTGGTGGTGGTGCTCCCCCTCTGGCACACTATGTCTGTATTTCATAATCAGGAACGAACACAGTCAGAAATGAATGATCACAGAAGAGACAGAGGAGATGTCTGTGAAGAGTCTCAGTCATCCAGGTCATGGTTATCCAAGGAGGGTTGGAGATAGAAGATAGCTTGGATAGACAGAAGAGATATGTATTAGAGCTTGGCTGATGGCATTCATTTCAATCGCAGCCAATTTATTCTCCCAAATAATACACGCACTAATCTAATAATGACAAGGAGGGGAAATTGCTTTTCACCAGCGCTCTGTCACACAGGCGTACGCTCACTGCAAAATTAGTGTATGTGTACATGTGTCCTTATACGTACGTGTGTAAGTATACTGGATGTGTGTTGCAATTTCTTCCATTGTGAGAACGTGTGCACGGATTTTGTCTATAATTTTAGTTACAGTCTGCATTTGGCAAGATAGATGATAGTGCGTGCATGCGTGTGTGTGAATAGCAGGCTTAAACTAATTCTTCTTACCATTATCATTAGACAGGGTGAGCAGAGCTGAGAGGGGATTACTGTCTTAGTCATCCTCTACATCACTTACTTTAATAAAACTTCAAGCCTGTGATTACATTTCATATGCAGATACAGTATGCTGTGTGAATAGACAATGAGTAGTAAGACAAGGTTAACTCTTGTGTCACTCCACATACTGTGCTCTCTCTCTCTCTTTCTCTCTCTCTCTCTTAATGCAGTTAAAATATACTCCAGGTATAAACAGTAAAGGTATATGTGTAAATTTTCTTCAGGTAATTTAGGTTTTTCTAGTTGAGTAAAGGTTCGGCATTTTTAGCAGAAACACAAAAGTAAACATACTCATTATGTAGAATGATAGTTATGAATTATATACTGATTAACCTGTAAGTCATTACAGGTTAATCAAACCTCAAATTTAGACTATTTAGTTTAGGCAAGGTTCAGCTGCTTGTGTTTAGACAAAAGCTTTTTTCTGTGGTGTTGGTATCAGCAATAGTATCAAATAGTATCAAAAAAACCTACATATTGTGTGAATTTATCTAATGTTTGCTATATAAAACCTCAATCTGAAAAGTTACTGCAGTAACTACGGCTGCAAGTACAATATTTTCCTTTATGTAGAGAAAAAAAACAATGCATTTGAAAAAAAAATGTTCAAGCACCTCAAAAATGTACAGTTACTTTAAATCTGTTATAGCCTGTACAGCTGTCAAATACATATAGTAAAAACTGCAAAATGTCCCTCTTAAATGTTGTAGAGGAAAAGAACAAGTGTCTCTTAAAATGCAGATAGTCCAGAGAAGTAGCAGTACCATAAAGATGTTCATTACTTGGGTAAGTGTATTTTATTAATTCCCAGCTCTGCTCACAAACACAATCACATGCTGCCAGAAGTATCTTTCAAAACACTCTTCCGTCTCATTGCTCACTTCCTTCCCTTATATTGTGCAATTCTCAAAAATAGTACAATCATGTCAAGCCGACCCGCCCGCATGGGTCTTTCTGACGTGCCTCCTCGGCGGTCTGCCCTCACATGTGATTTTGCGTGTGACCGCGTGTGCGTGTTTCATGCATGTCAGAGCTGGATCAGTTTGGGTAGAGTGTGAGTGTGTGTGTGTGTGTGTGTGTGTGTGTCATTCCTCTGACACACCTCACAGGGAGAGGCGAAGGACTACAGCAGAGCTGACAGTGCATGACTAAATGCCCCCCCGTGAACCTGCCTGAATGGAGCTGACTGCTCCAATGAGGCAGGGCAGACGAGACAAAGCACATGTGGGCGAGGGACCGGAGAGCGATGGAAGAGGCCGGGCTGGATATGTCAATCTTCCTCGCTGGGGGACAAGGAGACTTTGTGTCAGGGCTAAAGGATAGGACACTCTGCATTGACCAGGCCATAGTGGGACACTGAGAAACCGGAACTATTGTTCCATGATTCGGTTTTGAGGGCGTTTTGTTTCTTTGGAGGAATGGGAAGCTCTGTGACAATGAGCTTGATGGATGTCCAAGCCTCTGCCCTCTAACATCTGTGGATGATTATTCTTTGTGCCATGGCACTTCTTGGGTTTTGTAGGAAACTGGTGAAAAGGAGAGTTTTGATTCTTCATCTGATGGGCCTATTGTTCACAGAAAAATCCTGAGTTTTTCTCACAAGCTGACATCTATTTCTACATTGTCATCTCCTGAGATCAGATTATTCTGCTCCAAAAAATCAGCATAGCAACCAAGAAATTGAAAAAAAAGAGAGCATTTTCAAATTTCACCTTCTTTTCTTCATGCAAAGTCAAGTAGTGGTGCTTCAAGTCAGAGTTTGGGCAAACCCATATTGAACTAATCAATCCCCTAAATTCAGGTTCTTGTTGAAATTGGCTAATTATCCCCAGAGCCCAGTGGAAAAATCAATCCTACTGATGATTTTGATTGGGCCAACCATACTCCAGTTGATTATAAAAGGGGCTTGATTGGGTAAGAGAAGGTGTAGACCGCCTGCTACCATGTGAGAAAAACAAAGGACACTGGCCTGTTATTCATGGTCTAAAAAATTAAATAGTACTTTAAGCAGAACATGGAACATCTTTTCCTTGTGCTTAAATGAGGAACATTGTATCCATGGACGCACTTAACTGCTGAACATGGTAAGTGGGTACATCCTATGTAGGTCGGCTGTGTGCAATGAAACAGCAGTGACGACTTGTAGATTCAGAACATGAGAAACATAAAAACGTCTCGCCCATCTCCATGTTTTACCTGAATTGATGAGCCGACGTCAAATAAACAGAGCGAACAGGGCAGTGACAAGACAAACTGTGTCATCAGATCCTCACAGAGAAAACGCTGAATCAAATGTCATCAGCACTCCCTTAGCTTTTTACCATTAAAAAGCAAAAGCGTGGATTAAGTTCATGTATTATTCAGTTTTGATAGATAACTGTTCTTTTGCTAGGCTGTGTTTACGATTGAGGTTAAGTTTATTGCATCATCTGGATTCATATTTTATTGTATTTCCTTGGCTGGCACCAAATAATACAATTAGATTTTTTCCGGAGTTGTGTCATTTGGATCATGCTTCAAACTGACACGCTGCAATCTCAATCTCATTAGCAGAGAAGCGGAAGCACGCATATTGTGCTGCATGCTCGGTCGGCAGTGGACCCCACTTTGCTTTTAAACCTCACTGTTTTTCATGTGTGTATTTTGGTTTATTCATCATTTTGAAGGAAACAACCAATTATGCAAATAGCACTCGAAAGCAACCCATTCAGCAGATTTCAAATGGCCTTTTCTCTGTCTTCTTTCAGCGTCTGTTGTACTCTTTGTGTATTTTTGATAAATCAAGTAAATCTACAGACTATGGATCACTCTGTGTCATCTGTCAGCAGGAAATGAATGGTTACTTGGAGATTTACTCGGGGCTTTTGTATCCTGTTCCATCTGAGGGCAGCTACCATAAGAGAGCAGGAGAGCAGAGGTGAACAACAAAGAAAAAATCTGATTTAGAGCCTCCTCTGAGAAATTCATCTGTGATATTAACATCTGATATCTGAAACATGGCTGCATCTGTGTACATCAGGACAAAGTACCCTTTAAATTTTCCCAGGACGTGCCACTGAGTCTGGGTCGGTAAGTAAAGCAGGGAGAGAAAAATCAATAGAAAATGCTTGGGTCTGTCGCAAATGAGGGAAAGGAGATTCATGCAGCAGTCTACTAAAAATAGATAAAAACCAACAGAGTTGATAGGAGCCAGGCAGCTCAGGGCCAGAATCTCCTGAGTGCTCCAGTCTTCTTACGCCCTCCTTAGGCCTTTAAATCCCTGACTATGCAGACCAGGCCGACGCCAGCCGCCTGCAGCGCGTCCATCCCCTCTACCTTATCGTTAATTTCCACTCCCGTCCTTGGAAGGTCACACAGTCTTCCGGTCCAACTCCTCTCCCTTTCTTTCATCCCTCCGCCCCATCTCTAATCCAAGTGTCAAAATTGGCCTTGGAGTGCTTGTCAAACACATAGATGGAGCATGCACATATGGCGAACGGCACAAATGCAAAGATGGATACAACACACTCACACACACACACAGATGGATTGCTGACAGAGCTTTCAACATAAAGTGACCAGAACATATGCCTGTTAGCACACACTGACAATTAAGGGCCAGATTGTGATGGGAGACAGTTGGGCCTCCTGTCTTCCAAGCACTTAAAACATATCCATCTTAACCAAAGATCTAGAGTGCAATTGCGTCTTAAAGGGGCCCCATTGTGGGAATTCATGATTTCCACCATTTACTCACAGTAAAGATGTGTAATACTAATGAAGCTTATTTATATCACACTTATCAAAATCAGTAATTACAAAGTGCTTTAGAGCAAGCGTAAAAAAGAAGAAGATACCAAATACACATACATTCCCATATACAGACAGTGTTTCCAGAGGGTGAAAGGCAACACCCCACACTCCTTATTTGGAGGGTCCTGGCTCCAAACGGAAAAGATGGCGCTGACCATAAGCAGCAACTCTGGGCTTCAAACCGGCTCCGATTTAAACCAATGGGTGACGTCACACCTCGCTACGTTCATATTTATATACAGGCTATGATGTAGACTAGGACTGAAATCAAATGTCCAGACTTCCTCACAGTGGCTGACTCGTGGGCTTAAATGACGCGTTCCTGGGAAATCTTAGAGTGTCTGTCCAAATACACAATTCATGAAGTGTAGAACGGGCATCAAGAGGCCTTTCTGTGAACTTCCACAGAGCCCGCTTGGGGCTTTCTTTGGAAGATTACCCATAGTTCATAGCAAGGTTGTGGCAATGTAAAAGTTGGAGTCATAATAATATATAAATAATAATTTAATAATATTAACATATATAAGAGCTGAACGCAAGTGGAAAAAAGACGTTCCAGGTGTCTTTTGACATTTTATAAGACTGGTGCAGATATCAGAAACTTGTGAAATCTAACAAGACAAAATACTTTTCTGATATTATTTCAAATATTTGTCACAAACTTCATGTTCTTTTTAGCATTATCATTATTCTTAATACCCCCCAATCTGCTTGTCTTAATGTTTCAGAGACCTGTGAAAAATTCCTCCACTTTTTGTTTTTGTTGATCATTAGAGCACACATCTCACCCACTCTGACCCATCCATCAGTCACTTGCTCTGCTGTTTTTAACCAGTTTGAACCTGTGTCTCTTTCTCTTCTAAAGGACATTATTGATAATTTGAAGAGATTTGTGAGAGTATTGGACCAGACAAAACAATAAACAATTACGAACAGCAGTCTCGCTTCAGGTGTTGTACCAGCAAATTTTAAGATGCAGTAGTGCAACAATTGATCAAAAAATCCAATCTGGATATATCAGTTCTCTCCAATTTTAGACCAATTTCTAAACTCCTCTTTCTTTCAAAAATGTTGGAGAAAGTTGTACTCATACAATTGCAATCTTTTTTTAGACAAACATGGCATTCTTTAGGTTTTCCAGTCTGGTTTTAAAGCCCTTCGCAAAACTGAATCTGCACTTTTAAAAGTTTTTAACAATCATTCGACACAGACTATAGTCTTATCTCCCTTATCTCTCACCTGGAGCATTTTGTTGGCATCAAAGGTACTGCTCCGGAGTGGATCTGGTCTTAATTCTGAAGTTTTTCTGTCAGCCTTGGTGATTCTGTATCCTCCTCAGCGCTGCTCCCTTGTGGAGTCCCTCAGGGTTCTATTTTCGGGCCAATCCTATTTTCCCTCTACCTGCTCCCCTTAGGGTCTTACCTGCCTTTGAAATGGAAAGATGCAAATTATTCAAAACCATTGCTGGACTGTCTCAAGGACATCAACGCTTGGATGGCCTTAAATTTTTAAACTTTAATGAGAGTAATTTGGACCCACTAAAAGATCTGGCTGTGATAATGGACAGTGATTTTAAATTGGACAAACAGTCAGTGATCAAATCTGCTTTTTCCAGCTGAAGCTCTAAGATCAAGTCCTTTTTATAATTTAAAGGTTCTATTTGTAAGGATCAGACATTTCTTCTCATTAGTGACACCTGTTGCAGGTGACGTCTATTTCCTCGCTTACACTTCTAATAATTACATAAAAGATCTCTAACATTGTGTTTTGCACCGTGTTTCAGTAAAGCGTCTCTCACTCGCTCACACAGAGGCTCCTGTTGCGCTGTGGCCACTGGCTGGTGAGAGCCAATCCACACCGCCCAACTGCTTTAATCAACCACCTGAACCTGACCCAACCCGCAAACTGCCAACTTTTTTTACTAACCGTGTTTACTAAACTAACGGTAGGCTCAGTGAGCTGTGGCTGGGGAGCAACATGCTGCTGTTATGTTGTGAAATGTGTACTTATTACCACCTTTGGACTACCAACAAAAAAAAAACAGAGCTATCACTCTGGAACTTGTTTTCTGTTCCTTCGTTAAGGAAATAATGTTTCTGCTGTGTGTGTGCTCGGGAGTGGGCGACTTGTCATTGTGGAGGTGTTTTGTTGTGAAATGTGTAGTGGTCCACAGAGGCAGCTAGCCGTCTGATTAGCTGGATAGCACCGTTTTTAAAGTTTTGTGTTGATGTGTTGTTATGCCGGTCATTTGTTGATGTTAGCGGGAGAGAGGCGAGGCGATCGGGAGTGTGCAAAAATGTCCCATCCTTTGGATTTTCGTGGAAAATCCAGCCCGGGTCCTTCACATAGAAGTCAGTCCACAGGCTGTTACAGACAACCGAGAAAGTCTCATTACTACCTGTTCAGTCATTGGCAATAAAAAATGATTAATACATGTAAATTGCTTCACAATTCTACATATAAATCTATATATACTTTAATGATTTTGAAAGATTCATACTTTTTTGCCCTTCACGTTGTTGTTAGCCAGGCCTCCCTCTCACGCTTGCAGTTGGTCCAGAATGCTGCAGCTCATCTTTTAACAGGAACATGCAAGCGAGAGCACATTTCCCCCCCGTCCTATTATTGTTTTCCTCCAAGTCCTTAAATGGGCCAGCTCCAACCTATCTCTCTGACCTTTAACAACCATATGTCCTGTCAAGATCACTCAGGTTTGCTGACCAGTTGCTTCTGGTTGTCTCAAGATCAAGTTTGAAGGGAAAGGGGAGTTTGTGCCTTTGCAGTTGTAGCCCCCCAAACTCTGGAATGAAAACAAACAACAAAACAATTTATCCTCTGTTTTACAGCTGCAGCAGTAGTGATGGAGCAGGCTACAGCGGACCCTAGGGCTGGGCGATATGACCAAAATATCCCAATACAGGTCATTTCATATCCCGATAATGATGCCTATCCCGATATAGCACTTTTTAATTCAATGAATAAATAGTTGGTCGGTGTGCAAAACGCAGCAGAGACTCACAATGAGCTGAAATTAAACGAGTGCACATAAATTCTGTAAATAGCATAAATAAAGACTGTCTCTACTGATAGACGATGGACGTTTTCTCTTGTCACACGATATATATGGTCATATCACACGGCCCTAGCGGAGCCTCTGATGTAAGCACGTATCGACAGTGTTTTTGTACTCTCACTGCCAGAAGGGTCCCATCTTAAAACACATATTTATTCCTTGGCTTTTAACTCAGTATGAAAGTCGCCTTTCTGTGTCTTTTTGTCTGTTAAACTGGTCTTTGTGTTTTTATTGTGTTGTTTAATGACTTCTGCTATTTTGATTACAGCACTTTGGTCAACTGTTGTTGTTTTTAAATGTGCTTTATAAATAAATTTGACTTTGACTTTGAACAATAGTAAAAGCAACCGGTCTACTCACTGCACACAATTTATAAACTGTTATATTTATTTTTGTACTCGGCTTATAACTTTACTGATGTAGAGAGGTTTATATTACGTAAATGTTAAAAGCAGTACCATTAAAAAACATTCTGCAAATTTCTTTAAAATGGGTTACAGAGTCACTGAATCAGTGGCCATTTAAAGATCCCTTTCTAATTCACTTTCAATGTCCTTTCAAAATCCACAGCCTGTATTATTTAAAGGTTTATCTGAAGCTGAAATGAAGTTAGCCAAATCAAGTGGATATCTTTCAGGGTTTGTCCTCTTTGTGTTTCTGTGTTGAACTAGCAAGACTAACAAAAAGAAGCAATTTCGCACCAAAAAGACTATTACTTTAGAAGATGTCCACTTGATTTGACTAATTTAAACAGCTGAAACTTCACTTTAGCTTCAGGTAAACTTCATATATATAACACAAGTCTGGAGGTGTATATTTGGATTCAGCCTAAAACTTGAATTGGTCCTCACAGAGACAGAAGCACACACACTCTTACTGTACAGTGAACTGGGTTTGTGTGGGAACCAACACAACCTCCCAGTCACTGCCACCAGATCACACTGTGTTCCTCACTGTAGTTAACACTGCTTCAAGGTCTCGGGAATAGAGTTTCATGCATACATAAAATATGAGCGCTAATGACCAGTTTCACCATTACTGCAACGTGCAATTACCATCATAATGATTTGCCATTTATTTGCTTTCACAGCAATGTGAAGAATTGGGTTTAATTAATAATTTGCTAGTGAGGAATTAATTGGAGGATGTGGCTGTTGCAGCTGTGTGAGTGTCCCCTGCCTTGCACGGAGGGCACAATTAAGTGATGATTGCCAGAGCTGCCATGTTGAAATGTGACCCGCTTTGAAGACCAAAGCGAAGGGGGAGGACGAGAGTTTGGGAGGCAGAAATGACACTGACAGACAAATGGAGGGTGTTGGGTTTAGCTACTGTCACTGTGTCAGCTCCCATTGATGCTTTCTGCTGGACTGGGACAGGATGCTGAATGCCGACATTTTTTAAACCCACTGACATACATACACGTGCACTTACATGGTCTTTGGCCCTGTTTGCATTAGAGAGAAACTGTTATGGAGTTTTTGTGTAATTCATGAATGACCCTCAGCCTCTAAATTTTCAAAAATGCATTAACACCAGAGAGCGAATGTTTCTGCAATCCCCAGTGCCCTTTAACATTTTACATTTTGTCACTTCACAGTTTGGTAAAGCAAACCTCAAAATTCCAAAACCTTTCCTCCATTTTTCATGACAGGAGGAAGATTGAAAACGTGTTTCCAGAGGAAACCTGCCTGCTGAAAACAAACAACGGCTGAAATGGTTGGATTTGCACAGGATTAGTGTTGTCAGGGGACGTCTGTCATCACCGAAATATGGCAGATCATTTTATGTGGATTCTTTTTACAGATTCAGACAGGATTAAAGTCACTGTCCACAATTATCATAAATTAGCGGATGTCCCTATAGGGTGTGGTGCTATGCCAACAGGGCTTCTCTCTCTCTCTCTCTCTCTCTCTCTGTCACATACACACACACACACACACACACACATGCTCACATGAAGACGAATACCAGGTTGCCAATATACAGCACTAATGAAAGATGATTTTGGCCTTTCATTAACCTCTTGAACCCCATTTTTCATGGTTAACCTACCTCTAAAGTTGGAAAAAATACATTTTCACTTATTAATTTATATATACTTCCCAAGATATTCTGTATTCTCTTTTTGTTTTTGTATGGGCCTTAAAAAAGTTGACTTAAATCTAAAGTTATATTACTATAATTACTCCCACAGCACTGAAAGATCCATGACTTATCGACACGACTTCCTACTTTATATTCAGGACTGCCCATCAGACTCTCCTTCACTTTGTCACATGACACACTGCAGATGTATTCACACTTCATTTCTGGAAGGATGCCAGTATTGTAGTGCATCAAGAAAGACTGCAGTCAATTAGGTCAGAACCAGTAATGGAGGGTATATATATATATATATATATATATATATATATATATATATATATATATTTAGATATATTGTAGTTTGTACTCCTCTGCCATAGTTGTTAGGATTTCTCTGTGAACCCTTTCATATTGCATATAGTAATTTTGAGCCATTGTTCATATAGAAATATTGATTAGTGCAGCATTAACTATTTTTTGCTGATAATATTCATGTATAATTATACTTATGTGTAGTTTTGAATGTACAACTTTTACTTTTTAAAGGATCTAAATACTTCCTCCACCACTGGTCAGCACTGGTTGAAGTGAACATCAATACTGCATTAGTTGAACATGACCCTGGTGACCTCTTGCTGCAGATCACTGATTGCATACAGTAAAAGGCAGCAGCATCGTGTATATAACTGTGTTTCATGTGACACAATCAGGATGACAATCAACACGAATTCAATCAGAATTTTATTAAAAGCAAACAAAAACAGTCAGATTGTGTCCGCCTGCTGCCATGTGGCGGTCACTGACCTCAGCGCGGCCAAACACAAAGGTAATAACCAGGTACGTTCCCTGGAGGTCTCCCTGCGTCCTTTAATCCCTCTGAGATGAGCTGCACTGCTCCAGAGAAGATGAATAACCACAGCACACGGTTTCAACACTCTCACAGGGGCTGTGTGTCACGATCACACACCACCAGCCTTTCCGTTTATTACATGAGGAAGTCTGGACACAGTAGGAAAAAGAAAGAAAGAAAAAAAAAACGAAAGGAGAAATGTTAAGATCTGGGATCAGCAGTTCAGAGGTGGACACGCTCTTCTGGACAGAGACAACTTGGAATTTATCATAGTGGTCAGGATGAGGGACTGGAGATGCCAGAGGTGTTGCTTGAGTAGATTGTTTATTTCTGCCACTGGTCCGAGGCAGATAGAAACTTGAAAGGATTATGCACCTATTCAAACTCTCCTCTGTAATCCTTATAAAGGACAACAAACACCTGAGGCGCTACGCCTCCACAAAGTCCACAAAGACGAGTGTATACAACTCTGACAGGATGTTTGTGACTTAAAAAGCTGCTTTCCTCATTTACATCTCTTGCAAGTTTTTTCACTCAAGGTCGGACATCTTCCCATGGGGATAGTAGTGGTAGCACTGCAGATGAAAACAAGTCCAAATTCTCCTCTCTGAACAAGCTGTCAGATATAAGGGCCAAGATTGGAGGAACAACATGTCGTGTCTTTAGAAGAGATTTTCATTAAGTCATTGTTTGCTTCTTTGCTTTTACAGCACTTGTATGTGCTTGAGTGAATTAACACAAGCAGACATTTGACGGGGACATAAGTCCTTTCCTCCATCCTGCAACCACTTTTGTTGTAAATTTGAGTTTTCTTCATTTATTGGGGAGTGTTTGCTGTGAAAAGACACAATTGTGCTGCAGGATGAAACTGGCAATTTGTCTGACACTGACCTATAAAAACGTCTTTGCACTTCCACATTAAAAAGTTCCACTGGTGTGTATACACCAGGCGCCCTTGTAATTTCTCTGATGATTCCTTTCAAGCAGTTTGGTTTATGGATCACGGAGAGGCCGCCGACCCAAACAGCTTCAGATACAATCAGGGGAGTGCACTCAGCTTTTTTTTTTTTTTTCCTCTTCCTGACGATTTGTTGGAGGTTGAATTAGCTGTCCGTGCACTATACTCAGCATCAAATTAACGTAAAAGTAAGAGGCTGGGGCCCTGATTCAATTTTGACAGAAAAAGTGGAGCCACATCCATTGAATTTCAAAATCTTCTTGACCTTTGAATGTCCCTGCTAGAACACAACGTTCAGTATAGTTTCACATTGGTGAAGTGTATCCTCAGTACGTAGGAGCACCGTGCCAGTGCAGGACAATGGCCTGCCAGAAATCATTGTCATTCTGTTGTAGGTGAAAAAAACATTCTGGGTTGTTTTAATTTCTTAAAAAATAGGTTTCATCAAGGGCACAAAGCTGCACAAGGCTTCAACCTCTTTGCCAGACAGAACCTTTTTACTGGACAATCTCACAAAAACACAGATTACACTTAATGTTTTTTCGTGAACTTTTCCTGCTGCAAGTGGCAACTACAGTTTGGTTAAGGTCAGGCAACAAGAACTAAAAGTCGAGGTATGAAAGACTTCCATCATGTCTACAACCTGAAAGGACACACTGCCTGCCACTTCTAAATCTTGTTCTTGAGGAAAAATCTTGCACTTGGTTAATTAAAACTCCTCTCATAACTGGTCAACACACCTACAAGAACATTACTTTTAGATAGTAGTATTTAGTAGGCTCAGTGGACAGCAATGTTGGTCAGTCAGTCGACCATTTTGGTGCCGACTGAAATATCTCAACATCTACTTTATGGATTGGCATGAAATTTTGCACAGACATATGTGGTTACCTGAAGATTTATCCTATTCACTTTGGTGATCCTCTAACTTTTCCTCTATAGCTCACATTTCATAACTAACATCACATTTGTGTTTTTTAGTTAAAGGTCTCAACAACTATTGGATGGATTGTCCACCTCGGGATAAATTGTGATGATAATCCATTAACTTTTAGCGCTATCTTTCAAATTGGCAGTGCTAATTGGCTTGTGTATCATCCTGCTACTGTACATTATCTCACCTGATGACACCCTACAGTTACAGTTGTGAATTTTTTTTTTTTTTTTAAATTGGTTATAATATAGGTTATTATTGGTAGTACTTGTGCTCATGTTTTGTTAAAGGTTGCAAGGAATTTGAGCCTTTAAATCCTCTATCCAAGAAAACACATGGTATGAATGTATGTTATGTTTTTTTTTTGTTTTTTTTTTATGTGGTCTTAAATGTGTCCACACCAGTGACTGCCAACTATCCACACGTACAGATTGCATTTCAGCAGTTCACAAATAACATTTAGTCTCAGGTTTCCTGTTGTGTTTTAGTGGAACACAGACGATTTCTCCATGAGAAAGAGTGAGATTACTAATTAGACAAAGCAGATGGTGTTGTGGCGAATCTGTGCTGTATCACTGTTGACTCATGACAGTATGATGAAAACATGCATAAATGTACACAGTAACAACACCGAGAGCTCTGCTAGCACCCCCTAAAGGCCAAACTGCTCCTAACACCCAACAAACAAACCAATTAGTCATACTGAGTTTTTTAATTAGAGTTTTGATCATCTTTAATACCAGGAGACTTTAAGTAAAAAACAGAAATCTGTTTCATTATTTTGCTGTAAAGTACTTTGAGCTGCATTTTTTTGTATGAAAAGTGCTATACAAATAAAGTTATTATTATTATTATTATTATTATTATTATTATTGTGATTTTACTAGTTAATGGTGCAGTATGTAGATTTTACTGGCGTCTAGTGGAACAGACTTACATAAGTACATTTTAACTAGTGTATAATCAGCTGAAAATAAGAATTGTGTTTTTGTTACCTTAGAATGAGCCCTTTATATCTACATAGGGAGGGGTCCTCTTCCATGGAGCCCATCATGTTGCACAGCCATGTTTCTACAGTAGCCCAGAATGGACAAACCAAACACTGGCTCTGGAGAGGGCCCTTCACGTTTTTCGCAAGTTTTGGTTCTCCTACACGATGGAAGTGGGGTGGGGGGTGGGGGGTGGGGTGGGGGTATTCAGTTGGTTGCAATCTGCAACCTTACCACTAGATGCCACTAAATCAACACACACTGGTCCTTTAAGAATTTGCATGATGAAAATAGGAAATTCAGTCCAGGCTGTACTTTGCTATTTGGTTCATTTCCTTATGCCAAATTTTTCAAGCATGCTGTTGGCAACAGCTGGCTATCACATTTCCTTACTTGTTTCCTTACAATGAAAAATCCAAATACTAAAAATATTTTCTTGCACCAGTCCATCGAATGGAAATAATGAATAATAAATAATGATGTCTTCTGTGTCATGTTGTGCACACTTTCCTAAAAGTCAGCACAGCAACATATTTGGTATCTTTGGGACCTCCATGAAGTTCTGTTTGGCTGCACAGCATGAATTTGTAATGACTGTCCCGCTGGTGATTCAGTGGGGTTTAGAGGCGTCAAATTAATCAGTGCCAACTCTACTGTTGCACTCAGAGTGAGCTGTCCTTGGTAACAGTGCCAAGTAAATACAGAAAACGTAATTGGATGCGCAGCAAATCTTGTTACCTATGCCGAGAAAAGATGATTGTAGCAAGCATGCTATCCTTTTGCAACAGCAGTCATGTACAGTAAGATTATTTCACGGTGTGCACCATCCTCTGCTCAGATGTTACTTTAATCTAACACTACCACTCTTTACCCTGCATTCATAAATGACAGAAAGATAAGCAATTAAAAAAAAATAAAAAATCTGCTACAACTTAAATGCAGTGTTAAGATTAAGAAGTCAAGCATCTAAAGCAGGAACAGAAAAAGCAAAATCAAGACCTCCAACTAAACCCTTGAAGAAATGAACTCGGGCATGCGGTGTATCTGTGCTGCTCCCTGTTTTCCACAGGCTGGTGATGGATGGAAGTCAGCAGATTGTTGCAGCCCCAACCGATTCATCCAGGAATGTTGTGACATCTATTTCTAATGGCATCTGCGTTCCACGAGAATCAAACCTAACACCGTCTGACAGAAACATATGTCTCCGTTGTGCCTGTATGACTCCGGTTCTCCAGGCTCAACTGTACTGTAGGGATGAAAAGGGTAGCTTTGTTTCACAGGTACTCGCTCAAATAGCTGCTCCTCTGATCTGCCTGCTGCTCACATGTAGAACAGCTGATTGCTTATTACTGGTAGAGAGGGGTTAACATCAAACAGAATCCTCTATTCTACATCCTATATGGTGCAACAGCCAGTGCAGCAACCACTAGTACAGAATTGTCTCAGCCAGATGCTGTGGAGATGAATATTAACTGGAAAATTAAAACACCGGTTTCAACCTTTTAAACTGCAACTTTTCAAATCACTCTTGTGGTGGCTTCAAGTGGAATGAAAGGATCTGCTGGGAGATTAAGAGTGTGGGATATGGAGATGAGGGATGTGGCTCACTGTTTTTTTTTTTTTTTCTTAAGACAGACATTTGATTTATGACCAAATACCTGCAAAACTAATGACATTCTCATCAGCTCCAGCTGTACTTATGCTGTGTTAAATGCTAATTAGCATGCTAACAAGGTAAACTAAGCTGGTGAACAAGGTAAACATCACCATGTTAGCATTGTCACTGTGTTAGCCACATTAGCATTTGGCCAAAGCACTGCTGTGGGTTAGGGTTAATTACAGTTAATTACAGGGGAAGGAGAGGGAGTGGGGGGACACGTAACAAAGATTCCCAGCCAGACTCGAACCGAGGACATTGGTGTATATGTTAGAGGCTGGAACATTTTTCTATAAATTAGTCTTTTCACTTTCTATTATCACCTCCCCACCAGAGGACTCTGTTTACTGTAGACAGAGCTGCAGAGTGAACACATTTTTGATGTGTGAGGACATAAAATCATGGTGAAAATCTGTTTAAACAGATTTACTTTTACTTCCCTCTTGCAGATCTATAAAGTGTTACTGTACCATATATTTAAAAAAAAAAACAGAAATTGATGAGCCACTGGAGATGAAGTAACACTGCACCAGTGGCTCAGTAAACACACATAAGCCATCATTTCTAAAAATAAACTAAATGTGCAAAAAGTAAAATTGCCATGTCGACATGTGTGTGTAATTCAGTGGGATGTCATGCAACATAGGCAGAAACTGCTCAGAAATAGTTTGCATGTAAGCAGGATCTCTGATAGGTGTGCATATTTCAAAACTCCATCCCTTTAAATCCAACTGGAGACAGTTTCTGAGGAGTGTTCAGGCATGTGTAATAGGTTGTCAGGTGTCCTTGGGATTTTAAATATTTATACTGTACTTTTAAAATGTTCTACTTATTGTTGCACATGTGTTTTATTGTATACACTGTACAGTGTATATCTGTTTTTATAAAAACGCTTCCAGAAGCAAACGTTGCATGAATTTAGAAACGTTATAATCCTAAATGTTGCATCTATTCAGTGAATAGTATGTATATTTTCCTTTAAAGTATAAACATAAATGAATAAATAAATAAATAAAGTTCAGGAAACAGGGTTGTTGGGGGGGGTGAACACCCCAAAATGATCCTACCTGTGACATTGAAGCTTTGAGAAAGCGATTGACATTTTTCATATTAGGAATTAGTTAAATGAAAAAGTCATTTTTCTGTTCAATGTAGCTTTAAAATGTAAAATGTCAGATTGGGGATTAAAGGTCATATTTGTTTTGTCACACAACTGAATTTCTTTCTGCTGTAGCAGGAAGTGACATTTGAAAAGCAGCAGAGAGGGGAAGTGAGGGGAAACCTGCAGATCGAAGTCTGTCTGCTGTGAGGGAATGTGGAGGAAGAATGTGACACAGGGTGCAAATGATCAATGCTTCACTTCCAGCAACCGGCTCAGAGAATGTGGACAGGGTATCAAAATCATTCTCTAATCTCTCTCTCTCAAAAAAAAAGAGAGATTTGTCTTTGAACAACACATTCAAGCCCCAATTCTGTCCAGTAGAATTATTCAGTGTCTGACAGTTGATTACTGAGTTTGCTGCAGGCAAAATCTCAGGTAATATACAAACACTATGCGTGTGGGTGTATTTGTATTAATCCGGTTTTGAGAACAAACATTTGTTTGCACAGTCACATTACAGGGACCTGCCTATCATCTGGTGTCAAAAATCAAGTCTCCACAAGGTTAACCATTTATTTTAGGGTTTAGACTTGGGTTTGGTGTATAGTATGTATTGGTGTTTGTATTGAGGTAAGGATCAGATGTCAAAGGTGTAAGATGAAGCTGCAGGGTGAAGGTGGTCGGGTTAATAGAGTGATGTGTTGTCCGGGTGCTACCCCAGGATTACTGTTGGAGTACGGGACGCTGGTCAAAGGGTTAGGAGCTAATGAGGTTGCGAGGATGGAGTTGGGGTTGCGTCAGAATGCTTCAGAGTGCTTGTTTCTAAAAAATCCTTCCCCCACACCTTTCTGATGTCTAAATTTGGAGGGTTGCATCTTACAACTTTTGTAACTTTCTGAAATCCACCAGGACCCACTTCACACAGCGATGGGCCATGGAGGTGAGAAAGTAAGCAGGATTTGAACTTTTCTCTCAAGCTTGTTTTTTTTTTTCATTCTTCACATAACTACAACACTTTTTGTGTTTGTGCAACATGTTGGCGGCCTTAACAGCTTCACAACTTATCTGTCATACCACAGAATCATCGTTAGCGGAGGGTGTTTCTTGTCTATTCCAAAATTTAGTTTTTGAGGCTGACCAGAGGTGTGTGGCTGAGCCGTAACGTTTTCACTTATTACTCGCACTGGCTGGGGTGGATGGTGGACATACAAGATGCAAGACTGATACTAGAGACCAAGGTTTGCATCCTGAGTCCTGCATGTGCTTCAGTTTAGGCAGCAAAAGCAGGAGGTGGCGGTGGGGAAGAGCTCGCTGTGAATCACTGATATATCTGACCTAAAATCCACACATAATTCACACATAGGTGCACAAAACAATACCACACTGACTAAAATGCAGTTGCACTGAATTGGAAATTGGAAAAAAGTTGAAAATAATATACAGTAACAGTCGATTTTAAAGTGTCTAGATATCACTTTCCTGATATCACTTTGTAGAGCTCAGAGAACCAAAATAAGTCCTACAAATTCACATTTTTTGCAATTGAAATGTAATCTCTGCCGGCTTTTTCTTTTTCCCACAGAATATTTAATCACTAACAAAGAAGTTTACCCTATCAAACTACTACCGGCCAGAGAATTCTTACCTCTTTTTAATTACAGACAACGAACAAAATTTAAATAATCTCCACAAAAAGCCTGATGCAGAAAGCATGACGTGATTTCTATGCCAGCTGCATCTGTATTCACAGAGATAAAACACTGAGAAAACACTGCTAAGTACTGTCAGTATAATTTGTTATCTTGACTGAATTTCAGCTGAAATACCCAACAACTCTACTCACTCACAGTCATTTCTAATTACAGAATTTCACATTAAAGTTGAATCGTGCTGTAATCAATTGCACAGGCCACTGCATTAACAAAAGGTCATTCTAGGTCACTGAATATTAAGATCTATCAGCGTGCGTGGTCTTATGGCATTGCTCAGATTCAGATTCAGAACTGAATGGTATCATCTGGTTATCTTTCTTTCTCTTATTTGATTTAAATGTGGATAGAGAAAACAGTTTTATAGATGTATGGAAGGAAAAACATATTTTTCAGGTCATATTTTATAGGAGATTAAACGAAAGCAGAACTGCTGTTCAAAACATTTTTAATCTAATTTTCCTCTCTTCCCCTTACAATTCTCATTACCGTTGTATAATGCATTTGAGATCTGGCTCAACACCTTTCCCTCTGAAAAGCTCTTTATTCATTCAGAGAAGTGCCACCCCCTGCTCCCACTTTCCCACTGACTCAGCAAGGCGGCATGAAATAACACTGCTTCAATTTAGACTGCTCCTCCAATAACCAGATAGAGTTCAAAGGGTGTTTAATCTCACCTGTCACTCAAGCGGCTGCGAAGGAAGGCCGACATGAATGAAGAACAAAACGGCAGATGAAAGTGTGTGAGGGATAGCAGCACGTCAGGGTGAGCCGGAGGACTTTGATTACTTTTCTCAGCAGACGTACGCCGTGGAGCCATCTTCCTCTTTAGGGAGTTATCTGGTGATTTTACCTCTGGGGTTCTGCCTCTGTCCATCACTTCCTGTTGATTTTCACAAAAACACAAACATGGTTTGACTGTAATTAACTTTGTCCCATTTATAGATTTGCACAAATGGCAAAACCATGACCACATGACAGTGAAATCATAGATGTTTGAGTTTATCAAAGTTGGCAATCGCCCCCTCTGACAGATGGAGATAGTTTATTTGAATGTGGTTTTTCGGTCTTAAACAAGAGTCTACAGACATGCTAGCGTCTCTGTGATGTTAGCATATTGATGTTTAGCAGGTATAATGTTTACCATGCTCACCATTTTATTTTCTTGTGTTCGCATGCTAACATTTTCTAATTAGCAATAACCACAAAGTACCGCTGAGGCTGATGGGAATCTCATGGTGTACAGTTCTGCAGATGTGCAGGTATTTAGTCATAAACCACGTCAGAGGATCATCAAAGTTATTTCAAGTCATCCCGATTTGGATGACTTCTGACGATCCATCCAATAGTTGTTGAGACATTTTACTCAAAAGCACAATTGTCAACCTCACAGTGGTGCGAGAGGAACAGTCAGGGGATCACCTACTGGGGATCATGAATGTCTATACAAAATAAATAAACCTGTCTGTCTTTAACTTGGTTTATTTTCACATGAAGACAGTTTTAGCTTCAGCAGCTAACAGCATCACTGACCTGCTGGAGGAAATATCTCCGTCTGTGACTGTGACTGGTGGATGAGCTGCTGACAGCCACAAAAACAACAGAAATCCTCTTTGCATTTTGTCCTGTAGCTCTTTAACTCTCCGGCTGTCTGTTCCTGCAGTTATCAGCTGGTAAAATCTTGTTTTAAAACGTTTAAGCACAGTGTAACCTGAGCTCCACCATTACTGAACCTGTCCACTGTGGAGCAGAGCTGTAGAGCTGCTGTCCGACAGGTTCAGTAATGGTGGAGCTGCTGTTAGCTCCTGAAGATAAAACTGTCTCGATCAGCATATATTTTAAAATGAGCGTGGGCGGTTTCACAGACTCACACTCAAGGCTGGGGGCTGGGGGAGGTGGATGTTAACATTCTTCCATTTATATAAATTTTATGACGTATAGAACTCCCAAACGGTCGACTCTATGTCAGCATTGGCCCCGTCTTTTCAGGGCTGATTTAAAGCAGAAGATGACGACAGGTTGAGCCATTTTCAACCCATGAAATGCCAATTTTTATAAATTTGGTGTCAATGTCAATATTAACAGCAGCATTGATGTGTTTCATTACAGTACAGTCATATAATTTAGTTTACAGTTCAAACAAGTTAAATGTGTAAGGTTTGATATTTGTAAAATGTTCACAATGCAGCACCAAATCAGGAGGTATCAAAACTTTTTTGGCTTATGCACTGGGCGAGCATTTCTCATTCAAATGAATGACCGCCATCTTGGAGTCCAATATGTATGAATTTTGGCATGCTAACGTGCTAGCCAATAGATTACACTATATCCTAAATTATTACCTCACTGAAGTAACATTTTGCATAGTTTTTCAATGACTTCCAACAATGTTTTCTGATCTGATTCCTGCGATGTTTGCAGGACATCATCTGTCACTGCCTTCCAAAAACTTTACAAACGACAAAAACTATTCAGACTGTACGATTGTTTGCTGATTTAAGGTTTGTAAGTAAGTTTTTAAATACTCGGTTAAAGTTGGTTAAAGAACAGCGTTGTTAGTTAGTAGGAGAAAGGATGCAAACACCGGACTCAAACTCACATACTTTGTCGACCAAATCGTCTACCCGACCTCCTCCATCCTTTGCTTCTGACACTCATTTTTTGCGTGACTACAGCACACACTTGTCAGGAAAACATAAAGAAGATATGTGTTTGAACAAATGACAAATGCTGTTTCTGGTGAAGACAGTCTTCAGAAACAGATTTCAGGTTTAGTGTAAGGCTTTTATTGTGTTTGTACCCTTTCAATGACCCATTTATTTGGCAAATATATTTAAGGGATATATGGAGGATATATTTTTTTGAACTCTGATCTTTTGCAAAAGTTTAGCCATCTCTAAAATACAATTTTGAGATCCAGTGCTGTAGAACAGGAATTTTAAAACAGCCTGATAAATAGAGCCTGTGTGAAGAAAAATATCTCTGTTGTAAATAAGCCAGCAGAAAACGAACGATGCAATTGGGGTCATGGATAGATCAGGGATAATCAAGCAGCTTTTAGAAAGTATTGGAAAGAAACTATGAGACTCCAGATCTTCCTTTTTAACCGGGGCTTGTCCGTGATCTAAACAGGCAGCTTTTTTAAAGGGGATGTCACATCTTTTCATTTGTAAAATATGTCTTTCTTTACCCTGCAATCAAAAAGGTTTAAAGGTGGTGAGAGCACCATTAGTACAACAAAAAACTTCAGTTAAATATCATTCAAGTACAAATGACAATAGCTGTCTTAAAAACCACTCAAGCAAAAGTATTAAAGTAGCTCTTCTGAAGATAACCTTGAGTAATGGTATAATTACCATGAAAGGGCCAATTAAAAAAAATGTATTCGTTTATTTGGCTCCCCATTAGCTGTTACTAGCACAACAGTTACTCTTCCTGGGGTACTTTTCCAATGATGTTGCATCCTAATGGGAAACCACTTCAACATCAATACAGTCTACCAACTAATCCCTCTTCTGTTTGTTTATGCTCTCCAAAGTGGTTACCATCTTTTATCAGAACACTTTCTCACGTATGAATGATTTAAATGCCAGAAATAAAAACAAATCAATACTTAGATTTCTGACCAGATATCTGCAAAATTAATGACATTCCCATCAGCTTCAGCTGTACTATTTAGCAAATGTTAGCATGCTAACATGCTAAACTAAGATGATGAACATGGAAAACATTAACCTGCTAAAAATCTGCACGTTATAAGTCAGAGTAGTCATGTGCACATCCACAACACCTCAGTAGGATAGGTGCTGGATACAAAAATCAACAAGTACAAGGAGTACCTGCACACTAAATCAAAGCTCCATTTAATTTTATTTGCAGTGTTTTGACCAACTACAGGTCTTCCTCAGGCAAATGTGTGCATGCATTACCGAGGAACACCTGTAGCTGTCGTAAAAATCAGCATGTTAAAATTGTGATTGTGAGCATGTTAGCATGCTGACATTAGCATTTAGCTCAAAGCACCACTGGGCACCAACAGGGGTGCAGGTTCAATTATAACAACATGTTATATTATAATTAAGTTCCATTAAGTTAAAGCACATGTTTATATGGAACATATTATAAAAACATTCATCATGCTATGAGCGGATATTGTAGGGAAAATAAATGAAATTAGTTGTGATTAAACACTTTTTAGATCTGTTCAGAATGAACATTGTACAACTTTGCAGACACATTCATTAACAATGTTTCCTAATTATGTTGATTAAAAATATAATCTGGCATTATGTTCATTTGAAAATGTATTTGTTGTTGTAATGTAAGTATGAAAGGAGAAACAGTGTCACAGTTCAGTTTTGAAGAATTCATTGATGCTAATGTTTGAAATTATGTTGTTTTAACAGGTTTAAGTCTTACTGACTTAATTGTATAAACAAAAATAATGTAAGGTTTAAATTCAAGTGAAAATAAAAATGAGAGCATTGTATTTCGTTTAAGTACACGCGGCTCCTATACAGTATGTTATCATTGTGCCCATGAACTAAAACCCCCAAGACTGAAGTTGAAATTTTCTCTCTAGTGGACAGCCTATTATGTGAAGTGTAGGATCTGCATTAACTGAACCATACCTTTGTCTCTGTGTGTGCCTCAACTGCTGCTTAAGACCCATCATTCCTTTCTGTCACAGCCTGATAAATCAGGGCACCTAATCAGTGTATAAATATTCATGAGTCCAGCTCAGGGTGCTTTTGAAGGTGTAACTCTTCACAATAGCTTTGGCGCGCAGCCTCCTGTGTGCCACAAATCCTGCAGCCGAGTGGCAAAGTTGAGAGGTGAGGGAGAGGAATGTGTGGCTGAATTCAACCTTTTAGCATTTAGAGTAAGTTTTTCACATGGGAGCACCCAAAACTCTTTTTAAAAAATCCCCCAAGCGTACTTTTCTCTCATTCATTTTCAAGATTGAAATATGAGGTGTCAAAACATGAACAATTATGGAAAATCATAAATTTGTGACCAATTTGGAAAAGGGAATGAGGTTGTCAGCCATCTGAGATGTATGCGTTTTCAATTTGGCGTTTCTTAATGCCTGCCAGCTTCTCTCCCCGTACCGTTAAACTGCCATTTCTCCTTGTACTAATTGAACGCTCCCCATTTCTCTGCCCACACCATCATGTATTGCTCATCTATCATTGTTTGTTGGGAGCCAGTGTGGTTGTCCTTTCCACTGACTTTGAGAGAGCACTTCATCTTATTTGTTTGTTCCCTGACATGGGCATGATGCACTCGACCAGGCTGGCCATTTAGAAGCTGGGTACCGTTCAAGAACAGCCTCCTTTATCATCTTGTGTTACCCAGTGCAGTGGCTTTGTAAAGAGCCTGCACACTCAGGTCATTTGTCATTTGTAAACTAAAACTATTTACCATTGGCATCTAATTTACTTAATAGATAAGCTACAGAAACAGACCTCTGAATGCCACAGAACTGTAATACATAAAGGACTTGAAATGGCTCTACAGCAATTTGTATTTTAAGGATTTTAAGCCAGAAAGTTACACAGAAGATGAATGACAGAGTAACATTTCTTACTAAAACTACTAATACTACAACTAACAGTAGTAGTTATAATGATAATAATAATAAACATCTTTCCACAACAATATTTAAAATATGCTTTACAGCAAAGGTAAAAAAAAGACCTGAGGAAGTGATCAAAGCTGCAGGAAGCAAAATAAAAACAAGATATGAGTATAAGAATAAAAGAATGTTAAGATGAATTTTCTACATATTCTAAATACAGTTTAAATATAGTGCAGGGACCTTACTTACACAGACATACTGTACACAGGATACTGAGGGTTTGTGTTGAGTGTTCCAGGATTTGTTAGATTTAGGCCACTAAAGCATCTGGTTCAGGTTAGGACTGAATCTCTGGGCTTCAAGTCAGAATCGACTTTTTCTATATGTAAAAACCACAATCTTTCCCTAACATTAAACAAGTGCTTTCAGTTCCCTAAACATGCTTAAGTTGTCAGGTTTGCAAATACGCTAAATGAAAGCATGACTTTATTCCGTGGTGCACATTATTTGTATGAAAGTAGGTTTTAGGAGACAATGTTGGACCAGCAGCATCAGGTTTTTTTTTTCTGTGACATACGGACAGGTGAGGCCAATCAGTAATCAGAGTAATTAAAGGTAAGTGCTAAACACTGAGAAAACACAGATAAGATGATCTTTATGATGGAGGAGGAACAGCCTGATAACTCCTCACCCAGGAAGAGATGAAAACTGTGACTTTTTTAGCACGGGGTGGTTCCTCACTAACTGCTACAATAAAATCTGCAGCCCATATTTGTGTTATAACGCTGGGTGATAATGATTAGTATAGAGCGGTGAGTCTTTTCCCTGCTGATTTAAATACAGTAAAGCCTGTAAAACATTAAGTTCTCCCCTGAGTTACTGATCTCAAGCAGTCCCAACGTGTTTCCATCTCTCAAAACCCAAGAAATATAGCAAAGCACCAGGTCATGACAGCATATTATCCTCTACAAATAGCAATTCAGCTGATTTTCAAAGCTGTAAGTATGATTGACACCCTACCATTGCATTTAGAAATAGTCCTGCAGCTTAAAATCCGCCCACTGGCTTTTCAGCATTATGAACTGTCTGTGCATTACGGTCACCATTTCGATCAGGGTTGTAGCTTCAGGGTTATAAGAGGAGAAAAAAATCATTCTTTCTTTTCTCGCTCTCTGAGTCTGTCCATGTTTCTTTGATGGTATTCATTGTTGCCAGTGTTGGACGGGGCTTTTATTCTCATGGTTTGTTCTTTCCCCTACAGGAGATGCTGTGAAGGCGGAGCCAGCACAAATCAAAACTCCAGGGCAGCTCTTTGCAGGATCCAATGGTCTCTTAGGAACAGAAGTCTTGGATGGAGGCAAGGTGACCTCAGATGAAACTAGCTCAACCCCCAACCACTTAGACTCGCTCAGGACAATGAAGCTGCAGCCAGGCAGAGACAGTATGAAGGCAAAAGGAAGCAAATTCAAGGACAATACAGATAAAGTGCACGAAGATGTTGCTGCGGATGACATGTTGCTGCAGGAATTAGGCTGCATGTGGGGAAGTCAAACAGCTCTGTATTTTTCTTCCCATTTTCTCATTAACATCCATGTATGTTTGAATTGGGTTAGAACAGGCTGAAGGCACCAGGGGCGATGATATCGACTTAACATTAAAAAAGAAACTCCTATCAATATTAATACCAAAAAGAATTTTTTAAACACTGAAAAATAGATATTTGTGAGGCAGTTAGATTTTTTTTCTTGACGTTGGGCAATTAAGTTGAGAATATATCAGGTGACAGTAAAAATAATTTAATGCTAAAATAGAAATACTCTATATAGGCAAGTTAGTTAGTGACTTTATTGTGCACAGTGTTAAAAATTGTGCTTCACCACACTGCATTAACTTTAACAGCCACAGTTACAGTATGTGAAATATCACAGCATGTGAAACTAATAAACATTTATGTAGCAGTTCTTTACATAATGCATAAAATACACTAAATAAGTAATACAACATAAAAACACAAATTAAGACTAACAGAAATGTAAGAGGCAGAGAAAATAACTGCAAGCAGATAATGTGGAGAGATGGAAATTTAGCCAGAAGCAGAAGGGAAGTGTTTTAGGTGTCAGGATTTAAATGTAGTCAAAGTCGTGGGGAAGTCTTATATCTGCTGCTGAAACTTTGTCCCAGTTTTGTGGAGCAAAAAAACAAAATACTGCCTCTCCAGGTTTAGTTTTTGGGACAGGATGCAGACTGCTAACAGAGCTACCAGATTGTGTCTATGTAATGTGTTAAAACTAGCCCCCATAGTTACTGTTACTGCATCTGTCAAGAGTCAGTGGTGGAGGAAGTACTCAAGTACTTAAAGATCCTACTTAAGTAAAAGTACAGAAGTATATCAGCTAAAGTATTAAAAGTAAAAGTCATTTTGCAGAAAATCATGCCCTGTGACAAATATATTAAATCAGACGAGTGTAGGAAAGAAGAAAAAGTTCTGCCACAAAAAGTTAGATTTTTTTTGACTTATCTCTAAACTTAGCTTTTTTTTTAAATGTTGGAAAGTTTTACTTCTTTGGGCCTCAATTATTTTTTGGTGGAATTGCTATCAACTCAAACATCTGTAACATGATGAGGAGCCACAACTACACACAGGGGTTATAAACCATTTAATGTAAAACTTTATCCTGAAATGTAACTAAGGCTGTCAGATAAAAGTAGTGGAGTAAAAAATACAACATTTCCCTCTGAAATGTAGTGCAGTGGAAGTATAAAGTAGCATAAAATGAAAAGTACTTGAGTAAATGTACTTAGTTACATTTCACCACTGTATATGCAGTTTATAATGATAACAGAGTTGTGATGTGGGAGAAGCTATGTGGGGTTATCCCACTTCTGAAAGTAAAAGTCCCATCATTTTTCATATTTTTCTGTGGCTTAAAAATCGACAGTAGAATCTGCAGGTTAAGTCAATTTACTTTCAGATTCTGGATCCATTTTGGAGTAATCCAGCTGCTATGGTGCCATGTTTTGGATTTATTTGTAATATCTAAGATCCCATATTTGATCTAACCACTGTGTTTACTTTATGACAAAGAAGAAAATGCAGTGTCAACGGGTTAAAAAAGGGAGAAGGAGAGAGTTTAGTGGCTACATTTACATGCACAAATGGGATTCAGTGTTATTTACAGTGCCCAGTTAAGGTCTTATTTGGATTACAGTGTTTATACGAGTCTGTCACACCATGAGATCCAGTGTCTCTGTTGCCACGAGTAGAGCAGATGACAAAATATCCCCATGTAGTGCACACCTGTGGTTTTCCATCCACAGATAGAAGAGTCTGCCAGTAAAACAGCAGGAAACAAACACAGCCACCAGTTTCCCCCATGCCTCCTGGACTGAGCATTAGGTTACTCCTTATACAAGGAAAGTAAATGAGGATGAGGGGCTGGACCTGTAGTTAGTAAGTTCCAGGTGTAAAATGCCTGGTATTTTTTATTCTCATGTATTCACCCTTATAAGACCCTACAAACAACACTTAATCCTTTTGTTGTCATTCCTCTTCCAAAACATCATATCTTGCACAATAAACCCTGGTATCATGAAACGCTGCAAAATATCTTCATCCAATAATGACTGAATATTACTGAGTCCTAAAAGTCTTACATTTTTTTTCTGAAATAGAAACACAAACAACATCTTTAAGGAAGATTAGGATTAAGGAAGAATAGAAAAAAATTTGCATTGTCAGATTCTCACTGATATTTTCATTTTACTAGCTATGTACGATAAACCTCCTGGTGATAAACTTGGTTATTTACTTCATGACTTAACATAGAGAACCTGAACGCACTATTAAAATTACATTAAAAACATTTTGCCTGCTTCTTGTGAAGTGTAATTGGGAGTGGTTTTCTAAAACATCTGACTGCATACATATTGTATAATTTCCTGTTAAATATGCTGATTGCTTGTATACACACTGCCAAAACAGTGTCCTTTAAAGATTAGTACATACTGTAGCACATATACAGTATAATAAGTATGAAGCATGGAATTGGGACACTGCACTTGTCTCCATGCGGTTTGGGTTTTTTTGTAAGAATTTAGATGAAAGTGCAGATGTCTGTGTGATTCATACATAAGCTAATATGAAAACTATTCTAAGAGAAAAATTAATTCCCTTTTTTTTCCAGATGGCACATTTACAATGCAGAGATGGACACAAACGGAGCTTTTGTTTACAAGCAACCTGATATTAACTGTCCTGGATGCAGGCAGAAGGAACACACTCAAAACAGAAGATAAAAGAGAAGAAAAGTCCGATTTTTTTCCCACCTTTTGTCAAGGTCTCATTAAATGTGCAAGTAAATTTCTCAGCAGAGGCTTAGCTTTAAATCAGAGGCACACAGTGTCAAGTGCCTTTGTCTCTGCCTCACTGTAACATTCACATAATGATTTAAACTTGTGCAGCTGACACAAAGCACAGCACTGACTGTGGCTCCCCGTAGCTGCCCGTGGAGTCAGGCTGTGATCTACAGTATATAATATCAATATGATATGCTTCATAGCCCACCGTTTGAGAATGGCATTTCTGAAAGCTGGAGATGTACGATGCTGTTGTCACACCATAATATGATATGAAATGCTGCTTTATGTCTAATGTCTACATGCCAGTCCCTCCGGCTCGGGGACGAGGCTCTCTGGGACTCCATGGAATCTGGTGACATTTCAATGGATTGTTTATCCCAGAAATGCCTTTACTACAGCCTGCAAAAAAAAACAAGATAGGTCAACAGAATCTGGTGGGTGGGAGGAGTGATAAAGCTCGGTTTTCACGGTGAGTTTGGTGTCTGTGAAAGGAGAAGACAAACAGAGCGCGGAGCAAGAAGGAATATCTCCAGCTCTCTGTGTGAGCCACGGGGGGTCGTCTCAGGAACATATTAACATATGAATCAGTGTGATATGACTGAGTCAACCCAGAATGAAATATGTGATGAACCATATGAGGTCTGCTAACAAGGCAGAAAGACGGGTGAGATGAAAATAAGAAATTCAGTTTGGAAAGGAAACTTTGCTGTCACTTATTGAAGAGACTCTTAAAAAGATGCAGAAATTGTTTGAAGTCACTGTAGACAAAATAACAACATGCAATATTATAATTAACTATTATTATACTGCATGTAAATGTGATAAGAGAAAAAAGGTCCATCACCAAGTTTTAGGAAAATGTTTTTTGTGGCAGATGTTCTACTTGCTCTGCACCAAACAGTTCCTCTTTGAATTACTATCAAAAAAGTTTATCTTGATTTCACCAGAAAGAATTTCAAGAATTTTCCCGCCCAGTATAGTTGTATAACTATAAGATGGGATCTACCTTTTACTGGTAAAAACTAGTCTAGATTATGTAAATATACACCTGTATTAGACCAGAATAACTGCAAATAGTGCCTGTAACTTCCTACATCCCACTGCCAATTTGCCCAAATAATTATTATTACTATTATTTATTCTGCTATCAGTTAATGGTTATTGGCAGCTTGTATACACAGTTGTTCAGGGATGTGTTGAGCCTCTGGTCATTAGTATAATTATCAGCATTGTGCAAGTTCCAATTAGTGTATACTACTTAAAGGGGAACCTCAATAATTTTACACATTAAAGTCTGTTTTCAGGTCTTGGGGAGAACGACTTCATATGTGAAAAGAAATTATAAAATTGTGGCTTAAGAGGGAGCTGCACAAAGTCAGATAAACGTCGGTTGGAGCTGAAGACAACTCGTTTGAAAATTAGCTACACTAGTGGCTACTAGCATAACACACCCGAATCTCCAACGGACTGCCGGCAGCCAAGTTGCATTGTGGGTAATGTAGGTGCCAAGTTTTGTCAAGGAGGATAAATGCATGGAATAAAAGACAATATCTCTGGTTCTGCTGCTTTGATTTTGATACTTAAAAAAAATAGTCCATCATGAGCCTGACGATGTTAAAGGAGTCCAAAGCTAAATCAGTGGAGTTCTCTTTTTAAGATCATGCCAGGACTCCGCAGACTGCTTAATGTCCAGAAGACGCAAAGAGGCAGAGAAACATATTTACAAGTGTCCTCATCACAATGTGTAAAAATGCTGTTACATTTTAGCATTTCAAATCAAAATGACCCCTGTGATGACATGTAGATATTTGTTTCTAAGTCTTTTAAATCTTAATGCAGGCTGCCTGTTTTCTCTCTGGATATTTTCACACATAATAAACAAACTGAAATTCAAAAACATCGCCTCCTCCTAAACAGCATGCTGAACAAACCAGACCTGCTAATAATGGCTGAACCACTTCATTAACCGTACATTTTATGAAGAAAAAAAACATTAACATGAAAATGTGTGAGGTGATGTTACGGTGTCACGCTTCAATACAAGGCACCTTCTCTGAGCATGCAGCCATATTCAGTGTGTTTCCAATCACAAGAATTATTTTTTTGTATTTATTTTATTATCATTTTGTAATAATGCCGCGTATAACTTTTCTTCTGAGTGTTCATTATATACATTATGATAGTTCAGTCACCCAACTCATATGGAGTAGATTATTATTTAAATGTGGAGTATGTGGGAGGTGGGACGTTTTGAAATGTAATATGAACGGCAGCAGCGGCAGCAAGCATGTGAGCAGTGTGGCAGCAGGTATGCAGCAAAGTGTGAGCAGAGCTCTGACGGATTAAATGCGCCACCATGATTATAAGGGTGCGTTGGTGGAGTGAGAAGAGCTCAAGTTGGGCTACTTGAACCAGCTCACACGCGTCACTTCATTAACTTCAGAGGAAGTGGAGGAACATTGCCCTTAAACGCACTGTGCTAAGGCCTATCACAGCTGATTAATCACTAATTCAAGTAGAGGTTGGACTGAACTATTGATCCCTGAACTATTAAAAACTAATTACATATCTTACTCACGACCAGGATATACAGTATATCCAAAATACTGATTAACTATACTGAGGTAATCATTTTCAAATATTAGTGAATTCAAAATGATTAATTATCATCTTCATCTGAGCAGTTTAATTTATAAAATGAATTAAAGTTAAAATTGAAATTAAAATAAATTTTTACTTAAAAATCAGTATACATTTCCTTGGGGTTCATTTTTTTACTTCTGTATTTTTGTACTTATTTATCAAAATTGTAATTACCAACAAGAAAAAATGTTTTCTTTATTTTCTTTATGGACAGAGCCCATTATATTATACTTTAGTGTGAATTTTTAGATCAGACTGATGATGTCAGTACTGTCATTTGATTGGTGCAATATCTGTGAGGATGGACACAAAAAATAGGTTTCTTAGAATCACTTCATTTCCAACGGCCACACAGGCATTAATTATAATCATCATTTTGAGCAATTAGCAATTAGTTAATATATACATGCTATATACAACAACTGTATTGCAAGGAAATACATCATAAGTGCACTGAAGTGCACTTAATGAATCTACATTAGTTATATCCTCTTGTGCAGGAAAACCACCCTCATCTTCTGACATGAACTCTACAACCTGTATGCCTCCATCATCTGAGGTGACTTGTTTCCTTTATGATAAGGGAAAATGATTTATTTATACATGTATATCTTCATTTTAAGCTGTTATATTGGTCAAATTCACAGACAAAACAGGTGACAAACATGAAACCAGCACTTGTAGCTCCAGTAGTTTTCATTTGTCTTCCCAAAGGATCTAAAAAAAGTCTTCAAACACTCTTCTGTATGTGTGTGCAGGTCTACTGTGTATATGTATGTTGTGTTTCATCATCACTGAGCAATGCTGAAGTGTACTGTGTGCCACTGTGCATTTATGAAAGAGACAGAATTTTCACATCACCTCAAGTGTTACTTTCCTTTTGCCAGTTACAACTAAAGGTGCAAGACGCTTTGGTTTGAAGTTAGGTGCTAAATATATGACAGCAGCGCAGATACTCCACAGAGGGCAGAGAAGCTTCTAGAGAAGTAAACACAACAGTTTGCTTGGGACTAGTTCCTTTTCCTGCCACACATCCGTATTAAGGTCATGTTTGGGATACGATGGTACAGGCTTCTTGAGCTCCAAGGACAGTTATTAGAGCATACTTGAAGAAAGTGAATATTGTTATAAATTGTTATTGAAAAAGATTAACACAGACTGCAAAAACCAACTGTATGGATTGTTAGTTTAGCTAAAACTTGCAGAGTACACCTTGTAGTTGGGTCAGATCGAGGTTGGATCACCTTCCCACCACAAAGTGCTATAAAGTTAGTTTGGGACCGGACCTAGACCACTTCCTCAAAGGGTCTCGCTACAGTTGTTTTGGTCCGCACCCAAGTATGATTGCTGTGTTCAGATCTTCCCAAACGAATCGCACCAAAGTGGAAAACGAAGCAGACCCAGATTCAATCGGACTTAACAGCACAGGTCTGAAAACGCCTTAGTATGATGTCCTTTGTGATGTAGTGAGACAATGGAAGAAATTGCATTTTCTCGCTACTGAATAGGAGACAAAGGGTGTACAATCATTAATACCAAAGATAATCATGTTTCCATTCTTTCATTCTATTTGTGATGGAAAGCGATGTGCAGGAGGTTTGCAGTTAAAATGGTTAAAGGCAGCAATTAAAGAGCAGCAGCAGATTACTGAGCATCTTTAACTCGCTTGATGTTGTGTTCACTATCAACAGTCGAAAAGATGTAAAAGAAAAACACGACAAGCCAAGGTGAGCAAACACAATCCTTGCCGTCTCCATGTGTTATCCTCGTCACCACCTTAGCCTTGATGTGTAGTTACATGTTTGAAGAGGTGCAAGTCAGCTGCAGTGGAACACGCACGCACACGCACACGCACACACACACACACACACACACACACACACACACACACACACACACACACACACACACACACATAGCCTCAACAACCTTGGAGCTCATGTTGGACTTTTTCTACCACTCCAGGCAGCTTTTGGCTTCCATTCATTTCTGGAAAGAATGAAAATCAATTAGCAGATTCTTCAAATTTGTTTGAGTTATCAATCCATCACAGTGAACATCGAGTCTGAATTGAATTTTGTCAGCCGTTATTTTACGCTGACGGCCAGACTGCACAGTGCTAAATCAAATCACTGCTATGGTTTTTGTAGGAGTAAGAAACCACTGCAAGGAAACAAGTAGTGACAGGTGAAAGCCTCCCATTCACAACCTGACAATCTCCCTCTCTGCACCGACAGGCAGCAGGGTGACCTTGATGAGAACGGCAAGGTGTCGAGTTAAGGGGAAGATGGGACGGGGGTGAGGAGCTGACGCCAGCCCTCCTCTGTGGTCTGTCAGACTGTTATCAATGACGCTGAGCTGCATTTGTGGGCACGACGGGGAGGGCAGCAGAAGAAGGCAGCGACAGTGATAGAATAACCACAAAGAAGAAGAAAGTGAAAAGAAGAAGGGGGCTGAGGATGGATGGTGGCAGGAAAGGTGTCTCCAGGAGATGGTGACCATGCAGGGTCGAAGAATGCTATTTGTCCCCCTTGCTGCCTGGTTGTCAGCCCTGCAGTAATGAAGTTAAATGAGGGCACAGACTCAGCAGAGAGCGTTCTGGAAATGGGTGATCACCGGTGGCCAGAAGAAAGGAGAGCAACAAAGGAAAGGGTCCGCAGGTGATTGACAGAGTGCAGGAGACGCAGTGCTGGCTCAGTCAATCAATAACTCCTTCCCTCTCAGGCCGAAACCCCCTCACCGGCCTCATCAGCGGCCCCCATCTCTGACCTGACAGGGGCCTCTTTCCATGTGTCATCACACTGAAAGGAAAAGTCACCTTCTTCTGTAGTTTAATGGGATTCTTCAATAATGGGGAGATCTGGGAGTAACAAAAGAGACCTGCCTTTTCATTCTTTAATGGAGCTGCTCCTGGTTGCTGCCGGAGAGCCAGCAAGACTCAGAAATCAGTGCTTTCATTATTCATACTGTAGTGCTCAGGCTCTCGGACAAGGTGACGAGGGGAGAGGCAATGATAGCAAAATGTAGTTTTTGTCATTCGAATATTAGAATAGAATGCTAAATTAAGCAGGGGAGGAGGGCAGTCCAGGCCAGCTCATGAAAAAAATCAGTGGCGTCTGCGGGCGACTCTCAGGCCATACATTTGTGTCATTATTGTAGTGATTTTTACTTTACCTTACTTTATGTCACATTTTCCAAGTCTCAACACTTTCACATCAGGTGTTATGTGAAGAGCCGGTTATTTCTCTGATGAATGCCTCGATATCCATTTCCAGTAAATGCTCTGCAAGCTGTAAATTACAGGACACATCTGTAAGTCATTCACTCAACGGGCAGCTTCTCAGTAAGCATCGGTGTGGCCATTTCAAAATATGAAGACACCTTGACAAAGACTGGGTTAAATCACTGACTGTGTTGCAATGTGTAGATAAGACCTGATTCACATTGAAATATGTGTCATTTATATGTAAGGTAGAGGTCCAAAGAATATTCACTTTTTAACCAGATTTACCCAAGTTTTAACCCACATTTCTGCACATCTTTGAACTTGCAAAGCATCAAATTAATCATTGGAGGGATAAGAAGTGTTTTACAAATCCAGTTCGTGGAGAGTTGTTGTTACAAAATAGAATATGCAGAAGCCAGAAATAACAGTAGTTGCTTAAAAATCTAAAATGGAAAATCATAAGCGAACAATTTTTTTCCCCAGATGGTTGCCTAAAACATGTGCCTAACCATGCCCACCACAAAATTAGGTGCATTATGTATAAAGTCATTGATTGGTCTAAACCAATTGGGAATTGTGGGATGACACCTAAGAAGTTAAATAAAGGGAAAAACACAGATTTAACTCAAAGTAAAAATCTGCTTTCAGGTTCAGAGCTTCAACATCCTAACATCAATGACAGTTCTTCCTCACTGTACTGTACGTCCAGCTTGGTTTCAAAGGTCAGCACGTCCACTGCTGCTTGGTTTCTTCCTGTCCAATTAGTGTAGTATGACTTGAACTTAGGGGGAAGAAAATACTGTTTAATGCTTCTCAGACTGTTTCAAGAGATGGAAATTTTAGTGAATGTGATTTAGGTCATATTGTTGAGAATCCAGACTGGCCAGTATACTTCAGATGTGAGACGATAATGATTAATAAGGAATCACTGAAAACCTGTCTAAATATTGAAGACAAATTAAAATTTAGACATCGCAAATTGTTACCTCTTTCTCATAATAGTCTGTCGTGGCAATTTTGCAATTTCACTCTGACAAAGAGCAATGAGACAAAAATCTCTTCTCTATTGTGAAAGCTGCTTCTTCCAGGAAACATCCTTATCTTAGGTACTGTGGCAATCTTGCTACCCTCTGACACACCATTTCAGCCTTGGCCTTTCTAAACAGTTAACAGTTTGCAAATTCAATGCTCACACTCCTAAAGACCAAGATACACGTTCCATGAACCCTTCTGTTACACTGATAGTACCTTAATACTGTATGTAATCAGGTTAAAGTTCTCTCAGTTAAATGTTACATGGTAAGATTTAGATTACATGAGCAGTAACTGTATTCAAACGTGCAATAAAGATATGCAAACTTCCCTCACTGTAGGGGTCAAGCATTCAGGTCGAGGATATGGTGAAGGATGACTCATCTCACCATATCACTTTTTTTCCACATCTCTGTAGACCAGTGCCTCTAGTTTTTGCACCACTGAACTCTAAAATGTGCATTCATCTTTGTATTGAGGGGTTTATGCACTGCAATCCTACTATAATATCCCTCTCTATGTAATTGTCGATGGACTGTTCTTGCTAACACAGTCTGATCACGTCCTGCATTGACTTTCTTAGTCAACCAAGGAAGAGCTGCTCTTCTGTTTTTCCTTACATATCGCACTAATGCACAAGCATCATGGGTATCAAATGTGCGCTGTCAACCATAGTTTCCAACCCTATTACACTTTAGTCACTGTTCCTAATGAAACACGAGCCAGTTGAGCAGTCTTTGTGACTGAAGCTCCTGCCATTCGTGCCCCAACAATGAAGCCTATTCCAAAGTCACTTAGATCTTTTTGCCATCTTGATACAAAATCAGAATCAACTGGGCCTGCTCCGCATTTTTATACATGCCACAGAGCATGATTGGATGTTAATTGCTTAATTGTACCATGCAGTGGAGGTGGAGCGGACGTCTGGCATGTCGTCTGTGATGTGCGACTGAGGCAGGAAGGAGATTCAGTTCTTTCTGTGAATGTGAGAGCTCAGGACATTGTTTAGTTTCCTGCCCCCCTCCCTCTCGCTCCCCATCTCACTACTATTTTCTCATATTTCTCCAATTTATCTTCCAGTCTCAGTATCTGACCCGCACACAAACTACCATTTTCAGGAAAACTAAATTGCTTTACTCACAAATACAGCTGTTTACAGGAGTGTTTCTCACACATAATTTTGCACATCCCATTAGATCAGACTTGTCAAAGGTCTACTATGACTTATTCCCATTTTGTTGTTATTTTGTAGTCATTCACTTACCCAGCAAACAGAAATCTCCTAGACGTGACATTGATATTATTCATTATTTCATTTATCAATGGGTTGTCACCCCTACAGATTGTCACTCTTTGCTCTTTACCTTAAGGTGCCTTTTGTGGTCTTCAATGCTGTATTCTCTTCTGATGGGATGCTGTATCACACAGTCTCCCCCCTCAAACTCACAAGCAGTCTCTTCTCTCCCTGGGAGTCGTTACAAATCGTCTTAAGGGGAGGTAGACTTTCTTGGGCAATTTCAAATCCCCTCACCAGCTCCGCATAGATCAACCTGTGTGGAAGGTCGATTGAGGAAAGTATGAGTTAGGCTACGTGGACGAACCCCCACATTTGTGGCAATTTTGTAATTCCACTCTGACAAAGAGGAACAAAATAAAAAATCTCTTAGAGTACTGTCACACTTTATTCATGCTCAGAGCATGGTACACAGCACTAAGTTAGTTTGTAGTATGGACACCTTGGAGCTCTTCCCTCTTGTCAAGGCTGCTTCTTCCAGTAAACAACCTTATCTGGTTTTGTTCCCATCTTAGGTACTGTGGCAATCTTGCTACCCTCTGACACCATTTCAGCCTTGGCCTTTCTAAACAGTTAACAGTCTGCAAATTCTCTGCTCACACCCCCAAAGAGCAAGATACACGTTCCATGAACCCTGCTGTTACACTGATAGTACTTTAGTATGTAATCAGGCTAAAGTTATCTCAGTTAAATGTTACACAGTAAGATTCAGAATGATCAAATATAGTGGAAATTAAACATGATTACATGTGCAGTAACTGTATTCAAACTTGATTATACGTGTAGTATGTGTAGTTACCCTCACAAGACTTTATATACTAAATTTTACTTTGCCATCATATTTTAATATAAAGTTTGGGTGGTTGTATTGGTTGAGGTTACATGCCCGTTTCAGGTTTCAGGTGGATCCTTTATATTTTATGTCATCATGATTCAGCTCCATGTTCATCAAAACAAAGAAATATTTCTTCTGGAAGTTGTTCTCCTTTTATAAAATTAGATAAATCACTGTTAAATGGAGCTAGTCACAAAAACAATCAAGCCTCAAGTGAAAATTTCCACGTGAATGGAAGACACTGAACAGTGCAGCTTAATATTTTTAATTACCTTCACGCGTCTTGAGTTCTATTGGACCTGTCAAAACATCCAGCCCTCTCTTTTAGCCCTTTAATTATATTTTAATTGAGAACAAGGTCCAATATGTGATAACCACCTGGGGAAAAGGTTCTCTTTAGGCCTTCCAGTGACAGGTGGACAATGTAAGTGTCAGAATGATACAACACAAGTGTAGATCACAGTGCACATCCCATAGATGTCTGAGAGACATCTTTAACAATAATTTACAGGAGCTATTTTCCAAACTCTGTGTTCTTTGTTTGTTCCCTTTATTTTTCTTAATTTGCCATCCATCCAGTGGTGATGAGGAGTCTCACTTCGCTTGTTCCATTAACTTTATTGCTAATAATATATTTCATTATGGCCCGTTATTGGAAAGAATATTGCAATCTGCTCATGATAGCTCACGTCCAAAATTGTTAATTAAGTAAATGAATGGTGAAGCACAAATAAATATATAAAGAACACAAATTAGCATACCGTAATTGAATGTCACTCTTGGTTATTCTGCTCTTTGAACTGATGGATGGGTACCATCCACACCATAGGCTGTAATGGAAAAGAGAACAACTCCTCAGCTCACACACACTCACACATACTGATTATCTCCATGCATTAATCCACAGTATTGACAACGACACTCAACACAACATGAGGACTCTGCGGGCAAACAGCCTGTATCTGATGTGTTATACACAGTTAATCGCATCTCAACAGGCTGCTTTCCTATCAATCAATGTAACGTCCAAAAGATTTATTTCACAATGCCTACAGTCATATGAAAACAGAACACACACAACTAAAGGAAAATACAATACACTCTGCATGGTGCCACTCAGGAACAATGACACCTTGACCTTTCAATTCTGATTTGTAGCCAATCTCTTTAGTCACTGTCATTGTAAATAGTAAGCCACATAAACAAAGCTGACATGGTGACTTAAGCATTAAGCTAAAATTGTCAGGTTTTGACATTTTTCAGAATGGATAATTGTAATTTTTAATTTGTAAGAGTACTAAGTTAAATGATAGAGACAGAGGTGGCAAAAGTATACACATTCTTTACTCAAGTAGAAATATAGATACTTGTGTAAAAATAAAACACTTTTCACCTCCTGATAAACTTCCTCACTCAGCAGCTGGATAAACATTTAGAACAGATCAGACTCCTGCTGATGGTCACTTTTCTGTAGCTTGTAACCTTCTCTGTGGCTGACCGCTTTTTTCAACGCATGTTTGAAGGTCGCCCGGCCTCCCTGAAGCCAAGAATCAGCCAGTTTTTCCCCAGTTATACTTTCTACATGAACTGTTCACCGTTCACAGTTTTCAATGTCAGCAACAAAACTTGAAACATGAACACGAGAACACACTTCAGGTCTAATTAAGCCTAAAACTCTTGTTAGAAATGACCTCATCTCTACAAGACCAAAATCTTTTGTTCAGCCTAAGCAGAAGCTGGTTTTTAAAGTTCTTTGAATCAAGGTGAGCCCTTTGGGGTCTAAAAATTAGTCCTGCAATGTTAAAAAGCCACCCACAGGCTGCTGAGGCAGGTAACAGTGTGTTGAGCTTGAGAGACAAATTGCACACCGCTGGGAAAGATATCAGCTGGGCAACGTTTTGTGAAATGATTTTTGATACACAACACGAGGATTAGCATAGGATTGTAATTTTGTGCACAAGTGAATGCAACGTTTACTTTCTATTGCATGAAAAACAATTGCTCAGTATGTTAAGGATACCCCAAATGCCAAAATGTCCTCCATTATCTTCAATAAATGTAAGACATAAAGCAGACGGCGCAACACTTACCAAGTTTGAGGACGGCTTCGTCACTTGGCCAGCGTGTCAGCAATTAGCTCTGGATCAGCAAGCATCTGTCCGAAATGCCTTTCATGTCCTGCTTGAAGAGTCTCCACCAAAGGCTCACAGAACTTGGAGGAAATGTGAAGGTGCTGGAGCTCAGCCTTGAGTAGTGTTACTGTAGGTAGCAGCCGTCCCATCTGCACACTGGCCTCTCCCTGAAGAACACTGACCGCCTTTGCAAATGTGCCCATGGTCTTCACATACTCTGCGAGAAACACAATCTCAGCAGGAGTGAACCTGTCAAAAAACAAAAACAGTTAGTGACTGTAATTAGTGATGATGTATAATTTTTGTAGGATACAGATAGATAGATGTTGTACTTCTGAATTAGTAAATCATTAAGATCTTCTGTTTTTATGTTATCCAAGTTCATATCTGAAGGCTTTCTGTTCACCAAGCCCACAGCCAGTCCTTCAGTCTGTGTATTCAACAAGTTCATTTTAGCCACAAGAAGCCCTGAGATGAAACATTTACAATCAATGTATCAAACAGAGACCTACACCTTCATTAAAGCTGAAGTTAGGCTTCAGCATAAGTGAAGGCTGGGACATGTTCATACTTAACATTTCTTCTTTGACTGTTTACTGTGTTTTATAGGCTACAGTATGACATGGCACCAATGTTCAAATACAATCATAATAATGAGATCCTGCCTATCAGTTTATTATTTTTATTCTACCCCATTTCATTTTACTGTTTACTGAAAGAGTCATTCTAAAACTAACCAACTAAGTTTTCTTTTTTATAGGCGACAGTATGACCTTTTCTTCATTTTGGTTCATACATTTGACTAATGTTTATAATGATGTTCAAATAATGATTGATTCAGCTGTGATCATCATCATTCAAAAATTCATTAATGCAGGTTCAATTAAAGCAATACCACAATAGTCCATTAAATGTGCTGCACATTCAACAACTTTCAGTAAAATGTGAGTATGAAAGTTAATACATGTACTCGTTACAGCCAATGTTCTTTTCACATTGTAAGCTCATTATTATTTCATAGTACATTATGGAGCTCAATTTGCACTCTGAGTGCTCTCAAATAACTCACACCTGCTCCGTACATTTGAGCATGCTTGAGCAAATCCCGTTTTGTGTAATCATGGCTTAAACCTGTGAGTCATGTCAACTATATCATGTGTTTGCATGTAAAGCTAACTAAAGCTATTCATTATATCTCGCAGATAAAGTACAATATTTTTCTCTGAACTGTGGTGGAGTAAAAATCTAAGAAAAGTGCTGCACCCAAAAATTATTTCGGCTGATTGGGTGGCATAAATTCAATTCTATTTTAAAATTGTACCTTCTGTGGCTTAGACATGATAAACACCTCAATTTTTCACCTTTGTTATGTTGCCAAATTCTGCTGCATCCAGATGGCCGTGACTTCACAATAGCCAAACTAAATACTGACATTTTGAAATGAGAGAACTTTAACCACCCTTGCACAATTTATAGGCATGTAACTGAAATGAGCTTTAAAATGTGAAATGACGCCTTTGCTACTTGATTAGTAGCCATTCCTGCTGAAATTAAGTTGGCTGCGACTGTGAATACCAAGCCGGAGGATGTGTGAGCTCAAAAAGCACATTTGTTTCCCTTCCTCCTCCTGAAGTACCTTTTTTCAGAGCATCAGTATCACCGGAGAAGATCACACCCTGTATGGCACCAGCTCCATCACAACTCCCGCTGCCTGGCCTGGAGAAAGATTTAAGAGACAAAGGCAGGCGGGATGGCCGCAAGAAAAAAAAGGGGCTCTATGCGAGCGCCTAATGAGGATAAGAAAAAATATGGAGTCTTTTCTTTTCCTTCTTAACTCCTTGAGATGCCTGGGCAGGGGTGATAAAGAGAGTGAGAAAAAATGGTGTTCATTTTATGGAGCTGGCCGCAGCAGAGACAGAGACTTCCAGAAATAGAAAAGTGTAAAGGTGCCGTTGTCTGCACTGATGGACAAATGTGTTGGAACAACCTCCAGCTGCTTCTCTGCTGTTACTAATCAAGTCCACCTAACTTTAGTAAAGAGTTTGCTGCTTCATTTTCTCACACAGATTTGCCTTTCACCCCTCTGCTAGTTTTCTCATCCCTTTGTTTTATTTTAGATGAATCCTGCTCCTGCTGCCCTGCCTGCTCTTCACAATTTAAAACCAGATTCATTTATATTGAACAGTGCAGAAATTCGTCCTGTGACAAGCTCTTAAAAACAGAATATTTAAAAACATACGACATTTTGTGACTGAACTCTTAAAAAGATTAAACCATCACAGGATTGGGCCTGTCACAGATACCACCGTAGTTGAGTTGTTTTAGGCTTACAAAGCCCAGAAGCCTCAGCTGCAAATCTGCTTCTGAAAGCACCTCTCCACATGAACTTTGACCTCAACGTCAAAACAGGTTGACTTTGCAGGTCTGAAACACTAAGGAACTGAAACTGATCCAAAAATCACAAGGTCGTGACTATGCTTCATGGCTTTTGAGTTCCCAATCAGCAGTTCAGTGGCCAAACTGTCTCAGCAACAGCAGTGAAATAATGTCACGCTGGCTTGGATGGTAACCCTTCACTGAACCTGTACACACACAGATACTGAGACACCAACATAAAGTGTCTTAGTAAGGTGTTGATCCACTACAAGCCTTCAGTCCTCTGCCAGTGTCAACTCATGAGGCGCCCAGCCACAGTGATATGTGGTCAATCGTGTTTTGGCCCAATACAAAATCCCTGCAGTTAGGTGCCTAAAAGGGAAGAAAATGGACTTCAAGCCGAAAAAGATACTTTGGGTTACATATTGAGACCCGTGTAGACAGCTGTATTGATTAAAATATAACTGTATCTGCTTCTACAGATGCGTGTGTGACAGACGACGGAAAAACGCAGCTGAAACGCCTCCTGTGAGTGGAACCACTCCAAAATCTCCCATAGGTGAAAGGCTGGGTTGAGATCTGGTGACTGCTAAGACGACAGCATGACTCACTTAATTTTCATACTCAAAGAACCATTCAGTAAGCCCTAAAGCCCTATGTATTGTATAAGCACCTGTATGCGTTATGTTTCTCCTCTCATTTATTTCCTTTAACTGTCAACCATACTCTGCCAGAGTTTTCATGGTTGCTGAGTCTTGAGTTTGCCTTTCTGGTCTGACTTTCCCAGATAACAGTCAGTTAGTTCTATTTGGTGTTTTCAGCGCCAAGTTAGTTTACCTTGTTGGCTTTAGTTTGTTGTTTTGCCAAAAGATAAAAAAGAGCACTATAGTCTCTGGCTGCTGGGTCAACTGCACTGATAGCTGTATTTTAGACATCTAAGTTACAGTGCAACATGGCCAACAGATGACCTCACCTCCAAGCTCCAGCAGCACCTTTCTGAGAGCTACTGTGGTTTAAAATTCTATGTCCATGTCAACATTTGCTGCTGGGAGATCTGTAGCTACTGGACTCTGCATGGACCTGGCTGTCCATGCATGACTATCACTACTAGTGAGTAACACAGCACAAAAATGTGAATTATCCTTTTATTATTCCACCCAAGCTGCTCAGTTACTGACAGTGACGAACTGTGGCTGTACTGGGCAGCTGCGAATGAATGGTTTAACAGTATGAGCGCAAAAGAATGAACTGCTGAGGAAAATCCACCGCATATCATTTCAGTCCTCTTTCCCTCACAGTCACCCCTAACATTTCCCTAGTAAACACTGTGCAGAGCAAGCTACAGGTGCTGTCCTGTCACTTCCAATTAGATGCCAGCTATCCAAATGTAGAGGTCCGCTAAGCAAGTGTCAGGACATCATTAGCAACGGGTCAAATTGCATTATGCTCAGACACTCCAATCGTTATGGCCAAACAGGCAGGCTTGTCCACAGCACACAGAAAATGGGTGTCAGTGAAAGGTAAACGAGACTTCACTCACACACGCATACAATCCCAGAAAGATTTTCCCTCTGCAGAGAAACTGTAAGTATTATTTTCTCCTCAGACGACAGCTTGAACGTCCGGCCTCAAGTAGAGCAGCGAGCGTTTGAGGAGCAAACATGGTGTCTGGTGAAACTGAAGAACATGTTTGATGTCCTGCCAAATCTCGAGGACATAAAGAGTACTTCATCAGCCATTTTGCTCCCGAGACTCCAAATATTTACAGGTAAACCTACTTACTTTTGTTGGCTCACTGAAACCCAGAGAAGAGAAGCCAGTTGAGCTGACAGGATAAGGCAGGATGTACATATGCAGCGTAAGATAATTACTGCACGGCTGTCAGACCTGCAACAAGCAAACAACACAGAAAAAAAAGTCATAATCTGTCATTATACAACACTGCTTTAAAAGAAGCCAGATCTGTAGCTTCTAGCTGCACTTTTTTATGGTTCAGTGGTTCCCAAATTCTACACACGATTTCTTGGATATGTGGAATAACCCAATACTTAAGTTCGCTTCCCTTAAAATTCTGTGTTTTTATTAACAGGTTTAGGTTTTCGTTTGTATTTCTGCAAACACTGTAAATGATGTGCACACGTGTAGATTCTTGTCATTGCATATGTACATGCATGTCTGTGTATGTATTTAGACAGGTTTGTATGTGTACTCTATGTACCTGTACATGTTGGGAAGTTATGCATGTGTTTTGTGTTAACAATTATTATTTTATCATCTTTGGATGGGGGTAGTGGGTTTAATGTGATAGTATTTGAGATGGGGATGGGTAGATGGGGGGAGAGTGAGATATCGTTCTGTCAATATATTCATGGAAAAAAAAGTCTACACTCACATTCATGTTTTGAGGCAAATGCTAATGTCAGCATGTTAATATGCGCACAGTGACAATGGTAACATGATCATGTTTAGCAGGTATAATGTTCACCATATAGTGTAGCGTTTCAGCCCACATTTGTAATTAGCAGCCAATACAAAGTGCAGCTGAGGCTGATTAGTTTTGAAAAAATGGGGAACATGAATGTCCCAAATTCACAGTGGCCCCTGAGGACAAAGCACATAAGAGTGAAAGCACAAACATTAAGGGAACATGCTGCAAAACAAGAAATGCCACGAATACTACTGTTTTTGTATTTGTTGCATTTGTTGCATGCATATTTCATGTGTTTTGTGTTTTGAGGCAACCGTACAAATTCTGTGACAATCCATCAAGTAGTTTTTGGGATATTTCAGTCTGTGGACTGATCAACCACCCAAATGACCAACATTTCCATTCCTAGAGAGCTATAGTTGCCAATAAAAATGAATGAAGATATAATTAGAAAAAAATAAAATAATTATAGTAATGAAAAAATCCAACCTAATAAAAGCTGTTAAAGGCTCAGTTTGCCTAGTTTTGGTTTTATTTGCCCAGGTTTTCAGATTTCTGCAGCCACCCCAGTAATTTTAGTGAACTAAGCCTTTAAATGCATAAACCAGAGGGAGACTGGTTGGTTGACTCAAATCCAAATACAGCAGATAAAAACAAATCCAGAACTTTCATTAGGCACGCTAATTTCATGTCAGTCTCTGAGTTTACTGAATCATTTTCTCATTGTCACTTATTCATCTGTTGGAGCTTTCAATCATTCTTCAAAATCCCACATTTCTCATCTGGACTGTCACCCTGTTGACTTTCCATTGACTTTAGTTTAATTAGAAATAGTTACATCAGATTTTGTGTATTGGAACGTGGCACACACCTATAATAACATACAATAATCTCAAAGCAGCTATCAGTCACAGAATTCATTAGTAACCATCCCTCGATGGTAAGCGATGCGGTGTTCTGCCTTCAGGCACTTTCCATTAACCTTCAGCTCTTTTTAAAACACACCCATTAATGATAAAATTCCCTCAATGCAACTTCCTATAACAAATCTGTTAGTGCCCAATCCTGTATATTTCTTCAGGCGCGCCCCAAGCTAAACGGTTTTCAGAGCTCCCGTTTCTGATTACAGTAGTAAACATTTGAAACAGGATGACCTGTTAACTCAAAAGCCTGTAAACTGCTGTAGGGCTAAATAATTCTCCCTATTAAATCTGCTACCAGTAGAAGTTGCAGTCAGATGAAAAGCTTGTAGCCTCTAACAAATCTAATTTCCTGGATTGTAGAACCTCATTCCTTTTCACTGACTGATAATGTATTTCTGAAAGTTCGTCAGTTTTGATTGTGTTTCATAAAACCACAAACGTGCTGCTTTTGAGGAAAAATAAAAAAAATCAGTTATGAGGCAGACATCCATAGTTTAGTATTGCCACTTCTCTATGAGCCTGTCAGGAGAAATCGAGCAGAGCAAAGCGAAAAGCAGCGGGATGTTTTGAAATGGATTAATGCTCCTACCGTTTGAGGTTAACAGCCTGTCGCTGGGCTTCCTTATCAGATGGCCAAGATCAATGGCACAAACACATCCGTTCCCTGAACAATCTGCCAGAGTATTGCTGGACACTGCACTGAGAATGAAATAAAATCATTATCCTGCAGCTCCCGGAGCTATTTTATACCCATTCATCTTCTAAATCTCACACAGCGTAAAGAGAAACATTCATTGACCTGTTTAAGAAGACTAATATTCTTGTTGGAAGACAATCTCAAAACTTGAAAACAAGATGACACCTGACACAAAAACAGAACAGACTCTTGTTTTCAGTGTTCAGTGTCATATTACTTTTTATATTAATAGGTACTTTAGTGTAGTAAATTGACTTATCTAAATAAAATGACAGTTACCAGTCCAAAGCATAAGTTGTTTCTTTTTTATCAGCTTAAATTGGGACAGCACTCACCACTAGAGTTCTGGCAGGTTAGAGTACTACTCACCTCTGCCAGTTTCCAATAAATGTAGATACTCATGGTTAAGTTATTGTTAAGTGTTATAATAATAAAGTTTTTAGCAATGCAAGTGCTGTGACTTAATTCAAGGTCGGTCTATCTTACTGTCCACCACTTTGGTAGAAACTGAAATATCTCAACAACTACTCAACAACTACCCTTGAATGGTTTAAGTCATACCCTGCAGACAGGACTTTCTGTGTTGGTATTACTGAGTCTAGGTCTTCCACCTCTAGGATCTGTTGTGGGGTTCCTCAGGGTTCGGTGCTCGGCCCAATTCTGTTCACCATTTACATGCTGCCTTTAGGACATCTCATAAAATCACACAAACATCAGTTTCCATTTTTACGCAGACGATACGCAGGTTTAACTCAGCTGTGACCCCAATAACTTCCATGAAATGTCTTCACTTATAAACTGTCTCGAGGATATTCATTTAATGGATGGCTCAAAATTTCCTTCAATTCAACCCGAAAAAGACTGAGATACTTCTAGTTGGCGCTGACTCCTCCAACACTCAAATTACAAACCTACTAGGTTCATACTCTCATCTTATTACTCGGCAGTGTAGAAACCTCGGTGTGTTAATTGAAAGCAACCTCACTTTGAACTGCCACATCAAATCCGTCATATAGTCATTCTTTTTTCAACTTCTCTAAAATTAAGCAATTCCTGTCTACCAAAGACCTTGAAACAGTCATTCATGCTTTTACTTCATCGCAGCTAGACTATTGCAACTCCCTGCTTGTTGTTTTTGCCCTGTAAAGCACCTTGTGAACCTTGTTTTGGAAAGGTGCATACAAATAAAGTTCATTATTATTATTATTATTATTATTATTATTAATATTATTGTTGTTGTTATATCCCTGCATTGTGTAGTGATAGATAACAATTACAGAGTCATTTACAAGAAAGTAGTTCCCGGCTGCCTGCGGTTGCTATGAAATGTAACAATTTAACAGTAGCTGCGGAGTGATGGAGATTTAGTGTTGTCCTTATTTGTTGTCAGTTTCCCTCCTGACAGTTAGTTTGTTTGTCGGAGTGTGTTTTCATAATTTGGGGAACTTGGTGTCTTCTGGAGGGATTTTCTTCAGTTGGAGCGGTGACAGCAGGGGTTTAACTGGCGGAATAATCAATATAATCAATTTAAAAAACCCGGCCTTAGTGAGGAGTATATGTTGCTGACACAGAAGTAACTCCGACCAGACCCCACCATGCCCGTCAGAAAGAAAGCCGCTTTCACCTCACATATTATTTATTTTTTCACATTTGAGCATTTGATGATGAACAACTAAATGACGGACATTTACATTTCACTAATGTAATGTTTCCCAAAAAACTCACTCTAAAGACTAAATTGACTCAAATTATAGATAATACCTGAAACAATTCTACTTTATCTGTAGCTGTGTATTGTACTTTTATGTAAATGTTTGATCAACAGTAGTGAGTCCTTAAAAAAAAAACAGGTGCACTGGTGTTAACATTTGGTAAGTCTCAAACTTTAAATGGATAGTTCACTTTATTAGAACTTGACGTCTTACGTCTATCTAAAGTCATTTAAAAATAAGCTAGTGACCACTACTGTCCCTGCCATCTGCTGTCAACACCACCATTACTCCCAGGTGTCAGGCTCCTCATTCACTTCCATTCATTTTGAGGATAAAGTCTAAATATAATACTTTTGTATTATATACAATCAATTCAGCAATATTATTGTGTGTAATATATTTTTCCGAGTCCAAGGTACTTTTTTGAGCTAATATTGCCATTTTCAAATTATGAGTATAGGAACTATTTGTCAGTGAGGTGTAGTTTGACCAACTGTCAACTTTAGAGTCTTTCCTCCAACAAGGCAGCAGGTAACCATGGTAGTGGTAACCATGGTAGTAACCATGGTAGTGGTAACCATGGTAGTAACCATGGTAGAGTGACTTATAACCACTTTGTAATGTATATCTGCCTATAACTCAGGAATTTCATTACTTTACTTAAAGCACCCAAAGACTGCTTAGAATAACTTATAATCACATTATGATGCATTATAACAGTGATTATAATGTATTATTATAATGTATTACAACTATGAGAATTATAATACACTATGATCCTTGCAAAAGAAAATTAGCAAGTGACCAGCAATTATGAAGTATTATGATGCTTGATCTTATAAGTCTTATGAGTCATTATAAAATTATTATTATGATTATTGTTATAAAGCTTTATGAATATGTATGAGTTCTTATAACTATAATTATACAGTGCTATAAGCAGATCATAACACATTATAAGTGTATAGAAAGTGTCACCCGAGATTTTAACCACCCGTTTTATAATCTGGGTTTGAAGTTTGAAGTTTAATTTTTCAAAGAAAACTGGTAAATACTGAAGAGAAAAAAAACTGAGTACAAATGTACGACTCCTGCCTGCTGCGTTAATTGATCTGATCATTCAGTCAGAGGAACACAGGTAAACTACCTGAGTTATCCCAAATTTGCAAAGTAAGAATGAGGCAATTATTCAGGCTGTATAATAGAAAAGTAATACAATGAGGTACATCTCATGGGGAGCAAGCAAATAAATGAATATTATTACTTTAGAGGAAATAATTGACATGCAAATATGTCAGACCCCTGTGTTTTTTGTCATTATCATAAGTTTTAGCAGTTCTCTGTGGAAATGTTCTTTTAGAGAGTAATAAAGGTTTCTGGGTAGGTTTGCGTGATTCTCCTGTGTCTGTCTTACCACCTTAAAAACACACTGCAAGATGACATCTAAGCCTCTAAGCTCAGCTGTGAACAGCCTTGGCAGCCTTGTTTCTCTCCTTTCACGATGAAAAACATAATCAGTTTCTTTGCCACAAGAAAAGAAACTCAAGATCCTTCTGTGTTGCCTCAGTCCCTAAAGTCTGAAAAGGACACTTCAGTAAGAATCAACAGGTGATGCTGCTGGTGATAAAAAGGTGGAGTGCTGTACAGCTGTTGAGCTCTGCATTTAATTTCTGAAGGATTTATTTTAGAGTCTGACTGCAGCTGAAGTGAAACAGCCGCCAAAGTGCTCAGTACATGTCAGTCTTAATACAAAATACTGCGGCTTTAAATTAAAGATGTTTGGTGAGCTGCATTGTGTTAACTTTTGTTGCTGCACATATACTTAACTAAAGCACACCATTGTTTTAAAGGCCAACATATTAATATGAGGGGCCTTTTCAGCAGTGCAAGTCTGGTAACATCTCAGTTGAGTGCTGTGATCACGTGTTTTGTTTTCTTCACATTAATCTTGAAGTAATTGTGTTCACATCAGTTGGTAAGGTGCTGAGCATCTCTTGGGAAATCAAACAGGGACTCAGCTGAAGCAGAGAGTGCTATGTTGTTGAAAAGGGACTCATAGATTTAAAAAAAAAAACTTTTGGGAACTTTGGTAACACAGCACTATTCAAAAAAACACATTTCACTGTCTACACATAGTTACGAATGCATCAATCAAGTAAATATAAATGTAAACAGAGTCAGTACTTTTGTTGCTGCACATACTTAACTTTTTTTTTTCTACTCAATGTGGAACTCAGCCTGACTGTCATCGCATGTCCTCACACGGGGTCTCATTTATAACTGTTGCGTCTGCACAAAACGTGGCTTGAAAGCGGAGTTCGTCACTTCCCACACAAAAGTTACGATCTATGAAAACAAACTTGACAGGAGAACGTGCGGCCCTGTATGTAAACTCTGACCCATGCGTACGGACATTTTGGAGACAGGTGAAATTGGCGACGCTGATGGTGAGGTGGTGAAGTGAAGCCAGATTGTTTAATGATTCCTCTCGCACATTTAATTTCAAGATATAAGCCAGCTCAAATCTTAAATCAGAGTCCGCTCAACATTTCATCAGCGCTGTCTCACCTGGAGTGCCGAGGAGAGGGCCAGTTGTGGAGCGCATAGCAGCTGCTGAAATGAATGATGTCAGGATGTGGCAGGTGGCAGGATAGTGGACAGTCTGACTTGCCATTCCCCAATTTTAAGCATGAATATACTGATTCCTTTTCACCTCAACCACGTTAACAGATCATCATCATCAGTTGTAGAAATACAAGATTTCTACAGATTTTTGTTAATATCTTCTCATACTGTGCATATATCACCTGGTATGATTTTAGTTTTCACATAGTTTTTGTTTGTAAAATTGCTGCAGTGAACACATGACTTCTCCAGTCACCCAGCACATCTTCACCACCTGCACTCAGCAAACACCTGTATGCTGGATGTTGGAGTAAATATAAATGAATACAGTGTTTATTGTATTGTAGATATTGAGTGTGTGGTGTAAAAACTACTTAAAACTGGTTAACTAGGAACTGGCCCGCTGCAGGGTGTGGTAAGAACTTAACCAGAGATTTCTGACTTTACAATCCACAGGAATGTTTATTGAGGTTGTATATGGCTGTTTTGGGTTACACACATAACTTCAAGAAGTCAGAAAATGGGGAAATAAAACAGTAAAAGTCCATTCATGCCTGTTGCGGTGCAAGTGACAAGTGAGAGGGCACGTTCGCTGACTTTTGACACTGATTGGTCAGGCAACTCAACACAGAGAGACTGATTGGTCTGGCGAAAGAAACACATGTACACCAATATTCATGAATACTTTTGCATTGACCATGTATGGTTGAATGTGGGCATGTAGAGGGCTGGATATGAGGCTGATCCACATGTGCACATGTCCAGGTGGACTGTGAATTATAAAGGGAAAAATACGTGCATTCGTGCCTATGCGTGGTTTTCGGCTTTTGTGCACATGTACATTTTTAGTATGTATCCTACGGACTGTTTTATAAATGGGACCTCTCTCCATTTCTGGTCACCACCAGCAAACCTTCCCCTCCCCTACAAACCACACTAGCTCCCCCTTGTGGCTAGGTGGGCTTCCTACTATTACTCCTCCTACTACCCTGCTTCTAAATCTCCCCTTCCCACACCCATGGACATCCCAGTCAGGATCACTGACAGATCAAACAGACCATCTTCCACATTGAATAGTCTGAATTACTGCAGAAACCCTAATAATTTAATCCCAGTAAGACCTGTTTTCACATCTGGGCATCATCCTTCTGCTCCAAGTATATCTAGCTCCACCCCAAACCAAACAGACCTTTATTCCTTTAAGTAAAGGCTTAATGCATTTAAATATAAGAAGCTTATTACAAAAAAATAAAATAAGCATAGATAAGCATTTTAATATCTCAGACTGAGCCAGATATCCTTGTTCTTACTGAGTCCTGGCTAAAGAAAAGTATTAGTGATGCAGAGGTAGCTATTAATAACTATACCTTATTTAGAATTGACAGGGTGGGTAGAGGAGGTGGTGTGGCTGTCTTCATCACATCTATTTTTTTCTGTCTCTATCCTGCACTCTGTCAGTTTGCCTAAAAGTTTTGAATGTATTGTTTTAAAAATCAACATTGTTTCTAATAATTCTCTCATTCTTGTTGGTTTTATATACCCCCTTCTGCTGATGCTAGCTCCTTTGATAAACTAGCTGCTATCATTTCTCATTTCTCTTAATTCTGAGCTGATTAACTTAGGTGATTTTAATATTGATTGGCAATCTCCTGCCTCAGAATACTTTAAAGGTGTATTTGGGGATCTTGGGCTCTCTCAGCTTATCACTGAGCCCAATAGACACAATCTGAACTGTCCTGAACGGTCCACTTTAATTTACCTAACTTTAATGAACAGGAATGATAAAATTGCCAGTAGTGGTGTATTTGACCTTGGGATTAGCGATCACTATCCAATAATGTGTATAAAAGACACTCGTCTAAAAAAAGGGAACCAGCCCTCACATGGTTGTCAAAAGAAACCTAAAACACCTAGATGGACATGCTTTATTAGATGATCTTTATCACAGTGATATTCATTATACAAATGAAATTCCTGATATAGAACAAACATGCACCTTTTAAATTGTTTAGGACAAAGGACAGATCTAGTCCCTGGTTCTCGGCAGAATTATGTGCCTTGTTTACAGAAATGCATCCCATTGGTCTGCTTTCAGAAGAATCAGAAACAGGTACACATCTGTGAGAAATGCAAAAGCTAAATATTATCTGGATTTGATTACTAACTCATATTGTAACCCCTGTAAATGTTGGAAGGCAGTAATTTCAAACAAAACAAAAAGCAGTTTCCTTACCCTACATGTTAGTGTTCGTGTTAGTGATGCTACAATTTTTGATAAGAAAGAGATCTGTCTAGCCTTTAGTGTCAACACGGGTCATCTGTTTGACAGTGCACACTTAGGGCTCCCTGCAGAAAATGATTGTCTGCTTGATATGAGTCACACCTACATGTTCACCTTTCAGCCTTTCTTTTCTACAAATGTTTTTGAAGTGCTTCAATCCACTGATACCAGGAAATCAACAGGAGAGTATAAATTAGAGCCTTTCTTCCTGAGACTAGCTGCTCCAATCATTACTGATCAAATAACACATCTTTTTAATCTTTCTATTTTAGCAGGCACAGTTCCTAGGGCCTGAAAATCAGCACGTCATTCCCTTACATAAGGGTGGTGACAGAAATAACCTCAAAAATAATCGACTAATCTCTAAGCTATCCTGTCTGGCAAAGATCCTGGAATCATTGGTAAATAGTCAACTTAAAGCATTCCTCTCAATGCACTCTGTATTAAGTCCACACCAATCTGGCTTCAGAGCAAAGCATAGCACTATTACGGCCACCACACTAGTTATAAATGATATAGTATCTGCCCTGGATATAAAGAAACATTGCGCTGCTCTTTTTGTAAATCGGTCAAATGCTTTTGATACAGTTGATCATTCTCTGCTTCGGCAAAGACTATACAGCATTGGCTTTGATACAAATGCATATAATTGGTTTCACAGCTATTTATCTGGCAGATCACTGCATGTAAAAATGTGAAATACTGAGTCTGAATTCTTTCCGATTGTAAAAGGTGTCCCTCAGGGATCAGTTTTAGGCCCTGTGCTATTTTCGATTTATATCAATAATATTGCCTCTTCCATTGATGGTTGTCTTTTTCATGCAGATGATACCATATTGTAGTGTATTGCTGTATTAGCCACTGAGAACTTGCAGCTCTCCTTTAATGTCCTTCATGATGCATTCATTAATCACGGACTAGTTCTTAATGCAAACAAAACAAAATTCATGGTATTCTCTAGAGACAGAACTATTGCTCATAATGACTTGCATATATCCACTATGAATGGATATAACATTGATAGAGTGACAGGATATAAATACCTTGGCATTTGGCTAGATGAGAAATTTACATTAAAATATCATGTGCACAACCATGTTACCACTCAGCCCTTAGATTCATTACAGGTGATATTTATCATAGTCATCATTGTATAACAAGGTTGGCTGGTCTCTGTCTCAACAAGCATTGGCATCTGTTTATCTTTAAGGCTCTTCTTGGGAAACTACCACTCTACACTGCATCAATGCTGGACTGGAACCTTGGTCCTTATCATACACGTTCTAATGATTCGCTAATGCTCCAGGTTCCACGTGTCTATTCTGAAATGGGAAAGTTAGCTTTTAGTTCTTGTGCCTCAAGCACCTGGAATAAACTTCAGCACACCCTGAGGCTTGATACACTTTTATCTACCGGGAAATTAAAAACCATGATCCTGAATCACTGTATTTCAAGTTGTAATTGTTTAAATTGATTTAATAGCCTGTCCTTTATCAACTATTTACATATTTGTGTGCGTATGCTTTGCTATCTTATTGTTTTTTATTGTGCTATTGTTAAATCAATGTCATTGTAAATGAGGGCAACCTCAATGACTCTTGAGATAAAATAAAGGTTATCAGCATGAACATGAACATGAACTTGGATTGCCAAGACGAGGAGCTCATATTTACTCTACTCATGTTTTGTATTGAGGTTTATGTATAGCTATTATCTTTACTAATGCAGAAAGACTGTAGTAGTAGAAAGTGCATTTTCTAAACAAAAGCGCTTAGGGTTGCTGTGAACTATCAATGCTGTGTTCACAACAAAATAAGTCCTGTATGGACATGAAAAGATTAATTAAAGAAACAGGTGATGTTTCATTTTACTGTTTAGTTTTCATTTTTTAGCCCAGCAGCTATAAAATGCAAACACATACATTATTACTGACCATTTTTTAAATTGATATTTTATAGTTTTAGTTTAATTATAGACTTGGATTTTGTTTCACCACTGTACAAAAGTCAACTTGCAGAGATTTCACACTTTGGATCACCTTTCTTTTTTAACTTTTTGTAAAAGTTACAACACTATTATGAGGTACTGTAGCTGCTTGCAGAGATCATTTTCAAGATGCATTCAAAAGCACTCCTGCATTGGAGAATGGACAAATGATTGATTTCATGATGCATAAACTGTTCACATATTTACCATGCCACCCCTTTTAAAGTCCAAGTGAAATTAAATTGCCTTTTTTGTCTACTTGCATACATATCTACTCTGTAAATCAGTTGTCCTTTGTTCTCCTTTGAGAGAAAATCAGAAACCAAAAGGGAGGAATTAATATTTTAAATGCTTTGATTTTTTGAATCGATTAAATACCGTTCCACCATCCACTTATGTAACTGGAGTCCTTATTTCCATACAGAAAATCTAATCTTTGAATAAAGCAATAACATGTTGTTCTATCATAGGCAAAGCAGACGGTCACACTGAGCCTGACAGCATCCTGCTACACAACACAAGAACCACAGACTCTAAACAACAACCCACATTAGCTTTCCTGCTAAAATATCCTTCTTATCTAACCTTCTTACAAACATGAACATGTCTTGGCCTGCACCTTAGCCTGTCGAAAAGTGCAAAGCTAACTTCAGTTAGCAGGCTAGATAGCTAATTTGCTGTTTAGCTGCAGCATATTAAACAGCATTTAAACATACCTGAAAATGTCTATTAGATGCTGGTTTGGTCGTTGCTCTTCAAAATCCCTGTTAGCGGCACACTGTCTGTTCATGACTTGTAGCTACAGCAGTTTTTTTTTTTTTTTGTCTCCTTCTGATATTTTTCCAAAGACCTTTTTCCTTCATTCTAATAATGCAAAACTATTAATAATACATTTTAAAAACATGTTGACATTATTTTTGACTGCAAAGAGGGATCATTAAATGTGATTTCAGCTGGACTTCAAAGAAAATGAAGCAAACAAAAGGTTTCCTTGTGTTCTACATGTAATATTAAGTAAGGTCATTCTGCTGGCACAATACTCTCTTCAAACATGTTGGTGAAAATGTAAATCTAAAAGGAGTCTGTGAGTCTGATTCTTCTTCTTGTTGTGTACACCTTGTCCAGCCAGCATCAGGACAAGTTAGTTACTGAAGGAAGGAGTCCAGCTAAAAAGAAAAGGTCACCTGGGAGCGTACAGCAGTGGGATGCCTTAAAGGTTACCTCCATCGAGCTCCATCAAATATTAATGACATCAGAGCCCCTGACAGGACCCCCTGGCAGACAAACAAGTCCATTTAGCAAAAGGGGTGTTTTAAGAAGCCAAAAGCACTGTGATGCATTTTGTTGTTCTGCTTCAACCTGATCCTTTCTGTTAGATTCTGACTTATCTGCTTATCTGTTGTACTTCAGCAAAGCCTTGTCTGTCCTGTACCTTTGCATTGTAAGGCAGCATGAGATGTTTTCAGATGCAGCATTCCAGGATTTCTTTTAAAAGGTCACAGGCAGGTGGACTGTGACTTCTTGCACTTATATTTCTTGTATTTTGTATTAACTTATCGATCCAGTTACGTCAATGAGGGAAGCATAAAGGTTACAGCCGAGTGTGCTATCTCTGCACCCCTGCCACATTAACTATGCAGCTAGTCTGGAGACATTATGCCTGGCAGTAAAAGGAGCCAAAACAAATATTTAACTGGGAAAATATGCCCATAAACAAGCTCTATAGGCTGTCCTTCTTATAATGGAATATTGGCAGTCCTCCTAACAGAAATCATCTGAAGCTGTTCTGATTCATTCCAAAAATGGATATTTTACCTTGGAGAGGGCAAGGATGGTAAACATTGCAATAAAAGATCAAAGTGCAGATCCATCTTTTTTCCTGGTAAGTCACAAAACAAGGCACTGTTGTTTACCTCTTTTCAAAGTTTCTTTTGACTTATTGTAAGCTGAGATGGAGACTTTTCTCTGCAGAGTATTATAATAAAGAGATGCGGTGAAGCAATTACAGGTGTTGACCAGATGTTTATGCAGAATGCTGGGAGATGCATACATTTTTTCTGCTGTCTATTTTTCATTGATAGCATTGCTTTTGGCACTGGCAATCTGTTTTTTTTTAAGGATTTAGGCACATAAAGGACATAAAAATCACTCAAGATATAAACTGAATTTGTACACAGTGAAAGCAACCAAAATTGCAGTTAGTTCTTTTTATGATCATCACAATGCTCAACAATCAGTAGAAATGTTCTTTCTTTTCATGCAAAACCACAGACCTCATATGATCAAGCCAAGACAAACACTCCACATTTTCAATTCAATTCTGCTAAAATTACAGGCTACATGTGTTATTCTATCCTGTATTTTAACACTTTTCATTTCATTTCTATCTCTCTGTCATTTCATTGTGAGGTCTCATGTTGGAATAATACCCTGTAGTTTCCTTGCTTTAAGTGTGGATAACTTTAGAAAATCTGGTATTCAGACTGAATGCAAATCAGGAAAAGCTCAATTTGTTGCTGGAGGCTCTCTGTGTAGTGTTTTTTGCTGCACTTTCAGCCAGTACTCACATTTGGAGCTGAGCTGTTCTTATGCATCTTGTTTAGTTGTTGAATTTATGTAACATCTTAATGTTGTACAGGTTGCAGAACTATTGCATTAGTATATAGTCTTTTTCTTATTTGAAGGGAGTTGTTGAGCACAGACTGAACATTTTTGAAAAACAAATTTTCCCACAATAACCTGGTGCTGGAATTCAACAGGGTCCCTTCTCAGAGCAAACATGCATGCACATAAAGAGGTGAATTTCCAGCTCTACTTTAGTTTAAGTCTAAAGAAAAACAACATAAAAACACGATGACTTGTTTTGAGTCGACTGAACCACTGCAGCTTTATAAAAGACTTTTTCTGCCTCGTGCTCTTTTGACCAAGTTGAAAGGTCAGAAAAGTTGCTGCGTTCTTGAACCCGCAAAACTTGAACCACCCAATGTTAACTAGAACATACCTCACATATGTTGATGATGTATACCCTGCATGCTGCTTTTACATCCTTAATATGAACCCTGTCGACCCCAGCAGTCCTGCGTATGCCCTCATCTTTCCTCAGCTTTGATCCGGTGCTTAATAATAGATTGTGGTCAGCTAGTCAAGTCTTCCTCTTGCTTTGGGGGGCCTCCAAGGCCTCCAGTTACAAGGCTACTGTACTGCACCTCTCTTTACACAACACACGAAACAGGGAAAACTGGCTTCCCTGCCCACGGCGCCTCACTCTGCTTTCCTGTTTGTAATAGTTTCTGCTGTGGCTCGGCAGGCGAGTTGGAGGTTCATGCAGTCACACTGGGGGACTCAGAAACTCGGAGAGGAAAAATTCTGCAGTTCATTTCCATGTGAGGAAAATGAACCGAGAAAAGTAACCACAAGTAATTGCTTTATGAAATCTTTTATGTCTGAGTCTGCATCCTCAATTTATGAGGCTGTAAACAGTATGCACATATTTCATCACTGCAAGGCAAGAATGTGTGTGTGTGGGTGTATGTGGATGCGTGTGCATGTGGTGGAGAGGTGGGGGGGTGGGGAGTGGTTGTAATAGCACCACAATATTACAATGTGAATAATGCATATAATCCACCTTTTCAGCACAAAATAAGACCAGGCTTTTAAAACGCTCCAAACTGAAATTGATGATAAGCATCAGAATTGCCGAGCAATCCACCGTAGCAGAGCAACAGCAGTGTGAGTGGTCTCTGCATAGTTAGATGAAACTGTTTGGCTGCAATAAAACATGCAGTGAATGACTTACAGTTTAACAGACAATGCTGTATCTGGGACAACTATAGCCCAGTTATGGTATTGGAAGGCATCCCAGATCATGTCTCAAATATAAAAAACATGCGCCAAGCTGGACAAGTGAGAGGTTTCATCACCATAAAAGGTAGGAGCAGATATACACTTAAAAGGCAGTTGTTTGATATTGAAACAGTGTTGAGGTCAGTGTGTTGGCTGCTGGGCAGATACACTGTATTCACCTGGTGATATTGGCTGAATTCATTCCAGGAATTGGAAATGTTAATGAAGTTTTCATTTTATGCATTTAATCAAGCATACCAAGTTATTTTTAGTGCCTAAACAAGATCACTTCTGTAACTTAAACTATAGTGAACAAGTAAAATTGTCGTGTCCACGTCCACCTACATTACTTATATGATTTATTTTTATGAATATTGATTTGTTTTGTATTAACATTATGCAGGAAGTACGTTTATGTTCCATGTTGTCTAGGGACACATTTAGCTGTTGCAATCTCCTCCAAGAAGACGTGTGAAGCAGGAGAAGTTTTATACTCCACTTAAAAGTTTAAGCGTTTAACAGTGACATTGCACTGCCCATTTTTTGAGGATTTATGTTTGGTTCTTTGAAGGTTTATGTTTGTGGACTCATTCCCTCTTGGTTGTGTGCAGCCAGCGAGGTATTTTCGTGTTCTATGTTTCGTTGTGCATATTATAGTTAGGTTTCTACAGTTTGTGTGTGATACAAATGCGTGCTTATTCTGTACATTGTCATGTATTTGAACAGTATGACCGTGGATGATGATGGTGATGAAGTGCAGTTAAGAGGAATAAATCCATCAGTAACAGAAGGACCATGGTGCCGTGTATTTCCTGGAGGGAGTGAACTTTCACTAACCTGCTCGTCCCCTACAGCTCGTCAAGATGGGAAATACAGATCTGATTTAGTTCAGCCTATTCACTTGATTATTTTTGTGAAAATGTTTGTTGTTAACTACACTGCTTATGTGAGACAAGTTAATTGTGTATAGGTAATTTCCAAATAACTTAAAATGTTACAAACAAATAAAGAGAATCACTGTGTAGTAGCTGCTGCAGAACAAGTGGCAGTGCCAGAGCAGACAGATAAGTCTGGCGTTGTACAACAAGCAGTACAGTCTAGAGAGCCTCATAGAGGTGAAAGAGTCTGCACATTAACAGAAAAGGGAAAAGAATTTCAGAGAGAAAAAACAAAAGGGCTACTGCTTCACTTTGACAGTGTTTATAAACACTGGCTCTAACTAAGGTGGCTAAAAAATCTGTAATAAAACAGGATTCCAGTAACATCCTACAAGAACACATCAGTTCTATTCAAAAGGAATTATCTGTACTGAATATTGTTTATAACGAATACCAAAGGATTGACAGCCCAGCTCACGTCATGCCCCGCTAGTTGGACAACTGTATATCAGTCACCAGGATTGTTGTACAGAATGCTTAGTCTCAAATTCGAGGAACAAAGGAGGAGCTCATTTGGCCTGATGCCAGCTCTGTATTCACATCTTCAATTCACCTCCAGCCTCTAATTGCTCTAAGGCTAATTCGATTCGCTCTAATGTATCCTCAGTCAAAAGACAAGAAGCTGCTGCTGAGTATGAAACTATGCAAGCTGTATTGAAGATTATGGCTGAGCAAGAGCGCCACCAAGAGAAACTGCAAAGACTTGAAGCCGAGGATAAGCTGATAGTTGCAGACCAAGAAGCAGCTGCATTAACTCACCGTCTTCAAGGAGAAAAGGAAGAGACTGAATGTAGGACAGAGAAAGAGAGACAAGAGGCTGCTCTCTTAAAGAAACAGCAAGAAGAGAAGGGTGCAAGAAAAAAAAGGTCTGTAGAAGACTCAAAGAGAACTTGAGCATCTGGAGGAGTTGAAAAGGTTGAATGCAGCCAGAACAAGGCTTCAAGTCTATGATGAAAATGAGTTCTATCCAGCAAGGACTTAAACCACACAACCCTGAACTGCCTACAGTTGTGCAAGGACTTAATCAGGTAAACCCTGTGTACCAGCACACACAACCATTGAAAGATGTGACTCCAAGAAATGTGCTTCAAAATGACACAAGAGAGTTTGTGAAAGTTTTGTCTGAGGACATATCAGCAAATAGGCCACCCATTCCAGAGAGGGGATCTAAGAGGCCTTAGAGAGTGATTCAGAAGATTCATATTACGCAGCAATCTGCCATGGCTCACAATGAGAGTCTAAATGTTCTTAATGGTGGAACTGAGAATCAAAAACTTACTGCCAACAAGAATCAATTATTTTGTGATGTTCCTAACAATGGAAGCTAGTATCGCGTGCAGCCCTATAACATCTTATCATGCACTGCAACCAAACCATAGTGGCCTCTAAGAACCACAGGACGCGGCTTACACAAGTGTCGCAGATTCATTGAAAAGCCAGTCGCTGACTGAGTTAAATTTATTTAGAGTGAGAGACTGTGCTTCGGCTGTTTGAGTCTCAGCCATCAATCCAAGACCTGCAGTAGTGACACCTGCTCAAAATGTCAACCCAACATGCCTGCATGAAGATCGCTCAAAACAAGAACAAGAACCAAAGAGAGAACAATGTAAGGAAATAAGTAACAGTAAGGAAAGAAAGCCACAGTCAACACAACTACAATACGTTACCAAGGAAACCACATCCAACAGAGTTCTCCGTGAAGACGTGAAGCAGGAGAAGTTTTATACTCCGCTTAAAAGTTTAAGAGTTTAACAGTGACATTGCATTGGCCATTTTTTGAGGATTTATGTTTGGTTCTTTGAAGATTTATGTTTGAGTGGACTCATTCCCTCTTGGTTGTGTGCAGCCAGCAAGGTATGTTTATTTCCACGTTTTATGTTTCATCATGCATATTTATAGTCAGGTTTATGTGCCTATTCTGCACATTTATGTCATGTATCTGGTTCCAGAGAACCAGAGAACGGCCATTTTCGGTTAACATTAGTGCTGCACAGAGTTATTATATACCCAGACACGGCACCGGCAGCAGTGGTCACCACCCGCCGCCCGGCGCTTCGGCTTCAGCACAGCTGTGCAGCTGGGAGGTCTCCGGCCAGAGGGAGAGCAATTACCGGGCAGCACTTCACCAAAAAGCACGGCTTGAGAGGCAAATGCTCCAAGGGTGACAGCCACACTGAAGCAGAGATGTGAGTAACGTTAAGTGCACCAAACTCTATTGAAAAAAACAACAATTTAACAAAACGATGATTAGTGATGGATCGCTTGTTAACTAGTCATTTAAGTTACATTTTTATTGAAACAAGTCCACATTTACTTACAAAATATGTGCCACATTAAACAGTGGCTCCTAACATTACTTTATGTGTAAATGTCATCCATGTTGCTTGCCTTACACCTACAAACAAGCCCTATTTTAAATTATGTATTTTTAAGGGAGTTTGGTATGAGCGTTGTGAACTCAGAGGCTGTTCAGTTGGGCTGTGCTTTCAGCGCCTTCAGTGGACACGCCCCCAGGGTTTCAGAGCAGAGAATACTGCTTATTTTTCCACAATTTTGAAACCTAATTCTATATACTTGGCGACTTTTTTTAATCATTCAAATTTTGCTGGATGGTTAATTAAACATTTTTCTGCAGTGTGACAAACTCAGAACACATATTTATTATTGCTTTACACCGACTTTAAGGAGAAACTGCACCATGGGATGAGAGCCACATCCTGCTTACATGTGAATCAATACTGTTACAAGTCTAAATGGTGAGAAATGTTCAGGTCATGCTGGGGTGGAGGAATTCTGCACGAGGCTGGATAAAGCACTGCAGGAGAGAGGAGGCGAGGATGCGTGCGAGTACAAAGTGTGATATATTCATAAATAGATATGGATAGAAAGAGAGAGAACAATGCTCTTTTCTATCCTGTACACTCTGTGATGTGATATAAGAGAACTTTAAAGACATAAAACAACGCTGTGCCTGGTGAGCTAGATGACAGACCAGAGAGTGGGGAGAGGTAAATTACTGCAATATAGACAGGCTTGTGGGAAAGCTTTATGCGAAATAAAAGCCATCAACTTTTTATCACTGAATTTCAGAGACGACATCAACTTCTCTAATTAAGTGCCAAAAACATCAACAACAACCTCTGCAGGTCTTAGAAAATGGTTCAGTAAATCTAAGTAACCGTGGCTTTTCTGTGTGCTGTCATCCAGGTAGAAAGCTAAGAAGTTCTTACTTTTCATATTCTTTCTAAGAATGCTTTTGCTGAGCACATTTTTTTTCATTGTTATTTCACATTCACTCTCTTACACACATCGGGGAGCCTGTACCACTTCATTAACATGGGTTTTCATTAACATGCTTTGTTTGTGTTCAACCTTTCTCATCAAAATGTTTTTCATGTGTCATTAAGACCTAGCAAACATGATGAATCCTCCATCCTCCAACTGGCCTTCATGCACTCTGCAAACAGCCACTGCAGCTTTTACAAATTCTGCAGATGGAACCAATCAGATACATTCAACATCAAAATACCTTTGAGTCTCGTCTCTCTCTTCTGTCCATGAGAGCAATGTAGGACCTTGATAAAGCTCACTCGGGTTTCATGTGAGCAGCTTTCTGTTTAATTGGTTTTTGGAGATCCTATTCTATAGACGAATTCAGGTTGTGGGCAAAAGTAGACAAGACCACTGCTGTGGTGGCACCTCACTTGTAAACAAGACAACAAGTCTTCCAAATTAAACAGCAAGATACATTTTCATTCCACTGCAGAACAACACATACAAGCATTTTCAACACCATTTGTCTGTGTTATCCAAAACCATTACAAATCACTTTTGGAAAATAAATATGTTTTATGATGTGACAACACAATGGTTAAGGACTGGTTAGGTTTAAGCTCAAACACCATTTGGTTCAGTTTAGGAAAAGATGATGGTTTGGATTAAAATAAGTACTTTGTTAAGGTTAGAGAAACATCGTGGTCTGGGTAAAAATGACTTCCTCAAACCTGCATTAACACATTTTTTGGTCACTTGGCAGCAGAAACAAGTAGTGAACACAACTCTGACATCATCTTTTAAGTTGATATGTTGAACTTGTTAGCAAGCAGTTGCTTTTTTCCACATCCAGCAGTTACGGAGCAACATTATCGTTTATTAGGAGTCGTGTTTCTGTCCACCTGGTGAATGTAAGTCCAATATTCACTCTCTTTTAGCTGTTTTTGCTCTCTACCAACTCCTGAGGGAAATATCTGGCTCTTTAGCTGCTAAATGCTCCACTATGTTCACCAGCTAGTCTACAGCTAACTGTGTCTGTTTGCCGTTTGGTGCTGAGCAGGTAGTGTACAGTGGCTTTTTACAGCTTTTTCTATGAAAACAGCTGCCTGCTGCGGGTGAAAATGATACTATGTGACTAGTGACAGTGAACCAAAACAGTAAAGTTGCAGCTGGGCAGCTAAACAATGAGCTGAAACTCTGTCACAACAGGCCGTGATGTACTGAAAGCAGAGCGCCCCTCCCTGTGCCACCACTGAACTGTCAGGCTGAGGAACACTGAGCAGGCTGCTGGTTAACCAGCTGCATTTATCACGGCCAAATCTGATGGAGGAAATTAATCGCTGTTACATTTCAATATGGAAATTCCAATTTTTAAATTATTGTCATCTAAAAGTGGGACCAGGACAATTTTAATATATTAATAATTTCATTACATTTATGATGATGATTTATAGATTACAACATCGTAGCTATTAATTTTATAATTAGTTACTACATTGTGTATTAATAGCAATTTTAAACGGTGCACAATCATTTTTTAAATAATTGCGGTTCTTATATACTGTTTACATCGAATAAATATTCACTATATAATTTTTTAAGACCGTGGGACATTTATAATTTGTGCATATACATGGCCTAAGGCAGTTCTAAATTAGTTTGCTGAGTAAGAACAAATTCAGGTAAGAACATATTGATGGATCCCAGATTTGTGTGTACGCACTGTTTGTGAATGAGGCCCATTGTCATCTGATACATTGTTACTATGAAAAATATTGATTATAGCTGCTTTAAGGTGAGGAGAGCTTGGCTACAATAATAATCAGGCTTTTTAAAAAAAAAAAAAAAAGCATTGTTGACTCACAGTTGGAAATGGAAAACTTGCAGTTGGAAAGTCGGACGTTTTGTTGACTCATCCATCCACCAGGGAGGGAAGGACCCTTTTCACATTGATTATGAGCAACACAGTGAGCCGTTCCTGTCCATCCATGACTGATTGCAAGAGGAAGAGCTGAAAATGCTGTAAAAACTGTGCTGTAAAATATAAAATGAAGTGAAATCCTGGTTTCCACTATGCACTAAGCATGCACCCTCACATCTTTATTGAAATAACTGACTGAAACAACTGACGACGGAACCCCAAAGAATATTTAGTTACTGTATATCCCCCCTGGCTAATATGATTCTGATCCCTACATCAGCACAGATTAGCGCTCTCCATTACTTGTGTGTTTTCCAAAGAACAAGCCGGGATGGTACCATAGCATCAATTAGTCATGTACATGACATCATTGTTATTTAGACTGGGTTTTGATACCTCTACCGGCGCTGTTTAAATGAACACTTAAAACGAAATGAGAGGGATGGGAAATCTCTTTTGATGGTATCCACACAGGTGCAGATAAGATATTAAACAGAGATTTCTGGAGCATGACGGCTATCTGATTGGCTATAAAAACACTTGAACAATTTGAAATAGTGCTAATTGGGATGAGGAAGACAATGAGGCATGGCAGGAGTGGGAAACAGAATGGGAAAGTTTAGAGAGGACAGAACGCATGCTGGTCACGTATCAGTTTGCATTACATTTCCTTTATTACCTCTGATTCCATCTCACACAAAAACAATATGCCAAGGTTTTCCCTCCTGCTCCATACGCCTCGCCATCTGTTGTTTTTCAGACTGAATTGTTCTCTTATGTTGCTCTTCGCTCTTACAGTGTCCAAGATTGTCTAACTGTACCTCAATTTCTACAAGATGAAACAATGAAATGAACAAAAGGCCTATTTCTACCCAGATACATTTTCTCTCGACCCAGAATGGAATGAGTCTATCTGCAGCCCTCACACAAAAATGTAATCACACTTCAAGAAAAAAAAAGGAAAGTGGCCAACTTTGGCTCGAGGTGATGTTGAACTCAGGATGAGGGTAGAGAGATAGAGCTGCGTGCCTCCTTAAAATCTGAGTGCTGTCAGTGCACGGCATCAACAAAGTGTTTTCTCAGTGCTTCCTCTCAGGCCTTTGATATGCTTTAATAAATGTTAATAGAATACTAGTGCTCGGGGTAGAGTTTAGGAATTACAAATTGCTGAGCTTATTTGCAGGCATACTCAAGGGACATCTTGGACTCTAACACCTTGACACATTCCCTCGAGGGCTCAAAAGGAAATGAATGAGAATCATGCAAGAATGTAAATTGACTGAAGGGAGAGGCTGCCAAGCGAACGCACAGATGGTTGTGTCAAGCTGGCAAAGAACGGTGGGTAGGGGGGGTGGCACGTGGCTGTCTTTGGCACACCGCAAGCATCTGGCACCGGTGGCACAGGAAGAACGCGCATCCTCGCAACACCACTGTCACTGACAACAACTCCACCTCCCTCCTCTATATTTGGTTTATCTCACCACCCAGCATCCAGGAAGACAATAGGGCTGTGAAAATCCAGCTTGTGTGTCCCCTCACTGCGGGGGCCTCTCTGTTTGTGCTATGAATGTGGACGGTTTACGGTAATCTCATCCCGGGACCGACTGTGTTACGCAGGGTTGGGTGGTCAAAGGCTAGAGAAGCAGCGAGGAGAGATGTAGCTGCAGTAAATGAGAGGTTTTGTTGACAAGATGGAAACCTCACTCCTGCAGCGCAGCCTTCTCTTGAATGAACTAATGAAGTTGTACACAGTGAGCTCCCCAGTGGTAACCCCTCGCACACTTCATGGCTCATCTTGCTCATGCAGACCTTGTTGGTCGTAATGACTGTAATTACAAAACTGCTTCCTGGTCTTCAATTGTAGACTTTGAAATGATGGCTGTAATGTTGTTATTTCCCAATCTCTAATACAAAAGGCAGGAAACAAATTAGCAGGTTTCGACTTCTGTTCAAGCTCTGAACATAAAATTTTAGAGCTTTGAAATGGATCTCCAATGCTCCTGACAAAGATAATAATTGACTAATCCACATGAGAATAAGTGATTAAACAATTGTTGAACCTAAAACAGTACATTTACTCAAGTACTGTCCTTAAGTACAATTCTTATACTTATACTTTACAGTTCTACTCAACAAATATTGTGCTTTATACTATATAACATTTACAGACTGCTATATAGCTATATATATAAAACCCAAGATGATTTTATGAAATATAATGCATTGATACAGATTGATATAGACTCACTTTTTATTTGAAATTCAAACAACAACTGTTCCAACCTGGGAGAAAAACTAAATGATCTGATATTATCTGTTCAAATCCAAAATTCTCAGTTTATGAGTGCAACAGGCCTTGTACTCCAACAGGGGGCGTCTATAAAATGCTCTGTTCATCTGACCCATTGCATCGCTGTTGTCAGATCTGTAAACTCGGCTATTATTGTTATCTTCGCTAACACAATATAAGCTAATCATGACGTCAAATTATCTGAGAAGTAATGTCTGGAAACATTTTGGATTCAACACCATAAATGGAAAAAATGTAGATTGAGGTAAGACTGTTTGCCAAGGTTGCAAAATGCAGCCGCCTCAGCTGTGAGTAATGTTAGCTTGTCGCTAATGTTATTGGCAGCGGAGGCGCCATGATGGAACGGAGTTAACTCTGCACCATATAGTCATTAACAATTATGTTTTACATAATGATTGTTGTACACATCTGAATACTTTTTCCACCACAGGGATTGAGACAGAGACAAAGACAGACATTAGAGAGATATATGAAAATAGATACACAGATACAATAATAAAACTTACAGCTACGTACTTGAAATGAAGATATATGGAGAGGCAGCCAGTAGGAAGCATGAGTCATAACTCCCTCTCATGTTTTACATACACAGACAACAAACAAAACTCATTACAGTGCAAGCTCACTGCGAGGAAATGTACCAGCCTGAAGTGTTTCATACCCGCAAACAGCCTAATATAGCATGTAATTAAAGTAATGCAACATTTTGTGAAAAACAGTTGTTCGCAGGCTTACCAGCAGTTGATATCAATTCCATTTCTGCACGCTCAGGTCAAGGTAGCTCCATGACGTGGTTAGCCTAGCTTAGCAAAGCTGGGACGCAGGGGAAGAAGGTACCTTACAACAACTCCAAACCTGGCTACCTTGTGTATTTAACAAGTGTAGAAAGAGGAAACAGGACGTTGCGGTTTAATAAGCTGTGTGAAACAACTGCTGGGCCCAGTGTCACACGTAGCATCTTATAAGTCCTGTCCTCATAGTGAGGTTGCCGTCTTTTCGCACTTCCGTAAATCTGAACAAAGCCCTGGTGATTCTTCGTTGAATGGTGATTAGCTTGCTGATTAACAAGATTCAATAACTGGTTAGTAAGATTTAAGTAAGACAATTTTGTTGTTCTTTGAGGGAATATTTTTTGGCAGAGGCTATCTGTTTCTGTTTGCTTCCAGACTTTATACTAATGCCAGCCTTATATCAAACCACTTTTCAAACGATTTCACTGTTACAGACAAATTTCCAATGTCGGAATAAAATCATGAGAGCTCCTGTCATCTCGATGGTTTGGTGTAAGGTGGTCACAAAACTCTGAGCTGTCTTAAGTCTGTTTTTGTCTTGTCTTGACATTCTGATAAAATCAAATGTTTAATATTATCATAAGTCTTAAGTCTTGGCTCATGCCGAAAAAAAACTCCTAAAATTCCATCACACACACGTGATAAACGGTGAATTAACAGCGTTATGAGTCAGTGTTTAATTCGGAGTTTAATTTCAGTGAGAAATTTAATTCTTGAAACGGTTTGTCTCTCATTCCCATCATCTTCTCCCACTAAAATAGTGCAGCTAACCAACGGAGGCTGGGAGCGATTTGAAGCGAAAGAAATCCAAAAATGTAAAGTTTGTATGGAAATACAGTTTATCTTTAGGGATTATATTGATGCCAAATTAACAAGAAGACTGTCGACATACAACGTCTTTTATCTTGTGTTTCTAGAGTTTTGTGTTTTTGTGGACACATAAGGAATTGTTAATATTTCTTAAAGAGAGTTAATATTTTCCCCGGAGAGCACAGAGAGTTTCAGTTTAATTCAAACTGCTAATATGTATATTTTTAATGTTATGTCACCACTACAGAAACACCAGGTAACTGCTAAAGTGTGATTAGGTTGTCTGATGTTGACTGCTGTTAGTTATTGGTTTGATGTGTGTTTGTATTGATTACTGACGGTGGCTGATTATACTCAGTATGCAGTAAATTGTCGCCCTTTGTGTTTAAACTACTTTCCGAACATGATCTGCTTGATGGTTTTATTAACGACTCCTGATGAAACTTGGAAGCTCAGCATTTCCCTTTAGCTTCCCTTTTATAAGTCACATTAACATTTATTCAGCCAGAAAAAGCTAAAATTTCTCCTCTTTCTGTCAGCTTCTGTGTGTCTGCAGTGTATTTACAGGGTTTTTTACACGATTTCAGGCCAGTTGGAGGAGTTAAACCTGTGACTTTCTGCTGCTGTTTCTATTGTATTTCATGCAGTTTGCAGGGTTTAAAAACAGAAGTACTCCAACATCCAGCAGCTGAAAGTGCTGCGTCCAGATAGTTAATGGTTGAAGGTGATTTCTGTAGGCAGCTGTATAAACTGTGTAGCTGTTTTAAAGTTGTAAAGATACAAGTACAGCACGACACCTTTTGAAATGTGATTGTCTTCGCTGATATGATCTAAGAAATGTTAACCCAAATATATCTTATTTGTAAAAAGTAGTTAAATAAGTTATGAGTTAATAACAGGAACAATCAGTGTGTAGTGTCTGTTGTTTCTCTTCACAGTTGCTGTTCTTCAGTTATAACTGAATTAATTAATTAATGAATTTACATTTTCTTTTGGCTGGTTTTTCAGAACAAACCACTATACACACAAGGGCAGCTGTGGCCAAACGCGGCTTCTGTTTCTTCTCCATTGTTCGACAGTTTTTCAGACTTTAGTCTTTTAAAAGTCTTTTCAAAGTCTTTTCAAAGTCTTCTAGTGTATGGTAGGCATAAGTAGAGCGACGATTAGTCGATTAACTGATTAGACCATCGACAGAAAATTAATCAGCAACTATTTTGATAATCAAATAATATTTTTAATCATTTTTAAAGCAAATATACCATATATTTGCTGGCTTCAGCCTCTAAAATGTGATGAATTGATCAGTACAGGTTTAATAAGGGAACATTCAGCATATTTACTAATGTTGTTATTAAAAAGTACAAAAGTATACTAAAAACACACAGTAAAATTCCTCCTTTCCTCCTTTAATCACTATTGTAGAGCCTTTACACAGACAAACATGTTGTTACTTTGGCAGGCATCTATCTCATTAACAAGTTTAACGTATGAGACCGACACTCTGGTATCCATTTACCCCCTATGTGGAGATTCCTGCTAAGACCCAATCACTTGGCAGAGACCTGGCCTCGCAGCATCCAAAACCAGCCGCACAGTGATACATTGAACACACTGGCAAAACACACAGCAGCGTGTTATCTACAGTGGCATGCAAACAAATCCACACATTACAAGGGAAAACTATCCTGGCTGACTTACTCGTTTTATGGTCAACAGTGTATCACACGAGTTTGATGAGTTTTCACCCAAACAATGTGCACCGTTTCTGATAAAATTACCATACACAAAAAAAAGAGACAGAAAACAGAAAAATATCAGACCTCTGCATAGAAGGATGACATGGATTGCTGGAGCACAGTGAGTACTAATATCACACCCAATCTTTTAAGAAAAATGTTCAAAGCAATTGAATTTTAGATGGATTGCAAGTAAACATCGCTCACAGACGGTGAAATTTGTACTAACCGCTTCAAAAGTTACAGCCTACTTGGTTTTAATGCAGTATTTTGATGTCAAATGTACCATGTCACTAATTCAAGTTAGCAATTATCCCATCAAAAAACACGTTAGTTATAGTTTTTATCTCAGTTTCTGTACCATACTCAGACAGATCAAAGAGATATTGCTTTTCTGAAAGCATACGGAAATGAAAATCAGTTCAATTCTAATCATACGATGCGCATTAAATGCATACTGTACCATGAATGCACATAACTTTGTCCTGGTGGCAATAGAGTTGAAACAAATCAATTAAGATATGTTTTTCATTTTCTAGCACTTTCTATCTTTAGCTGATTTGCCCTAAAACATCAAACTTCTTTAATAAAAGTGACATTGCTGCAGAGATGTGTTGCCAACTGACTGTTGCCAGCAGACGCTGATACACACTGTCATGAATGATAAAAAAGACCTCACACTGCAGAAGGACAGTGTGAGTCAAGTTCAAGTTTTTGTATCATTTGCTCTCCAGAAGCATCTTCAGAGAGATGCAGGATTATGGACCCAGTCCCAACTCACGCTGCTGGGCTTCACCACCAGCCGCTGTGCTGGGGAAGGAGCTTGCAGAGGGCCCACTGAGACTCAGACCATTTCAAGAGCTTTCAGACAGAAGCACTGTGCTGGTTTATCCAGCAGGGGGTGTTTAACCAGCTCATCCTGCTCAGGAGTGCCAGTGGGACTCTTTGGCTGCCAGATGACCAGTCCTGTGCTGCAGGCTGCCAGGATTAAAGGACAGTTCTCACTTTAGACTCTCTTAGCTCTTTGATATTCAATGTATTTAAATTATTTTGTGATGAAGTGCCGTGATTTACTTTTTTGAGGACCCCTTTCTCTAAACCTGTACTTCTCCATTTGTTTCTTACATTTCCCAGAATTACTTTGGACTGTCCGCAGTGAATGTGCGTGGACTTAGGAGGAAAATAGTCAAAGATACTCTTGCTCTTTTATTGTGAGGGACAAACACCACAATCTGATATTTATTGTATTTTAGATCACTGAAAAATCTTCTCCCCCAAGCTCCCTTGTATCTGCATAGGAAATATATGGATATGTTGCATTATCCATGTTTGGTGTCTTATCTACAGCAATACACCAAACAACATGAGCCTAGAAAAACAAGATACACCAATATCACTAATAGAACTGATGTGATTTCAGGGTCCCTTTACCTTTGTTCCCCTGAAGCATGAAGGCTTGGCTTAAAAGAGAAAACTCCAGAAATATGCCTGTTCAGGCCGCTTTGCTGTATTTGAACTGGAAACTCTTCACTCAACCAATCAGAGACCAGTATTGTGACTGTTAATTGGCTTAAAATACGAGAGATATCTTTAAATGCACAAAATGTACTGACAGGTGATTGTGAAGTGCATTATTTTGGACCAAACTATAACTATAAAAACTGAATGATTAGGTACTTTGGAATGTGTTTCGGATTCAGAAAAATTCCAATAATCCCATTTTCTATCAGCAAAACAAACCTATTGGACCACATAGGCTAAATAGGCTGAATTAAGATGTTCTAATGCTTTGCTGATGGTATCTTTGAAATAATAACAGAGTCGCTAAGGACCTGGCAGAGCTCATTATTACCCACAAAGCATTTCATTACCGCCATCATCGACCCGCTAGTATGAGTTCTTAGGTTTCAGGCTGTGCTACATGACAGTTTGTGACGAATGTGGCTAAAAGTGAGAGTGAAGTTCATCCATTATTTCAGTGTAAACAATACTTCAGCCATGATCTCCAAGACTCTGCTGCATTGTTATGTGAATGATTTACAATACACAATGCTGTCTACTGAATTGCTTCACCATTGGAGGCTTTTGTAACAATATACAACGCAACCACACACACACACACACACACACACACACACACACACACACACAGAAGCCAGCCTACCACAGCCTTCCCACGACCCTGTTTTAAATTACCACTTTCTGATGCAATTACCTCCCTTGCTGCGGAGGGTGATGTTGGCTTTTTGTTTCATCGCCATTTGTTTTCTCTGTGTGTTCTCTGCGGAGTATCTTGACAAAGACTCCGTGACCTTGCCTCCCATTTAGACATTGCTGCCCAGCCACGCAAAATCCAAATGCTCTACTCTGAGGGGGGAAAGAAAACAAAAAAACAATTTGAAGAACGAATGTTGGGAAATAGGAACGGGGAATGGGATGTTCACTGATGTGCTGAAGGGTGTGTGTACATAGATAATTTCTGTGCCACTGTCTAAGTGCGTGCATGTGTGTCGCAGTAACAAACTAGACTAGAGGACGAGGCGGAAGCAAAGGCTGCTCAACATCTTTTTGGCGTGGTCACTGTAAAATCGCACGTTTGTAGAAGAAGGTGCTGGAGAACTGCTTCCTTCAGCACTTGTTCAAGTTACTACAATAAAACAGAAAAACTTCTTCTGCTTCACTTCACGGAGACTCTCTCAGTACACACTGTTTGTCTGCTGCCTCACAGAAGCAGAGACAGTCCCATGACTGGAACTAGGTCTTCCACTTTTGAAGCCTAGAACACGGGAATTTATAAATCAAGATTGTAAATTATTTATTATTATATGAATCATATTATATCTAAGGTGCCAAATGTTTCATGAGATTACATGTGATGTGATCCTAATTTTAGCATAAAATCAAAACACAATTGTTGCCAGCGTGACTAACAATGGGCACAATTACCTGCTTTTTAGCTTCATTCAGTCCAGTGTGGGCTGTTTGGCCCATAAAAATCTGTGTGGGCAGATGATGGATCAGAAAATTACATATAAAAAGCCAGTTAATGCTGAAACCCACAGACAGAAAGCAGATAAAAGGAGCAAATTAATAAAGTTCTGATCTATGTTGTTCTATTATCACAATTCATTTAACAATTATGAGACCGCATTAAGTGTCCTCACTTCACCCTCTGCAGCGATGCGATGTCTCCTGCCTGCTAATAACATGATCACGATCTGTGAAATAAACACAGAGCTGCAGCATCTGTTAGCTGCCTCGAGTTATTCTGGTAATAAATACATTTTACTAATGCCTTGGTTGGAAAGAAAATGCTTTCTTGGCAACTTTTGTTTATACAGTTCCTGTAAAGATTGCTTTTTCTTATCAGATAGCAATGAATGCATTATCTCAAGATTTAAAGGAAAAATCCACTGAAAACCCTCTTAAAGGCAGAATCTGTCAGTTTTTGACAATGTAAATCTGAGGTATATTTACTATTTCCACCAAACTAAATGAAAACAACTTTTTATACTTTCTACTTTGGGCTAGTTTTGTTGTTTGGTGGTATATTTTTCTCATTTCTAGCAGCTACAATGGAGTTTCTAGAACATCAATGGCAAACGTCAGGCTGTGATGTCAGTCATTCAGAATCAAAAAGCCAAGGGCTTATTTCTAATCTCACAATTTTGCACCAACGTTCAATAATCAGACGGGGAGAAATCCATCATAGAAGGTGCACAGAGACTAATTTCTCCACCAACAGCAGCCTCAAGAGACTGAATGCAACACAGCTGTGTGTTGTGTTGGGAGTAAAAGGACACAGTCACTCCTGGGGCCAGATGCATAAATGATGCATACGCCATTTCCCGCACATAAACTTATATTTATAAACACAGACTGTGCGGCGAGACCAGACGTACACGTTTTTCTAAAGCGATCTGAGGGTGATGTGATGAGGTGGAGATGAAATATGAGCTGAGAGACAGAAAACATTGTTTGTTTAATTCAAAACACAAATACAGGAAAATTTTAAAAATATGTAAAAAGCAAAAATAAGCTGTACACATTATGACATTAGTCTAATGTGTAAAATGCAAAAATAGCATTATGATAATAACGATGATGATAGGAGACTGATAATATTAGTGCAGTAAATGTATAAAGCAGTATAATACAGTATAATGCTGTACACATAATGATAATAATGATAATGTGAGAATGATAATGTTAGTGCAATACAAGTATAATGCAGTATACACAGTATTGTACACGTATTGATGGGTAGCTCTATAATATATAGGTGCATGGTAATTCGATGAACATAGATAGCCAGTAGGAGTGTGTGTGTGTGTGTGTGTGTGTGTGTGTAGGAGAGGACAGGACCCCTCACAGGACATGTGAGGGGTCCTGTAGGATCCTGCCAGCTGACCTTAGCCTCTGCTGTTCGTATAGGGTGGAGAGGGCTCTGACAGGGAGTCCAATAATTTTGGAGCAGACTTTGTGCTCTGCAGGCGGTTTCTGCTCTGGAGGCTGCTGGAGTGGAACCAGCAGGTGAAGGAGAATGTCATGATGCTCTCAGTGAAGGAGCAGTAAAATGTTGTGAGGATGTCCTTGCTGACCCCAAAGGAGTTGAGCTTCCTCAGGAGGTACTGCTGCTGCTGGCATTTCCTGAGGATCTCCTCTGTGTTGGAGGCAAATTTCAGCAGGTTATTGAAGATTGTGGCCAGGTACTTATATTCCTCAACAATTTCTACGGGCTTCCCGTGGATAGTGGTGATGATTGCCGCAGCCAGTTCCCTCTGCTTGCTGTAGAAGGTCACTACCGTCTCCTTGGTCTTGTTCACATTAAGTTCCAGGTAGGAGTTGTCACACAACTCCACAAACTCATGAAGAGCTGAGCTGTTGCTTTGGGGGGCTGAAAAAATGTATAAATGTAATATTGATTAATTACTTTTGTGTAATCCATCCATCCAGCCATCCAGCCATCCATCCATTTTCTTTACCACTTATCCTCTGGGGTTGCAGGGTAGCTGGAGCCAATCTCAGCTGACAATGGGCGAGAGGCTTGGTACACCCTGGACAGGTTGCCAGTCAATCACAGGGCTTTTGTGTAATTAATTTTATCACTTGTCAACTTTCACTTAAGGTACACTTTAAGTTGTTCCACTAACACAATTAAGCCGTGTCTATCAATGTTAATTCTAGCCAGGCTTGAATAGGCTTGCATTGTGCGCGTGCACAGAGTACATAGGCAGCCCAGAACAGTCGATTGTCAAAAAGACAATTCTACTGTCGCAAAAAGAAGGGAAAAGTAGAGCGGTGTTCTTCTCAGCAGCCTCAGGCCGGCAATAATGGTGCCGCAGCCGCTTATCATAAGAAAAAAAAATAGAATTGTCATGTATGAAGAGACCCATAATGAACACTAAGCAGATTACTTAATTACTATAGGAGAAATATTTAAACAGCATAAATTTTGTATAGGAATGATTCTGTCCCGAGCTTTCTGATCCATATAAGCAGTTGATCAATGTAACTGTGATCACTGTAAGCGGAGGGTCATGGTTTGGACTTTATTTCATTTTCTTTTTGTCTTCACAGCCTGAACAAAATGAGCGAGTGAATGAATAAATAAATAAATAACTCCAAAACAACGTTGGTGCATTTGTATTTCTTACATTATAAAAGTGTTTAAATAAAAATCACACACACACAAATCACACGCACATAAAAAAAAACATATTTTCCCAGGTCAGCCCTACGTAGCCTACAGATGGATTCCTTTTTTTCTTACTGAGGTTTTGTGACTGACAATTTTCAACATGCAATTGAAATGTCATGGTTTGTGGATTTTACTGTACTGTACTTGGAAAGGCACTTTTACTTGGACAGTTTTTTTGAAACTGTGAGCACCATAACTTAAATTCCATTCACCTCCATTGTATTGGTTTGGCAGCTGAAGTCTGACAGGCAGACTTAAAACCTGAGAAAGAAAACCAAACTATCTGCATTGCTGGATAGGGGAGAACCGGTATCACGGTAAATAATCAAGCAGTACCTTTTTTTGAATTACAAGTTTTGTTTATTGTTTCATGTGTCATAGTTATGATCATTTGACAGATTATTTAGTACTTTATACATCCTGAAGTTTGCCATGTCAGAGTTTTTCAGTATAGAAGCAAGTCAGGTTTAACTGTCAGGAGTCACTGTTGGGACGATTGTAACAGGTGTTTCTTTTGTCCCTCTACAGTCTAACGACTGTTTCTTTGATTGGTTGACCTCATCTTAAAATAAATTATATTTATCTGTAAATCACTCAATATGATTTGAAGCAGAAATTTAAGGAAATGCAATGTTACTGAAAAAAAAATCCAAATGTGCATCATTGATTGTTTGACCCTTTGTTCTAAAAATGAAATTTAATAATTTAATAAATGTAATATATTTTTTTATTAAGATAAAGGACATAATATGTTTACAACTGCATTTTAACAAGGACATTGTCTGACATTTTTAATAAAAACCAGAATAATTCAAACAATTCAAGTTTATACCATTGCTTTACTTTTGACCCACCGTGTGTTACTTTCATCCCGACTGATGGGGTTGTAAGTAATAATGCGCAACTTCTGTTCAAAGTCAAATTTACTGAAGTCGTTGTACATTTGTACAAAATAGCACCTGGTGAGATGCTGATGTGAGATGTTGATCACAACGAAAATGACTTTCTGTCTGTAACGTCTTTTAAAATGACTTTTATCTGAAAAGTGTTATTTTTGTCCCAGTTCTCCCCTACTGGTGGGAGTAACCAGGACTTTTTTTTTTCTTGACTGTCCCTTTAAGTTCTGTATTTCTGCTGAGCCTGGATCAGAATCTGAATCCTCTCAGTGCTGAGCAGATCTGCTGGATTTGTCTGGTTTCAGATGAGGTTTGACTGTAAAATCACAGATCATAGAGCTAATATCTTACTTGCCAGCAGGTGTTGGCAAATGACAGCTACCAGAAGATTGTGTGTTAGTCTGTGTATTGTGCAGATTTATGTTTGAGTTGAGGTTTTACGTATGTGCACGTGTACATTTGGACATATTAGCGCGCATGCACGTCCGTGTACGCACGCTGTGTATGTATGGATACTGTATGTGACCTTTTCAGAGTGTGCATGCATTATACGTGTCTGTGTGTGTGAGTGCACATGGGGGGTGGAATGGGTACACAAAACCACATTAGAGCTGTCACAAGCAGAGCTGAAATTGGATTAGTGTCACCCGTGATAAGGCAAAGGGGTGAAAGAGGGAAGAGGAGAAAATTAGAAGAAAGGAAACGGCTATTTCACCACCACTACCTCCCTCTGCACCTCCACCTCCACAATAATTTCATTTCAAATTCCAGGCACTGAATGCATAACCGCACTGCCATGCCGTTATGGAGCCAGCTGAAGTTAATGGAATATTTATATGCAGGCTGTGGAACCCTAAGTTTCCTTTCTTTTCCAAACAGCGTGCAACCCCCCTCTACCTTTCTCATATCTCTCGTTCTAGAATTGCCTTTGTTGGGATTTGACACTATTTTTACACCTCCAAGAGCACTGTATTTCATTGGCTGCAGTTGAAAGGGCCTATAGAGAGGCAGAGTGAATGTGAAGCTACCTTTGGTCAGGTGCTATTAGCTTCACTGGACTATGTCACATAGAAATCAATCAGCAAAAGGAGGAACAACAAACGACCCCCACATCACCTACTGTACTTTTTAAAACAGCGGTGGAAGATTTAATTAAGTAAATGCAGAGAGATGCCGAGAGAGAAAGAGAGGGCGGACACGGCTGTTCGGGGACGTGACAAACCATAACAATAATCTGGACTGATAACGCCAAAATGCTGCATTTAATAATGATGGAGAGCTGGAGACAGCCAGTGTTACAGGAGATTGAGAGCAGGTCTGCTGAGAGAAAGTGAAAAGAGAAAAGTAGCAGGTGGAGTAAAGGATACTGGGGTAAAGATAGAGATGCTGACAGGTGAAACTGAAAAGAAACACAGTGAGAGGAAGCAGCAAGGGAGGGAGAGAGATGGGAGGAACTCACAGAGGAGCTATAAATACAGCGAGAGAAAGGCCCTTGGTTGCTGCATAAAACCACAATAAGATGCCCCGGCATTGTTAGCATTCAGCTAGCGTAGTCTTATAGCCCAGCTCCTGCTGTGTCTACAGTAAAACCAATAAGAGGGAGGTATCATGGGATTGTGCTGGAGAAATATGGCACATTCTTTTGCAGTAGGGGGAGGGGGAGGCTGGGCACTGAGAGAGGGGATTGAGAAATAGGACGGCTGGGATATATATAGACTCCCATTAAAGGCATACTATGAAGGATTTTCCTAAAGAACAATGTATAGACTCATACATAAATAATCCCTCTCAATCATCACTCATGACCGACTAGAAGTGAGTTTGGGATGTTTCTGGGTGTCAAACTTTGGGTAGTGGGTGTGTAGCCCCCTGCCAATAACAGCGCGCAGGGTGTGAGATCAGGACTCTATAAAAACGAAGCGACCAGATTACATCACTGTGTTTTTTTATGTGCTTCAGTGTTTCCCTTAAAGGCTTTCAATGGCAGTGCTGCACCGCTGTTGAAATGGGATGTTTGCTTCTCCGTCTCTCTCCTCTGCTCTCTGTCTGTGTCTGTTTGCCTGAGGGCTGGGCTCCACACACACAAACACACACACACACACACACACACACACACACACACACACACACATAGAGCAGAGAGGCCACAGCAGACAGGATGAAGCGTGCGCTTCAGTTCTATTCACACCAAATCCGGCATTGCGGCACCTTCCCTCAGGGTTGTGTGGAGGTGTGGGTGTGTTTATTTGTGTGTGTGCTATGAAACAATCAGAAAATAATGTTTTATTTCACTGATTCACTGCTTTGTTTTTGCTACTGCTGCTCCCTTCTCTCTTCAGCTCACTCTGGTGTCGTCGAGCCAGGGAGGAGGGGCCAACTTTGAATATTGTGTTTACAAATAGCAACCAACAAATCCTACATAGTATGTCTTTAGGTAATCAACCAACAGGTCACAACAGTTAAAGCTCCTCCACAGAGGCATTTTTGTGCAAAGTCCTGCTACACTGAAGGGATTTACACTTGTATCTGGAGGGCCTGCTGGTTGTAAACAATAAGAATCACTTTATGGTGTGAGTACCCAATAACTTTCACTGTCTGACTTAGTCAACATGTTTCAACAACCTGTGTGTACTTCATGCTGACACTTTAATCAATGTCCCATGTTTGACTGGTGAGCTCTTTCCCTGCTTTGACAATATAAAAATGATATCAACTCACTTTTTTGCTGGAGCTCAATAGGCCAGACTATGCATGGTTTCCTCCAGTGACCCTGATACTCCCCAGAGATTGGATCATCCCTCTGTTAGGCTGGCTGAGCCTGATAACTCCTTTAAAAGATAACAAGCAGGGACAGACAGGAAACATATAAGAGTGAGAAAGAAAAAGATACCACCTGTACGTTTGGTGGAGGGACAGGAAAAGAAAGGCTGTGTGTCCGTTTATGCAAGTGTGTATCTGTGTGCGTTTGTGTTGTTCACATCAAACAATGGGAGGGAGGTGTTCCTTGGCTCCCTGTTAGCGTTTGAAAAATGACATGAATGGACACCTTTTGAAACAGCAGCACCTCTTTCTTTGTGGGAAGGAAGGAAGGCAGGGTGTAATATTGGTGGAGCGAAAGAAGATGAGTCATGTCATCTTTAATGAAAGCGCCTGCGGCATCTGTGTGGAGTTATGGTTGGCACCATCAGCACATTGTTATCTCCCTCTGTTCCCCGGCTAAGAGGCAGCGGCAGACCTCCCAGGCTGCTGTGTGGCACAGTTGTACTAGAGGCCATTAAAGACAGACACCAGCACCTGGCAAATAGGGGAACACTGGGGAGGCAGAGGAAATGGAGGAAGAAGAAGCAAAAAGCCACACAAGAAACGGAACAGAGAGCGGCTCATTATTGCTCAGAGCTGGTATTATAGGCTAGCTGTCGGCACACCTTTGGTTCCCTGGTGCAGTGTGGGTGTGAGGGGGAGAGTGGTGGCTGGATAAAGTAATTCTGGCTGAAAGCGTTTTCCTAATTAGGTCTCTACCTGATAGGTGTGGACCCTCTAACCTTCCAGGTCAGAATATTGTTCATTGTTCATGCCCTTATGTTGCCTATTTATGAAGGAAAATTATGTTTTGAGTCAGGTCTGTATATTCTCCAACAGGAAAGATATAAAAGGCCACAAATGTCATAAAATAACAGAATGCCTTATCATCCTTGTCTGGACTTGCCAAAAGGCCAGAGTTGTACATTTCTTATAATTTTCAAGCTCATTTGTCCAATGGAAGCATTGGATAAACCAGGAATAAATCAAGAGTGTTGCAACAGTGCCCCCTAGTGGATATTGTGAGAAAGGTAGAGCATTTACTTTGAATTATCAGATGCTCAGTATGTATTTCACTTCACTTAAAGACTGTGCATCAGCCACACTGGTCGAGAGTCTTTCAATAATGAAAATAATAGTTTCCGCAGGTCAAAACAGAGATCATGATGAGTCAAAACATGAATGTTCATTACATTTCAACCTTTGCTGATTGGTGGTAGATAATGGCAGCCTTAACAGGAGGCCTGAATGTTTGAGAAGTATTCATTCAGCTTCACTTCACAAATAAACAATAAAAAAAACCTTCCAGATGCCAATCTCAGCACAAAGGCTGTCAGGTAAATGTGCACCTGACTGTAATTATTCAAATTTGAAGTAATTAACAAAGAAACCTGGTAGCCCTAATGAGTTGTTGCAAAAGAGTACAGTCTAATTTCGGATAATGAGCCTCACATAGTGCGCTCCGGTTTACATTACACAGAAACTAAATCTTTTTTTTTTTTTAAGGGATTCCTGAATACAGTAACAGGCACGCACAGACTTTATCTCAATACAAATACCTTACAAATGGGACCCAGTATGGTTGCCAGTCCATGCAGCTGAGTCTGAAAAACATTTTCTTTAGTCTTTTCTTTGCTACCTGCCACAAACATGCCTTGGTGCTGCTATTTTGGCCGAGGTCACCTGTTGACCTGACAGACAAGTGTAAGGGGAGAGCGCACATGTCAGCTGCAGGTGACTCTCAGCAGGGAGCGATGCTGTGGCACAGTTGGAGCCCAGGATAACAAAGCACTGAGGGACTGCAGGTAAGGGGACTTCTCTTTTCACCTTTGCACCCTTTTTTTTTAGCATTTTGGTTTTATTTATTTATTAATTTTTTTGTTTTTCAGTGTGGTTAACTGATGAGATTACGCATTACGCACTGCTTGATTTGTCTGTGATGTTTTTTTCAGTAGCTTGTATTTGCTTGGTGAAACAGTAAGTTCAGAGCAAGCAGCAGTATACATGCACAACAGCCTCAGTTGCTGTTTTGTTTCCTGAAAAAGTTCTTCCCTTATTGAGAATCTTGCTCTTCTCTTAGATGTAGCTGGTGTCTGAGGAGGTTACCTGAGGTTTCATGTGGTTGTGTGTGACACAGGTAAAATTATATTTTCTTTCTTTCCTTCGACGTATGCAGGTGGATAGAACAGTACTCCTTTATGTTGAGCAAAATGTTTCATTTTATTCTCATAAGACGACCAAAGGAACGGTGGATTTTAAGCCATTTTCTCATCAGTGATATTTTAAGATGTTGACAAAGATGACATCTGCCTGTATTTTAGATATGTAATTTCTCCTTTCTCTCCTCAGTTAAGCAGTTAACTTGGGCAGCAGTCTGGAGGTTTTCCAACCCTCTGAAGATGTACGGCCTGTATTTGGAAGCAGTGAACGATTACATTAATGAATCCTACGGAGAGGATGTGTGGAGACTGATTGAGAACCGAGCAGAGATACCCCACCTCAAGTTTGTCAGACATCAGATGTACAAGTAAGTCTTGAATTTTTTTAGCTTGAACAACAATGAACAGATGCATTAATTGGAAAAAAGACTGCCCAGACACAGGTTAACTGTCATATCAAGCATACTATATATTAGCACAACAAACTTTCAGTGCTCTGATCATTGGATTGCATTGTTTGAAAACTGAAAAAAGTGCAAAACAACAGCTGCCAGTTGCTTTCAGGAAATACTTGTTTTAATTAGACAAAGCTCTATTTTAGTATCCAACGTTTTAGTCTGCAGGTGTACTGCTGACTATTGAGTGTTGATATAGTTAACTATTGACAATGTCGACATAATATCATAAACAGCTGTGCAATATAATACGATTTAATACAGTAATAATTACACATCTGTGAAGCTTGTAATGTTACATTTTTGTTGCAAATATTTGGGGACTGTTTAGAGACTCTTTGATGTTATGTTCACTCCTGCTTTTGGTTTTGATTAAATGTATTTATTTTGTTTTTACAGGGTGGCTTTTTTTTATTTCATTAGAACAAATAGCAGCTGACTCAATACAAAAACGAATAAATAACTTTCCTCCTTCTCTACAGTGACAACCTGATCCTGCGATTGGCGAAGGCAGCAGGCGAGGTTCTGGGAAAGACCCATGATGAGCTGATGTACGCCTTCGGGGTCTATATGGTCAAGAGGATTGGAAACTATGGATATGAGCGGATCCTGAAGGTGATTAAGTGACCTTCAATTAGTTGTCTTTAGCTAACAGCTAAGTCCCCTGTTTTTTTTCCCATCGTTGACTGATTTAACATTATTACTAATATATATGTGACTCAATCCATACCTAGTTCACCTGACCTTTTCCTCTGGCACTTACATTACATCCATTAACCCATATTAAAATAGATTAAAAAGACTACTACTAGTAGTATTCTGACAACATGAAAAGTACTTTTCCAATGAATATTATTAATATTATAAACTACAATTCTTGTTTACTGTTTAAATATCCTTATTCTACATGTCTCTCAGGTTTTGGGGCGAAATGTGCGTGACTTCATCAATGAGCTGGACAACCTGCATGAGTACTTTCGCTTCTCCTTCCCCAAAGTGCAGCCACCGAGCTTCTGCGTGGAGGAGGAATGTGAGACGAGCCTCACACTGCACTACCGCAGCACCCGCAAGGGCTTCACCCAGTTTGTCAAAGGTAAACAAGACGCACAGCGGTGGAAACACTGGGGGTTAAACAGTTTACCACAGCAACAGGAAAATGGGTTTGACACCCAACCCCAATCGAATTACATATTCACCCTGTGGTTATGTTGGTTTCTGGCCATTGCATGCTGGGATAGGCAGTAAGTGATTTGTTAATTTTTGGGAGGGTAACCTAACCCTAGGACTGCAGGATTATCATATAAACTATTAGACTAAATACATATTTTGTGTACGCCTCTGTGGACATTAAGCATTTTAATAATGCTTATTTTTCGTAGTTTTGACAGCATAAATTTTATCTCGAATTGTAGCAGCTGAGCGCTGTATGGTCAGTGCAGGTTAATTTCCTCAGTCACATTACCTGCTCCACTCCCAGGTTACACCAAACATCTATAGTAAAAACTATATCTGTAGTCATGTCTCCCCTAAAATATTTTGTGACAAAGGTGCTTTGTCTGGGGGTGTATTTTCAGCAGCACAGATGCTGCGACGTTACACATTGCTACTCGTCACTTTGATCATGAAAGTGAAACTATAAAGTATATAGGCTACAATATAGTATAGAATTGAGTATTTATAGTATATAGTTTTGAGAATATTATAGATCCAAGATGAAACTGACAGAAGGGCAGGACTGAGCGAAAAAGACCATTAACTTTATAAGAGAAAGTGAAAATAAGCAGAAGAACATAAACAGGTAGGAAAAGTTTTTTTCAGTTCAAGTCTTTGGCTAGTTTGGGAAACATTCACACAGGAACAGAAACAATATAAAGGCCCAGGATGTTTTAGCTCATTTAATACAAATTACACATGCTTGATTACAGCAGACCACGTTCCAAAACATGCCACAATTTTAAATGTTTTTATAAATTTTTCCTACCTCCCAGGCAGCTACAGGTCTCCATTCATTAGAGTACGAAAATCAAAACTTCCAGAGCATTGAAACATGCTTGAGACAGACAATGCAAAGACAAAGTTTTGTTAGTTTTGAGTTGTAATGCTTTATGGTAAAAAATAATCTGCACTTTCAGCTACATTAGCACAAAAAGATTATTTAACTTCAATGATATACAGGCAAAAAAGCTAAATGATGTTCACTGGGATGGACAATCTAACAATTCCCAACTCTTTGCAAATGTAGTTCATACTGATGTAAAATCAACTGAAAGGCTGAAAAACACATTCATAACACTAGAGTGTGCTGTACAAAATAGTCTGCTGCAATGTAAATTATATGTAATTTGTAGGAAATAGACTAAGACATGCAAAAAGACTTGTACTGTGTTTCAAGCTGATCATATTCGGTTATAATCGTTTTAATTTGCAATATTAAATAACAGGTGAATATCAGATGAAGAAAATAAATCATACAACAGTGAGTTAAACGTTCTATACAGTTAACAGACTGTTTTCACCTTTCTTTATTTTCTGGACTCTGGTGCATAATCAGAAGCTCTAGCGTTAGTGTTTTCAGCCCATTTTCCTCTTCAATTTCTTCTGTCATTTTAAAAAATCGGTTTTGTCAAAAACGAAACAGTCAGGCAGGATGAATCTATCAGGGCAAAGTACTGATTCAAAATAAAACAGAGATTCCACTTGCCTCCACAGTCTGATCTGAAATTAAGCTTACACAAGCCACTGACCGGTGGGCCTCTACACATCCATGACCAGTGTGTATTATTCACTCCTGCAGGGCAGCTCTCTCAAGTGGGGCGCCAATTCTACAACACAGACATCGAAGTGGAAATCTTGTCTAAAGAGGAAACCGAAAAAATGACATATGTGGTATGTACTCGGCCTTAGGTCAAGTATCAGTCAAGCTATCGGGCGTCTGACCTTGACCCTGCATCAGTTCTATCAGCATGGAAATGATTCCATCATACTCAATGAGACGCCAGAAAGCAAGTGTTTACTGGATGGAGATGAAGTGTTTATTGGGAAGGGACCCTGGGTAAACTCAGACTTTACAGCAGAGTAAATCTGAAATGTGCAACCATGTGTTGTCATACTGTCTAGCATCAACTAACATCACTGTCAATCCCATTGTTTCCAAAGTTTAATTAAAGGCTTCTTCTCATATAATCCACCAGTTCAGGAAATATACATCTTAACAAGGTGTTAATAAAAAGATTTTGGTGGGATGCTCTGTGACCTGACAGCCCAAAAGTTGTCCTTACTAACAAGAGGAAATAAATTAAATCATTCAGTGTTATGTTCTACCCTTAAGGACAAATAGCACATACCAACAGCACAAAGAAAAGCCCGGAACATGTTCTGAGTATATTTTACTACTGAAAACCCATTTAAAATGATACACATGGGATTTATTACATCAATGACCATGTAAACTCAGTCATTTTTGTTGTTCAAACCACCACAAACTATTTATACTCATTGACTTATATCTCAGAGGTTTTTGAGTAACTTTCCTTTACTTGTCCAGGTTTACAAGATGAACTTTGACAATGCCGCCTTCAAGCATCGCATGCCCCAACAGAAGACAGCGCCGAGCTACGAGAAGCTACCTATGAAGCGAGGTATCTTTTTTGACATGTTCCCCTTCAGCGTTATCTTCCGCCGCGACATGACCATGTATCGCATCGGTGACGGCCTCAAAGAGGTCTTCTCCGACCTCCAGGGCAAGAAGGTCAACGAGGAGTTCACTCTGGTCAGGCCGATGCTGGAGTTCAGCTGGGACAATGTGAGTTTGGAGACAGCTCTGCTATTTAGTTCTCATTTGTAAATATTTCAATCATGTGACCGAAATCAAAGACGCACTGACCCACTGACTGACTTGTGCATTAACTCGCCTTTGCTTTATTTGTCATCACTGCTCAGTAACGCAAAAATCTCTGCTTACTCTCATCAGATCTACACCCATTTGAACAATGTGTTTGAGCTGTTGTCTAAAGCGGTGGTGGAGAGCAAGCAAAAGGTCAACATCCCCAAACTGAGCAAGGAGGAGCCAGAGGAGAAGGAGGAGAATGAGAAAGCAAAGAGGGATGAAGAAAGAGGTACCACTGCAACTATTTTTCTGCATTTAAAATACATAATGTATGAAAAATGTACATCTTGAATGGAAGGGATCACAATATGTCCATCAAGTCATGAATCTTCATTTCTGTCTTGTTATTTTATGTGGATAGAACAAAATAAAATATCTATAATATATGAAAAGCCTGAAAAGCCTGAGGCACTATTGTCCATATAACAACAAAGTTAAATGCAATGTGTCTTCACAGCTCACATACCTACATTTAAATACAGTGTAAATTGAAATACATTTTGCAAGCCAAGTAAGTTTATAAAACAAGTTGCCAACAGTCTGAATAGAACTTTTGTACTAATTTTGTGGCCAGAATAAAGAGGGAAGAAAAGAAATATTTAAAGCATATTGCTGAGGATGTGATCTTTTCAAGAGAAGATGACAATGATCATTTGCATTTTAATGTTATGTGTATGAATATATACATATTACAATACATTTTGCTTTGGACATAATCCAGAGCATAACCATGAAGAACACGCGAGAACAGAACTCATAATACAGTGATGAATTTTTAATATAGTCTCATGTTGAATATTGTTATTCTGCCGTCGACTTGACTGGAATGTGATTGGAATTCACCGCACCATCTTCACACATTTAAGCCCTCATTAACTCACATAGTTAACTCACATCCTGGTTCATTCGGTCATCCATATTCTGACCGTTTCTGCTGTTTGCCCTCCATCAGAGCCGAAGGCAGTGGAGGAGATGAAGGGCACGGACCAGGAGTACAGCAGTGCTCTCACCCAATACAATAGCTCTGCCAACTCTGGAGGGGAGGATATTGAACTGCTGGCGTTCCAGACTGTCACCGGTCAGAACATTTTACACTTACTTTTTAACCTTTGAGAAAAGTATTTATCAGTTAACTCTAATGTCTAAAGAAATGTCTCTTACATTCCTATCCTGTGACTGGTTTTGGGTCAAAGTCATATCAATGCACGGGTCAACTGTTTTAAGATAACCTACAGTATGCCCTATCCTTGATATTTTAAATCTAAGTGTACATTTTCACTACTTGTTACCATGTCTTTTTGAACCTGTCCTTCATGGTTCCTCTCAGGAAAGTGTAGTGAGACCATTTTCGAGGACATGCGGGAGCCACCAAAGAAGCCTCTCCACCTCAAGGGCCAGATGAAGTATGTCCCCCAGTGGGACTCCCTCATCTTCTTGGGGACACCCATGTAAGACCCCAGCCTATGCTTTGACTATATACAATGGTGCGGATTTAGGACTAGAGGTCTTCACATGTCCACCCCAAGTAACTGAGACCCTGTGAAAAAATACTTATAATGGTAGGAAAAAAATCCTGATTTTTATAAATTGCATCCAAATTTTGGCAAATTCCACGATATTCCATTGATTCCATTTTTATTATCAAATTCTGCGACTATCCTTGTGTCTCTTCCTGATCAGGTCTCTTTTTGGGGAAAACATTGAGATTTACCTTCTGTCTTTTTGTTATTGTTATTGTTATTTAGGAGAGAAGAGAAAGACCTTTCCTTCTGGTTTTCCCTGTTTCATAAGTGTATTTGATATTTTAGTAAGCCTTAATATTTTAATGATCTGCTCCAATTTGCTGTTTGCCGTTTCTGTAAACTCAACATTTCCTTCATCTGTTTCACACCCAAACATTTTTAGAATTTAACAGGGCAGGTTCCCCTTACTTCCTTTGCTGGCTTTTGTTGTGAGCATTAGTTGTTGTAGTTGTTATGTGAAGCGGAGCAGAGGCCTGAGGCCTGTACTATGAAGCAGGATTTGGGGTTAGCGAGGTAACTTCAGGTTTAACTCTGGGTTTTCAGTCCTACGACGGTGGTTCACTTCTTACCGGGGTATATCGCCGTGGCAACTTATGCTGAACAGCTGACCTGCTCCGGAGCAGGTTAACTTCAGATGATTGGATCACAACCTGTCAACCGCGACCACTGACCAATCAGATCACTGAAAAAAAGGATCATTCCTACAGGATCCCGACATGGACAAAAGTCCTGAGTTTACAATAAACTGATGAGTAAAAAAGAGCAATAATATTTTTATAGGTCAGTAGAAACATTTTCCAGGCTTTTTATTTCCACTCTGGTTTTAAAACAGAGCTTCTAACAAACAGAGAGATCGTTTACGACACTAAACACATAATGACAGTGTGGATGATTTTACACTCTGATTCCATCACTGCAGCTCAGAATGACATGAGATAACTGTGTGATGATAACTGGAAATAAAAATGAAAGATTGTCTGTTATTAGAAAAATAATCCACACAGTTAATTGGCTCCCATCATTATAAATGCAACATTTGGATCAAATAGACTTCATCAGTCATTAACTACTTTTCCACTCTTCGCTTCGGTAGCAGAAACAGTCTGACATTACTTTTAAATTTTTTTTATGTGCATAACATATTAATGTGATATATTCAGAATAGTTTCTTCACCATCCAACTAAATATCAAAAAATACTCACTCTATAGTTAAGTCATATATAATAATCCCTACATGTATTTTAAGCCTTAGCCTACTGTTATACTACTGTTAATATTTAGAAATTATTTCTAGTGTTTCTACATCTTCTTATTTTGCTGTATGATTACAGGCTCGTTTGACTTTTTGCTGTTCCTAAAACAGCTTTTCTGCAGGTACTTGGTATCACTGTTTCATCTCATATCATATGAATTACTTCATTCATGGTTCTGATGATGTTGCTTGTAATTAACAGGCTGAATAGGGAAACCCAGAGTTGACTGAGCTAGTTGATAGCCAGCTTCGTAGTACTGGTTATTCGGACGGCCAATGTTAGGCTCAGTGAAGCCAGCTAACGAAAAAGTATCGTGGGTATGCTGAACTTTCTTCTTAGTACAGGCCTCAGGTCTGTTTTTGGGGAAAACATTGAGATGAACCTTCTGTGTTTTTGTAATTGTTAATTAGGAGATAAGATAAAGACATTTCTTTCTGGTTTTCCCTGTTTTATAAGTGTTTTTATTTGATATTTTAGTAAGAAGACTTTTTTATGATCTGCTCTAATTTGCTGTTTGCGTAAACTCAATATTTCCTTTATCTGTTTCACACCCAAACACTTGTGGGTGGGTGTGAAAGACCCACACGCCCTGTGACAGAGGTCACAGGGCGTGTTCCCTTTACTTCCTTTGCTAGCTTTTGTTGTGAGCATTAGTTGTTGCTGTTGTTATGCTGAGCAGAGCAGGTGGACCCAAATGCAGGAAACCGCAGGCAGGCTGAAGAATAACCTCTTTATTTACTTAACTCGGGAACAGAACTCAGGGGTGCAGGCAAAGCGGAACTGAACTGAACTGAACAAAGGATCCAACAACACTAAACTGAAAACCAGAACTTAAATACAAATTAAACTGACAAAGGGATGAGGTGCAGGTGGAACAGGAGAACAGGAAAGGAGCTGAGAGGCTAGGGAAGACACAGGGAGCAGGGCAGGGCTAACGAGACTGATACAGGGCAGGTGTGAAGGGAAGTGTGGAGAGAAAAGCAGGCTGGGGACACAGGAGGAAAAACAGGGAAAACAGAAAACCAAAAACCCAGAAACACAGTCCTCTTATAAATCCCATAAGCCCATCTAAGAATATACATGAGTAAACTTAAATACACAAGTACACTATAACCTGCAAACTATTTACAATTTCATGATGATGCAGTTTTTCTAACATGGCACACAGAGGCTGTAAATGCAAATGATTCAAATCTACAGTAACAAATGTTAACAAACGTGTCGAGGATGAGTTAAAGAGAGTCCAGCCATTGAACAAACACCTGTCAGCCCTGAATGTAAATACAGAAGACATGTGGAATGAACTGCCTGGTATATACATTGCTGCATATTTGACGTCTAACTAGGTGTGTCAAACTCACATTTCACAACTAGCATGAAAGCAAACTTCAATTTCAATTTCAAGGGCCTAGTGCCACTCAGTCCAGTTAAACTGGTGGAGGGACATAGAGCCAGACTGGGACAGAACCATGACAGCTGTACTGATGGAATTATTACTGTGGGAGCAGATTCGTAGATTGTTCTGAATGTACAATGTGAACCATTACAGTACAGGTAATTCTCTTTTTCCAAGCCTACAGTATATTGAGGACAAGTCAGTATCTGTTGCTGCTACAGACAGCGACCGCTGCTGGGCTATTTTGTGAATACTGGCCTTACTTGAGAATTTAGGGTATTTTAAAGACAATTGCAATTTACTGCTATTAACTGTAACAGTACTGTAAAACAGGGCAGCAGGTCACTTCATTCCTATTGCGGGTAAAAACAATCCATATCCTAACCTGACCTTCATCTGTGTGTGCTGACACTTAATCCGAAATGTACTTTTTCATCACTGAAATCAGAGGTTGGAGATTTTTGTATGACTATTTAGTGCATTAATTATATCCTCTTACTTTTCTCTAATTTTACAGTTTATCTTAAATCTATTTCTTCTTTTATTCTTACAGCATTGAGACAGTGGAGGACATGATAAAGATGGGTGTGTACGTGAACGATCTGAACCTGCATGACTCCAGCAGAGAGCTGATTTTAGCCGGGACACAGCAATCAGCTGAGCTACAGCTGGCGCTCGATCAGGTGAAAGAAAACCTAAATCCAGAGTATTATTCTAACAAAGTCACGACTTTTGTTCAACAGAGGGAACTCCTGGTAAAACCTATATGAAATTATGGACCAAGAGGGCAGTTTGAGACAGTACATATTCCCTTATGTAACTGTACAGTTATAATACTCGTATTATTCAAGGCAGAGGTCATATTACAGTATATGATACGCTAAGTGCACACAATGTAAGAACTGCCAGTTCTTTGCATGAAACAGCCCGACCAGGTGAGCTCAGATGGAAGCTCTGCTCCCTTATTGATTTCACCCATTAAATCCACTTCAGTCATGCAGGAAAGATGTGGATTAAGAGGATTATAGAAGGCAAAGAGGGATTTTTGAGCTTTAAGAAAGGTGAGACTGTAACTGTAGACTCTTCCGTCCATTTTTTCTGACCGTCTAGGAGCAACAAAAGTACGCTCAGCTGCAGGAAATCATCAAGAAGCTGGACGAAGAGAAGAAGAGAGGAGATTCCTTGCTGTACGCCATGATCCCTAAAGCTGTGGCCGACCGCCTCAGGAAGGGGATCACCGCACTGGAAACATGCCAGGTACATGACAGTGCTCTTTGTCCAAAACTACCAAATATCTCTCAGTACTCTGACTTTAGTTTACCATTTTGTTTCTTAAGCTGATGCATTTTGGCAAGCAAGTATTTATCAAAGCATTGGGCTCAAAAAATGGTATGGAACAGCTTAATTGAGGCTAGAGTTGAAACAATTAATTGATTAGTCGATTGTCAGAAAATTAATCAGCAACTATTTTTATTATTAAATAATAGCTATTCTACTTAATATGTTGCTGTGACTAGCATACCCAATTCACTCACAGGGAACGCACGTCTTGCATCTCAAGTACTTTTTGTTCAGTCAACCCATGCCACAAAGAGGTCTGGGGTCAGCCACACAACTGTGCCCTTAGCTTAGCCGTGAACTCCACAGGAAATGGAACTGCCGTTTTCTCACAAACAAAAGACAGGTTTGGACGTTTGAAGAGTTAGATTTTTAAATTCAGTTGCAGCTGTTGCAAATGAGCACCGTCACCAGCAACTGCTCAACAATGTGGTGTGATTTGATTTACTTATAGATATAAAAAACGTATCGAATGCAAAACAGAGCTGAGAACACAGATTTCCAGCATGATTCCAAGACAGACATGAAGCATAAATATTATTAAACTCCAAATTAGATCAGTACAAACTAACCCTGAACAAATATCCATCTAGATTAAAATACAAACGTATAGTTGATAACTCAAGTAAACTCTGACTGACTGACTGACTCTCTCTTTCTGGTGTAGGTACCCAGTGAGTATACTGGTGTTTTGCTCTCTCAACTTTATGTACGTCTCTGTGTCCCAGGTCTTCCCAGATGTGACCATCCTGTTCAGCGATGTTGTGAAATTCAACGAGATCTGCATCCACATCACACCCATGCAGGTGGTGGACATGCTCAATGAGATCTACATCGTCTTCGACACACTCAGCGAGAAACACAACGTTTACAAGGTCAGTCTAGGAAAGCAGCACACCCAGCTGCATCTGCATTCAGGTACTGTCAACTGTGTTGTGTATTTTGAGGTATATCGTTGATATTTAGTCAGTTTTTGAAGCTGATTTTTAGAATCTAAAATGATGCTGTCCTAATTTTCTTGTTTCTTGTCAAGGGAAAATGTCTGACACATCATTTTCAACACCATGGGGCATATAAATTTTACTAAAACCTATAAATAAAACCAATAAAAAAATACAAGTGAAGAATTTAAAAAAATCAATTGAAGGTTCTACAGAGTTAAAATACGTCAAAAAGATCTATTCACAATATTATCACAGTTTAGAAATTGACACTCTCTGTTGTCTCCAGGTGGAGACGATCCGCGATGCCTACATGGTGGTGGCGGGCGTTCCCAACAAGACCACTTTTCATGCACACCACATCTGCGATATGGCCCTGGACATGCTCAGCTCCATCGACCACCTTAAAGACCCCTCCACCGGGGATAACATCCAGATCAGAGTCGGTGAGTAGGATTTCAGTGGCTCGGCTGTGATAAATCATCCAGATTATTTTGATGTTTTGACGTTTGCCTGTTGCTGTCTATAGGGAGGCCACGGCACACATCACTGCCTCTGAATTGGTAGGGATTCAGTGTCTTGATCCATGTACTTTAGACAGTTAGAGGTTGGGCTGTTTGTCCACTCAACCACTGCCACCTTTAAGTAACAGCTCCAAAAATATAATCTTGAGATCTTTGGGCACAATTGAAGGATTTTCCTTCAAACAGAGGACTCAGGTAAATCAAGACACTGACTCCCTACTGCCTCAAAGGGTCGCTGTTCTGAAATCAACCCTGACCACTGACAATTTTTGAAGCAAACAAGAATTTCCCAATATGCTTGGAGTCAGAGGACCTGGTCCCTGCTAAGCCCCTCTCCAAATAGAAAGTTTCAAATCGAATGTTCTAAAGGGGATCTGACCCGCAACAGGCCAGCCACCTCCTACAGGCCTGGTGGCAGCCTAAAGCAGATGTGCGTACTACAATAAGAAAATCAAACATTATGCCTTTTTGTTGTTGTTGTTGTTGCTGCTATGTTGTTTTTTCCCCTTTTGTTTCAGTTTGTTTGAGTCTAGTTCTCCCACTTGTCTTGTTCTGTCTATGTTTTGTTTGTAAAAATTTCCCAATATGGATCAAGTTTTTATCATTTGTATATCCCTGTTTAATTTAATTATTTTACTTGGGGTGTTCAGACCACCAGGCAGCTGGAAATGAGGCTATGTAAAATGTGACTAAATATTTTGAATTAAAGGAGGATGAAATTTTATCATTCAGTACTGACGATAGATCGTTGCCATTATCGGTAGCACATATTACGATCTTATCATCTGTACGTGATAGTAAGTGAAGTCATAATGCTGCATTAAACCCTGAGTAAGTCAGCTTGTCAAAAGGTCTGACAGACAGCTTGCATTGGGCTAAAAGGTAGCATGGTAGACCCTTGACGGGTCACCAGTCTAAATGCTAAACACTTGAAGAAAACATTGCTGTCCTTCAAAGTTTCAACAGCAGAAAAAAACTCTTTACAGTCCAGGCTGGAAAGCAACAATTGAGTCATTAGCATTAGACAACAAATCTAGCACTGCTGCAAATATATTATGGTTATGTTGAGGGGCAGTAACAATAACCTTTTCAAATTGCTGCACCTTCAAGTTAAAATATGAAGTGCAGCACATAAAGCGATGATGATTCAATTGTATTTTCCACTCTAAACAAGGGAGAAACAATGTATTTTCCGCAGGATGCAGTTTTGACCCGTGCTGTACTCATTGCCGGTTGCTTACTGTATAATGACAAGCTTGGAGTTTAAGTGTCTGGATAAATGTTGGGTGGGAGTGCAAGCTAAATGACTGAATGTAAACCGGTTTTTGTAGGGAAATTTGACAGTAGCTGTAGTAAAAATAGATCCGGGCAGTTTAAGAATAAATCAGATCATGTTGGGTTCTATGAAGTGTTTTTCCTCTCTCAGGTATTCACTCAGGTATGGTGGTGGCTGGCGTGGTGGGTCTGAAGATGCCTCGCTACTGTTTGTTTGGCGACACTGTGAACACAGCCTCGAGGATGGAGAGCAATGGAGTGGTGACTACACTAACATACTTAACAACCCATTGCCCAGCAAAATGTGCTAAATAACCCACAGCGATAGTATAAATAGCTGTAATAACATTAACAATTTCCCTCAGTCAAGTTCATGTAGATTGGTATAGAAAACCATTTTCTGTTTAATGATGCCACTGTGCATGCTGCTTTTTAGTTAATGCAACAGGCTAATCATTTAATTTGCTTTCCATTACTTACAGTGATAGAAGTTAATGTCATGTGTGGGAAATCTGTTCTATGATGAACAGAAAATAAATGAAAAAGGAGGCAGTTTGTTCAGGCTTAATTTCCTCTATGCGTTCCTATAAAGGAAGAAGCCTCTGAATTAACTTTTATTTTAAGTGTCTAATAAGCTAAATATTTTCACCACCTTTTGATGATTTAGGAAGTTTCAGTAAAAAAAGGGGTTGTGTATCAATACTCGGCCTTAGCAGTAGTTGTCTGTATGTGCGTCTGTCTGAGCAGGGCATGCAGATACACATCAGTCAGACCACCAAAGACCACCTGGAACATGAGCCCTATATCATTGAGGAGAGGGGCAAAATCTTTGTAAAGGTGAGTGGTTAATACCAGCCAAGGATAAGGATACCTTTTGCTATCTGTCATTTTTTCTGCAAATTATGGCTTTTCTTATCCACTATCCACTGATTGAGATGGACATTATGATTAATACTTTGCTTTTCATCAGTCTTGCAGTTATAATAATCAACACATTTTATTTCCAAGATGAGGTGTATAATTCTAAAAATGTGACACCTGCCTTCCCCGGGAGACTTGCTGTTGAGTATTAATGAAGATACTCATTATCTTGTGCCAGCTGAGAGACATTTTGAACCTGACATTCCAAGTGTTATAATATTGATCAATGAATTTTAGATGAAATGTTCTTTCCAACATGTATATACAGAATTTTTGATCAAAACATTCTATCTTCTAGGGTAAAGGCTACATGAAGACCTATTGGCTGAAAGGAAAGAAAGACCTATCATTCAAGACCCCGGCAGAGCTGCGCTACAGCAGTGAACAGAAAGACTCTGAGGATAAAAGCTCTAATGGGTGAGTACACAGAAGGAGTACAGTAAGCACCAAAGAATCACTTTTCTTCTATACACAGTGTAGACTCAGCTTGTCCCCTGTTGATTCAGTCAGAGCTGCGCTTATTGCCCCCTGCAGCACCAGACAGCAAGCAAACTGAAAGGCTGTTTTAGGCGTTTTGTTTGTTTGAAAGAGTCATGCTGACCACCGAAAACAACATTTTCACCCATATGGGGCAGTGCAACCTCTATGGTTAGTGAGGCAGCACAGAAACATTGTGAGACAACACAGGCAAGATAAACTGTAAAAACATTTAACAATTCATTTACAACAAGAAATAGTTACTATGATTTAAGGAAAGCACTGACAAATGTTCCCCCTTCAACAGATGAAAGTGAGAACAGCCTTCTAGTATTAATCTGTGTAAATACATCATTCTGGTTTGGTTGAAAATAGGTGAAATAACCTAACTCCACTGACAGATTTATTTACTTTTAGGGCTTAATTACAGGCTAAATCATTCCAAGAAACCAACATCTTTACCACTATCATCCGTCATAAAAAATGTGTGATTTCAGACTGCAAAATTACAGATATACTGTCTCTGATGTTTTATGTCTTTTGTGAATCACTGTGAAATTCAACTAATGTGTAACTGCACTAGTTCCACAAGCACCAATGCCAAGCGCATGGCCTCCAACCTCCACATCACCAGCAGCGAGGAGCAAGCAGAGGGGAAGCCAAGCCCCAGCGACCTTCCACTGGACACCATGCCTCCACCAGAGGCTGCTAATGAGCTCCCTGTCATTTCAACTGAGCCTCAGGAAAAGGAGAAAGCCAAAAAGACTAAGAACAACAAGGGGGCCAAGTTGGATGTGCCCCAGGGAAACGCAATGCCGGAGACTTTGTCGCCGGCTGATGGGCTGGAGAACCCGGGTCCTTTACTTAACAACAAGAGAAACAGCTTCAGGCAGCAGTACGCCAAGCTGCCCGCCAACCTGCCCATGCGAAGCACCGCCTGCTCCATTCTGTGAGCGGATGGTTGTAGTGTGAGAATACAAGATGACTCCAACATGTGACGGGGGTGTGATATTAAAAATATCATGGAAGTGTAGTGAGAGGCAAGACAGAGTGAGAGGTTTCAACATTTTCAACATTTATGGTTACTGATGATCTGCATTTCAGTTTATTTTGAATGCCAAGGGTTTTTGAGAGATAAAGCCTTATGTAACATTTTGATTAAAAAAAGGGTTATGTGGCAAATTAAACTGAAAAACAGCATGTTTAAAAGATAAAGTCCACTTGAAATAAGGTAAAGCTTGTGCAACATTCATGACTCCGAGTGCTGTTCCTTTGTGTCAATGATTTCGTGCATCAAAGGATGTTTTTTTTAACATCAGTTATATCACCACCCTGAACACTGAGAATTTACAGGTTTCACAACATGACTTCCTTATGTCGACTGTTTTTTTTGTGTTTTTTCTAAAAAAGGAAGTACAATGTTCTCTACACACAAAAAGAACATGCACAGAGAAACACAGAACTTCGACAGGCAATGACAGTCAATAAGTTTATTTCTGATTTTCTTTATGCTATTTGCTGTATTATTTTACAGCTGTATAAGCCATCCATGAAGTCACTGCTATTACTGCTACAGGAATTATGTCTAAAACTAATATTATGGATGCTTCATTCAATTCACTGAGAGTAGACATCATCGGAGGTTGCCTTTTATTTTGTTTAAACTAGGTGTATTGTTATTCGGTAGGTATTTGGCTAGACATTCACAACATTGTCTTAAAGAGTTCAGGATCTACTTTCTGTATGTAATTGACTGCATCTGTTTCACTGTATGATAGTGTTTATTTATATAAAACTGTATGTACAGCCACTAAAACTGTTGAAAATTGAAAAAATGTTTTGATTTTTTTACTAGGTCATGACACTCATACTTACATAAAGGTTAACATGGTTGGTGGTTTCAAAAAACATTTATTTATTCACCAGCTTGTTACCACAAGCAAACAACCCACAGCTGCTTTTGGGTTGTGGCTAATGTAGACTTTTCATCCTGATTGCTAAGCATGAAATATTGGTAACACTATATTTTACGAGGGCATGATTTTCTAATAATTTCCTAAACAGTTTCTTGAAAGAACTTTTTAATTTGGTACTAATGATAGGGAAAATAGTAATTTCCTTCTGATTGAACCCCAAGTAAATATTTATTCATTCATATTTGAAACTTACTCTCCATATACTACGTTGAATATTATGCTCGCCTTTAGACAAAGTTCACATTTCTGCATGCTCAACTGACCTGCTGGGCAAAGAGACTAAAAGATTAAAAGACTGGGAAATAAATTGGAAGTGTACCAATTAAACACCATCTCTATTTGCTGTATTACACAGTTCTTTACACACAGTTTCACAGAACTGCAAAGAGGATGTGAGTAAATGATCCTGTAAGGCAGTGGTTCTCTTTTCACGTCAAGGACCCCAATTGTCAGACTGACACAAATTAGACCATGGACCCCCATTTGGTAAGATTTTGTCCAGGGTCCCTCATCTGATAAGATTTTTGCTTTTAGATGTTTTATTACAGAAAGTGTACAAAACCCATGACCAAAATAGTCTGTCTGTGTTACTTATGTATGGAATTATGAAGTGTGGGGACCCCCTGGAACCCCCCTCAAGGACCCCCAGGGGTCCTTGAACCCCCTCACACTTTGAGAACCACTGCTGTAAGGATCCTGTAAGATGGTAATGATCCTGTCATCTATAGACACTGCCATGCCTTTTAACAGCCACTAGGAGGTGATAGGCTAACCACAAGTTAAAGAATAAATTAATGGCTTCATAAATCAGGCAAGAGGAACAATCAGTGAGTCACTCCTTGGTTCCCTGAGATTCTTCAGATCCAAAAAACAAGTGAGATAGAAGTGTTTTAGTCTGATCATGCCATGACGGGAAAGTGAATCTTTGTTAGCTGATCAAATTAAATCTCTGGCCTCCTCTGAAGCAGCATCTGTTCATCTCAATTTGTGCTCTCATCTATCTTATAACACTGCCAGCGAACAGGCAGCACGAGCGCAGAAAGCACCTAAGCTCACCAAATCCTCCATCCAATTCAGGCTCCAAATCTCCAGTGCATTTCCCTGACCTCAGCGGTTATGAGGTCGGTTATTCCTGCCTTAGTCATCTGTTGATAACACACTGCTATTATGTGAGTGACTGTATGTGTGTGATCTTTTAATGAAAGATAAGTGGCATAATTCAAGTTCCTCTTATTATCTCATAACCGAAAAAGGCAAGTGCGTTAGCTGTGTACAGTATGAAGGTGACACAGGTAAGAGCTCATTTCAGGTCGAATGTGCTCCTTCACACACACACAAACACATGTAAGCATACACGCTCACTTGTAAAGATATTCAGCTGAGTGCTCCCCGCTGATGTTTCCTTGTGAGATGTCATTACACGATAAAGAGGAAGCCATCAGGAAACCGCTTAAGCACTACTTCCTGTCTGTTGCCACGGTGACAGACCTCATTCTGCAGTTGCAAAGTTTACCCATGTCTTTACCAAGTTAATTTCTTGCAGAAGGGCTGAGTGGGAGGCAAAACAAAGAGGCAGGTGTGCTCCGGTCTACACCACACACTACTGGGCGGGTATCCTGTCCAGGCTCTGTCAAGCACTCCTCTTAGTCCAGCTGGGTTTCAGTGTAACCTTTAACCCCCGACATCTGACAACAATTAACATTTATGAGTGTTCATTGGACGGGTGTTTCTGAATGGCCTGAGCTTTAGCCAACTGCCCTTCAGCACAGCTGGTCGTCATTCAGATAAACCCACAGATAAACACACAGCTTTAGAATCAGGGGACTTCCTTATTCTAAATGAATCGTTGAATTCATGGCTTAAGAGCTGCAGACATGTTCGCTGTAGTTGCAAAGACTTATTATTCTGTTGTAACTACAGCCAGGCTCAATATTAGTTACTCTGGGTTATGTCCTATATTACCCTCATTTGTATTTATATTTAACTAATTCAGATAAGACTCTAAAAGGCTAACAGGTTTTATGGCAGCTCAAACAAAGCTTAATTCATAAGAGAGAAAGCACTCAGATTTTATTAGCCTTTGCTTCTACAATGAAACTCACCACTCGGGGGGAAATACCTCTATGAAGTTTATTTTTCAACACGACTGATTATTCACCAGGGACAAAGTGCACTAATCTACACCATTATGATTTTAATGTGCCAGATTTAGCCAAGTGGCTGGTTTTCATCTTCAGTTGGGTTTAATTGTCATTTAAACTACAACAAATCACAGGACGAGGGTTTAAAAACTTGAAGATACATAAAGATAAATAACAGTCAATCTTACAAATATAGAAAGACAAGCAGATATAAGAGGCAAATAAAACAGACTTGACAGACACTGATGAAGAGAGCGAGATTAAAGTATTGTTACATATCATGTTAGCACTGCTGTTTGTTCCTAAACTTTATGGCAAATATGCCATTGGTTGCTATATGTGTTAAGCTTCAGTAGTCAGTAAACTGTGATTGTGTGCACGTGTGTCAGACTGAGACACTTCTGGCTACTCATTGTTTTGATTCTACCTTCAATAAGAGACACACGGGGAGGGATGTGGCGCTCAGCACTGACAGGAGCCGCATTCCAGCGAAGGTGAACACAAAAAAAGGGGTTAAGCCGCTCCCCTTTCAACTGGCTGCATCACTGGATTATTGCTAAATTCTTTCTGGGGTTTTCACTTGTCAGAACAAGCAGAGGCACAACGTCAGCAATACACAGAAGAGCAGGGAGAGAGGCGGAGAGATTCAGAGAGAGTGACAAAGTGTGATGAGTGAGGGCAAGAGAGAAATACTGTTGTTTTGAAGGGTTTGAATTTGAATTTCAGAGGGAAACAGAAGATAGGCTAGAGAGAGAAAGAGAGAGGAAGAGAGAGACACACTCACACGCTGAGGGGTGTGTCATAGCAATTTAGTTCCTCAAGGAAGTACAACTCAACATTATCTTAAGACAGGGTGGCAAGCACTGACAGAAGCGCAGCAGGAGGGCTGTTTTTTGTGTTTTGGTTCTGCTCATGGTGAAGATGAAGGGATCTCATTAAATCGAGCGGCCTTTGCTGTCAACGTGAGACACAGAGCAGAGGGAGAGAGAGATATCTGACACAGACGAGGAGGGAGGGGGACTCAGCACCCACAGGTAAGACACTATCTGTCGTGTTCATGTGCCAGTTTAAAACAGATCCTCTAGGCCCAGATTAGTATTATGTCTCCTTTTATGTTCTTGGAAAAATTAAGAGTATTTGTTGTTGGCGCCCAGCAGAGATAGGCTCAGTAGAAGGATGATTGGAACAAATTGTGTGACTTCTCTCCACTTCCCCATCTTGAGTGCAAGTTGGGAGACACGCTTGTACGCTCAGTCATGCTGGAACAAGTACAGTGACATGCACAGATGTAGAGCTCACACTTTTGTTTGCACAGGCTGGGAGTTGCTCAACTCCAATCTCGAGGCAGTGGACTTTCCCTTCTGCACTTAATTTAAAATATGTCAAGTCAGAGCCAAAGACAGTGAAAGGTTGTAATGTCAAGGGACAAATACAAGCTGTGGGCCTTTGCTGATGACTCCCCACCAAAGACTCAACTGTCTGTTTCGCTTCCCTTTTGAGGCATCGCAGATGGGTGCCATGCTTGAGCAACAGTAATTCAGAAGAGTTGTGCAATGTTGAAAAAGAAACAGCAATAAGAGAATTTCAAAATGCTTTTTTGTCTATAACTAAAAGGTTTATGGAGGAATTTTGTGGAAACAAAGGATTTATCAAATGAAGAAGGCAATTAGTAAAAGAAATAAGAAACCAACTTAAACCTTACAAACTTGTAGAATTTAATATGCAACCAGAAGTAAGGTAACATTAAGTTCCAAGTTACACAAGAAGTTAAAGTTAAAAACAAGATTTAACATCTACATCATCTTACAACTACAGCACTCTTGCCCCCTTTTAAAAAACACACAGCGGAAGTGACATTTCATCCTGATGTAATACTTATCTTGCAGAAAGTTGCCGTATGAAGACACATTGTACTGTAGTTTTACTGCTATTGTTTATTGTCTCTGGATCATCACCCGGAGAAAAAAAAAAAGTTTCTAGTTCAATTCAAAACAACCCTTGTAGCTCAGTGATGACCTTTCTACAATGGCCTCCTTGTTTTCATCTGATTGACTGGCATGGCTTTTCTGTGTGTTTTTTCTGGAACATTCTCATTGTTCAATCTGATCAAAGGCAGCGGGCAGCTAAAAGAGACCTAACCCCTCCTCTCAGTCTCACCAGCTACAACTCAGTCTACACAACCCCAGGCCTGGTGATGAAAATCAGTGAGGATGTCTATCTGCCAAGCTCAAAGTAACAAGGCCCTGCTCCACTCTAATAACAGTACAAGGCTCGTTTTGATCAGATGAGTCAAGAGGGGCTACATGCATCCCCTTCAAAGCCCTGTGAGAGGATTTATCTCCGTACTCACACGCACATACAGTAGCATATGTGGATTGGGCAATGACACAAGCACAAAAAGACACACTCAAAATCCAAAACATTCTTTTATTTGCAAAAATACCTCAACACAAAACCAACCGGAAACCACTTCTGCTCAAAAATGCACATCCACACGCACACAAGTTCATACATGTACACAAACACTGAGGCTGAATGTTGGCGTCATCTGAGGAATGCTAAATATTTACCTCTCCTGCCTGCCTGGATGGCTCCACCAATCAGCACACTCTGTTTGACTGTCCATTAACCGTTTAAGGATTCCTCACCACCTGGCTGTTACAGCAACTCTGAGAGCAAACACAACCATCTCTACTGTGATACTACCACCTCTGCTCTGCGTCACTTTTTTTTTTCCCTGACAGTATTAGATCCCCCACAGTGTACAGGTGCATGTCAATTCAAGCAGGCATTTGGGAGGGAAACAAACACTTGAACGTGTAACGCAATCACTCCCTGGTGGATGTCAACAACAAACTGACACTTAAAGGCCCTCTTCAATCCATCTGCACCAGAAAATTGATGCTCAACAGTGAAACAGTGTCCTTGATGTGACCGACGTACATTACATACAAGTGGATTCATGGTGATGTGCTGCTGTAGCACAGAAATGTTTCAACGCTCTCCAAACAGCCTCAACCCCTTGATAGAACTGCATAATATAAACAATGTAGACCCACAAAAAGCCAAGCAGCAGTCTCCAGCTGCGGAGTTACACTTCACTATGTAGAATACTGGCTGATGACTACACACTGTGGACGTCCCTCGAATCCCTATAGTCTTTTTAGCAAATAAATGAGATTGAAGCATGAATCTGAAATAGCTATCACGCTGCTCCACTTCCATTATCACTGTTAAGGGATATTAATCTAATGAATGTTCTTTAATTCCCCACAGGGAACCCGAAGCTTTTGTAACGAAGCGAGCTATTTGAAATGTGACACACTCAAAATGAATGGTTGTGCATGTAAATGGACCTAGTGAGATATCCTATAAAAGTGACTGTTTGCTTGCTATGGATGTTGCAGCTGGGATTGGGATGCACGCCGGGGATGGGGAGAATCACAGCGAGCGCTGCCTATTTGCATTATATGATCGTTAATGTGACTGGATCACTTTTTTTCGTTTATTAGTGAGCTGTGGAGTCGTTTGCTCACAGTGCTGACTGTGCTTCATTGGAGTCTGACAATGAGAACATTGTCATTTGAAAAATACTGTTTAATAAGCACAAATACGCATGAAAATACCACAAAGGCACCATCAGGCAGTCATTCATTGACAGTTTATGGACAACATGCCAGTTGTTGCTGTTAATGCACAAGATGTTTTACTAATAGAGTCGGTGATGAAAGGCAGATTCCAGGCTAGTAATTAAGGTAGCTTTTGGGTTCAGAGTGCTCACTCTCTGTTCTGGCCCCAGCACTGATGCAATCTGGAAACAGCAGGCATGGACCTGCCTCAGCTATGCTGCCTACCTGCTCATGTCAAATACTTGTCTGCACAGGCCACAAGCAGGATTCAGTACGGAAAATTACACTGAATGATGCTGAGTGGATGTTCTTCAAATTTCAGGCCTGTTTGCACAATCAGGTTCTATAAATGTGTGAATATAAGGCCAAATAACAGGAAGAGGATATACAGCAGTCTCTTAGTGCCACCGCATGCTAGAGATACTGTATGTCTTCTGTTTTAATCATCACAAATACTTTCGATAAAGATGAATTGAGAGTAAAGCATTTAGATAGGACTCAAGTATTTCTTTGTGTGTGTTTGTGGAACTGGGGATGTATCTAGGACTTATCTACTGAGCATAAGTATTTTTACGAGGACACGCATTTGCTTAATCTATTGTAAGTCCTGTTACTCTGATCCTTTCAATTTTTTGATATTTTGATGTGGTAATTTAACCTTATTTTGCTTGCCCAGTCTTTTTACACTTCTCTAATACCAACATCAGCTAAATAGCTAAAATGTAAATGTACTTTTCCCTCTGTGAATGATCCACTCCTTTCATGTTAGAGATTAAGGAATCATTAAATGGAATTAAAAAGGACTTAATTCAAACTGTGTTGACAATCAAAGATAAACAGTGGATTTTGTGGTTCTGTCATAGTTTGCTTTATGCATGCTGATGACCTCTCGGGGGATTCCCTGTGATGGATGATGCTAGGTGTGGTTGAAATCTCAGTGGAAAAATTAAAAGCCTCAGTGGAGTCTCCTCCATGGTGCGTTTCCCTTTTGGCTTCATATGTGCATGTCGGACACAAAAACAAACACTGGAACTAACATTGCATAAAAGCACATTACAAATTTGACATGACACTATATATTTAATGTTTGTTAATTTACTTTTACTTTTAAAAATAGCTAAATATTTCAACTTGAATAAATAGCAATGGTGATGTCAACATGGCCTCTCAATGATGTGTGTGAAGAAGTGTCAGGATGGAGGACAATATGAAGGGAAGAGAGTAAAGCAAAGTAATGACTGGAGGGTCGCCACTCCAAATCCCCAGATGATCTGAGGAATTTGGATGGGAGAGGAGAACATGTGTTGCCCTTTCCAGTCTACATAACAACAAACCGTTTACCCTTGAACATGACACTTAACCTCAGACTACTCCACTGGAGCTGCTCGTTGTCTGGAAGTAAACAACTGAAGTTGTGCCGAGTGCAAGGATAATGTTGTTCCTCTTGCGTCTATAGATATCTCCAATATTTTTAGTAGAGTAGGAACTCTACATCTACCTCTTACATTTAGCACTTTTCTTTTTCTTCATGTAATAGAGAAAAGGGCAAACGGTGTAACCATTCCTATTCTTTATTGACTGATGATTTTTTTTATTCAATTGTCTGTAATCTGTTGTCAAGTACGGACACCGAAACTGAAAAGTGATAATCCTTCTACGTGAAATACAAACATCTGTGAGAAATCAAACCACTCAGGGAAAGATGGACAAAGTTTGATCTTTTTGTCTTTGTGATTGGGAGCATTATGCACAGTCTACTTGTGTCATGGTGGAGGATTTATGGGCCTGAGATCCAATATTTTAGTTGTCATCACTGTTGGAGGCCACTAATTTGGAACAATTAGTTACACAGTTACACTGTTTTAGTCAATCGACTGTTAGTCTCTGGGAACAATTTGAAAATTGTGTGAGCAGTAACATGTTTATTAGAAAGCCAAAATTTGAATTCATCAACATTGTAATTAATTTGGAATATACTTTTTCCCCGACAATTCAGGCAACCATGGACAGCTTCAGCTCCAAGGACATGGCCTTAAAGGCACAGAAGAAGATCCTCAGCAGCATGGCCACCAAAAGCTCGGTGCAAATGTTCATTGACGACACCTCTAGTGAGATCTTGGATGAACTCTACCACGTCTCCAAAGAGTACTTGGGTAATAAAAGTGAGGCCCAAAAGGTGATCAAAAACCTGGTCAAGATTGCCGTGAAGATTGGTGTGCTGTTCAGAAACAACCGTTTCAGCACAGAAGAGCTGGTAGTGGCCCAAGAGTTTAAGAAGAAGTTGCACCATGGGGCCATGACGGCCATCAGCTTCTATGAGGTACATTTCCACATATCAGGATATAGTATTTCTTTTTTATTATTATTATTCAGGAGTCAACTTGTATTGTATGTGGCTCAAAACTGCTATGAAGATTTTTTTAGTTCAGCTACACACTCAATGACATTAATTTAACTTTAATCTAGTGTCCACCTTTGCTTTCATAACATATTACAGAACGTGAACACAGTAGGTCTGTATTGAACTCTGATTTTATATTTACGTCAAACTGACAGCTGCGGGAAAGGTTGTCATTACTAGATAAAAATGCTTTACCTCTATAAACTGTATGCAGTTATATTTAATTTTTATTTTTTTTGATACAGGACTTCATTAGTTCATAATACATGAGTTTGCTTCTGGACTTTGCTCATGTATTAACAGACAAGATAAGGTAAGATATCACACTCTAGTCAATTTTCTAACATATATGTATCTCCTGACTGATGCAGGTGGACTTCACCTTTGACAAGGCAGTGATGGCAGACCTCCTGACTGGCTGCAGGGATCTGCTGCTGAAGCTGGTCAACACCCACCTGACCCCTAAATCCCACGGTCGCATCAACCACGTCTTCAACCATTACGCCGACCCAGAGCTCCTGACTAAACTGTACGAACCCAGTGGCCCCTTCCGACCCTACCTCACCAAGATCTGCAAAGGACTCAACAAACTGGTAGAGGACGGGACAATATGACACAGAAATAATAAAGTATCAGATAGACACTGGGAGATCAACAGGCAGACTCACCTAAGACTCAGAATTGTTGGACAAAATTGGTCTTACTGCTGTTGAGGACTGGCACTGTAAGACTTGATTTGAGAGCAAAACTGTTGCCCAATGGTGGGCTAATAAGTTGTTTGAGTCATTCCTCAAGTTTTTAATGTTTAGAGACAGTATATAGTGTATAATTGTGATATACTTGTCTCCTAAAACAAAGATCACAGAAACCAGACTTGAATATAAACTGGTTCATACTATATCAGCGGTTTTATTAGTATTTGAAATGTCATCCAATGTTTAATATTTGAGACCTTGAAATGTTTCAATTAGAACTACTGATGTCATGTACTCTGGACAGGAGGAGTTAAAACAGCTGGACAGAATACATAAAGAGAACAGACAGGGAACAATGCTGTAATACAAGACTGCCATCTGGTGGTCAAGATGATGCTTCAGCAGCTCAACATAATGTATCCAGTGAAGCATCCAGAAGACAATGCAGCTAAAAATAAAGCAAATAACCAAACAGTGGACAATTACTCGTACCAACACTTTGTAGTCTCTGCTTCAAAACATGGTTAGAAACATCAAGAAAAAGACTGACTCTTAAATGATGTTGACTGCTTCTATATTAACCCTATAATTGTTTTTTTTTTTTTTGAGAAATGGATCACAGTCGCTGGCTAATATTAAACAGGTGTTATTCTTGGTTTTACATTATAAAGACACCAGATATCATCCTGACGGGACACTCCGCCTCTATATGTCAAATATTGCAATTCAGCAACTAAGTACTAAAATTTCTTCTTGTAACAAGACTTCTTCTTGTAAGCAATAACTGGACAAAAGAAGTCCATTAAGCTCTTAAATTACAGAAAGCTGTTTTTAGAGATCAAGTGAGACTTTCTGCAGTTCCCTTTGTGAGGACCAGGAGAGCACAACCTTGTGCGGACAAACATACATATTCAGACCTGCACAAATGGTATGAAAACATTTTTTAATTAACTATACAAAACTTAATCAAAAACATACCCATACTAAAAAAATTGCTGTAAAAATATATTCTAAAACACATAAACTTTGGCTACATTAGAGATCTAATTATTCAGCAGTAATTGACATACGCATTTCCAAGTCATTTTGTGTTCATAATATTACAGTGAAAATGATTTATATACTTTATATGTGATGACTAAATGTTCTAGTCAGAAAACTGGCCAGCTTTGCATAATCGGGCTGTGAGGTAGCATTACACACAAACCCCTGGCTGACCATATGAACACTCACATGACTAAAGCAACATGTGACTGCAAATTCCCATCTTTAAAATGTCATGCTCCTATTTCCTGCATGTGAAAGCAAGCCAAACACAGCTATAGGCTATATGAAGCTTTTCATAATCTACAGTCTGTCTCAACAAATAAATAACAAGGCTACAAAATGTAATATGTGTAAATATTTTTTTAAACCATCCCATTTTAAGGTCTATTTTAAATGGCAGTATGACAAGACACTTCTTCTCATAATTTCAAGTCCATACAGCAGCTAGGGGATCATCGGGGAGTTTGACAAATATTCCTTTATCTGTAATGCTCCATTATCCTGGAGGTCAAACCCTGTGACATGGAGTTCTGGGAAAGTTTCTTTAATGATCAGAGTGAGAAAGCAGAAACAACACGTCACAGCTCGAAGATCTCATCTTCCCTGTCTCTCAGTTTCTTGGTGAATTTGGTGATAGTGAGGGGTACTGCCCCATGTGCTGCCTGCTGCTGCATTCTGGAAGATGTAAGGACACTCTGAGACCTTGTAAGCGGCCGCCAGTCTGATGTCCTGCTGGTGCAAGCTGCCTCTAGGTCAGCAACCCTGTGAGTAAAAAGAGATGAGGAGATGAGTCTGAAGACTGATAGAATTCAGACAATCAGTCTGCTTTCATCTCTGGTAGTTTTTGGTCATATTTTAAAAGACTGCCTGTTACTATTAGAGAATAAGTCCTGTCTCCTATGAAGTACATTCATAAGCAAATATTATGCATTAACACTTCTACTTTAAATGGCAATATTTAGTGCCGAAATAAGAAGTGGTAAATATGAGAGGGGAGGCCAGAGAGGTGGAGGCCCTCATACCAGAAAACAGCATCAAAATTTATATTATTTCACCATTCATCACAATCTTTTTCTATACCTCACCAAGTGGACCAACCTGAACATACAAAATACATGTCAGTATATATTTTGCAGCTACAATTTCAATGTGAACTTTCTATCCAATGAAAAAAATGTAATCTGGGTGGCATTACATTACCCCAAAAATGTATTTCTATGGTAAAAAAAAAAAATACAGAGGTGTAAAACACAGTAGTGTAAAAAGTGTTGGTTTGTGCGATAGCTGTATGTGTTGTTTGTGCAAACAAAAGCAGAAGACAACACAAAAGCTAAAAGGGCTTGATGCATAATGGAAATTGCACATTGACATTTAGGAAGGTGAAAAAATGTCCGTAACTAGGTGGGTCTTTGGGAGTGACATAAAATTTACAAATGGGGGATGTAGAAATGACCAACACAACAAAAAGGAAGGCTTTAAGACTCTATGTTAATCACACTACAAACATGGAGCATGATCAAAGTCAGTCATACCTTTTCTCTGCTTCCCGGCATCCTTTGACAGCAGCCAGCTTGGACTGGTTTATCAAGCCGTCCAACCTTTTCAAAAAATCCTCTGGAGTAAGGTCTGACGCCCTTTCATTGCCATCATCTTGCTTCATCTGAGAAGACCTTGCTGTGCGCCCATTTTGACCAGAAGCACCGCCAGCACCCTCTTCTGAGTCCTCTTCTGCCAAACCTACACCGTTACTGCAGTCGTCCAAGTCTGACAGCACAGGAATTGACAAGGACTTCTTCAGGAATATTGAGTCATTGGTGTACAGCCTGTTCGCTCTTTTAATTTGCTCCATCTGTAATAGAGGATTACCTTGTGAGCCTTTTGTAAGCTTAATTTAAGGTTGACTAAAGCTAGTCGAACTTAACTCTAAAAAGATGGTTGATGCTTTTTGCTTACTCCCTGAATCATTAGCAGGACAGCACTCCAATTATATTGTTGCACGGAGAGTTTGGGCAGACGCCCTTCCTCAGCGTGCAAACTCAACAAACAATTTAATTCAAGTGCTATTCTGTTTGTGATTTTTTATGGAAGCTTTTGAGGATTCAGCACCCTATTACATATACAGGAGTTGAGCGTGTTCATTCACTATTAACTTTATTTTACTGGAACATCGAGTTGGTAAAATTAAGTTACAGTTCAAAATTGTACAAATAAGTACCATAGCCTGATTTATAAACAAATAACACCAAATAAAGATAACAATGAGAACAATTATTTTACTTTATGAAGTCATAGACATACTGTAAATAATTAAATATGCTCGTTTTGTGCATCCCAATAGGCAAAAGTGATATTTCAGGCAGTTTAAAATGAATTGACTAATAACAGATTCAGTGGTAATAGTTAATAGGCATCTGGTTCATACTTACAGACACTCCGTATTTCAGGGCCAGGCCTTGTAGTGTTTCTCCTGGCTGAATTTTGTGTTCAATGTGTCTCTGGCGAATCGGAGACAGCGGAGACCGGACCAAACTGCCGTAAGACCTCGTTCGGCCCCCGCGGAGCAGGCCGTTCCTACCAGCTGGCAAAGGTGCCCGCTCCCCGGACATGGTCGAGAACCACTTCGCTGGTGTTTTTAATGTTGTTAACCGAGCATACGCTGGTAAATTGTGGTTACCAGCAAATGTTAATATTGTTCACGTCATGGCAATGCAGCTGACTTACCCCAAATTACATGAGTTTTAGTTATCAAACTAGCAGCTTAGTTAGCCTGCGAGCTAGAGATCAACTTAGCGTTAATTAACGTTGACGCTCGCTCTTTTTCTCGCGTGTCAAACTATCTTGTTAGCGTTACCTCTCGAAACTTTGCCACAGCTAGTAACTATTACTTATTTACTTAACTACAAATTTAACCTACCTTATCCCTCAAACAAACACCTGGTGAGTCGTTGTGAAAGTTGTAATGTGTATGTTTCCACGGCAGTCAGCTGTCTGCTCCGGTGCCATATGTTGCCATGGCTGCCGTGTTGAGTGACGAGTCCCATGATTCCTCACAGGCGCTGCGTTCACGACCCTCGGAATAACCAGAACCAATTTGAAGCAGTCTATGACTTGAAAATGACTTGTCAAATCCATTCAGTGGTGGAAAGTAACTAAGTAGATTTACTCAAGTACTGTACTTAAGTACAAGTTTGAGGTACTTGTGCTTTACTTGAGTATTTCCATTTAATGTTACTTTATACTTCCACTCCACTATATTTCAGAGGGAGGATTTTTCATGCAGAACATGCTGTTCCTTGTCTTGACGTTGTAACGGTTATGTGGACTTTCCAAATAAAAAAGTAAAAATCGGTTGCAATTGCCGAATTCTGGCGTTAAAACACAATTCCCCACAGGAAAAGTTGGGCTGAACGGTATTTTCAAATAATGACGAAGTTTTTCCCATTTTTCCCTTTGACGGGAAGGCACCATTGCTGTGAGAAAGTAGCTCACACAAAGTCGCGAAGTAGCTAGCTAGTTAGCTAAATCGTTACTGACATTTCTTTTTCAGATTATCATCCATAATAATGTCTTTTAAAAGGGAAGGCGATGACAAGAGTCAGTTGAACATCCTGAAGGTAAATCTTTATTTTATAGTTTATATCTCCTCTTATAGCTGAGATTATGCATGTTGTTGTTGTTGTTAGCATCTTGTTAGCTGACCAGCTACCTGAATGAACGAGTGATGCTTGTTTGGAACTGAATTAACCACTGTCCTGTGGTTTATAAGCCAAAGTTGTTGTCTTTTGTTTCAGAAACGCCGTGTTGCTGATCTTCTGTCTAACTTTATTCCAGAAGATGAAGCAGCACTTATGAGAAATGGAAGGTGAAATTAACTTAAAAACAGATTTTATAACGCCATGTTTGAGTGGACACTCGTGTAACTTGAGGTTGTTAAACACATAAATAATTGATGACATTAAGTTACATTTTACCTGTTTATTTCCTCTGTAGATACACTTGTCTTGTGTGCTCCTACCGGCCTGTGTTTGATACCGTTGACATGCTGATAGTCCACCGAAACGGAAAAAGGCATCTAGAAGGTGACACATTTAATGTTAGGAACTCAAACCAGACTCGACTGGTAGTGAGAGAGTTAGTGTTTGGTTTGTAATCCTAAGATTAATGATATTGTACCTTTCTCAATATGCAGCCTGTCTTGTTGCAGAAAAATGTGTAAAATGTGTCTCTGTATCTGGTATGAGTGTTAAAAGGCTGCTCCAGAGAAGTGGTGTTTAGCAGTATGGAGGATTTAGATCACTCATTTATCTCCAAGCAAAATTATAGTTTTACTATAAAGTATGTGGACTTGGTATCCTGCCATCTGCATTTGTAGAAGTATGAAAAACATACTGACAACCATCAAAATGAACCTACGTTTGCAGTTTACATCACCAGTAATAGCTGATTTTCAGCATTGTTGTTGGGTGTATTTTGACTGTTAAAGGTAATGTGTTCTTTACTATTTATACAAGTACTTTTTCCTGACACAGTTTATTAATATGGGTAAGTTTCAACTGAACCATTATGTCCACAATATTGAAAATTGAATCAATTGAGAAACTGTTTATGCATAAAATAATGAGACAGTCTGTTTTTGGCTAAAATTGACAAATAAATTGAATATCTGACTAATTTAGTCACTTCATCTTAATGGTGCAAAAATCATATTTAAATCCAATATTGCCATAAAGCAATTCTGCTCATTGAGTTGCAACGTTAACCCACAGTGGCATAGTGCTCCAAGAGATATTACAATGATTTGGTATAATGCCAAAATCTCTGAGGTTGACAAATTTATATTGTCTCATGTTTGAAATATCTTCATATCGCCCACTGCTACTATATAGATATGTACATCTTAAAGTAATTATGCATGACTATGAAAATAAACTTTTTTTAATGTTCTATTTTTTCAGGATTAAAAACATTCTATGGCAAGAAAGCACGGCTGAAGAATGAAATAACAAAAAGGCAACATGAAAACTTTGTCCGAGCTGAAGACAGGAGAGAGGTTGGTAAGAATATCGTGATACATGTAGTTGTACAGAAAAGAACAACAGACAGACGTTAGTCAGATAATTCAGCAGAATGAACTTGGTCTTAGTTTGTTGACTCACTGAGGCTGTTGATCCATGTTGTTATCTTGTATCAAAGGCATTGGGCGGTGCCCTTGTGACTACCATATGACTCTGACATTTTACATCCTGCCAACCGTCTGTTGTGGAAAACATACTTTATCATTAAGGGTTTATGTCAGGGAAACAACACTTGACCGAGTACTAATACTAAATGAGTGTTCAGTAGTCTTTGAGACACTTCTACAATTCCACATACAGCTTTTTGTTGTTTATAGGAGCCCTCCAGTTCAGCCCCTTTATTGGAACAAACACGGAAGCTCACCCATCATGCTTTACTGAAGACTGTACCATATAGCAGCTGCCATAGAAAAACCAGGTGAGTGACATGGTGTAAATGTCCACGTATATTTTAAATATTAGAAAAGGAAAAACACTTTTAAAAAATTCTGTCATTCAAGTACAAAAGCTGAAAAAGGACCAGCGAGCATCAGCTCAGATCCCAGTGGGGACGCCTGCAGCAGAACAGCATCTGCACAAGAAAAAGGATGTCGGAAAACTGAAGTTTCTAACAACTTATCACCAAGCAGTTCTAGTAGCTGCACAGCAGGTAAAGTCTGTCACAGGAAATCTTTTATTCAACTTTGTGTTGACAAAGATCCAGGACTGGTCGTGCTTCAAGTGTGGACATATTTTGTCTTCTGTAGCCAGTAAAGAGTCATATCCATCAAAACACATAGAAGGATCTCAGCCTGCAGTGACACAGGAGGCCGAGCCTATAACACCCCAGAGGAGAAGAGAGCTAGAGCATTACCTCAAATTGAAAAGGTACAGAACTGTTTTCTTATTTGACCTGGAACATGGAAATGATGGCTACAGTTGTACGTTCTCACTATTGGATGTCAGTTCAATGTCAATCTCATAATTCTCAGTGCATTTCATCTTGCTTTGTGCTTTTGTAGTGACGGGTGGCTGCAAGACCGGAGCGGCCAGTGGATTAAAGATGAGAATGTGGAGTTTGATTCAGATGAGGAGGAGCCTCCTTCGCTTGCCCCTCCACCTACAAGTCACTGAGAGAACTGAGAAATGTGGGGAAAACACAGATTAACTTGTACCACAGTGGTATATTTAGAGGCCAGAGCGCTGTTTTGAAACGGCTCCATGTGCAAGAACTGTTTGTTTTGTTTTTTTTTTACAGATTTGTATGATTCAGCAACCTTTGACTTTGCTGACTCATTATAAGTTGTAAGAGAATCCTGCTAGTCACCAGTGGTTATCAGTTGCACCTGTTGGTCCTTTTACTGTGCTATTAAATTCACAATTACATGAAAAGTGACTTTTTTTACTCAGAAAATGATTTTTTTGCTTGTATGCTTTTAGATCAAATTCCCATTACTTTAAAGCCACTATGTGTGGACCTTCAAAAATCCTAACACTGACCTCCCACTGATACTATCAGAAAAGACACTTTGCAATGTGTGCCGCTGCTGCTTTCAGCCCATTAAAGAAACACCAATTGGTGTTGTCAAAAATGTGTGCCATCAGAATCATTCAAAGGGTCTAAGGATAGAGGATGTTGTACGCTGGTCAGATTGTTAAAGCGTCCTCAAGCACATTTGTGACATTGGGCTATAATTAAAAATTGACTAGACTTGAAAAAAGAAAAGTTTAATCCTTTTTACACCACGGTTGTGTCCTGATAGCTGAAAGTTATTCATTCTTTTCTAAAAGCCTAGATAATCAAGATAATGTATTTGTATGTCCTACTTGACCCTTTCTGTATTAGTTACTTTCCCACCACAATGTGTCACTCTAACATCCTGTTTCAACAGGAAACATGTTGCACCATGGAAGCAAGATGTCACTGGAATGCTGCTCTCTTGTGACTTTAAACAGTAATACAGACTTGAGCATGTTAACCTCACCAGCGTCAGCGTCGTTATGTCTTGTTCCTCAGGAACAGAAAAGCAGCACTGAAAGCTGAACAAACACTTGACTCTCGTCACCTATAGAAGGGGTGACACTATTTTCATCCCCCTTTGTTTCCTGTCTCGTGCCTTTCAATTTAGTTCCATCACTTCTGTGGTAGGACTAATCCTCAGTCAGCTTAACCATAAATCAGCAGCAGATGGGCAGTATTGGTGCTAATTTGGGTAGTGAAGCCACCGGTTAGCATTCTTCACAGGGTGTTCGTTCAGTGCCTCTTCCAGCAAAGTTGGTATAAATTGGATAACACAGTCAGGGTTAGTGAGAGGGGGCAGAAGGACTTATCATGGGTTACTTTCTGATGACCCTGATAATGTGTCTCTAAAGCAAGCTCACTTCATTATTTTGGGGCTCACTGCGTCACCACCACATGCGGAGGCTCTTGATATGTTGAAGATCTTTCTCACTCGTCATGGAGACTTGGCAGTACGGCATGTAAACACTTATGATGAGAGAAGTACAATCCTTTTTTTAAACCTTTAATATCATATTTGCCCTTACAACATTACAACTTATACAGTCCTCTGATGCAAATATGACAAAAAAAGGAAAATAAAGGAACACAATATGGTAAATACGTCACAGCATGCATGGCACCCAGCATTACAATCCAAAATTACACTTGTGTTTTACTGCCAAACAATGATGTGTAGCCTGCATGACTTTGAACATGACCTTTGAGAAATCTGAGTTCTGTTTATTACTCGGTGGTCATATCAGACTTGACATTAAGTCAGAGCGTTTTAAAGAAATGAAGAAATAAGTTTAAAAAATAAGGCACGCAGGGGAGGCAGGAACCCAAGCAATGCTGTCAAAATCCTCAGAGGTTAGCAGCTGTTTCTGTTCATAAATCTCTGCGGGTGCTCATGGGTGCCCCCCTCTACCCTTCGTTCAACCCTCTTAAAGTTGGTTCTTATATTTGGAACAAAGTAACTCAAGCCCAGTGTACTAGGTTATGTTTCACATCGGGGTTGGGGGGGATAAAAATAGCTCAGGTGCTTGGGGGAAGTCAGAGGATCAGGAGAGACTTTAAGGGATTAAAGTGCTGTGTTTCTTGACATGGAGAGTTCATCCCTAAAATGCTGCAGTATACATCAGTCTTGGGAAAAATCATCATTTATTGTTTATTATTCACTAGATAGAGTATCTGGATAAAATACAGATTAATAATGGTGAAGAATTCAGAGTTCACCTGTTCTGGGTTGTGAGCTTCTGCTAAACAATTATGTCTAGTTTCAGCAGCAGATACTGAAATGAGCTGCTTTGGTTAAGAATAATACTCATATATCCAATATAAAATACTCATGTCAAAATAAGGTGTAGAAACAATAAAATTAAACTTGCCAAACATTTACAAAAAATATTTGAATATATATTTTATTTAAAGTATTTACAGATTGTTTTCTTCCCACAGATAGCACCATATTGAAAATGTTTTCATGAATGAAAAGGGTTTTGTTTGGGATGATTTTAGGCGATGCACAAACTAAAAGCACAAAAAAAGACACTTCACATTTTGCTTGTGACCTATACATGCCTTTATGATGAATTCAGCAGTCTACACAAAGCTGGCTGCGGGAAATGAAATGAAATGAAATGAAATGGATGTTTGGCAGTTCATTCAGCTCTTGTGCGCCACACTGACAAGCTAGCACAAGGTTGTCGATGGCAGTCTGTTTGCAGGCTCCAAGCGGTTGTAGGAGTTGTTCTTCTGTTCGCTCTTTGTTGCTTTCATCTTAATCTCTGCTGGCGAACTGCAGAGAGAAGAAAGATCAGATGAAATAAATATTTACTCCTTTCTTTCCAGAACTCTACACGCACATTAAAAATGATTTTCTGAGCAGGCAGGAAGATCGTTTCTCACTCATGTCGTTGTTTCGTGTGATGGCCATGGCGGCTCTGGCTCGGGGACCCTGCTGGGTGAAGTGATAGCCGAACTTGAGGATGCTGGAGTTGTTCTCCAACATAGAGGCGATCTCCATCTCGACTGAGTCTCCCAACTTCTGCCTCTGTATAATATAATGTATAATTGTAACATTTTTCAAGATGAAAGTGATGATTTTTTGTCTTGAGTGCATGCTCATAATGCGATTACACCTCAAAATACATTAAATCTGACATATTTATTATTTATATGTCACTACGTTAATCATTGTGCAGAATGTTGTAAGTTGTAATTTTGTATTTCAGACCTGGTTGTCGATCTTGAGCTCCACCAGTGTGGCATTGTTGGCCATAGCCTTGATGATCGCCATCATGCCGTCTGAAGTGATGAAGTTGGACTCGATATTAAGACTCTGCAAGCTGGTGTTCTCCTGCAGCATCTCAGCACATGCCTGACACACACACGACAACAAAATTAATTTATCTACATCCACCTCCTACCCTTATGTCTCCACAGCACTCCACAGTACTGTCAATGCCGTGCTCAATGCTAGTACATATAAAGAAAATATAGGCTATAGAGAGCAAAACAGTATTTTTTTGGCTGTCGTACAAATTGATGTACTCACGTAGGCCACAGGGTCGTTGCTACGGGTCGCGGCGATGCTAAGAGACTCCACGAGAGAGTTTCCCTTCATCGCCTCAAAGATCTCTTTCAGTGTTGGGATGGGAATGTCCTGCAACACAAACAGAAGGACTTCACCTTTACGAGCTTTGGTTCTCAACCAAGTGTGGCTGAGGCTCACAGATCTGTAGGTTTTACCAATCAACTGATCACTACAGCAGCTTATTTCAGTGATTAACCCCTTTACTCTTTTTAAATATTTGTTCATCAGGAAAAAATGTCGGCTAGTGTAGTGTTGTCATGGCACGTGATCGTCACTTTCAGAGCTTGTGAAAGGAAAAAAGTAAAACTGTGGGTCTAAAAAGCGATTTGGGAGCTTTGAGTTCAGGTGCATGGTTCACTTCAATGCAAAAGCTGATATTTCTGATGAGTTGAAGTGACACACTGGTCATTTGATCCTTTACAGAAACATGTTAACAGATATCAGGCTGACCTTGATGTTGTTGAGGTTGACTTCAGTCAAGCTGCTGTCGTTATTGAGGATTCTCTCCAAGGTTTCCTCCACATTGGTGGTGTTGGGCGGCTCATCGGGGAAGATCTTGAATGGATCTGCTTTCACTACACCTAAAGAAAACAGCATACCAGCTTAGGCTACAGTATATCTAAATGTTTTTTCATGGATCATGATCGGCCTGCAATCGAGTTTAACAATTAAAAGGCCTCATTCCAAATTATAAAATACTGAACAAAGAGGAGGGAACTTTAAGACAACTTCCTTCACTGAAATGACACATTCATAAGGTCAAAGATAAGACAAACGTTAAGTAAAGTAAAATAAGCAAAATGATGATTGAAATAAGGAAATTTTCTGATCAAAGAATAAGTAAACAAGATAAAGAATCTGACCAGAGGTTAACTTTTTAACTTATCATCTTATCAGTTTCAATAGTAGATCATAAAATATGGTTTCTGAAACTGTCATACGTACTGTTGATGCCCTCTGTGTTGGCGATGGTTCCTGTGGTGCCCAAAGCGTCGTAGTACTGCTTGTTGCTCATCAGGGTGTACATTCCAAGGATAGCTGCAAGTACAAGAAAAACAGTCACTATGAAGGCGAGATAAAAATATCTGTGATATTTGAGTAAAATTATAATGTATGTCCTGGGTTGTGCTCTTAATTGTCATGTTTGTTTTTCCAATCTGTGCTGTTGCTGTGCGGCAGCACCGATGTATCACCATGACAAATGCATCTCCACTTTGAAGAATAACATTTTTACACTTAAACCCAGAATGAATGAGTGAATATTTTCCACTGAACTAGTGATGTTGAGTTTTCTCCTGTTTTTTCTGTTTATGACCAGGAGGAGGCAGACCTGCTGATTCTTGTTATGCTCTTGTTGTAACCCGCCAGCACCAAACTGTGTCACACACCAACTGCTGTGACAGCCTCCCCTCCCCTCCACCTTCCCACCCACCAGCCTCCTGACCCGGTGTGGGGAACCATGGGAAGGGCCTTGTGAGGAGAGGGAGGCCAGTGAGACAGCTGCCTGCTCAGATGGGCGTTACTGGCCATGAACACCCCCGCGTCATCCGGTTTGGCCCTGAGAATAACCCACGGTAGCTTAACAGCACAAACTAGACTGCAGATAACTAGAAAGCCCAATATAGCAACGTGTTAATATATTGACTAAAACGTGAAAATTAAGTCTTCACAGTGACTTAACTCTCTCTCTGGCCTCATGGAGCAGGTCGGCCAAGCTATTCATCCCCTTTTAGTCTGTTTGCCAAAAAGCCCAAACAAAAGACTGACACAGGCTAACTGAGGTTTAATCCTCATCTGGACTATGTCCAGGCTTACAACTGCGGTCTCTTTGACAGGCTGATGGAGCCGGACAAACAGGCTCCCCTGCTCTGCCTTTCCGGATGCCTGCCTGCCTGTTTGGCTTGTCAGAGGAGTGTGGCCGGGTTTTCAGGGTGGTCAAAGGATCACACTCAATAAAGAAAACATGTTTTATAATTCAATTGAACCTCAATTATAATGTCATTAGCATTTATTCAGCATAACGAGCATACACATGTAGAAGCTGTCGTAACAGTTATGGCTTTCAGGTGAACCAGTAAGTCTGCCTGATACAGTTACTGTAACTTAAAGGATATGGATGGACTATGGGTCATTCTAACTTCGCACTCACCACCTCCATTGTGGAGATTTGGGAAATACAGACTTTGTAAATAAACTTCAATGTTAAAGAAATAATTTCAGATGCAAGACAGACATTAGCCCGCTGGATTAGAGATATATTTGGGAAAATGTACTTTAATTACCATAATTATGATGTAATTGTGTCAGAATTAGTCAAATGGCAAATTTTCATATACAGTCCCTGGGCAGACAACACCCTGTAATGTAATTTAATGTTTGCTTGTGATCAAGGAATTATTCTACTATAATTAGTACTACTTTAAGGTCAGTTCAAGTACATGAATAAAATGTCAAATCTACACCTCCTGTATTGATTAAATGACATTTTCAATAAAGAACAATTTCCAAAAGACTCCAAACAAGATGCTTCTCTCATCACACTGTTGAGTCTAAGCCTCAGCAAAATGATTTTCAGCTTCAGGACACATGAAAAGCTGTGGCCTTTCTCTCTGTGAACATAGTTGCTGCCCTTGTCTGTTTCAAACAGATACTGTATCTTTGCCCCCTCCATCCCCATGTCCACTCCACCCTTCCTTTGGTGGCCTCAGGCCAGGCTTATTTATTTTTGTGTTGCTGAGCGTGGGGAATTGGAGCCCATCGCATGTTTGGCCATGTCTGTTAGCCTGGGACTACTGAGCTGTCTCAGAGTTCAGGGAAACAATGTGAAGCTAACAGCAGAACTGTATAACTTCTGTAAATTAGAACTATCTGGGTCAGAGTCACTGTGATGAAAACACTGAAGTCACACTACGCTGTGGGTATCATGATGGGTTAATAAGCACCTGTTGCTGGGAAGCAGCATGAAGACAAACAGATGACATGAAGAATAGTCAGTTAAATCCAAGTGTCACAGTGAAACCTGGTCTTCAACACAGCTTGAACATCACTGTTAGATCACTGATGGCCATTGTGGAAGTGGGTCACCCTGGTGGGGTATGTGCAGACTTTGACACTAGACAACTGCTAACTGCTACCTGCCGCTGTTACTAACATGCCAAAGGAAAAACCGCACTGGGGAAGCTAACAGAAGTTATTTTGTGAAGACAGGAAGAGAAATTAAGGCGTCCTTGTTGGTGGCATTCTCTCTCTCTCTCCATGAGCTGGTGTGATGGAGGCACGACCAACGTTTGTGGCGGCTTCTCCTAGTTCCGAGTATGCAGTGTCTTTATACATGTCTACGTCTACGTCTGTGTCATCGTGTGGAGTGCAAGGGACTTTCTGCTACGAGAAATAGTGGCTGGAAGAGCTAAATGTGCTGAGCAAGCTTGGTCTGCTACGCCCAGTGGGCCTAAAGGAGACCACAGCCTTGCCTGGAGCCGCGCCGGAGAGGAAACATCGAAAGCGGTGCGACAGGACGCGGAAGCGGGGCAAGCTAGGGCTAAATGCTAACCCATACAAACCAGCAGTTCCAACAATCATGCTGGCTAATGATCAAGCAAATTGGACTCATCACCCATCAGTTTTCCCCAATCAATTAATTTTAAGAGAATTTTTAGATTAATCTCAAAGAGTGGTTCCCAAACTTTTTCTATCATGTACCCCTTCACGCCCATCCAATATAAATTAACGGCATCTCTATCAACACAAAATAATATTGAGGAAACTTCTAACAAAAGGAGTCAAATACGAATTGAATGAAATAACATTAGTTTGTCATTAGTTTCTGTTGTGCAAATTAACAGTTTTTACACACAATAGACACAATGCTTCTCTGCTATATTGACAGTGAACTGAAAGCAAGATATGCGCTTATTGATATTTCAGATTTGACTAATGTCGCATGATGAAGATCACCAGTTTTTCTTTTCTTGTACTTAAATGTCTGTTTGCTCACTCTTATTTCTTTATCGTTCACAGATCACAGACCGACACACATTTTGGTCATAGTGGGAAAAGCACATGTGAAACTAATAACATTAATGGTTTCTCCAGTGCAGTGCAGCAATTCATTACGTTATTACTTACACTTGGGGCACTGAGTGAACCTGAAAAAGATGAATGACTAGATGAATGGGGAACTACTGCTGCTGCTATTACTTTTACTAATAGTAATGGTGGTTGTCTAACCTGCGATATCACACATCTCTGCGTCAGTGGCGTTTTTCAGAGCCTCCTCCAACTCCGGCTCCAATAGCACCTGCTCATGCTCAGGGATCTCTGCTTTCTTGGCCACAAAGGTTTTTCCTGGAGATAGAAATAAAGAACAGATGAGTAAAGAGATGAAAACAGGGCAAAACAGACAGAGGGACAATCAGAAATGAGACAGGAAGGGGGAGAAGTTTTGTTGTAAACAGATGAAAACAAATAGAAAGAAAAAGAGAGGAGAAAGGATTTAGTTTGTTGTTCCAGTATTTAAAAAAAGTAATTTTGCAGTGGTGATTTACATTTCTGATGTCTGTGGGTATTTATGTGTAATCTGCAAACCAAAATGTCCCAAAGTGACATCTGACAAAGAATTAAAGATCTTAATGGGGTTTCTGAAAGCTGAAAGCCATAAATTTGTCTCTGTTTTGGTAAAAGCTCTGTTCAGATCATGTTTCCCAAAACACAAGTAAGCCAGGGCTTATCATGGATTTGTGAACCAAATCTATTAAACTTAGTTTTCCACTGGAGCCAGATTGTGCTTTCTTATCTTTTTTTCTTTGTGCTGTGCTCATTCATCTTCACAATTTTAGTCCTGAAAAACCCTCATTTTAGACAGAACCTACCATTTATTAGATGCGTTGCACAGGAATTGCAGTACAAATATTCTCAATAAAGTCATTTCCTGGACATGCCAGCCTGTGGGACTATGATGGAAATGGCCTCAAAACTCAATGAGCTGCAAAAAACCCTGCACAGATCTGAAGCTAAGAGCCAGTGCAGCTGTTCAGTGGTGCATCGCAGAGTACAATACTGTACAGCTATCTGAGGAAGAAGATTTGTAATGTGTAGAGCCCTGTGTGTTATGTGACAGTGTCAGAGTTCTTCTTCCCACCTTTCTTCTCCCCAGTGAAGGGCACCAGGTCTTCCCTGTCCTGGTGCTCCAGGGCCTGCTTCTCCAGATACTGGTTCAGGGCGTCACGGTCGTATGGCCCCGTCGGGCTCTTCTTTGTCTGGTCACGCTGCCGCAAACCAGCTGGCAGCATGGCATTCTGGGAGAACAGGAGGTCAAATGTTATGTTGATGTGGCATTAAAACCGCAGCACATTGTTTAAGTGCTGAGGTGGATTAAATGAGAGTAGAGAAAGTGAGCAAAGTGACTGAATCCTCAAATCCTCACATCTAGATCATTTCATCTATCCCTAAAAGATGGACAACATTTTGGCAATAATTTCTTTGATTACTTGAATTAGTTTTAATTTGGCTGCAACAACCAAATAACAAAGTGCATTTAGATGACTGCAGTTTAAGCTATGCACATAATTGTGAGGTAATTTTTAAACTGTATTTTTTGTTTTTCCTTTTGTTATGTTATATAATGTTATACTGTTAGTTTTGGTTTCTCTCCCAGCTCTCTGTGGCACATAGTTTTCCAAAGTAATCAGACTGGAGGTTTTTTTCTCTACTTTAATCAAGGGACAAATCCCCAAAAAGTCTGAATGAAGGTGAAATTTTCTTTAAATTTATGTGAAGCATGAACTGTTTTCTCCCTTCCAGCGCGGGTATAAAACGCTTGCTTCCAGCATGAAGTATCCCACAATGCACAGCAACCACAGCAACATTACACACATAGTTCACATGCTGTAGGTTCACTTTACAAGAACCTTGGCAACAAATATGCGCGGATTTTTTTCAGTTTCAGAATTAAAAACTGAGACAAAACTAATCACCTGTCACTATTGTGTATGAACATTGATATCTAAGATGTAATTTAAGTTTACAGGACTTCAGTATCTGTTTATTTACATGCTGTACTGTCGACAGGTTGTTGAAAGGAAGAAAGGCCTGAAGCTCTTTCTTTCATTATTTTAATTACAGAAAGTCTGTAGTGGCAACACTTCCTTTTACTGGTTGTAGGGGCCTTTTATTTTTAAACTATGGTCTCTTTTTCCCTGGTTCTCTTGCTGCTCACTTCTTGCACCTTACAAATGTAATCACTGGTGGGCTTACAGAAAGGAAGACATCATTGCAAGAAAGTCTAACTGACACTTCTTGTTTTTGATGTTCTGTATCCTGCAGGTTTTCGCTCCTCGGACAGTTAACAAGCTACACCTGGTATCAAGTAGCTGCAGACCTGACTGATTGACCACCTGGAGGAACAAAAACTTGCAGGACTTAAGGACCTCATGCATCAGATCTTACCACTAAGACCTTGTGGTATTAGAGAAAATGATCACGAAACAACTGCCTGGCAGGTTAAGACTAATCGAGCACTCCTCCGTACCTCAGGGTCCATCTCCTGCAGCTCATACTCCAGCTGATCCAGCTCCTCGGCGCTGAGGCCTTTGAGGATGGCATCCTCATCAATGTCCCTGGGGTCCGACATGGCTCCTGAGACTCCGGCTCACATACACACACACTCACTCATACACACTGCTGCACACCCTTGGGTGGAATGGCACTGTGAGAGAGGACAGGGGAGAAAGAGAGGCGGGGTGATTCACTATGAGAATGTTTTTTTGTTTTGTTTTTGGTGTCTTGTGTTCTTGGTGTGACATCCAAAACATGCCTGCTCATTCTGTGCTGTAGGATTGAACTGAATCTGCACCCTACAGCATCCTATTGGATTATTTAGTTTTACAACATATCCGTATTGTATTATATTGTATTATATTGTATTGTTACATACAGTATTTTATCGTATTGTACGGTATTGTTTCGTATTGTATCATATTGTTTCATTTAATATTGTATCACAGTTGTTTCTTATTGTACTGTATATCACATCATAATCATCATTGCATTGTTCCCTATGTTTAATGTACAGCATCGTACTGTACCATATCATACAGTATAAACTATCATGTTAATATCATATTATATCATGTTGTATATCATATCATATAAAGTTTTTATCGTGTCATAAACAGATAAAGGTTGAGCCTCTGTTTAGGCCCTAACTGCTGCTGCTAAGACACAGTGCTAGGAAATTTCTATTAAACAGATAACACAGCAGGTGGTTAACATGAAACCTCTGATTAGAATATTCAATACCCAAACCTTTTTTTTAATGCACACTCAATGATATTTTACATGGGGACCCCCTGGAATCCTGTCAAGGACCACTGGGGGTCCCTGACCGTGAACCACAACAGTTTTACTGAGCTTATCGGCTGCCCTATCCAGAGCGCTTCAGCAATGTGGTGATGATAATAATAGATGCATTTCCAATAATACATCTGCAAAACCCAAATGTGCTGCAGCAGCTTCCAGATCACATGCTTACATGAGCCTTATTTTCATCTTAAAACACACAAGAGGTGAACAACTACGCCCTGATGCCCTGCAGTTTGAAAGGAGAAGAGACAAAGAAGTGAAGAAAGTGAAGGAGAGAGAGAGAGAGAGAGCAAGGTCTTTGTAACTCTAAACCCTTAGCTCACCACACAGCAACTAAGAATAGCAGAATGAGAGAAGAGGAGGGTGAAAAGTGCAATCCCTTATTTATCATTGACGGACACTCGTTCATACAGTAGTGGAACCACCCAAAAAGTATCTGCACCCAGTGATGAAAAGCCACAAACACAGTGACAAACACAAAAACAGTCTCTTCATACAGCAAAGAGCAACGAGTTCAAACTACACTGCAGGGCCCTCAAACTAGGAAATACCACAACGATAGCATACATATACCTCTGGGTCAAAGTATGAGTAATGCAGCTATCAGGTTTGAGGTCCAATGTTTTCAATTTCAGTCCAAATTTCATCCCAACTTGGCCAGAGAAGAAAACCCATCACAGTCCGGGTCAGAATGCGGTTTCATGCAGCCAATCAGCTTGTATAATGTCAGTAACAGTTAACATCTGTGATCTGTGATGGCAACAAGAGTTCAAGAATTTTACAGAACATGGCTTTCTGCATCAGTATATAATCACACGTATACTGGATTAATTAAAGGGATTTGGAGTCATTTTTAAAAAGTAGGAATTCCATCAATACAACTTTTCTCCAACTACATAAATGTTTGTTACCCCCTACAACAAGATAAATACTAATATCTTCAAACTGGATTTAGCATTGAGGAGGCAATTCCCAAAAAAGAGGAGTGAGCAATTTTTCATTAGGACAGAAAGCCCAGAAAAATGTCTCATGAAATAGTAATATACGGCTGTCTTAAAGCTACTGAAAACCTTCCAAAATATTGGAATTTCCTCTTCAACAGAATTGACTTTGTGCTGTTCCAGTGATTCTGCACAGTAGAGTTATGGATGTTTGTGAACATAAATAAAGTCTCTAAGCTAGATATGAGAGCCTGACTTAGAGGCCGGCAATGTGAGTCAGAAGTTTTGTTTGAGATTTTCCATTCAAATTAATTGAATTTGAATGTAGGTCTTCCAGATGTGAATCAGAACTACAACCTGTCTCTCTGCTGTACAATATAACACAGATAACTTATTTATATTCTATTTTAGGGTGGATTTTTACATGAATGCTGCTTTGTTGTTTACCTTTTGTTTTTAAGTTTTATACAGAGCAAATTTCAGTATCTGATATAGTAATCAAGGAGTCACTGGTATGAAAAACCCTGCAGGTACACTATGGTCAAATTTCTGTTAAGGTCAAGTAAATTCTACTATAGTCCTTCAAATGTAAAACTGAATGTAAAGTAAACACGTGTTGTTACTTTGTGTTTGTGGTGTCAACAGATCAAGTTCTTGTACACTTGACTTATACAGTAGAGCATACAGTAAAGTCCTGATGTACCACAACCAAATGATCAGGTTTCCTTGACAACAGTACAAAAGCTCGGTCGCCATGGAAATGGAGTTCCAAAATGATTCCAGGACCTATAATGACCCTGCAACTAATGAATGTTATCAGACATGCTAGGCTTGGACACACACACACACACACACACACACACAGAATGTAGACACTCCCCGTGATTGTCTGTACTCACATGCTTACACATCATATGACTGGTGAAACAATACCTGCCATGAATCAATGAAACACACGACAACTTTGTATGTGTGCGTATATTTCAGATGTGCAGTATTTTTCTCTGAGCCTAAAATCTTGACACGTGTACTGTGAATTTATATCAGAGAAACACTTTTAAAGAGGACATATGCACATTTACGGGTCTGTATTTTTATTGTAGGGCTCTGCTGGAATATCTTTCATCCTTATTTACAGTTCAAAAAACTCCTTATTTATCTTATACTGACCCTTTATGTATTTTTTAGCTCCTGTCTCTTTAAGGCCCCCCTCCCGGTGAGCCCGCTCTGTTCTGATTGGTTAGCTTCAGGAAACTTCCGCCAGCTCCAGAGGCTACGTAAACAAACAATAGTAGTCAGATTTCACTTCTTTTTTCTCTTTCTTTACTTTAAAATAAACTTCTCAAATACATCTAGACATGTTCAACCCCAAATCTGATCTGAAATATGCGAGTGGACAACATGAACAACCTCAGCAACAAAGACTACAGAGTGGACAACCATTCGTGGGCATGCGTGAACGATCTGATGTCAGTTCGATGGGGACATAGAGGTAACTTTGATTTGAAGGTGGCATTTTACATACGGTCACTTCAAGAACTTTGACCATGTTTAACAATTCTCGTCCACTTTTCATGATTTTCTAGACAGTTTATTTGTTAGAAATAAATTATAATGAGATGCTCAACTCTTCCTATCCAGTACAGTAGTAAATACCAACTCTTGATAAGGATATGGACACAAAAGGGCAGCATCATGTTTCAGCTTTCAGCAACACACTGATTTAAATTCTAAACATCTTTGGTCACATTAGCAGAGAGAAAAGTATTCCTGCATCAGGGCTCCTTTTAACTTTATTTGCTGGAATGCAGTTCAAACAGTAAACCAATATGAACCACAGAAGTGCAAAGCTTGGCAGAGATAAAAAGAGAATGCAAACCCCTTATTTAACTACAGTAAGAACTAAAACTATAAAAACACCTGTTAAAACATGTTCCTTCATGCCTAGCAGCTTCCCATCTGCGCTGTGTGGCTCTAATGCATAAAGCTGATGACACAAACACGGGATCACAGAGTTGAGGAAGATGGTGGAGATTTAAAGGATGAGGGGAAGTTGAAAACACACTACCTCAGCGCGTCATATGACATGCGTCAAGTCTCGCCCCTAGCACCAATAGGAAGCATTGAGCTGCAGTGTGTTAATATAGTAGTTACCTAGATGTCACTCCAGTTCTGTGAGTACAGCGCGTGACAACAAAATGCCATGAGTGAGTTGTAGGGGTGTAACGGTACGTGCATTCGTCCCAAACCGTCATGGTGTGGACGTTATGGTTCAGTGCATGCAGTCATATGAAGAATATGCTCCAAACAATTACTGTCAAAATAGTTTAATAATCCACTTACTTCAACGTGTGGAACAATAATTCTAGAGTCCGAGTCCTACCTGGAACGTTTTGGCAACGCACCACTTAGCTGTAGCATGCCTACATCCATGTAATAGTTAAAACTACAGTGAAAAGCAAGCAACAAACTAGTAAATAATGTTTAATTGCACCAACTTTGTATTGAAGTACAGAACAGCTTTTTCTCTGGAAAAAAAATGCATTTTTTCAGGGGCGACGACGCTGAAAATAGGACAGTGGTGTGACGCGTTGCGGGGCAGCATGTTGACACGCACCTAGCTGCCGCTGGTGTGGGGGTTGTACATGGAAAATAATAGTGGCGGGTGTTTTGACACGTGCCGTTTGGTGGCGGTGTGTTTTGGCCTGAAGGAGGCTGCAGCTCAAAAGACAAGGTGGAGGATAAATCTACGTAGACTCAATTCACTTTTTGTTTGGGATAAAAGGTTTTACAACCGTTTTCAAGCTGAATGACTCTTAAGCTGAAAACACACCGCCACCGCAGTGCTGCAATTAAGCTAGCCTAATTGGTACTCACCTGTTGCCAAAAACCTCAAAGTGACATGAGTCGCTCCCTGGAGAGATGCAGTCCCTGTAATTAGTATTTTAATGTTTTATAAGTGGTGTAACCTTTTCCAACAGCCTGTAGTACTGCTCTGGTGTGAATCAAGAGAAGATTACAAAACAAGATCTGTCTTCATTTTCCAGCTCACGACAAAGATGAAAAGCTCCCTTGTGTTGTCTTCTTAATAACCACTGCTTGCTCCAGATTTCCCTCCGATATTTCTTGCGTGTTTGAAGATGTCTTGCAACTTTTAAACACGATAGTACAAGGAGTGTTTTTGAATTACAGTTATAAAGTCTTGCGTTACTGCCGAACACTGGTTGTCAAGCATACATTATATTTTTACAAGGTTATTTTGAAGTGGCATCAGTTGAATTGTGATCATCTTCAGAGCGTAGTTTTGACATAATAAACAATAACAAATACCTCTTGTGCCTGCAGTCATTTGTGATTTCCAAACTGGTTTCATAAGTGACCTTCAAGAAAGAAGAGACTCTAGTCATATATTATAAGACAAGTTAAAAAAATAACCTTTTTCGATCAGACCAATACTATGTAATTTTGTTTATCTCTATCTCTCTCTTTGTTTATCTTTATCTCTTATCACTGTCAGTATAGTGGAGGTTGAGAGATGCTTTGCTGAAACACAATGTTAGAGATCTTTTATGTTATTATGAGAAGTGTAAGCGAAGGAAAAAGGCATCACCTGCAAAAGTCTCGCGCTGCTGCTTGCTCTGCAAAGCGCACACGAGCAACAAGATGCTGGCTGCAAATCACTTAACGGCCACCGGTGTCACTAATGAGAAGGAATTTCTGATTCTTACATATAGAACCTTTAAAGACCAGTCTTTGAAGAGGCATAAGAAGTGATCACAACCCGGTTCTCTGTCCAATTTGCCTGCAGTCGAGCCTTTGAGCCTTATTGTTCATTTAAATACATGGCTGTTTTCTGACACTTGAGCTTACATTGAGGGCTACAGACTGCATATCAGCCTGCCAGTTAAAGACCTGAAGAACATAATACTTATACACAGTTTTATCAAATCATGTTGTCTTTGATTTTGGGGTTCTATGAAATTATATTTCGTGTTTTAGTATTTTACAGAGAAGTTCAAATTAAATCAATATTTTACAGTCCTGGGGAATATTTGTTGTCAGCTTTGAAATATAAAATAAGTAAGACATGAACAAATACAAGTACCTTAGCCGATAATACACTCTGGAAAACTGATTAACAGCAAGAGCAAATGTTGTGTTTTCATTTGCTTTGACATTTAATTTGGCACGTTCCAGGAAGCCTCAGACCACACTGGAAACAGACTGGACATTTGTGAATGTGCATCTGTCCCCAACAGTCCCAGTGGGAATTCTATATGAACCAAAACAAGCTGGGAGTGGAGGACGGTGGTGGCTGTCACCTGCCGCCGCCAGCTGGCTCTGAATGCTTCTTTTTCCAGTCAAAATCTCAACTATCTCCTGCACCTTCAGCTGCTGTCTTTATGGGAGCGGGGACATGAGCTGAGCCTGGCTATAAATGTATTCCTAACTTTTATTGGGATTTGATTAATGACAACTTATTGCCTCTCAAGCTATGTTTACTATGTTCAAACTGTAACTGAAAGTATGCTAGTTCCTCACATGTGACACAGGTCTGCTGTCAGGTCTGGCAACAACAAACAAAAACGTTCTGACCTGGAACAAGTTGTACAGCGTCAGAGACATGCTACCTACATGTGACTCCTTAACAAATCAGATTAGAATTTCTCATCACTACCCCAACAATGAGCGGATGTTATTCTCCTGAGATAAACGTCATAATCACAACTATCCACGACAGTGAGGCACAAGAAGGGACAGGGAAGCAAACACACAGCTCAGATTTAATGAGGAGCCTCAAGTCATATAAAACCTGAGGGTTAAAGCTGTGATGAAATTAGATGTTTCACAGCTTTCATCGTGTTTCAGCAGCAGCTAACCTTAGTTTCCCAGACTTACTTGTTAGCCAAACTTTTCCATTTACGGTGCGACTGCTTGTCCATAAGGTAGATTTAATGCTATCTTGTGTTATGCATTGGATGTTTCACAGCTTTCGTTGTGTGTTTTGCACCTCATTTGGATATTTGCTCATCCAGGTCTGTGTGAAATGTCTACATTTATGGTAGAAGTGAGTTAACTGGACCCCCTTCAATCATATATGTAAGGATTAGGGCTGTTTTGACATGCATTTTTGACTTACTAAGATCTAGTGTGGCCTTTGTGTTCCAGCAATTTGTTTGTGCATGTAGACTACAAAGTGAAGAAACGTTCTAAATAATATAATATATGACGTGTCCCTATTTGACAGGTGTGGGACCGCCATTGGTTGGCTGATGCATAAACTCACCCAAGATAACCTGGAAACAGCCAGGGGGGAAACTAGCAGCTGGTAAACAGAGAGTAGAGTAGGTTGTTTTGGCTGCAGCATATTTGATTTGAAATGAAACAATGACTGAAATGAAAGCGCTGACTTGGTTTTAAGTAGTGTTATTGTGTTTACAGCCACACTGGGTGAACAGTGAAGCAACTGAAGCCCCCTTTTTTAGGTGGTCTGCCAATTTTAGGACAATGCAGGAGGAGGACGATCCTAAATGTACAGCAAATGCAGCCAGGGAGTTTTTTATGACCCAGCAGTGGGATGTTCTCCACTGGCATTGGCATTCACCTGACCTCAATCCAGCTGAGCAGCTGTGTCACTCCCCGAAAATCAGACCAAAGGCTAAAGTCCAGTTTCCAGTTCGGGTCTGGCGTAGAATCACCAGAGGAGATATAAGTGTCCTCTGGGATCACAGAGTTCAGTCAATGACTGAAAACAGTTTGACACCAAATGAAAATAAATTTAATTGGATTTAAACACTGTCTTTTAATTAACAGGATGATTAGACAAAATGGTTAATCTTTGTACAGTTGATGTACTATTATTGTGTGTATTAATTCTTCATCATCTTGTCATATGACCTCTGTCTTCTTTAAAATAAATAAAAGCTATACTCTCTCTTTGTGCTGAAATTTTCATCCACGTTTTCCTGCTAACGGCCTTCTGACACTTTATCGGCTCACATAACAGTCACTACTTTAGTGTTTTGTGACTTCACCATCAAATAGATAGTGAAAAAGTAAATGTCCTGATATAGTTTTATGAAATTTGAGGAATTTTAAACAGTGAATATAATCTGTAAGGCTTAATGCTGTTTCCAAAACTCTGCTTGATTACAAGTCCGTAGGCACGGTTTACAAAACCGCACGTACAGATTTACACATGGATTTTTAAAAGTTTTTCTCAGCTGACCCCAGGGGGGCTCTGTAGAATACTGATAATGGAGTGGCTTTTATTTCACTTAGTGGAGAGTGAGGGATATGTATGTACAAAAACAGACTAGTGAATTTGCAAAAAAATGCAGAAAATGAAGGCCTCCAGTGTGACCAAGAAATAAAGTTTACATTGAGCTTCTTTATAATTTACACTTCCATGTGAGGCCAAGGTTCAGTTGCATTTGATCAAATCTGAGTCTATTGAATCTAATATAAATCCTTTCAAATATATTTTCTAATCTAATTTCTGAAAGTAGGACAAAGGCTCATCGCAAGTTGTCATCCTTTAATCTTTTTTTTTGTCTGAACAACCAAGACGATGAGCCGAACTTTTAAAAATGATAAATAATGTAATATAAAAACTTAAACCAAGCGGCCAGATAGACTATAGAACATTTAGAACATGATTATTGCAGCCATTATTGGTCTTCCATCTGCACCCCTCTGTCGATGGGGTAAAGTTAGAGAATTATTAGATTTCACGGCTCGTGCTTCAGTTTGATTCAGTATGGAGTCATTTGAAGAACATGCTGACAACTTTTTAAATTTTGTAGCAGAGATGGTGGAAGTCTGGGAAAAAGGGGGACTTATTTTGGAGATACATGCAGTAAAACCATGATTTAATGCATGTGAGCTTGTATGGTTTGTATTGTTCTCATCCATTAAACATTAATGGGAAGGAGATTCAGTAACTCCATTTGAAAAGCACTGCATTGAGGCAAGCAACAGGGGAGGATTTACTGAGCGTTTAATAAGTCAAAGACCATTACAAGAGTTTAGATTTCACAGTGACAAAGGTTATACTCTCATAAATGCTCTAAAATGATTTACACTCGGCTCCTGTGCCAGGGCATTTGTTTTAACTGGGGCAGAAAATAAACTTTGAAGTCATTTCTCTTAGTTTTACTGCTCTTTATTTTTTCTTTGGGCAGAGATATATTTCTTCTGTAATAGTAGCAGGGGTGGAGGGGCTTTTTAAATGACCGGACCAAGGCCTCTTTCTGCCACCGACAGCTCAGAAGATTTGTCACCATCCGCAGGTCGCCTTCTCCACGTCTTACCGCCCAAGTGTAACATTCCAAATCAGCCCTCAGCTTAATTTTAGCTTCACAAGTCAGCTACTTCCAGCCGTGTGAATCCTCCCCGGCTTGGGTTCCTTCAGATTTTGTGGGAGCACCATTTTGAGGCCCCTGTGAACACCTTGACTGCACAGGCTTTGCACCAAACGGGAAGTTTATAAGTTTGATTTCATAATATTTTAACAAAAGACAGAGCCAGTGTGCAACTGCTGCAAGCCACTGATGCAAATATTCAAAAGAAGCAGTAAGTGGAAATGTTTTTTAAGAGATACAGAGACATCTTTGTCACAGAAACAACTTTTTTCACATTGTAACAAGGCCACCCACCTTATTTTTTTACCATGAAAAGACAGTTTGATCAATTCAGATATACAAATATCAGGCACTAATGGGTCTTCACTGGAGGGGATGCACAGGCGGAGGGCAAACTTAACCCTCCCGGTCTCCAAACTGTACAGCCCACTGAGACAACATCTCCAAATCCCCTGTGACGAATTAACTGCACAGCGATGGACAGCTATTTGAAGGCTTAACCCCTCCACATACCATACTGATAGCTTCATTTGAGTGACAGTATTTAATTTTTTGGCTGACCCTCTGCAGAAGCTGCAGCTGGGAAAAACCTTCCACAGCCTTCCACAAAGTGACATAAATTGATAGTTTCAGCCTGAAAAGTTCAGTATTAAGTCACCAAACTTCTGCACAGAAAAGATTTGACTTTTGGACCACATGTCCCACATTCATCCTGCAGCTTTTGTCCAATTCCACAAAGCCAGAATCTCACAAGAAGCTCTGGCTTGAAGAAATGAAGCCCCCCAAACAGGCAACCCAGAGGGAAAGATTAAAGTGTGGATCAGCCCCAGCATGCCGGTAAGATCCCCCCAAAACACACACACAGAGTGACAGAGAAAGAAGGAAGCAGCCTCGCACCTACCTTCACAGAAGCACAGTGCTGAAGCCCCTCGGCAAGGCAGAGCCTGCAGTTAGAAACCAGAAAGAGTTGTTTCTCTCCCCCCCCCTCCTCTCTCTCTCTCTCTCTCTCTCTCTCTCCCTCTCTCTCTCTCTCTCTGTCAGGCTTCAGAGCTGCTATGCTGAGACAGGCATACAGACGGCACTTTGAGATGTCAGCATTTTATTATTTTGGCTGTGAGAGACTGGAGGGGGGGTGGTAGAGTCACATAGAGAGAGAGGGGAACGAGAAGTGGAGCATGAACTCGTATGCTCATCAGTCATTCAATTAAAACTTAGTGAAGTCAGACCCAAAGAGACGGGCTGACACCTAGTGGTTTTACCTGAGTTGCACCATAGGATTGAGACACTTTTTAACTTCTCTGCACAAGTGTGATTCCCTTCTCTTCAAAGTTTTTTTTTTTTTAGGTTTCTTTCACTCTCATGCTAAGAGAGGCAATTCAACATTTTGGGAACAAGAGTTAAATAAGAACAATGCTACCATATTTGTGCGCTAACTTTTTTACATTTTGGTTTATTGGATAGATTAAGCAAACAAGATATAATGTGTTAGTGAGCTTTATAGGTGCCGTTTCCCCGTGCTTTCAGTCTTTATGCTAAGCTAAGCTAAAAGGCTGCTGGCTGTAGCTTCATATTTACCATACAGACATTAAAGTGGCAACAATATTCTCATCTAACTCTCGGCAAAAAAGTGAATAAGTGTATTTCCCAAAATGTCAAACTATTTCCTTTAAGTAAAAGTTGATTTATGTTGCATGTTTCTAAAACAGATATCACAACAAGCTTCACAATCAAAGGCTGTTGCAGTAGTATTTTGAGCAACTCTCAGTAGATTTCCACACCAAAGCTGAAGCACTCCCTTTACCTCCGTATTAAAGTCCTGCGAAGAATATTTCCTCTTCTTTCACGTTCAGTTCACAGTCCTGGAGTCGGTTGCACCAGTAAATTCAAACTTAACCTAGTTATAAAGTAAATGTGTTTACTAAATGGGGATTTACACATCACTAAATTAAAATAGGTTGCAAGACACAAACTAGTTCTTATGGAGAGATACTGAATACTTACATCCAATAACTGTCACGTAAATAACGTTAGCTTACAATGAAGAGTAAACGAAGTTTATGTTTGACATATCTGACCTGACACTTGATTGAAATGCTTTTTAATAATTAGGTTATATTAACTGGGAAGTTTTTTTAATTACTTTTTAAACTACTTTTACAAAAACAACGCAGTATACCTCAAATTAGAAACACCAACATCTGTTATAATAGCATAATTGTTAGGTTAGCACACCGTTAGCATATGTCCTTCTCATTCTGGGGATTTGCAATCAATATACTGTTTGCTCCCCGAAAACTGTTATTTTTGGAAGTGATGTTACAGCTCATGATGCGACTTTATATTTATAGTTTATAGTTCATTGCTTTTGATTGGATGGCTACATATATTTCCTAGCATTCAATTTACATATTAGCCTACTAAAGTCTTTACTAGCTAAGACGTTATAGCTATGTTTTAATGGTGCAGTCTTTTTTTATTAGATCACTAGTTTAAAACTAGTAGTTATTAATAAGGAAGGACTTTACACACAAACTTAGTGAGTAATAAGTTTAGCAATAGCTGTCGCAACCTAATCCTGGGTCATAATCAAGTGTGGTATCTATACACTGTCATTTTGGCTAGGTCTTGTAAAAGAGTCGACACTACCAAGACTTCATGGTTAAATAAAGGTTAAATTAATTTTTTAAAAAAGCTTTTAGAATTGTTTTTTCCAGCTTAAAAAGCTCCTAAAATATCCAATTCTTTCTTTCAAAACCAGTTGTCTTAAAACTAATTGTGCTCTTTTTCTTTTTACACCTCTTCCTTCCCTATTAAGTTTCATTTTTTCATCCTTTAATTTTTATTAAGATCCACAATCAGGCCTGGTAATATTTTTTGCTCAATGGTCTACTTTCAAATCTTCTTTTTGTAGGTGCTTTCTGAGTTTCTTCAAGTTCTTCCTCAAGTTCTTCTTTCACTGCTTCCTCTTCCTTGACTTCCTTGTCATTTAATGTTTAACAGTCTTGCTCCACAACCGTGCTTTCAAAGTTTCCCCTCATATATCTCCTCTCTTATCATTTCAGTTTTGAATTCAGTCCTATAAGTTATTAGTTTTATATGTGTATCTCTACTTTCCTCTCTCATAACATCTACAAGTATTTTATTCACCACTTTACAATTCTATTGAGTCTACTCATTTTTTGAGCTTGAGGCACATATACAACTGTCAAATCTCTTATCATATTACAGAAACAAAAGTACTTACAGTAATTCCTAAGCTTGTCCTTTGAGAACTAGCACAGGATGATGAATTCACCTGTGGAAGTAAAATGATTGACTACTTCACCAAAACTTCCATTGTAATTCCCATGTTTTCCCTGAATAACCCTTTGGTAAGAGCATTTTAAGCTGTAGTTTCAAAGTTTTGTTTAAAAAAGTATCCCCTGATTTGTTTGAATCATTTTATATTCCTGTAGATGTACTGTATGCTGTTTACATCTACACAAACCGCTCTCTGCTGCTGCCACCAGATGGCAGCATGTAGACACGGACAATGTAAATACAGCAGCTCTGAAGTTCTTATGAAATCATTGCCCTGAAACAGGCAACTCTGTGTTTTGACTGTACAATGCCCTCCAGTGTTTGGCACTTGGGCTAAACATGAACCAAAGGGCTGCATGAGCAAAACAACACATGCAATGAGCAATAATGAGCTCATTATTGGAGGAATAAATCTATAATTCTGTTAGAATTTTGATCATTTGCAAAGTGATACTGGTTAACTTCTCCTGGTTCTACTCAACAAAATTGTTTCGATTTGTTATGAGAATAATGATGACAGATGTCTGTTTATGTAATAAATTAGAGAATTGTGCAGGAGTACAGTATGTGTTCTGTGGCTTTGATTGCAGATTAGTTTGCTTACGTCCATGACCAAACCCTAAACCATACAAAACAAAAAATGCCATTCATTTCTTTGAGCTCTGACAAATGCTTCAAAGTCGCACTGTGGCATTACAGAAACGCTACCTGACTGCATTCTGCTCCTCCATATCATTCTTTCTGTACATCAGGGATACACATAACAACCACCAACACAGGTGTGGTCGTCCAACACAGCAATCATTCATTTTCGTTTCCTAACAATGGCTGTAATCCACATAATCGGATATGAGTATGAACTGAAAAAAACCTGAGTTCTCACACTGCTGATGTTGTACATGGTGTGATATAAGCACTTATTGTCTCAGTTTTTGCAAGTCTGCACATTCCTTTTCTATCTCCTAATGTCGTCCATTGCACCTGCAGCCTTTGTATGGGAATGATGGGTATTTTCTAAAGGGTTAGTTCACTCAAATCACAAAAAGACATAGAGATGGGTATCAAATTACTGCAAAAGGAAAACCTGAAATGAGTGGGGAAACATAACAAATGCAGATGCCTCAAGGGAATCATTTTCAGTGGTCTGAAACTGATATGAATCATTTAACATGTATTCTCACCATGCAGAAAGTTTCAGTTTTTCCCATTGAGGTTATGAGTCATCTGTGTCTGAGATTTCTGCCTCAATACCAATACAATTAAAAAAAAACTCTAAAAAGCAATGACCTGCACCAGAGAGGCTGCCTCAGTTACCCTGGATAATCCACAGACCTCACGCTGGACAGTTGGAAGTACTTTCCACTGAAAAAGAAAGTCTGCATTAAAAAAAAAACTGTTCGTCAACAGTTTCGTTTGTGAACGGTTTTCATGCTAAAAGTTCCCCAAACCTCACCACGATGAGGTTTGACTTTTAACATGCATATATCTCAAAATGTCAGCATATAAAACTAAAAGCATAAGGGAAAAAATGTTTTTTGTGTGTGTTTGATTTGTGCAAACTGACCTTTTAAACTCTTGATTTCCCCATAAATTTCCTCTTAAATTTTGTGAAACTGTATAAAAACATAACCCACTGCTTGATGTTGAGAGGTTGAATTGTGTCAAAAAGTATATTGTGAGGTGATCTACAATAAAGAAATAAATATTTTGAATGTTATTGTCGGTACAATCAATAAAATCTACATTGTTTTATAGCAGTGGTGTAATTAAAGTGATATTGTGATGAAATATGTTGTTCCTCTTCAAGCTCAGCTTTCTGTTGCTCTCGTGTTTGGTTTGACTCAAAAAAATACTGAATTCAATCCATTTTCTCTTGTTAACATTCAGTCTAAAATAAACACATCAGTAGTTAAAACTTCCAGTAAGTTAACTTAAACTGGAACTTTGTAATAGAAAATGTGTGTGTGTGTGTGTGTGTGTGTGTGTGTGTGTGAGTGTGTGTGCGTGCCTGTATGCATGCATTGTGTTTCCAGTTAATGACTCAGTAACCAAATATGGAGGCGGAAGTGTGAGAGCTGGATTGACAGAAAACTCAACCATTGGGCCTCTGACACAAAAATGAAAGTTAACTTCTATGCTGTTTAGCCCTGCAGAGTCAAGAGTGAGTGATTATGAGTGATTTTTGAGTCATGACTGACCAGAGACTGAGAAAGTCATGAACTAATTTCAGACTGACCATAGACTGGCAACACAGAAAAAACCCCAGATAGAAACAGATCTGCCAGCAACATTAGGTACAGAACTACTACTTCCTGCTTTACTGCAGCTTGTAGAAAGACGCAAGAACCACATTTTCTTTGCTAAAATAAGTGAAATATGAGAATCTGACACGCTGTCAGACCAAAACAAATGACTTGGGAAGGAAACCTGTCAGACCATGTCACAGCTTGAGGGGAAACCAGTGACACCACACATGAAACTGCACTGAGTTATTTTAAAATCTGACTCATCGTTCACATTTGCATTTATCTCATCTCATCTTATCATATCTATTCTTTTATATTTTTTATAGACCCCTTTTCACAGCTGACAGTTGGACTTATATGAGAGAAAGAACAGGTGTCATTGATGATGACATTAATCTGAGAGCAGCAGCTAAATGAAATTCAGACATCATTCATTTTTTTATTTACACCTGTGCTTTTCCTACTGTGACAGGTCAAAATGTTCTCCATCAAAAAGGCTATTTTTAGCCACACTAGCAGCTCTGTAGGTGACAATGTCAGTCTGCCTGTTGATCAACCAGCTGGTCCGCTACTTTGACCCAGACTTAAGCTTAAACTCAAAGTATTGGATGAATTGCCATGAAGTTTTGCACAGACATGTTCCCCAGACAATGAATCCTAATGAATTTGGTGATCTGACTTTTTCTCTAACACCACCATAAGGTTGACATTTGTGGTTCAGAGGAAAATATCTTGCCAGTTGTGAATTTTGCTGCAGATATTTAATGTCCCAGAGAATAAATCTGAATGATTATGGTGATCCCCTGACTTTTAAAACTTTTAATTTCTAATACTTATAGTTTATGACCAAATACCTGCAAAACTATTGACATTCCCATCAGTCCCAGCTGGGCTTGGTGTTTAGTGCTTAGCATATGTTTACATGCTAAACTAAGATGCTGAACCTTATGGTCATGCCAATAAAGCAAATTTACATTTGAATTTTAGAGCGGAGGCAGTGAGTCGGTGTAATGTTATCCCAGTTTAACAGGAAGTCTGCGGGGCTCTCCCTTCGTATTCAAACACAAGAGTCTCTGGGGACGAAACCGGGTCATCAACAAAGACTCTGCTTCTTCTCTCTTCTCCTTTTTTAAAAAACCTTTGATAAATGATCACAAATTTCCACAGTGCTGCTGTTTCCTCATCCCTCTGCTCTGCTCGTGGACACAACTGTGGGCATTGTTTCCTCTCACAAGCACTGTCACACTGGAACCGTCAAACTTAGATGTTGGTCACCTGCTTCCTCATTCACTAAAATGAGGAAATACATAGATGGAATTCTTGTAAAATATGTCATTGTGTGGATCTTTCCAGTATGATTTTATACCACTAGAGGGAGTTAATGGGACATTTGACGTGAGACAAGTGACATTTGCCTCACCAGGAAACAAAGGGTCTTTGTCTCCTAAAGAATGCAGTCCATTCTCCTGCTTCTCCTTTGTGTGTGTGTGTGTGTGTGTGTGTTATGTGCAGCAGTGTGATCACAGCAGTAGAACATTAGTTTGTGTTGACAGCAAACACAGGCCCTGTCCTTTGCTGACTTCACTTCGTGTTTGTGATGTTCCTAGCAGGGAAGTTTTCACCAAACACTGGGTGGATATCAAACAAACCACATAAGAAACATTCCACTGTGTCAGACTGTCTAAGTCTAATTCAACCACAAAGCTGGCCCGAACCTGTCTGTCTGAAGCGTTATATGTCCTGTGGTATGTCTCACAAGGTATTGGCGTTATCCTGTCTGCCAATCAGTACAAACAGTATAAGTCAGTACATCAGTAAAACAATTAAATTAAATGCTGCGACATTATGGAGATTTAATTGTACAGTAGTTTGTTCATCATTCAGGATATCAGGTTATAAAATAATCAGGTTAAATTAAATCTGATGATCAGGACAAGGTGGGGTGGCAGCATATACAGCACATGTTGGAAAGGTCAAATGTGTATTGTATGACAGGATTAGTGACCCTTGTGCTTGTGTCATCACAGTTCAAGCTAGTCTTAAGGTCAGAGACACACGTAAATGTTGTGGTTGAGGTGGTGGGAGCAGTATTCTTAAAGTCTGACTCAAAAATATGTTTTTCTTCTTGGTCCTACAGTTGGATGTTTGAGCTTTACTGTGCAGAATGATGTACATATATGTAGAGTTTGACACTGGAAGGCTGTTTTCACATTTGTCTGCAGAAAGTGGAAATTTTCAATTGATGTGGAAAGAGAAGAATGGACTTTTCAGTGAAGTAGGAGAAATCCTGTGTCCAGCAGTTAAACTTCCAAAATGAAACATACTTGCATATTCAAATATTGTGGATTTTTAAAGAGGGAGAAAAAGTAGATATTTTTGTAAAACGTCGTATTTATACTTTTTTTGTGGAACATAACACACATTATGGTCCCATGCATATCATCTGGAGGGGATCTTTAAGCAAAATTAGTAATACTACAATGTACAAGTACTTCTTGTAATAAGTAATTACAAGAAGTTCTGTATGCAAACTTATACTTAAGTAAAAGTGCAAAGTTTTATCAGTAAAATGTACTTAAAGATAAAGATTTGGCAGCAGTGACATCCTGGAGTCTTGTTGTCACCATGAGGTTGCCATGCAACCAGCAAAAACTCATTTATTTGAACCTTTGGCTAGCTGTTTCCCTCTGCTTCCAGTCTTTATGCTAAGCTAGGCTAATCTGCTGCTATGGCCCTTCTTATGTGACTCTTGGCAAGAAAGCAAATGAGCATATTTCCCAAAAATGTCAAACTATTCCTTTATCAAAAATAAAAGTACTCATTGAGACAGTCATTATCATTAGTTAATGGATTATGACATGTACACGGACATGAAAGCAGCAAGTTGTAGCTTGTCAAGGTGGAACTGAATACTTTTTGCATTCACTAGCCTTTTGTTTCTGTTTCTCACGGTGCTCTGAGGTTTATTACCACACCCCATTCCTGTCATTGTGATCTGTATGATAACATTGCCTGGCCCTCACTGTCTTACTCATTGCTACACACTAATCTACAAAGCCCTTCTGGGTATCTGACGAAATTATTAACTTGAACAAGGCCGGAAATTCCATATAAGTCCACACTGAAGTAGGTAAAATGGCAAACTCCCTAAGACTGGGAAATGCTTTATTATTATTTACACTGAGTGCTGTTCACATTTTTCACACGTTATCCTTCTGATCACATCTCTTTTGTTGATCTTTGTTTACATTATGGCTTGTTAAATTCTCACTTTGTTCTCCAGTAACTGTTATAATAATAAATGTTTTACCTTGTGACACTTTGGATAAAAAAAAAAAAAAAACACTAAATGGCACATTGGCAAAAAATGACCCACAAAGTATTTACTGTGTCAAAGTAAAATAATATATACTTTATATACTGTTGGGTAGATTAATGTATCATATGTTATAAACTGATCATTTGTGTTTGTAAGTAAAATCCTAATCTGCACTAAGCAAATATGCTGTCAAATAAATGTTGTGATGTAAAAAATGTTTCCCTGTAAAATAAATTGGAAATACTCAATTAAGTACTGCAAAGCTGTACATAAATAAAAATAAATGAAGTAAATGTACAGGGTAACTTTTCAGCACTGTTCTTAGAAATAATTCTTGAAGGCAGAGCTGTCCTGGAGCCAGAAATTGAAATTCTGATCACACCCAGTGACACTGTAAGGTGCGGTCATTTGTATGGTTTGTTGCCCCTCAGACAGTACCTACCACACCTGAGAGAGATGACTCTTTGGGGTGTGTCAGTCCTGACCAATAGGTTTCAAAGATTGCAATCAGGGTGTTCTTGATCACTGTCTCAAGTGTAAAATACAGATAGATGACACATTAAAAAGTTAGAACAGCTTCAGTGCTTCTTGCCATATATGCTCCAAGCCTGGAGGGATGAACACTATTCTTCCAAAAGATTTTCTCTCATTTAGTGTTTTGATGGTGGTGGAAAGCGTTGACACACTGCGCAAAAATCTCCAGCTGGATTGAGATCTTTGAAGGTCTTAGGATGTGACTCACAACAGGTGGTGAATGTAGATTTCCAAGGTGTAGCACAACCTTATCAGCTGAATTAAAAACACAATCAGAGTTTAAAGTTTTCACTTCACAAGTGAAACAATGACTTAAACAACTACAAAGATGTGAACATTGCGTAAGTTTTTAATGCATTCACTTGTGACATACATTCACATTTACATATTGCATACATAGACACAAAGTCTAGCACTCTGCATATACAGATAGACACATATTGTATTTATTGCATCTGCTCTCCCCAACAATATTTATCTGTATTGTTCCTGTTAAATAAACTGACAAATAAAAACATAATTTCCCTACTTAAGAAACCAATCAGAGACCCTTTATGCTCTGTATGGACGCATCTGTATTTGTTGTGTTTCTCCGCTCCTCTATTTAGGTTTTTCGTTGAATTTGTCACCTGTCTCTATCAAAATCTTTCTAGTATCAAACACTCAACTCCTGCAGCCTTAAAACATGGCAGTTAAAGGTTAGTAGCTTCAACAGCAGCTGTGTTTAGCTTCACTTCTTGTCCGTTAAAATATATTCCAATAATGACAACTTTTCACAGCTGAAAATCCCTTCTCCACTGTCCGCCCATATGCTTAGTATGGTCCAAACATATTTTCACCAACATGTGTCTAAATACACTGTTTCCCTTTGTTACTCAGCTGTTTATGTGACCAGTGTGTTCAGCCATATTGTGAGTGTTTGGGACATACTGATCATACAGACAGTAGAGAGGTGAATTATGCTGCCAGGACGGTTTGAGAAGTTTTGTTTGAATACTTTCTTTTTCACTGAGAAACCGCTGACACCATTGGAATGACATGAATCCAAACTGACGACAGCCGCTGTTCTGTGTGAGGGATGAAACTACAAACTATTTGGAGCCACCTTTGATTTCTTGTTGGTGGAGTAACCCTTTTAAATTTAAGTGTGCAAAGCCAACAAGGGGTCATAAAAGAAGTTAAATATTACATGAAAGATATTTTACGATTGCATTACGATTGCAAACGGAGCATTTTGTCTCTAAGCTATTTTGGGTGGAGAGTTCAAAACCCGCAGTAGAACAGAGCAGGAGTTTCCAGACAATTATTGTATTATTAAAGCACCTGTAAACACATCAAGAGTCCACCTGGTGAGGGTGTGAGTCTTAAAGGTAAAGGTGATGTAAGTATAATGGAAGAACAGACTCAGCAGGATGGAAAGGATTTCTCAGACATGTTGAGGCATATGTTGCTTCTCGGTGAAGTCTTACTTTGTCACCTTCTCCATTGCCAGTGTTTTGCATTACCAAGGAGCCTGTTAGATGTGTCAGGCTCTCTGTGGTGGATGATGTCACCATGGTGAAACAACAAGAAAGAAAGTTTGTGTTATGACTGAACCTGGATTTTCACCACATTGCCTGTTTGATAAAATGCTTCTTTTTAAATTCAAGCAATCTTTCTTGTCCAGGTGCTGAGTCCAAAAGTTTTTAGCTTCTCAATGACTATTTTTCTTCATTACATTAAGTAAAAGTAAAACATTGTGAACCCAAATTAGCTGGATAGGGCTCCGCCGCTCAGCCTTGCAGCCACTTTTTCCCAGTGGTCACTCGTGGTAAACTTTTTTTGGTGTAAGCGCCAGTTGAGCAATTCTTATTGGACTGAATGGGTGCCGTTTTCGGCCCGGTATCCAGCCCTTATAATTCATCCATGGGTCAGTACTGTTGAGATGGATTGGATGTATTAAGGAGAGGTCGAGATGGCTTGTTATTGGACAACAGTGCAGATTTGCATGTCAGAGCTCACCAAAGTTGAACTTAACCCTAACGCAAAAGATTAGGACAGTGATTCACAGAAATTAGTTGATTACACAACTAAATATTGCCGTTTTAAATGGCTCGATGCTGTTTTCTCAAGTTTGCAGATTGATCGTACAAGCTGGAAGCAAGATGGAACTGTTTTACAATTGCAATGACTTCAATACCCAGAAATCATGTGACATGACTTATATAACAATAACCAGCATAAAACACAGACACATTCACCAACCTGGCTGGAAACTTCTACTGGGAACTGCTTACTACTAGCCACTACAACTGTAATCTTCACCAACAAGAGCTGTGTGTTTTCCTAACAGGTGCTGTTATGTGTGTAATACACTGCATACTGTAGGCTACTACCCTTTGGGACTTAACTGAACAGGCTTGAACAAAACAAGAGAAAGAGAAGTGTAATTCTCATTTACACAGTAGCTTTTGTTTTAAAAAATCTATTTTGTCTCTTTCAACAATGTTAAAGGATTTTTTTTTTTAAATCTGGATTTAAATGTGGTTTTGTACTCACACAGGAACATGGACGTTTACTTCCTGGTTGGACTAACTTTTGTGCAATTGCTATTTTTAAAAGGCCCAGACAGGATTTTAATCCACAAACTCTGTGTTACCAGTTCAGCGCTTTCTGAGCTGCATCAGCTCTCAGACAGACAATGATTACACATGCAGCTCAGATGAGAACTGCAGCTGGATCAGCAAAATCATCAGAAACATGAAAACAAACATATATTATTTATTTTACCAATAAGAACATGTTTCAGACACAAGTAGAATGTCTGCTGGTGACATTCTTGTATTCTTGTTGTTGTTGTATTCTACTTTTCTACAGATTTCATCAGATAAATTTTCTGTTATTGGATCTTTTTTTCACTCTCTGGTTGTTTGTGTTCATCAGTGTTGAGGATAGTCAGGTGAACACTGAGCAAGAACATGAAATGCCTTTATACAGAAAAGATGGGGGAAAAAAACCACAACAAGGCAGGTAGGTGAATAAGGAAATATGCGTAGGTAAGTCTGGTTTCATGCAAATAACTACGTGACTAATATCTAAAAATGAAGAGCAAAACAAAACAGTAACAACAAAAAAAAACAACAACAGACTTTCCCACAGAGAAAAAAACCCCTCTAAAATATAATGAAACCACACAAACAAATCTGAATTAGAAAAAAACCCCTTACACACTGTAAAACAAACACTTAAACCACAAAATGCTTAAATGTCAAAGGACAATTTCAGTGCTTGTCTTGGTACTGGGGTCTGATAAAGTTGAATGAGTGAAAAGCTGAATGGAGCCAGACAGGGGAGGCATGCGTGGCGTTCACGGCCACATGGCGGATCGTCTCTTCTTTGTCTCTGAACCCCTTTGTCGAGCGATCCGGTTTCCCCTTGTCTTTGATGTCTCCTCCTCCCACGTTTCCATGCCTCCTCCACTCAGCTCTCATTCAGCCTCCACCCCCATACCAACCCACTCGCCCTCCCACACAGTCAGACACACACACACACACACACACACTTGGCCTTCTGCTTGCGGGAAACCCGACACAAAGCTGCATCAGGAGGTGAATTCTGGCCATGAGCCTGAATACCTCATTGAATGACTGCATGTGGAAAAAAGTCAGATAGAAAATACACACAGGCCGGAAGCCAAAACTGAAGACGCCATCAGCTTAATGTCCAGACACAACTTCCATTTTTAGCGAGCAAATAGAGTACTGAAAACGTTCTACTCAAATAGAAACACCATGAATTGTCTTCCACTGAAGTAGAAGTAAAACAACAGAGGAACTGAAGTTTTTGACAGTGACAATGAAAAGGTCAATGTAGCATTTTGACCAACACTTTGAAAATTGTCATTATAATGCCTGCACTTTGGTACCAGAGTAAATGCCATTTCATTCTCCTTTGGAGAACCGTACAGAAGAATGTCAATAAACAATCTTGAATCCCCACCACCCACCTCGCCAATCCTTCTCCAATTTTGGCAATGCTGAACTGAAGGTCATCTTTTCTGAGTCTGAAAACATTCACACAGATTGCCCTATAAGGAAAAAGAAGTTCAAAGTGAAGAAAAAAGCCACGAAGTAAGAGGAGAATTCCTTATTTTACGACGTACTCAAAGTACACATAAAACATCCTTTATTACAATTCAGGAAAAACACATTTTTATGTATTATTTATACAGTAAAGAGTTTAATGCTCAAAAACTGTGCTAATCTGCTTCATCTGGACTGTGTTGGAGTGGTTTGATCAGATTTGATGGACAGTGACCTGATAACATAAGCAAACAACCCTACAGCTGTCAAATATTGCTAAATCCAGATTGGTGCTTAGAAGTGTGATGTGACATCACGCTTTTCCAACTGAGTGCCCACCAAGCTGAAACCAATTAAAAGAGCACAGAAAAATACATAAATATAGAAATCTGTGAGGTGACAAAAACAAAACAGAAACAGAAATTTGTGCAGGAACCCATCGCTCCTGACGCTGACTTAAAATACATTTTCAGGGGCTTCAAATGAGGTCAAGACTCATCATTATGAATGTCTGTTATTGATTTAATCGGTCATATAGCTGATATAGATATTGATTTTCTATTTATATTTATAGCATTTTCTTATGTTCAATTTGTTATTGTCTATCTTGATTTTTCTCATCTTAAACATGTTGGGAATAAGTACTAATGTTGTATATTATCTCTTGGATTCTTGTGTCTTACAGTAAATCCATCCTGTGTATTTGAGACATATCAAGTGTCAAACCCATGGTAGGAACATTTTTCCAAAAAGGATTTACATCATTTTGGAAATAAAAACTTGAAATGTGCATTTTAATGTACAGGGAAATATATGAACACACAAAGTGTTTGCTAAACTGTCATCATGCATTCATAGGCTACAAAATGAGTACATCTGAAGTCTATCTGGGACAAAAATGCTACAGGCCAGAAACCAAAACTAAACAAGCCATCAGTCTTCAGTTGCCTTCACGCTGCAATTTTGTAAAGCATAATATTTACATTCAGCATGTGACCTAAATTTCCATATGGCCCGTCTACAGGGAGGGGGGGGGGGATAATCCATCTTAACGATCGTTGGGCATCTCCATCTAATTTATACCGCAAAACAACACGTGGTATGTACAACATCCCTTTGATTGCATTGTTGTGGGTTCTTCTGCTGTCAGAGATGGCGGGGGCCCCCAAACTGCCAGGGTCCGCCAGCCAGACTGCCGGGATCAGGGGGCCTCTTCCCGCACACAGCCGTTTGACTATTGAGGCAGCGTCCTTCCTGCAGCCGGGCTGATGTCAGGGCCGAGGAATGTGGAAAACAGAGCACACTGGGGGGCCTTGTTCTATAGTCCATGGGCAGGAATCCAAACCACATGCCACACACACAGCCTAAGACAGAGCGAGGGGGCTGGGAGGGGGCTGGGAGGGGGGGGGGGGGGGCGTTGGAGAGGACTGAGGAGAACAGGCAGAGAAAACTTACTACTAGCAATCTGTGAGCAGTGTAAGGTAATAGGGATGTACAGTAGTTTTACCGATACTTTGAGGTGATAAGGTCTGAAATATGCAAGAGATGACCTGGAGATAAGTTTTGACATGTAGTGGTTGTAAAACTATAATATTTAACTGAATGCAGCATTTAAATGCACTTGTAAAAAAAGTGTTTCTCAAAGGTAAAATAAGCACCGTCACAGAAATAGGGCACATAGAAGGTGATGCAATGCAAAGACTTAAGATACTGTTTTTTATTGATTTGTTGGATTCTTTTTCCTCTTGTTCTTTTGGCACCTGATGTTGAATTGTTTGCCCCTGATCCCACCTGTTAAAAAGATGACTCAACAGAGACGCTCATTGTGCACACACATGCAGCGAGGAAGGCACGAGCTGCATTGTGAATGAATAAATACACAACAAATCAGCATTCAAATATCTTAAAACTTTATTTTGAGTGTTAACTTTACTGACATCACTGTTGTGGTTACAGGTGCAACAGAGCACACTTCTGACCGCACCCAACCAGAGGTTCAGAGGTGAAACTTTTAACTAGTAAGAGACACAACACAATATTTTTCTGAATGTTTTCTGTCTGATAGCATTTTTTAAAGAAGGTGTTGCGCAAATGTCAGTGGTGAATTATGGGATAAACTCTGAATATCGCTTTGAAGCAGTATTAGGAGAAGTGTGCATCAGGTGTGGGTTAAGTGTAGTCACTCACTTACTACCCCGCAGTGCATTTAAGTGCTCAAAACCTCAAGTGCGGGATGGACCCAATGTTATTAGTTCCACCTGTGCTTTTCAAGTCAAAATATCTGCTGTGAAAAAGATCTGTGACACAACATGATTCAGCCCGGCCAGAAACAGAAACTACAACATTGACACATTGTTGTTAGCAGTATTATGGAAAGTTCAGCTTTCTCTTATGTGATTTCATTGTTCTTTATTTCAACTATTTTCACTGGCAAACAGAAACTGAAATTTCCACCACTATAGGTGACAAATGGACTGATAAATAATCCCCGACCCCAAAAAGCCCTGAAATGATGATCACATTATAATTATCTGTCTGGATGATAAATAGAATACAGTAAATGAAGGACAAGGGACTTTTTACAGGAGGTAAAACATGGTACATGCCAGATTTGATGACACAGACTGATACAGAAAGAAAGAGAAAGTGAGGGTGAAAGCGAAAGGAGGGCAATGTTAATCACAACAAAGAGCAGGCTCATTTCAGAGCTTCTGGCAAAACCCGGTGAAAACAGGCTTGGTGGGAAAATGTTCTCGATCCACATTCAAAACATGCAAATATTAGAAAATGCTCAAAAAAGCCCTGGAGGCTGCTCCAAAAGCAGACGTCAGACATGTTTTGTTATGATTCTTGCAATCAAATGAGAGACATAAAGAAACATGGAAGCAAAGAAGGATAAAGAAAATACAGAGATGAGCAATGTAGATGTAGAAGTTAGTCAAAACAGACATCAAAGACTCAGAAATTCAGATAATATCACATCATAAAGAAAAATATCAACCAAAAGGGTAAAATAAACAGAACATGCAGTAATTGGTATGACTAAAGCCAAAAGAGACCTTTTCACTTACACCTAACAACCAGAATAATCAAAACAAAAGTCTGATGTTTCTGTCTTAAAATATCATCTGAATGTTTTCAGGGGAGTTGTCTTTCCATCATCTAATCACACAGAGTCAGATTAGCCTGTCTGGAACACAATGTACAATATGAAGGCACATGAATTACACACTGATGAGACACGATGTCCTCACCCAGTTTGACTTGCCCGATGAACGACCACTGCGTTCCTGAACATGAATGTGTTACCAAACATCTGTGTGCGTCTCTAGAGCAGATTTTCTCAGCCTCTGGGTCAGAAGTGACCTCACATGGGAGTGACTGATACTGACTAATACGTCAACAGATACCTCAGAGGATTTCTAAGACTGATATACTGATGTTTGTGTGATATATATTATTGATTAAAGAGGATGTATCATACACCTTTCCAGGACATATTTCACTATGTCATATTTATATTCTGGGGATATTCTACTGGAATATATTTGCATAATTTACAGTTTCAAACTCCTTATTTATCTTATACTGGCCCTTTATGCAGCCCCTCAGTTCAGCCTCTGTCTGAAACAGGCCGTTTTAGCTCCTGTCTCTTTAAGGTCCCCCTCCCGGTGAGCCCACTCTTTTCTGATTGGTCAGCTTCAGGAAGCGTCCTCCGGCTTCAGGAGCGACATGAACAAACTATAGTAGCAGGATTTCACTTCTTTTTCTCATTCTTTACTCAAAATGGAAACTTCTCAAATACATCCGTACATGTTTGGGTGGATTTTAACTTGAAGGCAAGTATATAAATAACACAAAACATGATATGTCTCCTTTAAGGAAACAGTAGCTTTCTGTTCATTTCTGGCTCTTGACATCAGAATACAACTTAAACTTTAATGTTAGTGTTGAAACAATTGTTAATAGTCAGAGAATTAATGAACAATCTGCTTGTTCCAGCTTCTCCGGTAGAAAACTGCTTTTCTCTGTTGCATATCACTGTCAACAGAATACCATTTTTTTCTCTTTTGGACAAACAATTTGAAGACAACACATTGAGTTCTGGAAAATGGTTGAGCATAACACACACACACACACACACACACACTATAGTATATATATATTATATATATACTCAGAGCAGCACAGAGTTGAGTATGACATGACTCTGTTGTACTGGTGGAATGAGTGCTGTGGAAATGCACATTATACTGAATTTATCAAGACTTCAGACTACACGTAGATGAATTACTGAGTCTGCATTAATAGCAAACAGCAGCAACAGCACGTAAAAACATGAGCAGATCAGAAAATAGGGAGACGTCTTACTAAAATATGACAAAATATATTTAAGAGACCTGTTTGTTCTCTGCTGCTGAGATAATAACTGAGAACTTGTGGTATATAAATAGGGGCCCATGTGATCTCAGGTTAGGGTTAAATACTGTATATAGTCATTACAGACAACACAGCCTGACTGAATGTGACTGAGCTGAGTCGTATTAAACCCATTGAGATACATACAGTACAGTAGGTCTATATGCAGTGTGTATGTTTAATGATGCTGCTTAAGTGAAGCAGAGCGTGAAGATGCCCAGCAGCTCGTCTTCAGATCTTCTTTTCCTTCTTGCTGTGGTGTGTCATCAAGTGGAGCTTGGAGTCAGGCCAACGTCTGACCTCCTTCTCATCTCGTGATCCTCCCATGTTATTGTAAGGCCCAGTCACGTCTGAAGGGATTACATCCACCTCTTATGTAAGGCTCAGCAAGTCCAGACATGCACTTTTAACCAGTTATTTCAAGCCCTTTGCAGGAATCTGCCTTGCTGCTGCAGTTCAGAACAAGATGTTCCCAACTACTGATGCAGCATTTATGTGGAATGTCAGGCAGCATCAAAACAACCTTCTGCAAGTCTTCTTCCACCACTTATACACAGAATATTACAGTGCTGAATTAGCACTTGCAGCATTTTCTACCTTCCAAATTACTCCTGAATGAGTTTTTCCTGGACTTGTTTTTTTCAAATAACGCAAAGAAATCATTACGATAGGTTTTGTTGCTTCTTTCAACTCTCCAAAATCAACCTCTGCTCCTTTTCTTTCTGAACTATGCCTTTAACAGATGTCACTCAGCTCTTCAGAAAGTTGCAATAAGTACATCTCAAAGTTCATTTTATCATCTCTTCATCCGGTGGTGGCACCCATCTGCCTCCTATATCTATAGGAGACCTCATCACACCGCACACGTTGTGCAACACTGTTTTCATGTAGATCACAAAGTAGGCCAGCGCTGTTTTAAATGGCTTATACCCTCACAGACATTCTGGTTCCACTTAAATGATGCAATACTCAGCTTACGGTCTGAGATGTCGACTGTTAAAAATGCATGTAAACACCACTCAGGGCTACGTCAGGTCTGCAGGCTTTGTGATTGGTTGATGCAACAGGAGAGTAGTAAAGTCTTTATTTCACTGAAACCCAACAGAAATCCCCTCCATAATCCAGCAGACTCCCCAGAGACATCCAACAACTGTAGAGGAGAGAAAAAAAATTAAAAAAACACGCCCGCCCACAGGCTTTTGGTTCTATTGAAAGCATTGGAGGCAATTGAAAAAAGCTTTTGGGCAACATGTCTGATTCCAAAATCGTAGCTTAAGGATGTAGGGAAGGGATTTAAAAAGAGGTGAACGTTTGTAAGAAGTGTACAACACGGTGGATGGTGTTAAAGTCAGAATAAAACCTTATTTGAATTTGTATGAGAACAAAGAGTTTTATTCCAAAATGAGACATCCACCTACACAGATGTGAAATTAAAGGCCCAATCCTTAAACCAAATGTGGAAAGCCCTTCTGATTGGAAACCTGGTATCACTCCCAAACTCTGTAACAGGTTATTTTAATACTAAGACAAGCACAACAAAATGAAATATAAGTTATTAATGTTTCCTAAAGTTAAGTTTGTCAACCCAAGTCAATTTTTACATGTAAATATGAACATTCAATTTACTTTTATAAAGAATGTACCTTAAATTCTTGTTGGTCAATCTGGTATGGTAGGTTTCTGTCTCAAAATAATTTGGTCAGAAAATAGCACTTTGGAATAAAATACTTTTATTTTAATTTTCACATTGGCTGCAGGATAAAAAAGGAGTCATAAAAAACTTTGTAAAGTGCAAACAGTAAAGCATTTCCACGTGATATAACATCTTCAGTTCCACTGTCTTGTAATCTGAAGAAAACAAGTAAAGTTCAGTCATTCAGTCAGTGAAGCGTCATAACCTTCACCTGGATTCACATCAGCTTGGTAAGTTTTGGTCCAAATGTAAAGTACATTTTAACTGAATTTACAGAAAATTGGCAAAAGAAAATGTAAAATAATGTTTCCATCCACCACTGTCGCGCAAATATTAGGAGTTGTGCTCAGGTGCCATTAAACATTGCAGAAGAGGGAACAATGAGATGACACAATTAAAAAAGAGCCAGTTGAACTTTAAGTGTTGAAAGCCTTAGAGAAAATGTGATGGAAATATGGCATTTGTTTGTTTTATGTATTGGTTTTAGGATCATTACTCTCTCCTCTTTGTCTGCAGCGTTCTTTGTCTCTTCAGTGGAAGCTTGAGTGTTTGGTCACATGCTTCATGTACGTCATGATTTATTATCTAAGTCTGTTGGAGTTGCATTTTTATTGATACACCAACTTTTCCACGTTTCCACAGTTTGTTTTTTTTATGCACAAATTGAAAACAGGTGAATGGAAGCACACTGAGAGTCAGTATATATTATATGAAGAACAGATGGTCTGTTAGAAAACTCAGAGGGTTTGACCATGTGTTCAGTATGACACACTCATTTAGAGAATAATGTGAGGTTTGTTTTCAACTGTTAACAAAGTGTAATAAAATGACATTCTTTAACACAAAGGGACAAAAAAATGGAAAAGCATTAGGGCCAAATAAATAAAAAAAAGGATATATTTTTTCAGAAATCTAAAAATAAGTTATAAAATTCTGAATTCAGTCAAAGTAGTTGTTGATTCTGAGAAAAAAAGAGTCTAAATTCTGCAGAAAAACAGTTTTTTTTCCCCAGAATTTTGATAAAGAATTCTGAGAAAATGTAGAGTACGAATAATTTTGAATTCTGAGAATAAAGTCTAAGTAATTAGTAAAGTCTGAAGAAAAGTAAAGAATTCAAGGCAATAATTTTGATCTTATCTCACAGCTGTTTTTGGTTTGGTGATTATCAAGATTAAAATCTAAAATGTTTTTCTTTTTTTTTTCACATGGCCCTAATCCTCATCTGTACACACAACTGACCAACAGATAGAAAATAATGATTATCACATCAATTTTGCATTAATGAGTCTTCATATCAATAAAAAGTGTTGTTGCTGCTGTTGTAAAACAAAGGACCTGGTAAGGCCACAAACCACAAAAACATATTTTTTCTAATTTGCCACTACCAGTGGTACTGAGCCATGCAGACAGTTTCAGTTTTATGTTCTAAGGTTCTGAGATAACTTTCTGAAACTTCTGCTCCCACCCAAACACAACAGAGGTGAATGGGAGTTCATGGATGAATGGGATGTCAAAAAGGACACCTGATTAACTCAACAGATATTTCCAGAAACAAGTATTAAAACAAGTATTTTTATTGTCTTGTGAAGCACTTTGTATCATTTGTTTTGAGAAGTGCTAAATAAATAAAGTTTATTGTTATTATTATTATTAGTCTTCTTTAAACTTCTTCAATGCAATATATCAAAAGCACCAATTAGTAATTTGTGTGTTTTTTGTTTTCTCCACAACACCTCCCAGTCTCTGTACAGTAGCTACCAGTGGAGGAGTGAAGAAATGTCTTATTGTGATTTGGGTGAACTGACCCTTTAACCACAAATTATAGCTGCTTGGTGCACAAATAGGAAAGAATGAAGGTAACAAATATAAAGTACATTTATATATTGAAATAAATAAATTCAATAAAATCAATATTAAAGTGCATAAAGTAATTGTGCCATAAGTTGCAGTGTTCTGGGTTTCAAAATGTCAATGGCGTCACTCTGTTTAATGCAGAATACACAGAATGAGTGTTCAATCCGACATCGACGGAAGATTCATTAGATGATGGTGCTGTAGAGCCGCACTGAGACAGTCGTGTATTTGCAGTTTTTTAGGCTGATGAACTTTATTCCAGGTTTCATTCGAAAGCGAGAGTTGGTCCTCACATTATATCACAGCCCCTGTAAGAAGAGAAGAAAATTTCTCAGCAAATACTGTAAACCCAACAGTCATCATTAACAACCGGAACACCTGCAGAACTCTGCTTTCACTGCTTAGGTCATTGACTGTATATAAAGATGGACGACATGACAGCTCCCCAAAAGTGAAGCCAAAACATCTGGATCGCCCCCTGGTGGCTGGCTGCAGTATAGGTCATAAGCCCCGCCCCTCCATGTTAGAGGATGGGACATGAGCCTAAAACTAAAAAATCAAAGTAAATGTCAAATACATTTTTCCTAAAGATGGTTTCTGTCATTTTAGGTCGTTCTTATCACACTGATGTTTGTCCAAGTGCTTTATTTTTCATTAGTTATTTGACGATATAAAAAGGGGGTGTGACGTCATGATTGACAGCTGTGACAGCCGCTCTCAAACCTCCGTCAGGCGGCGGGATGGCTGAGAGGCAGCTCCCGGAAAGGAGATACTTTTGGCTTCACTTTTGCATAGCGGCAGGAAGTGGAGACGCATCATCCATATTTATATACAGCCGATGGCTCAGGTGCACAATGCACAATTAGATTTAAAACAGAAGTTGTTACCAAACAGTTGAACAAGTTGTTTGTTTTCAAATGCTGGAAAATTTTGCCTGTGCTTTATCATTTCATCTCTTTATCTGTTTTGATGCCTCCCTCTATCTCCAATATCTTGTTTGTTTTTAAAACAATAAAAAATAAATGATTCACCAGCCTCTGCGGCCAGACTGATGAGATCCTGTAGGTGTGTTTACTTTCAAAATATTGGGATCTACTTGCCAAACCAACTCCCACACCACTGCTGCCAATCAGTTATTGAGCTGTAAACATCCGGGTTTCAAGCATTAACCTTGACCGTGGTGCTGCTTACAGCATGTGAAATGTACTTTTGTCTTGTCAGCTTCTCGACATTCGTATGGGTTTGGCTGCACACATGACTGTAAATCAACACTGCTTCACTGTTTAATCTGTTCTTGCTTTTACAACGTTTGTGGACAGATTGTACCACAGCCAAGTTGCATTTGGCGTGGTCATGTTTAACATGTTCTTGCACCAAGGCGTGTGCGCAGCAATCTGGCATGAAGAATCCGGTATGAAGAATTGATCCAAACAGTGCTTAGAAAGCAGGAATAAGAGGAATAAAATCAAACACAGACACACAAACTCACATTTAGCATGAAGCTCTATCTAATTCCTGTGTTTGAGCAAATCACTGAGGTACTGAGTGCAACATGCTGCATTTTGCCCCACAAATTATGATTATGGATTAAAATGCATGTCTGTGAGTGAATTTTGTGTCAAGAACAGAAGTCAAAGAGTTAAGAGTCATTAATATGATTACAAACTATTTTAACATTCTATTAAGTGCAGTTTTGACCATTTGTAGATGTAAAAATGTCTAGATGTCAAGGTTAAACTGAATTATTGCTGTTTCTTGGATGTCTAGGTTACATATAACTGCCTTTCAAGTCTTTGGAAATACTGTTCATTAAAATAAAGTCAGTGAAATGCTGTTGAACTAACAATTACTGTATATATACCTGGACATAAAAACCTTTAGTTTCCAACCAAATTAAGCTGGATGTCTTTTTATCTGCAAACAACTAAATCTATGCTTATGTTTTGAGAAGCATTTTTTGTTGCATAATACACTAAACCAAAGGTGAAATTGTCCCAAGTATTACAAATATTTAACAGGCAATGGATTACAATATAATCCATTGCATTACTTGCATTGCATTACATGCATGTGATGTGAAAAACAGTTCTCCACACTACTATGAAATATGCTGCATGCAGTTCCTTAAATCATACGCCCAATGTGGTCTATCTGAGGTCACCACATCATGCATGATCAAACAGATAAGACAGCGAGGTGAATGAACACGATTGTCTTCTTCCTTCAGTAATGGCACAGAATCAACAAACAAAACAAAACAAAACAACAAAATAGGTTGTTTGTTGTTGCTTTTTCTGACCTGGCGCGCCTATTGTCAGGAGCACATTGTTTGTCAGAGGATCCTGGTCATTGTTTAAAAAAAAAACAACAATGTTGACTGTCAAACTTTTGCACACCCAACCGTCCACTTTGATCTTTGCCCAGAGTGGTTTCATGACTTCTGCTTTTGCTTCAACAGCCATCATTTTCATGGCAGCATGTAATTCATGTCATATTATACCTGGTTCAGACTACACAATATCAGCCTGATAGTTCCCCTTCCCAACAGACGTGGGGCATCAATGACAAAAATGAGCGTTGAGCATGACAATGATTCGTTTTATCCCTCGGAAGACAAACCAACACAGCATCTGGGACGCCTCACGACACACGGACAGAATTCATTTGTTTTCTCTCTTAAAGCTAGTTTGACTAATTGTGTGATGTGTTCTGTGACCCATCGGAGCAGAGAGCGTTCTTCCACACGCAACTGTAAACATAATGAAAGAGGAATCAGTTTGAAAGCGGAATAACATAAGTGACCTTACCGATCGCATGTTGTGAAAGACAGCTAGCTATTATTGGTCAGGGTCCAACACATTGTGTGCCATGTGTCTTGGTTAAGTCACAGCAGCAGTTTATGAGTCTAGGGTCACCTTATCTGACAAAGTGATGATCTGAGAAGGCAAATATAGTGTATAATGTAGTCTGATCCTGGCATTGGCTGGGATTCAGACCAAAAACAACTTTACAACTCATGAGGTAAAGAGTAGAAATACAGCGTTTACAAAGTAATTACAAAGTGCGCGTGATTGGCCAATGCAGCACAGATGAAATCACGTTGCGTTGCATCTACAGTTGGGCCAGGTTCAACTTTTTTTGCTGGACAAGCCTGTGTTGTTTTGCTGAAGCCCTCTGTGTTTGCTTCCCCACTCCACCAACAGACTGGCTCCATTCAAATGAATGAGAGCGCTGTGTTTTTTTTTTTTATGCAGGGCTCAACTTGGTCTTAGGCAGTTGAACAAACAACCAGTGCCGTTGCTTTTTTGGTGTTTCCCCAAAATAAACGGTTATACTTCAGCTTTGCCCGGTGTGGTTTATATCAACCATATCAGATTGAACAGCCTCTGAATAGGTGCCCTTGAACAACATGCTTAATGCCTCATCACTCACTGGAGCTGCTTTGTGAACAACAGTAGGCTGTATTTGCTGTGTGGGCTTGACTGTGAATCAGAAAATGCCCGAAAGAAGCAGACGTACCCAGCAAAACCCTTCACTATCTAAATATAGGCTAAAAGGATATGAGATGACAGCCAATAATTCACACAGTGGTCTTTAACTTGTTGTGCAATCCCAATTACTCCTGATGTGAGTCTTTTATTTAGAGAGCATGTTGTCATCCAGCTATTCAGAGCCTTGATCCTCTCTCAGCTGTCGGGCTCTGCTGCACAGACAGCTGCAGTGACACAACGGGGGAGATTAAAAAAAAGGAGTGTCTCTTACAAACCTGGATAATAATCATAGTGTTTAAGAAGTGCTGTAATCATGATTATTTTTTTTGGAAAGACTTGTGTCAACAGGTCTTTATAAGGACTTTTAATGATTACATACACCAATTAAGATGTTTCAGGGAGACATTGAAGAGTTTTCATTTACTTTGAGTGGTTAGTTTTGAACATCATTAAACCTCATTACAGTAATTTAATTTAACAGTAATTTGTTAAAATATTTTTTGAATATAACTGAATGCTGCATATTATTAAAGCCTTAAATGCATATTGCTTGCTGTGCTACAGCTCTTTTCCTGAGCACAACCAAAAGAAATCTGCCTGTTTTGCAGATGCACACTTTGTATTTTTGCATCTTTAAGCTAATGTTTGAAAAACAGGCCTGAATTAACATTTAAAATGTCGCCAGAATCTTTAAATTTGACTGAATTCGGTGTTGATGAGCAGGGGATAAACTGGGGATTTTGGACTGTAGTATTATAGTACTTCAAAATAACAACGATAGCTCTTTCGTGGGGAATTCCTCTGATACACACGAAGTGATAGGTTGTGGTAACAGTCAGATGTCATAACCACAGAATCCAGGAAAGTGTGCAAAACGTAATGCACACACAATGTTTGATTGACAGGGGATCTTTTGGGAAGTCCACTGTGGAAACATCACAGCAATGAGTGCTTAGCAACAAAGATGGAGACAAAATCAAAAACACAACAACAAGCTAAGTACAAGGATGCGTTTTAAAGCCTTTCATAATTATTAACATCTCTTTAACCCTCCCTTCCTCTCTCTCTTTTTCCTTTATTCAATTTATATTGACTTACAGGAAGAGACACACCTATGATAATAACAAGTGTTGACACAGCCAAGTCCTTTCAGGCCACAGCTGCAGCATTCTCAGTTGCATTCAGTCAAATTTATCTTAAACCAAGGTCAGATCATCAATTCAGTCTTGGTAGCAGTTTTCTGTTCACAGGCTTTTTTAACGACAATATTTAGGTACTTTCCTTTCCACTGAAAAAACACTACAGCTGACATGGGCCACTAACCAGCCAGGCGCTCCGCCCCGAAGCTTTCTGTGGTGCTGAAGTCGAAACATCTTCAACAGTTCACTAGACTCAAACACAGTGATACAGTGCAGTGCTGACCTGTTTCATCTCAAGCCTGATTTTTGGGGGGGATTATGCATATTCCAAGATTTATAAAAATATGGCATGCTTTTCAGTTATGATTTTGTTATTTTAATTTAAGTTTGCATACTTAATATTGTTATTATTATTATTATGAAAAGGACCACAGGGTGGGTTCCTGAAATGAGTTGAGAGGTCACAAGAGTCTACATGTACTTTTGGGACTTGAAAAGGGATTGGGATCCTAAATGAACACACATTTTTTTATTTCCTACTAAATTTTGTACAGTTTTGATCATTTCACATGAGAGATTTCAATCTTTGTGTTTCTGTCGTTTCTTTTCTGAATGTTTTGAAGTTAGCAGGGCTCAGCTGGTGTTTGAGTGTTAAACTCACTAAAATAACTTTGTTCCAAACTTTAACTGAGTGTTAATTGTTAAATTAGGAATATTTAACATTACAGAGGAACATTTAGGATTTGATACCAAGTTGTCAGGAACTTTGAAATAAGATTAAAAAGGGAAATCTACAGTTTCCTAAATTAAGTTATACAAAGTATCTGTTGAATATACTGTATATATTCATATTTTATAAGGATATTGCTGGTGATTTTCAATATTTTTCTTATTGTCAACAAATCTCATATTGATCTACTTATAAGTATTGCGTTTGTATCCAAAGCCTGATATATCTTATTCCTCTGTGCTGTAGACCTCCGTTATTGTCCAAAAATGATTAAAAACATGTCACAACGTTGAACTGGGTGACATGTTCCTTTGCCACAAAGGTCATGGTCACAGTAGATTATTTAGAAATGGCTTCAAAGATTAATAACAGCGATCATGTTTTTAATCTCCGGAGAGTAGTTTCTTGTACGGCAGCCTCTTTGTACTGAAGTTCTCCGATAGATTTACCATGTAGTACAAAGTCAAGGGATTGTCATATGTAGCAGAACAGGCTAGTAAAACGCTGTAAACAGAACTGTGTCCCTGCACATGCTCAGTGGAATCTGCCTTACACAGAACTACTCTCTGGGGACTGAAAATGTGATCGCTGTTATTAGTCTTTGGAGCCGTTTCTAAACAAACTAACATGACCGTAATCTTTGTGATGTAAGTTGTGAGTAATAAGATACCAGTATGGTTGCAAAGGAAAGACGTGGGTGAGCATTCCTCCATTGTTTCAACCAATCACACACACACACACACACACACACACATACAAAAATGTGAATAACTGCATACATACTTTGGTTTCAACAAGCCTGAACTATTGACAGGTGACGTTAATCCTGCATGTAAACACAGCCTAAACTTCTGTGTGTCATGTGCACTCTGGGCTGGTGTGCTCTCCTCAAGCTGCTGTTTGCCTTCGCTGTCAGCTGATGTTGTTTATCTCGGTGGTGCTGACTTGCTTATGAGGCTCATATCCCAGAGAAACGCGTGGGAATATTATTGTGACTCGGGATCCACTTGGCTGCCAGTAACAGCCTCAAGTTACACTTGTGCTACTACTACACACACACACTCTCACACACACACCTTCCTGTATACCCAAAACAAAAGGAAAACCAGAAAAACCAAACTCTGGGTGTCTCTAATAAAGAGAACAGGTTGGATCTTGACTTGTCAGACACTAACAGTATTTGCATTGCCAGCTGTTGGTTGGTTGGCTTTCTATTGTCTTTGTCAGGGCAGCGCTTCAAAGCCTACCTGCTATTCAAAGCAGGGACAAAGGCCAAGGCTGAAAAGTTCTAATGATTCCAAGCTGAAGCAAAAGCTCTCGTTATTCCTGTTTAACCATCTGTGCCTCAAATAGCCTCCAAACAAACACACAATCCCCCTTTACATAATAACCAGGAAATCAAATCGTAGCCTTATTCATAAATATGGGTTAAACTAGAACCCAATGTTCCCAGGACTTCTTTTTTCTTCTTCTCTTGGCTGTCTGGATCGACGTCTGCCTGTATCCTCATTCCTCCAATTCCTCCCAAAGGCAGACACAAGCTGCTCCTCTCCCTGTGCTTTGTGTCAACGTTTTGTGACTAAAAGTGCTGTTTACAGTAAGATAAGGGCAGAAAGTAGAAACAAAGATGATGAGAGAGAAAGAATGAAAGGGGGAGCTGCGGGCTGACATGCATTTACAGGTATATGACTTTGCCAGAGACAAGCCTGCTCTTGTGAGTTTGCTTTGAAATACATGACTGAGTAAATTTGCTTTAGGAGGAAACAAACACTGTCAGCTGATAGAGGAGCTGGGAAAAAAGACAGAGGGAGAGTAAACAGCCTCGCCGTGGACTCACACGTTGTTAATGGCATCAGGATTTAGCAGTTAATGGGAAAAATGAGAGAGAAACTGGAAAAAACTGGCAGAGGTAAAAGGGAACAGAAACACGTCATCAGCAGTAATATGGTTCAGAGTTTCTGCTTGTCATGCCTCAGAAAAGCACATGATCATGACAATGGGGAGTAAAGGTCACAAAACAGGAAGCGGACCTCTATGTTAGACAATGATGGGAAGTTCAATTCATTCATTTTTTTAATTCTGAGTCTCCAAGTGAGACCACAGGGCCAGCAGAAACAAGAGTGAGTCAGAGTTTAATCTGGTTAATCTTGGTCAATTTGCTTATTTAACTGGAACATGAAGACCTAAACCAGCAGAAAGGGTAGACCGCACAGCTGAGAATGTGCAACAATTGAAACAGATATCATTAATCATGATGTCATCCATTTCCTGTTTAGACTGTGTCCGACTACATGATTTGGCAGATTTTCCAGAGATGGGTGACCCGACATGCCTATGACTTGGATTTTAATTGTAATCAGGCTGCAGTTCACATGGACACCACATGACTCACAGCAATGACAAATCACCTTTAAAGTGATACTTTACTTCTAAGCCCTGTACTGTACTTCAGGGAGGACAGAAACTGTGGTACAATTGAAATTCACGATAGTTACGATGGATTCCAATTTCTTTCAAAAGTTTTCACGTTGCAATAAAAGTTGAAATGTCCAAACAAACTTTTCACATGACTCTGGCAGGAAAAACCTACTTCTCCACTGTCCGCCTCAGAACTATCTTTTTGGTCGAACCCCGTCAAGTTCACATACAGGCATGTGAGCTGGTTCGCACAATTAGAGAGCCCGCTTCCTGCTCTTCTATTGGTCAGATCTGTCCTGTCCAAGCTCACTCATTGGCTGATCTGACGCTGAAAACTAAACAGAGTTGAAGGTTTAAGCAGGAATCTTGGTTTGCTGAACACATTATACATTACATAAACACATTCATTTTAGTGGTATTTATTATATGTTTACAAAAGAAAGTTAGACCAATCAGTGAGCCAAAAGGTGGCGTCACTTGATGAGTGAGCTATAGGATAGAGCAGTTGTGACCAATAAAAGAGTCGGATGTGATGCAGGTAACTGCTAACAGGCTTGACAGCGTTGTGTGTGATGAAAGCAGTGTATTAGTCATATTTATTGATGAAGGTGTGACTGTTATATGAGGTAATCAGAGAGGAACTTTACACTGGACACTACGGCTGCCCTTTACACTTCCTGTGTGAGCTGTCCTCCTTTTTAGGAGAGAAGCAGGCAGTCGATCAGTTGACACCTGAGCTGGCTGCTCCTCAGCTACATCAGCTGATGGAGACACTCATTCACTCTCTCTCTCTCCTCTGGCTTCCACATTTTTGTTTTGGTTGTATTTGGTTTTTTTTTTTTTCATTGTCTTTCAGTTATGTTGAATAAACCTATTTTAAGTTACAACTCGTGTGTGTTCTCCCCTCCTTTCTCCAACCTCGAGCCAGGGTGTGATGAGTTATGGTGCAGTCAGAATGAAATCCGCCTGGTAAAATTTACTCATGTGGTGTGGCCAAAAGGAGGGGGAGACAGGAAATAGTGTGGTTAGGGTTGTAAACATTAACTGCAGGAGCTAGTATGGCTAGAGTGCAAATAACAACTTGTGAATTATATAACGTTTCACCGTCATTAACTTCTGTCACTGTCCTTACACTCCACTCTACTACAGCCAAGCAGCATCTCTTCTTGTCGGTTGGTTGTATTTCTTTGCTCTGCGGTTATAAAACAAGAATATAAATAAACAATATTCCCTGAAGGAGAGGTCAATCCCACTCCTCTCTCAAACCGGCATGGCATTGGAGAGCCCCGCGATTTCCTAAGTTCAATCAGACTGAAAGTGAATGTGTCTCGCTCCCGTTCCACGTAGACATGAATGGGAAGCAAATTTCGGTAGGACTGCACCATTAGTCTCAAAATGTCAACGCTGTACACACAACGGAGGTCTTCACAGGCCCAACATTTTGAATCCAATCCAAAACAGACCTGTGGAAAACAGAAACACCGTGCATTAATACTTTTAAAAAAAAGAAGAAGAAGACCCGATCCAAAAAGGAGATATGGATAATTACACCAAATCCAATTAGGTCAATTTGGTCGACCTGAATAGACTCAAATAGAGAGACCACCAACACTGGCAGCAACATGATGCCTCAAAAGTTACCAAGCAACTATGGTTGAAAACACTACCAGTAAACTGTATGTCAAGTTTCCTGCACTTCACAGCTCACACACTCAATGCCTCAAACAATCTCTCCTTTGATGATTAGTATTAGTATAGTATAGTATAGTATAGTATAGTATAGTATAGTATAGTATAGTATATAGTATTTTGATATATAAATTGTGCAGCTTTTGTGCAGGATTTGTTTTTTATGTTGACATTTCTACAGATTAAGTTTTTATTCTGGAGAATTGTGCAATAGTCTTGTAACTGTTGCTGTAGGAAAACAAGCTAAATATTTCTGATCACAGCCTCTGTTCACCATGAAGAAACAAACCTGTAAGAGCCACTGTTCAAGTCTAGAAGAGCTGAGTGTTTCAAATAAAAAAGACTGGTTTTGGGTGGGATATCACTTTAACACAGCTGCTGTTATCACCAAAGACTGAAACTTGTGTAGGTGTGTCGCTCTATAAAGCCGCAGTATGAAACTCGACTATGCACTGTTTCTTTAAAGAGCGTGGGCGAGCAGCGAAAGAATGTGGAGAGAGAGCCAAACACTGCCTCACATTCTCTAAACAGAGACATGTATTTCCCCTCCTCCTGACTCCTTTGTCGGGACCTTTAATTAAGTTAGATATTTGTGTGGGAGGCAATTGCAAAAGTTGGCCAATATTTCACTCAAAACACTGAAGGTGTGAGATTTTTTTAGCAGGTGTGGGGGTGGAAAATGACATACAGGAAAGCTGTCAGATAAACATGCTTTTCTGGATATGACTTGAGGTCATGACGAGGAAATGACTGGAAATTAAGAAAAAAAAGAGACCATAGAGAGACAAAATATGTGCAAACAGGTAAACAAAGCATCCTATATGGGTTTTATTTACATGTTAGCAGCCTGAGGTGCACTTATGCTTGAGACATGGTTTGGAAGCAGCCCTCAATATTTGATGGGTGTTATCCACCCAGCCACAAAAATGATCTTTAAAAAAACAGCCAGAGGGAGAAACTGTTCTTCCAACAACCAAGAGGACTCATTTGCATTCCTACGCAAGGTCATGTGCAAGAAAATGATTTATTTTCCATAATTTTGGTACCAGATGTCCTGGTGTCTTGGCAGACTCAGATCCTGTACTTATGGTTCTCAGGGTTTGGATCTCTTTCATGACATTTGTTGAAAGCTAGTCTGCCTTCCTCTTCCTCTCTCTCCTCTAAAGACTACCTAGTAACTTCTATAATTCTTCTGTAATTAAGATGCAGTAAAATTAAACCAGAGAGCATGATCAAGAGAAAACATACTTTCAGACAGAGGAGGAGTGCATACAGAAACTCGTCCAGGGAAACACAACACTGTTCCTGCTCTCTTTATGTAAGCTGCAGAGCCCCTTCAGGGTCCAGTGAAGGGCTCTCTGCATTCCTTTGCACTAAGCTCTTGTTTTTCTGGACTCACAGGAGGCATGGCTGGATGTTAGTGAAGCCTGACAACACCTCGGATCACTGAGCTAATGCAATGCAGTTCATGTGCACTTCAGGCCCCCTGCATGTGACCACCTGAGCTTGTCGGGTGAAGTCCAGGGCAGAGACACCTGAGATTTTTCATCACACCTGCTGTGATGACAAATGCTATGATGAGATTTTAGGTTTTCAGTAGGGGGAGAAAATATCTGCAAAGACTTACAATAACCTACATCAGCTACATCACAATCAACTCAAATTGAAGAGTGCAAAAGTGAAAAAGCAGATGGAGCAAATTGTTAGTGCTGAAATGATTAATTAATTAATTAATTAATAAGTCATTTATTGAGCAACATGAACACTAGCTTATAGCTAAATTCTATAACCAGCATGTTATTATCCTCACAATGACAATCATAACATATTAAATTTTTGGCAGGTATACTGTAACGTTCTCCATCTTATTTTAGGGTATTAGCATGTTACCATTTGCTAATTAGCTTAAACCCAAAGTACAGCTCAGGTTGATGGGAATGTCAGTCATTTTGCAGGTATTTGGTCACCAAGGGATCACCAAAGTTATTCCAGTTCATCCTCTTGAGAACATGAATATTTGTACTAATTTCAATGGCAAACCATCATACAGATGTTGATATTAAACTTTGACATGCTGGTGGTGAAAGATGAACAGTCAGAGGATCACCAAAGTCAGTAAGATTCATCCTCTGGGGACCTTGAATGTCTGTAAAAGAATTAATGTAATCCTATAGTTGTTAAGCTATTTCAAACTGGTCCAAAGTGATGAACCAACCAACTGACCCACATTACCATCCCTAGAGCCATACTGTTAGCATGGTTAAAATTGCCAAATTCCATCTCAAACATAACGATTTGCAGCTTTTTTCTGTTTTACATCACAGTAAATTTAATCTCTTTGGAATTGAGACTGTTAGTCAGACAAAACAAGTAATTTTAAGACATCACCTTAGGCTCTGGGAAGTTGTGATGGGGATTTTCACTATTGTTTGGCATTTTATAGTTGAATCTAATAATTGGAAAAATAGTTTATAATGAAACCATTATTTGTCTAGACTGATACATCAGGCCAGCATCTGCATTACATTAAATGTCCAAATTCGGCCAACCATACTTCATCTCCACAAATTATAAAAAGTACAGCCTACAAAAAAGTTGCTGCACATTTTTGATTTGATTGTTCAGATACCTTTTTGTAAATTAATTTTCAACCTTCTCAGGTTTTCACAGAAATACAGGTGTGAAGCGTTTCCCTGCCTGAAATGTTAACATGCTTCAGGCCCTTGAAACAATTTGAATTTAGGTTAAGTGGAATAATTGCTTAATGATGGTGTAAACAGGATTTCATGTGTGCATTGCACATTTCTACTATGCAAAGTAAGGATTATGAGGTACAAAATATTAGCTCTTTGCAGTTCAACAAATACAATATCTGTTTACACAAACTCAGCCAGTCATTTAAGCTTTTCTGTATATAATAAACAAAGGGAAAGAAATCAGAAACAAGAAAAGCAGGTCATTCTTTGTAACTAAACATGTACTTTCAGTGTGTAAATAAAGATATATAGGTTTGTGGAAATAAGGGCACCAGCAATGAGAAATGGGTCTACTCAACCTTGAGAGGATGTCCTTGCTCATGTGCTTTCATTGGTTTGAGAGGCCAGCTATCTCTATAATTAATCAGTGCATGTTACACCATTTTCTCACATGGGACTGCTCTCTCAGGAAAGCTCCTTACCGTCTGTCTCACGCCTATCATGTTTCATTGCCAGAACCTGATACAGTTTCAGTCGTCATCTATTTCCACAAGTCATACAGTCCAACGTGGATGTTTTTGTTTGCATCAGGTTTTGTTGACTTGCTGGATTCAAACCTGCAACACAGAAGATAGAAGTCATGCAGGTCGTGGTATATCCAGAAGAGCTAAGTCAGGGGCAACTGGACTTGCATTAGTTTCTTGAAGATGGGAAATGGTCCTGACACCCTTTCCCATGAACCCATTCACACCTTGACCCGCGTGACTCTAACGAGTCTCACAAGACAGTAAGGTGGACTAATGACCCACGTGATGTGACCTCAATGACTCTCAAGGTGTAAACAGCCCTACAGTGGTTAAATGCCTTGGACTCCGCACCAGTCAGACCATGAAGATGCCTGAAACATCTTCAAGAATCTAAAGCAAGTCCAGTTGCCCTTGACGTAAACCTTCTGGATATAAAACACACCAGAAAATAAGTAGATTTAGGGGAGGTGGTCTTTATTTCTATTTTATAAAATCAAATAAGTATTGATTGCAATAAAGCCTTTCTAGGAGAAAAGATAAAGCCACAGGAAACCCTAATCCACAATAGCCTTCTAATTATGTAATTTAGGGTCTTATATACATAACAGTAAGTATCTAAAAAGTATTAGAAATTACTTTCAATCCAAATTCGAAATATTCTCATTTAAGTTTTTGTAAACTTTCCTAATATTGGGTTTGAATTGGGTGTGGTTATGCTTTGACATTTATTACGAAAATTATACAATTAATTCTGTGAACCAATCATAAACAACGTTAAGTGCTGCAGTAAGCATATTGTCTCATTTCCATTTGCCGGAGTTTCTTTGTTATTGGTGGTGTTTGTGCATTTCAACCCAGCTGTATTCTTCATTATTGCTGCATTTCATTACTCTTCATTACCCGCTGTACATTTAAATGTACACTAGTTCTGCTCAAGCACTCTTAGCTCTCTCTTTTTAGTGACTTTCTCGCAAGTCACACAGTTGTTTACACACTTTTCAGATGTTAGTTCCTTTAGCTTAGCAGTTTAGCTTAGCAGTTAGCAATGGCTTCCCTCTCTCCCTCTAACTTCTCCTTGATATCATATATGCATTTTTACTATTTCAAGCCAAATTTGCAGAGGCTTTAAGTATGATGGTCATTATCTGTGGTCTGTCACTGACTTTTGACAGTTTGGTCAGTTTGCTTGAGACCTTGATGCATGAAGATATGGTTCAAATGCTACACTACATCAGCCCATGATGTCCTGATGTCAACAAAACTGTGATGACAATTTTCAACATTATTATCTGTGTGACTGTCAGAGATAAGAAAAATAAGAAAAATGAAAGTGGGCATTTTGTCAAGTTACTAAATGGATCATTTAAAAAACCTCCAGCATCTGACAAAAGCTTTTTGACCAAAAGGTTTCAGGAACTATGGAGCGTCTGACCAATCAGTGATGGCCAGTCCTGCAAACCCCGCCCCTGAAGTTCCCTTACCTTTGGAAAGTACCACCGCTGGACCAGGGACTTTTTTTAAGCATCTGGGACTATTCTATAGGAACTAAATTTAGTCTCTAGTTACTCCGGTCGAAATGCATGTTTAGTCCCTAAATTCCTCTAAAGGTTCTTGGCCTCTTGGAAAGTTCCTGCGGAGGAATCTTCGTAAACAAAACAGGCACTTTCTGACAATGTGTCAGTATTTACAGTAAGCCATATTTTAACACCATCACAGGCCAAAGAGTTGTGAAAAAGTTGAAAAGAGTTGCGCAAAGAACTGTTGGCTTGTTTACATTGTCACTGGTCCTCTGATCATTCATTTCTTGTCAGACTTCTTTTTGGCGATTTCACAGAATTTCCAGATAATAGCAATTGCTTTCACAACCAATGACAAATGATGTCCAAAACCAACAAACTAAGACCCAAGACATAATAAACAAGAATTTCATTCAGTTTCAGGCTAGCTCACATTCATCGTGATTGTCCTTATCCTGATTGCTCATCAAATTGAAAGCAGGCAGAAAAGCATAGACAAGAATCGTTCCTTTTGCAAGGGGATGCAGATAGGCTAATGCGAAATGTGGTGTTAATTCAGAGAAACACAAAATGTAGCATCACGTCAAGATCGAATACAGCAGTTTGTCCTCGTAAAGGTCAGATAACCTATCAGACTTATCTGAAGAATTTGCTTTCAGTCAGCAACGACAGAGGTCACAGGACAAACTGCAGTATAACATGATTGCCTAAGATTAGCTTAATAATAGCTTAAAATATACATGGATGATCAGAATAACAGTTCAACATTGGCAGCAGGTTTTTGTGCCTCCATTTTTTACTAAATACTCCATAAAGAAAACAAACGTGGAATGTTATAAACAAGCTTTGTGTATTCTGAAATCCCAGAAATATTATCCACAATACCATAGTTGGGTATCAAGTTTGCAAACAGCTCCGGTGGTCAGGTTTGATCATAAACCTTTTAAATAGCTGAGCTGAACGGAGGAATGTCATCACTCCCTAGTGGAGTTATATTCTCTTCCTGTGTTCTTGAACCTGTAAGTGTATGTCATCTTCCTGTGTGTGTGTGTGTGTGTGTGTGTGTGTGTGAGAGTGTGGGAGGTGGGGTGGGGTATAGGATGAAGTGAACAGGACTGCTTACTCTACTCACGTGAAGTCACGAGGAGGAGGCTGTTGTTTATAGCCCATTTCCGACATGCACTTTAATCAGTAACTACTGTTGGTGTCATGTGGGAGTTTATTTTCAGTGTAAGACCCTCCAGTAATTTCTCAGACCAAGTAAGATTTTCAAAAATCTTCTGCCAGTAGGAACATTATCAACATATAATTTGTATTTACTATCTGATATATCTTAGCTCTGCAGCCACCACAGTGACTGTGGCAGCTGATGTTTTACTGTTTGTTTGTGCCGAACAAAAGCAGCTACAACCTGCAAAGCACTTAATATTCCTTTTGAATGCACTTCTTTGATGGTTAATATGGTGTGCCTCTCTTGTTTCAAATTGAATGTTTTGCATTGATGATCAAACTCAAGCTACATGTATTAAGCCACTGTTTTACGAAAAAAAATTGTAAAAAAAAAAAAACAAACTTTGAAGATTGAGTGACATCACTTACTGCTGATTTTGAAGACATTTACGAAATCCTCAAAGACCTCTCTAGTGTGACTGTCTGGTATACCATCATCTGTACTGTATTCATCTTTACATTACTTAAAGTACACGCGTGGCACGTACGGCAAACAAATATCTATCATTTATGTAGTCTGAGGCTGAATTTTGAACGATTTCTGTTTAACTTGTGAGTGCTATAAGAAATACTGGTCATCTGTTTGTAATGGTGGCTTCAGGTGGGAACACTTCCACTCATTACCTTTTTCTGTACAGGAGCACAGAAATGTGAGTGTTCTGCTTCCTCACTCATGACTGGGTTTTATTTTTTTTGACCTTCCTAGTTCCTTGGCCAGGGAGACGTGATCTCTGGGAACATTAATTAAGTGCATTATGCTAAATCAAGTCAACGTCCTGGACAGAACATACTGGTAAATAACATTCTTCTGGTCAGCAGAGTAAGAAACACGTGTATGTACAGAAATCTGTCATACTGACTAACTTCATGTAAATGGATCTAAGCTCACTGTTGAAGCAAGCAAATACAGAAATGCAAACAGATCCTGTACAAATAGACTCAGATCAGGTGGCATATGGCCCATGGTAAACATGCTGCATGCATTATGCACATTTCATGTAGCTGTAGAGCGGATAGCACCTGGCAGCTCAGTGTTCTTGCAGGGGATTTCTTTCATTATTGTTCATTCAGTACACAAGTTAAACGAACTGGTCAGTTGCTCCAGGTGCCTTTGAAAACATAGAAAACGAACCCTAACACACAGGTGCTTTGTGTTTTGTCCACTGCAACATCTGAGTGAACTTTTCTCTTGCTTAACAAACAGACAAACAAATATAAACAGCCATGCAACAGGACTTCAGACCTGTGTTGCACTGTTAAGGCGTGTTCTGCAGACAGGTAACTCGACGTGAAGCACCTTTTCAATTAAAAAAAACTTTAAATTCCAGGATTGGTTATCCCATCAACAGCTGGTTTCATTAAAAAAACAAAACAAAACAAAAAAAAAATTATCTTTGGAAAGCTGAGAAAAACACACATATATAACCAGGAAAAATACTAATCTATGAAGCATGCCATTTATCTTATTAGTTAACTGACACTGATCCATCATAATTACCATCATGATAAGCCCACCACCTACACAGTCATTTCTCATTTCAGCCCATGCTTTCCCCACAGATCTGATTTACAGCCCTGATACGCCTCCGCTTCATTAAGAAAAAAAAAAAACCATATCAGATTTAAGCCAACGGTTTCCTGTTAATACAACATGTTTGGCCTTGGGGTAGGGCGTAACAGTCACTCAAGGCCAAATGTGTAATAACACAAATGTAAATGCACCTTAGGCCAATTTGTATGATTACACTCACAAAGATAAAAATAAAAATCAATAATATTTCATAATAAAACTGTAATTATTGTGAGTATCTCTTAATGCTATCAAATCTATTAATCTGTCCCATTGACAATTACACCCCCCAAAAGTATGTGGATATCAACAGAATTATGACTCATTAACAGCTGAAACTCCTACAATCAACCAATTATTGATTTATGCTACTATTATTGTAAATCAGTTATAAGTTATAGAGTGCCTCAATGTTTACTTGATGAGTTGAAATGATAAAATGTTTATAACCTTGCAGCTATTTTAAGAATGCTGCTGGATTTTTTCTATAATTATCTTGTCAACAAATCCCATAAAAAGCCAAAAGCAGCATCTCTACACTTTCTGACACCCCTACCTTGTTTATGACTCTCAGTTTTTTTCAGAAAAAGTAACTCAAACAGTAGAAAATAACGTATGTGTTTGGGACTATTTTCAGCTGTGGATGAATACCTTTTTGGTGCTCTAGTGACTACTTATAGCAGCAGGATGGTGTATGTGGGATTGACACAAAATAAACTCCAGTGTGTGTCTTCATGGTCGTTTTTTGGAGCTCAACAATGGAGCTCTATGGCACAGAGGAATGAGATTAATTGTTGGTTTGATCTGTACATGAGATTTGTTGAATAAGAAGGTGCTAAACCTCTTTGGTTTTAAGGAACTTCAATTCTAATACAGTAGGATTTAAATACTAAAACACTGGATTAAACCATCAGCAGATACAAAATGTCACAAATATCAATAAAATACAGCTGAGCAGCATTCATGGCAGAATTTGAGTGGATTATCTTTTCAAATAGTATTTTCTGTAGCACACTGAAGTGCCAAACCAACAACACGGGGATCAACGCTTTACCAAAGAGCTTTTTTTCTGGTAATATGAAGGCGACAGGCTGGAGCTGGCAGGTCTGTGTGTGTTTTCGGTTATCAGCTGAGTGCTTATTTTGTCTGTGCTGTAATCCCCCCCATCGTCATCCATGGGGGAGGATGAAAGACTTCAGCCCTGACCCAAATTTACAGGAAGGCCTTGAGAGACAAAACAATACCAAAGCTGATAGAAAAGTCCCTAATTATAATTTTTTACAGATTTGTAGGTACGCTCTGTGGCATGCAACAGGGGAACCACGTACTGAAAACAGTAATTTCATGCGCTTAGTAAAACATTTATCAGCTTTAAGTCAGAGCCAGGACACGTAAGACTCTGACACCAGGTCATTTTCATTTCACAGCTGGAACAATGTGTGCTGAGCTAGTTATCAATTTAGTGATCTGGGCTGGGAGGTGAACTAGAAGCGTTTGCCCCTCTACTGCTGAAGTGTCCCTGAGCAAGGCATCTAACCCACATCTGATCCCCCAACAGGCTACTAAGTGACCAACATTCACTGCTTCACAGGGGACCTCCCAGGTGTGACTGTGTATAATTGTATGAGTGTGGAGCATAAAGGGTTTTAAAAAGTGGGTAAATGGTGTTTTGGTGCATCTTCTGATCCAAGATGCCAGAAAATGTCTCATTGTTATTTGAACTTTAGTTTGCAAGTGTAATTAACCAACTATAAAAAAAACTACACTGTTATAAGGACAAGGGTATCGGTCTTACAGGTAAGATAAAAGTCATAAAATAACACTACTAAAATGAACTACAGGTAAACAACCTGGACTGATACTCAAGTTACAGTTCTTCTCATTAAATAACAATGATCTTTAAGATTATCTTAAAAAAATATATTAAAAAACAAATGATCCACTTCTATGCACAATGCATTGCCTCTATGCACTGTCTGTTGGCACCTACGTCCTATCGAACCTGAACTTAGCTTTATGGCACTTACTCGTGTTGTTCTCTCCTGACTAGATCCTTGCTTGTGTTGCATTAACTCTCACGTGTGCCTCACTGTAGATAAAAGCGTCTGATAAATCAAATTGTAATATTGTAACAGGAATTTGGTGGAATTATGTGATTCTACCTTTGCTGCCAAAAAACCTGTTGTTACCAAAACTCCATCCAATAAACAAGCTACCCAAGTTACATTTGTCCTTGCAATGAAACTCCAGTCAGGCCAGTGTGACTTGAAGTTGCGTTAAGCAAGTTTTGACCACTTAACATAGTAGACTCCAAAACAAATTCCTAGTGATAAACTTTGTTATATCAAGTCTTACAGCCATCATATTAGGAATCATATACCTAATGTTGCAAATCCAATGGAGACAGAGCAACATGGACATCCTGTTGGACTCCTCTTTCTCAACACCTTTCATTCTTTGTTTGGTTCTCCAACTTCTGAGAAAAAGTTTTTAGTGTGCCAGATATTTACTCTCTCTTCACCCATCTTTTCTACTCTAACACAGAGCAGGTAGAACTTCTTGTGTGAGCTGGAAACTGCTGCTGCCCATGGTTTGTTATTGGCTGGCTGGTGACAGCCAGAGAGACTCAACTAGATGGGCTAGAAACCGATAAATTAGCTCAATAAATGAGCAGAAATCTGCAGAGCTGCACAACAGGATGTTGATTCTCAGTGGGATCAGCTGAGGTAAAAAAAATATTTCATACTGCAGAGTCATTTGATCCTATTTAAAATAAAAATATTACTTAGTGGAGCTGTAATGTTAGTTGTAAAGTTTCGTTTTTGCTTGCATTGCTAACTGATTCTGAATGCTGTGTGATCTGAACAAAAAATAGCTACAAACATACTCATAACACAAGCGATGTGGAGAGATGGAAAGCAGGAAAACAATGTAGCCACAGGAAACAAATGGAACATAGTAAACTTTTCAACCCTGATTTGAACCAAAGAAAACAAACCGTAGGTGTGATCACACCACATATTAAAAGAATGTCATTTTCCATGTTCGCTGTTTTTAATGTGGGTTGACAGTTTGTTAAATAGAATTAGGTATAGGACTGGAAACAACTACATTTACTTTGCTGACGAGAGGCCACACAGTATGCGCTGAAAACAAGTGACAGTTCATCATCTTCATGCGAGTGTGATTAGGTCAAGTTAACAAGATCAAGTTAATCTTTTAACACAATTGGTCTCACTTAACTGTGATGAATCGATGCAGTTGAACAAACATTTTAATGACCAGAAATGAGCAAGGACATAGACATGGGTTTATGAGTTAATTGAAAAAATAATTCTGGTTTGAGACTGGACCTAAAAGTATATGACCTGAACATTGTCATCTTAATCTATATGTAGGTAGTTGAGGTGCATTTTGTGATTAGTTGGGTTTTTTCCCCTTTCTGTTAAAGTCTAGAAACAATGCTGCTATTCTGTAACTTTTGTGACTTCCTGGTTTGTATCTGAAACCATCTGTTACGTGTCGTTCTGTGTCTTGTTATTGCTTTGCTTGTGTGCATGTTCCAATACCCATACTACTTAGTATACCAGAAAAAGATTTAGTATGTCCCAATACATTGTATGTCAAATGCAGTATGCCAAAAGTACCAGGATGTCCTACTACATCCGGTCGCATTTTGCAGTATGCAAGCCAGCATGCTTTTCTGGCTATTCTGACCCACAATCCTCTGCGCAGCGGAAGATACGTTACGTCGACTGAGCCACCAAGAGAGAACAGACCAATGACAGCGGATTGACAGTGCAGCGACAGAAGCCGCAATGACAGATGAAGTAGTACGTCCCAATTGTACGCATACAGCGTGCATACCGCATGCAACAGTACGTACTTGGTAAGACAGCTGCAGTACATACTAAGAGTAAAAAGTAGAAGTACACGATTCAGAACGCATCATGTGTCTTTGTGTTCTAGGTGCAGCTCAGCTCATTGATGACTGACTGAGGGAACCTGTGTGGAGATGTGGGCTGGGTCTATATAGGTGGCTCCTTCCTCTGCTCTCAAACTCTCAACTCCCTGACACAAGACCCAGCTCTTCATTCGTTCCCTTATTTTATCCTTTTTGTCTTTTTGTAAATAAATGTATTCTTTTTGCATCTAACCCGGTGTCGTGTCCCTCCTTATGTTGTGGCTTTGAGCTGGCTGTGACAGCATCCCCCAAACATTCACTTCTGTGAGTAACATTAGCCCACATTTGCTGGTCAAACAGATCTTCACATTCTTCTGATACTACGGGGAAAACACTTTTCTAGTCCTGTGAAAAACCCTTAATTTTGGATGAGTTTATAGACTTTAGAAACTATTTTCTTTTTTACTGTTTTCTTTTGTTCATTTCATTTTGTTTAAGTTTCGGTTTTTAGTGTCCATGGTTCAAGGAAACCCCCTGGATTCCTACAGCCACACCAATTCATGTGCACTGTCCAAAATATTATGGCCTTGTTTTGTGTGAAAATGGTAAAGAAATGATAAAAGAGCCACCAGAGAGTAATATCACCAAAGCAGGGACTTTTTGGGCAGGAACTAAACTTGGACCCTTGGTTCAACATAGATAAAGTTCCTGACTTTCTTGGCTTCTGGGAAAGCTCCTGCAGTGGAAAGGGTTAAATGATGTTGTCTTCCGATATTTAACAGTAACTGCCCCAGACTTAATCATAACCATTATTAAGTCATTATATTTGTCCTCAATACTGCACTGATATTTGCATAACCACCAAAAAATTTGTGGTTTTGCTTGGGTAGTAACTTTTGACTCCAAACACTGGGAGATACACAGTCATTATTCATTTCCCAAGGGTCTGTGTTCATTTTTTGCTGACCAAGTGCTGATCCCAGCTTAAGATCAGGGAAGAAGAAGGGGGGGGGGGGGGTATATAATTATCCTGCTGGAGATGAGGTCATCTCTTGAACTTCTCCTCGAGTCATCCCCCTGCTAAAACACGGATTTCAACACACTCATCCATTCAGCCACTGCAGAGCCAACAAACTTGTGACCCAAAGATGCATGACTCCACGACTGCCGTGGCTAAATGATAATCAGTCATATGAATTACGCACAGCCACATGCTGAGCTTCTCCAAATGACCATATAAATGGATGACTATCAGCAGCACTGTTGTTGTTTTTTTAAAACACAATACCCTCCATTCAGCTGGGTTCAATGGCTTTTGAACTAGTGAGCTCCACAGATTGTTGTGTGGAATGTTTCAGGCTGCAGACGTCAACAAGCCACCATCAATGTTCGGTAAACATTTGGTTTCCAAACAAAAGGTGAAGACGGGCGGGGTGAGGGGCAGACATGCTGTAACTGACACTGACCATTTGACCCTCCACCCACCTGATGCTTTAACCAGACATAACAACATCACACCTTAGAGCACTCGGGTCAAACAAGCCTAGGCATGTCTCATTTTAAACCCGAAACACCAGAAGTCAATAGGAAGAGACGCTTTGCTCAAGTCTTGAAGCTTCTGCAAACACAAGCAGGAGGCTCCGAGGCCAATATATCTGTTGTCACAGTTCATATAGGTTCAGTGACTAAAAAAGGAAATGGGTGACCTACTTCTCAGATGTTTGTCACCCAGTTTCATAGTTCTCTAACAACAGTGTCATCAACAAAAGAACACGATAGTTGGTATTGGCATCCCTACTTTGGTTATCGGCCAATCTAGTTTTGTGTTTTCAGATCAGTTTTAAATCTCAAATGAATCTATGAGTTTACATTTGCAGAAGAAACACAGTTATTGGCAGAGATCAGATGAAGGCAGGAAATCGGAACAGTGCAAGAGCCTGGTTACTGTACAGCATGTGGTTATATGCACCTGGTTAGTGATCACATCTCTACTGAACCACATTTTAACACATTACACGTCTGACATATTTTCAGTTTATTAGTTATAAATGATACCTCAGCCTGAAAACATTGCTTCTTATTTTATTTTGGGGTTGGAGCATTTAGACTGAGGGCACAGTGAGAAAACAGCATCTGTAGTTTTGAGATATTATTATTCTGATATTATAAAGTCTGCTGTTCAATTTGTTTAGATTTATTTTAAGTTTTGGTTTCAGTGTGATTCTGACTTTGGACTTGATTATTTTTGATGGATGTACATCTGCGAGTGATGTTACTTTCATCCAGCCACACTGCTGTTACATTGATATTTTCCCTATCTGCGGTCTTTGTCATGCACATGTGCCATGCTAATGTCCATAAAAATGGACAAGAAATCAGGTTTATCCAGCAAAAATCTAGCTGCAGTCAACAGGATTATCTTATTCCCTTACTCATGTTAGCCAGATTACATAGTAATCAGGTCTCTTTTTTACACACATTTAAGAAATCACGCTACTACAGGAACACAACAGTAACTACATAAGCATATCTCAACACACTGAGTTACCAAACTATATCATAGACTGGAAAAAAACAGAGGTCCATTTACTAGCTTATTCCAGCGCTTTCAGTCTCACCTCACATTTGATAATCTTGACCTGACCAACTTTTTTATCCCAAAGGGAAATTGGTGTGAGCACAAAATTTAACACGTACACAATAAGAAAGACAAAACATGTATGATGAAGATTCCTCTGGACAAAGCTCTGGAAAAAGCTTCTAGCTTTGTTGAATAGACCTTGAGTTTAGATAGTTGTTTTTTGGGGTTTTTTTTTTTGTCAAACTACACGGTCAAAGATGAACTTTCATGCTCACCTATATCACAAACATTTCAATTCTATGACAGACACCTTTCAATTGTTCTGAACCTTCTGGTAGATTCCTGCTCCAAAGCAGATCCAAAGAATTAATAATGCACAAAAGCAGAATGCACAATTTCTGTAGATGAATACAGAACTATTTGTACTGTTTTTATTGTGCTCTTCTGAGTATGTAAAAGAGTAAAGGAAAGTCTTGTTTGCTCTGTCACTTTGATCCTCATCCAGCAAACTGGAATAATACACAGTAGTAGGAAGAATAAAAAGGAAGAATGAAGAAGAACAACATTGGCATGTTAAATCTTGATCAGGTGGAAAAATAACTGAGCATGTGCCAGTTTAGGAGTGTCATGTATACACTGTGAGGGCTCAGTATTTATTCTTGGACCAAATGTCCTGCATTACTTCCTTCTCATGTGTAACAAGCTGGGAATTTGCTGGGAAGATCACGCCCCTTTCAGACTGAATGCTTGCCTTGTTACTAAACTGCTCTTTCCTGTGTGAATAAAACAAAACATGGAAAGCTTCCAATGACCTAATGCGAGGTCAATGACCTGCTGTAAAGTACACTGTGTACTGAGAAAGAGCAGACGGTTACAACAACTTCTGCTTGAGCAAAGAAGTGGCACGTAGCTGCTGTCTCACATCAGCCAGTGATGTGACAGGAGGGAATACAGCAACATATTCATAAAAACAGTTCACATCACGTCACAACAGAGGAAGAAGAAAACCCCAAATTAACCCATGCAGTTAAAGCTGCTCGGGGAGAAGTGAATTAAAGATGTATCTCAAGTTGTTAAAATTATTCTAAATTTAAAATTCAAACATTTGCAGCATTTTATCGCCTGTACCCTCACAGATATTACAAGAACCTCTGAATAAACGTATCTTTTATGTTTCAGCGGACACATTGCGTTCTATTGCACAGAGGAAAATAGCAGCATTTCAAATACAACTGTACATGACGGATCTGCAGAGTTCGACTTTTGCATGAAGTTCTGGAAGCTGCTAGCATTGCTAAAATGTGCGCTATAGCACAGCTATCAGGCACATTGACACTGTTTTTATAAATAAAATCTGTAAATGCTAAAATAAATAATCCTTGCATAAATGTCTACTAAAAAAAAAAAAAAAAAAAAAAGTTTCTAGCTCTGGACTGAATCCAAAACCAACCAGCACATTCTGTGCAAGAATGTTTGACAAGCAATTAGTCTTTTCCTGTAATTTCTTGGCATGCTGGACTATGAAACGTCCAATCTATTCATGACATCACTGACAGCACTTGTGTGTCTGTATCAACTCAGATTTTAATAGAACTTATGTTGGAAAATAAAATAATCCGTCCAAGAACAGTAACCATAAAAATATAGACAAGTTACTATTATTTTTTTATTTTAGGTTAGTATTTCTCATTTATGATCATAATTTAAAACACACAGACTGAACAAAGCGAAGACTTTATGGGGTCAGGAACTGCAGGATGCAGTAAGAGATGATAATGGACAGCCTGCACACCACAACTGCCAACATGGAGCTGTCTATTAATATTGCAATGTGGTCATCAGTCAAAGAATAAAGTTTCAAAAGATGGGATGACTCTGCTCAGAAAGGAACGTGACCCATCACCCAGTGGATTACATTTGATCTGTGATGAGTGTCCACACACACCACGAAGAGCTTAATGTTCAGAGTTCAGATTGCGGTAGTGATGAATGGGAGCCCTCTGATCTATGATCTATGACTGTCTTTAAACTTTATCTACTCTGTATCTAAACTCTTCACAAAGAACACACAGATTCTGGTATTTAGAGATTAATTAATAACAATGTCAAAGAATTCAGGCAAACATTTTTTTGTAATTAGTGTTGTAACTGACAGTTGTTTTTTTTGTAAAATTACTGCTAATCTAGGATTTGTTTGTGATTAATTGATTAGTCATTAGTTTATAAAATGCTAAAAAGCCTAAAAATGCACACCGCAATTCCCCAAAGCTCAATGAGACCTTTATAAAGCTATAACTAGCTAGTGTTTTTCTTTTCCATAACTTCTTAAATAAGTCATTTCTTTAAGTAAACTAATCTAAACTAAGCTGGTGCTTTTTGCAGCCTTAAACTTTTTGATGACATCATCACAGGTCTCAACATAGTCTCAGATGTGCACACTAACATTTACAGACATGCGTAAACATTCATTTTCGACAAGCATAATTTTATTTCAGAGCAAGGAAATAAGTTTACATATTTTCATCTCAAGTGTACAGTAGCCTATTGCACCTCTAATACACATCGGATCATCAATTTCACCAGTCAATAGGCTGTTATGACTCACAGCACATACTGAGCTTATTAAAGCCAGCTGGTTCCGGAGAAAAAGCTTCTCACACACCAGAAATGGCTGCTTTAATTTCTAATATCAGAATCTAAAATTTTGGAATGAAAACAACTGAGTTGCTGTTAGAAGCGATAAGGATAAGAACTTGGATGAGCAGAAACTTCTAAGTGCACCATCTACTCAGACTTGAAGATAAAAAGGGGAAGAAATAGAAACATGACACTGAGCAACAAGTGATGTCTGGGAAGTGTAGTGCAGAAACATTGCAGCAACGAGTGCTTGGAATCAAACACTGAAGCAACATGACAATAAAAACAGAGGATGTAAATACTTATTTGCAGCAATGCCTTGAGACACTTCGGCATGTGGTTTGCTCAGAGGCACTTCTGCTGATAGAGGACAGAGCTGAACACCCTCTGGGCACTCTGCAAATTATTATAAACAGGTTCTATATATTCAAAAAGCAGAGTAGGTTAACATATAATTAAAGACTTTCTAAAAGCTCAAAATAAGAATACAAGTCTCTAATTTTTTGCCAGTGGAGCAGCTCTGGACACTCTTGTGATGTTTAAGTACTTGTTCTGTGCCTGGTTCTGTCTGCTAAAAAATGTGCAAGCGCTTGCTCAACTTTTTAAATTAAAGTCTGTTTCCCTTTTACTGCAAACTGCGAAAAAGAGGCCTATCTTTACAACTCAGGGTCAGAATTCTAAGTATTTGCAGCTTCTAACAAGTAACTCGGCAGTACAGTAGTCCTGTTAAAGATAAACTTGTGCGTCAGCTGACTTCCCAGAAACTGTTGCTTTTTTTAAATGAAGGGGCGGGCTGTTGCTACGGGGAAGTGGAGAGGCTCACAACCAATACTCTGACTGCCTGAAGAGGCCGTTCCTCAAAGCTCAAGTTACTAAACGGTAAATAAAACTGCAGCAGACCAGTTTATATGGGAAGCTTCTGTATGGAGAAACATTTGAGCACAGAAACATGATGAAATGGGGTTTATCTCATTCTGAAACTGAAGTCTTCAGTTAGGTTTTCTTTAGAATTTCTTAAAGGTGTGTAAAGTCATACTTCCTTGTTGGTCACATCCCCCAACAAGTCTGCAGAGAAGCACTTATTTCATCTAAAGTAAAGCTCACGAATGCTGAATGCACAGAAGCTCTCAATATGTTATCAGAAATAGTCCTGAATAATACTTGGTTTCTTCTGGGTTTGGTAGTTCCAGCCAGGATCTAAGCTGAATATAATCAATACTCCCTACTGTATTTGGATGTTAAGTATGAATGTAAAGCATGTGTGCAAACAATAGTTTCAAAACCACTCCTTAAAAACTATCCCATGATAGGAATGTGTTCACCTGCTGAAAGTTTCCAGTTTAGCTACACTGCTCTGACAGAGTCTGTACTATTATATTTGACAAGTTTGCTCAAACACAAATAATTATTCACACTTTTCAGCAAACGAGCAACAGCTGGAAAATGTGAAACTTGCAATGTATTGTAGGTTTTCTTTCTGACAGATTCCTAATTAAGTAGTTTCTTTTTACTGTGAAAGACAAGACGACCACAATGAGAACCTCTAAAAATCTGCTGTTAGCAGCACTGTTGACATATCCAACCACACTTCATTGTCAGTTTGACACATTTTGTAGGCCAAAACATTGAGAAATGTGTGGCAATTTAGATGTTATTAGTATTGTGCAGTGCTCTCATTTAGTGCCCATGTTTGGTAACCTGACTTTCATCAGTTTACACAGATGAGTTTCTGTGTACATGCAGTTAAGTTTCACATCATTCTACTGTTATTTGCATATCCTGACATACTGGACCATGATAGGGCCAGCCTGCCATTGATGGACAAGGCAACATGAACAATTTTCAGCTTTAATACTCTAGGTAGAGAAAATAATGTATGCACACACTTAATGTATTGCCCTAATGAGCTGGTTACCAACATCAAGGTTGTTCAAAGACTTGGTGTGCTTTGCATATCAGCCCCAAGACACTGCAGCACTGTCTGTTTTCTGCACCCCCAATCCACTTGTGTATGGTGCAAACCGCTCTATGAAATTGCCTCAGCCTCAATTCCCCATTGTGTAGAAGCCTGTTCTTCACAATGAACTGTGCATGGGTAACCAGGGTGGTGGCTAACATCACTAGACACAGGAGAGGACTAAAGGAGGTCTGCTGTGGATCGTCACCATGGAGAGGCTCTACTCCATTTCCTCCTAAGACCTCGATGAGTGTTGTGTTTGTCCTGTAACCCGAGACAACGGGAGGATCTGAACAAACAAGGGCGCAGCCACACATCACGACCAAGGATTCCCCTGCTTGAGGATTGAGTCATTTAAGGTTTTAGACTGTATTTAAATGACTATGCCACCGTCTTACCCACAGTGAATTACAATAAGTGCAAAAATATTTTTGAATTCCTAGACCAATTTTACAAGCAATCAGGATGCCAATGATTAATCAATTATCGATTAATTGCTAATAATTAAAACAAGGGATGTGCGGTGTAACTGTCAGAAAATGGTGTGTAGATTTGCTGTAGTACACTGTTGCGCCACTAGATAGTCTCCTTCTCTTTAATAAGGTTGGGTTACAGGTGTGGTTGGTGTCCCTAAAGGCCGCACTAATCGTAACACAAATGCACAAGAAAAAAGTCACAGTGTGCCTCGATCTGCTCACTGTGTTGTGTTGAACTCTGAAGCATAAAGTTGTGAAAATTCCACGGAGTTGTTGTTTGGCGGATGTCCAGTTTAGCTAAACTAGCATCTTTAACAGAAACAGCTGCTCGGGTAATGCGGCCTGAGAGCCGAGTGTCAGACAGCAGAAGCAGTGTTGCGATGCTAACATCCAGGACAAGCAGGACTCTAAATACATTTCCAACAAAATCAACACAAAAGTGATGAACTGTCCAGGTGACACTCCCCTGCCCAGAGTATAAATGCATTTAAGCGGTAGCAGTAAATGGGCTGATAAAGTTGGAGCGACAGTATTTGTGCGTCTGTTGCAGCTGAGCAGCCTACTCTGATTTTGTGTCGAACATAGGACATGTCAGTGGTTACCATGGTCTTATAATGGAAAAGTGTCTAGCATATTTCATAAATTGTTAATGATTAACCGATAATCAATTGTTATCATGGCCGACTATCGATTAAAAAAACAAAAAACAAAAAACAAAACTGCTTAAAATTTGCATCCCTACAAGCAACAGTATTTCAGAACAGGGTGGAGCTATAGTCTAGTAGACTACAACCATATCAGAGATGTGGGTTAAAGAGAAAACAGCCAAAATTCTTTAACAAGGGACTAAAACAGATTATTAAAAACAGCTTAATATCCAATCAAACATATCATATATGATTAAGTCACCGGTTTCTAGCTAGCTAAAAGACTTCAAACCCAGGAAGTAGACAGTGTTATGCAATTTTGGAGGATGTTGTGACCTGTTTACCCCAGTTTCACAATCTTGCTGGTGCACCGAGCGTCGAAGTTGTGCACCAGCTCTTTGCAGATATCAACACGCCTCACAAAAATTGCGGCTACAGCTGAGTGCTTAATGTGAGGCGCTGCCACAGCCTCATCAAAATTTCTAGGAAACGGCAGACACTGCTCTGTCTTGGGTTGTGGTGTGAATAAACATCAAAGGTTGACATGTGCAGAGGAGGTAAAATTAGTATAAAGCAAGGTGATTCAGTTCAGCACTATAGAACCAGTATGAGTGTACGTGTAACCTCTGTCTCCTGCTTTTTCAATGTTCCCCCAACAGAAAGACGGCATCAAACGGTTAATCCATGTGAATTACATTTCTTTTTTATTAACTAGCAAACTCAAACTTGAATTGAACCTATACATTTTTCTTTAGCTTAGACCTGGATCATTGTCTGCTTTCTCGCTCTGTATACCAGTATCATTTCCCAACTATTGTCAGCTTTAGTGCAGTTCTTTGATCAACACCTTCTGCCTCAGATTTCCAATTCACAGTCCTCTGACATTTCTTCCAACAGACTCAAACTTTCCAGGCTACTGTTCAGCCCAAACGTCCTGTATGTTGTTGCTCTTGTTTCCCAGTGCAGATCCACCATTTTCATAATGAGGAAGTAGAGCTACACTTATGCAAATCCATCCCCTCCTCTCCTCACATGGTTTGAGTGTCCATACAAAGCATCCAGGGGTTGTGAATGGGCTCTATGAAAATGGGCTTCATTACTGCATGACATGGAATAATGCAGCTTTGCCCTTCAGCCAGGAAATTGTAATATAGTTAGATCAACACGTAAACATAATTAGCCAAAAATCAAGCGAAAATCAGGTCAACTGACTGCCCATAACCATTTAAATTTGCATAGAAACATATTTTACATTTATTAGAAAAATAAATTCCTTTGTAAATTAAATAAAACCTAATTGTTTGAAAGCTGATGGCTGAAAATAGAGTCTGTCCCTCAACATCAACAGCAAAAGTACTTAATTTTGCAGTTGGAGGTGGAAGGGAGCCCGAGAAAAAGAAAGCAACTACTGCCTTGATCATCGGCAGTTAAGCTTTCATTTCCATCTTCTTAAGTCCATACCCAATGTGGAGGAAATGGTGTTAAAGAGGATGTATCCACCACGAATCTTGTTCAGGTCAAAATATGTCTTTGAGTGTCCAACTTATTCACCTGATCAACAGGGCCAGCGTTGCCCCGATACCAGCAAATCCAGCAAAGGCCATGAGTGTGTTCCTCACTGTGGACTCAGGGTCTGCTACTCGAAAGAACTCTACAAAGCCATCCTGGAAATAAAAAGGATTTAAAAAAAAACCCATTAGTTTGACATCTGAGGGTGACGCATAGGGGCAAAGTCACTTGTTCACTGTACACGCAGACTTTCTTGCAACACAAGAGCAGTTATGCAATCAGTACATTTTTATTTTTACTACATCCAGCCATTAGTCAGAACTTACCCAAGAGTTGTTTTTGACCAGCCAGTCCCTCTGGTCAGTCAGCAGGTACGTGGAGATCTCCTCTGCCACCAGGTCCACACAGTTCACCCTGTCCTTCTCCTTCAAGTACTGCCCTACCACAGCCCCGAAGGCCATCAGGCTGGCGACTCGGCCCCAGTTGGTGGTCCTGTCTGCAAAGAGGCTATTGGCTACAGCACTGACGAAGCTCATATCATCCCCTCTGTCATCCAATGACAGTTTGTTGATCATACCTTTCGGAAAGAAAAAAAAAGGTCCGGGTCAGAAACCTGTTTTGAGTGTTCATTTAAGATAACATTTCTGTGAGGCTATCAATTCAATATTTAAATTACTTCCATTGAACTGAGCACAGCACGTTTAAAAACAGAAAAACCTTTCTATTCAGGAAGGCTTTTCATCTTAACTCTTTATTTTCTCAATGTTGTATGTTTTTAATACTGTAGCACTTTAAGATTCACTGCGAATGAAAAGTGCAGTACAAATTAAATTATTATTAAATGGATTACTTACTGACTACTTAGTTAAATTTAGCTTAGATATTGTTTCCTTGTACTCCTTGTGAGTGTAAAATGGCTCCTACAGGCCAAAACAGCAGTTTCAACAGTGGTGTCTGTAGTGAGGAATGTATGCAGTTAAACACAGCTTGTAGATGAGGCAGTTGAAAGGCTATGAGTAGCTAACTGCCTTTTTCATAAAATCCACACGTACGAATCGATACCTACCATTGTATGCGTATCTGTGTTTCTCCAATACGTCGTCCACAACTCTTTTCATTGTGGATAGAGCTTTGCTTTCATTCCACCGAGGTTTCAAAAGTCCCGTAAATTCTCCCAGGAAACGTTTAGTGAGTTGCCTGGTGTCTTTCTCCAGCGCTTCGTCTCCGGTTGGGCATCCGGAGGCGTCGAGCTCACTGTCGGACTGCAGGTCCGGGGTGCACGGCAAAGAGGCGTCGTCGATGTCGCTGTCGTCCTCCCGAAGATTTTTTGCTGCATACCCATTTTTCGAGCTCACCCCGAGTGCGCTCGGCCGCTGTTTTGGAGTATTACTGGAGTCTAAATTCCCGTTGTGAGAGTCAATGGTTGGGGCCCTGTCCGTCTGCGGGGAGGAACCTCTTGAGCCGAAGTCCACGTCTCCATTTTGATTAAAAATGAACAAGCCCGTAACTCCAACCCGTTTCGTAGTCATAATATTCATTTTGAGAATTAGCTTTAAAATTACGCCTAATTGTTTACCAAATATGTATGAGAGTAGACGTTTGCTGCTAGCCTGTATAATACAAAAAGCTAGCCTTGCCCTTAACGTTCACTCGTTCCCCATGTCCGTTTGAAGTGGAACGGAAGTGAAGCCACGTACGGCCTTATTATAAACTCGTCAGAGTATCGTCACGCGTACGTACGTCCTGGCTGTACGTACTTCCCCAAACACCGCTTTCAAACTGTGTCGTTTGTTGTTTTGGTTCGATTAGTTTTAAAAATTTGAACAACACAAAGGGATGGACTAAAATGATGATAATTATGAAGCTCAAACCATGAAGCAGGAGGGTCCAAATATTGTAATCTATGTATGGCTTATTTTTGTATTTTTCCATGACATCGAAATATATATATATATATATATATGAAGGTTTGGGGGTGGGGTTATCATCGGAAATGCTATGATTACAGCAGCAGTGTTTGGAGAAAATGAGGCATAATCGGAAACATTAATCACATTAATAACATCACCAATATTAAAGCCAATAATGACAATAACAAAGGCTATAATAATATTCATAGGCAACTACTTTAGTTGTTTAATCCATACACTTTATCTAATAGTTTGAACATGTCCCTTTTTAAACCATAACACTGTAGATTTAGCAAAAGTGCAGTTATGGTGGCATAATGAAAGCTTTTTTAATCCTTAACTTTGGTCTCACTCTGACACTGATCCTGGGCTAATAAAGAGGCTGCTGACTGCACGGAAATGTAATATATTTACTGCAGTAAATAGGAAAATATATGATATATCTGTATAGCCACGCTGTTCTGCATATTAGCACACATAACCTTGGTGTTATATAAGGCTATACTGACAAATTTCCTCAAGTTTAAGAGCAACAGGGTTTTTGTCATCCCCGTCTGTGACATTTTAACATGTGGTTCTACTCTACACAAGTAAAACTTTCCATGTATTTCTTGCACTGGAAATTGCCACAACTCTGGTCACATGTCGGAAATAAATGACAGTGCTTCCCCCTAGTGGTCAGTAGGAGGCTATACTTATGTTTTTGCCCACAAATTTAAAGGACACGTTCACATTTTTTTCAAGTTTGTCTTAAAAACAACGGCCAGGTGTCCATATGAACACTGAAAGAGGTTTTCCTCGCTGTAATAATTCTTCCTGTTCATACTGGCCATTAATAGATCCCCTTCAAATGTGCTTTCTCTGTAAGTGATGGGGGCCAAAAATTCAGCAGTCTGAGTTAGTCATATCAAGTGGATATCTGCCACATTTACAGTCTTTTTAGCATCAAATTCCCTCTTTGTGTTTCCTCGGACAGTGTTTCCCTGTTGAGCTGTGGTGGAAGTATAGTAACAAAAAGAGGGACTTTGGCACTAAAAAGACTGTAACGTTGAAAGATATCTACTTGATTTGACTCATTTGGATGCTGAAGCTTCATATTAGCTTCAGATAAACTTTTAAATACATTTTTGCACAGAAGGAGGACTGTGGATTTTGTCCCCCATCACTTACATTGTAAGTGCATTATGAAGGGATCTTCTAATGGTCAGTATGAACAGGAGGAATGATTACAGCAAGAAAAACATGTTTCACTGTTCATTTGGGCTCCTGACTGCTGTTTTAAGACAGACTTGAAACCTGTTCTTAAAGCCTTTTATGCTCCAACTTGGGACCTTTTCTTCTTACAACTACAAGAGACCTGACATCAATGAAAAACAACAAAGAAATCTTATTAATGTAAAAGTTTATTTCAAATACTGACAAAAAACCTCTCACCTACTCCCACAGAACTGAAACATTCTCCTGTACTTTCTGAAATCTTAAAATCATTCCTGTGTTCTCCAGTCATCCTCTTTATCATGTAAACCCTTATTTTTTTCTTGGAAGCAAGGGTGCCTCTGATTTCCCTGCAGTTACCTTGGGCCAAGGATGAAATATACTAATTATGAAATAAGAGAACACAAGAAAAAAAAAGAAACATTTACTTGCAAAACAACAAGAAAACAGATAAGGTAAAAGCAGCACAAAAGTACTTCAGAGCACACAGCCTGTCATTTCTTTATACATTCTGGCACGTGTTTATCATAGCTGAACGAGAGACACCCTGTGTATTGGGTTTGAAACATACCCTGCTATTTCCTCTCGTTGAACTGCTCCGTGCAAAGCCAGACATCAAGTAGCATTCAAGAACTCCTGTCCACTGTTGTTTCATGAAACATGTTGTAGCTTATTCACCCATATCTTTTAGCAATCTTTACATGTTAAAGCTGGAGACTGCAGGCTTTCAAACTCAACATGAGGCTAAATGGTCTGTTCTTGGCATTCAAAGTGATATAAAGGCTTCCAGACTTTACTATTAAGCTCTGTCCAGACCAAAAGTTGGATTAAATTCAACAATGCACCTTTACAATTTAATGGTAGAATTTTGCATTTGTATTGAGGTTTACCACAGTCTGAAACTGCCACAGGAGCTTTAGGGCTCTGAAACGGAGATACTTGGGAAGAAGAAAGTTGGACTGGTAGAATCAGAGGACAGGTGTTCTTTACAGGGTATCATCTCTTAGATTTGTCTTTGACTGGATCAGCAGCATTTACACATATTTTCATATGATACAGATTCACATAGCCTCTGCAATACACTAAGATACAGCAGAAGTAGTGTTAAACTCAAAAGGAGAGAGGAACCATTTAATCAGAAATAGCTCAGGCTATGAAAGAGTGAAAGCAGGTGGGAAACAACACAGAAATCCCTTCCTGTTTAAGTCTATTTACAATGGCTGGAACAGAGAAAAAGCAGTGCATTCATACATCACCATAACAACAAGCACATACGTACAGGTCAGTTCTCTTTCACCCACTGCAAATTTGACACATTTTAAAGTCTCAATGAAAAACAAGTGAGGTTGAGGATGTGATGGTGCATGCACCCTATCACCTAGCCTACGTGGTGGTGGAGTGTGCATTTGTGAAGGTTCCCTGAAGCAGTATTATACAAGGAGGCTGATTCTCAGTGAGCGCTGGCGTCCAGTTTAGACTCATGAATGTGTGGACTGCATGCATTCAAAGTCTGCAGATTTGTTGACCACTCATTGACCTCTTTCAGAGGTTGAACCACCTTAACAGGTGGGACTTGAGTGCAGAGCACACGCTCACACTTTGCCCTCTTACCATGTGTTATAAAATCTCTCCCTGCTTTGCCAAGTGTTGGAGTGAGCGTATCCTGCAGGCATGCGGTGTCCCACTTTGAGCCCATGATGACGATCTTGGGAGCTGGGCTGACACCTGTGGTTATCAGGTTGCCTGCTGTTTACCCTCTGACACCCCTGAGATCAAAGATCAGTCTGTGTAGTGTGTCAGTTTGGGAAGAAAAAAAACATTGTTCTACAGGGCACTGGGAGTAGATGTAGGCCTTTACTCCAGCTATGGTTTTAGGGATGTAAAGCAGTATAATTTTCTTACTTAAGTAAGCGTTTCACAATGTGAGTTGCCAAAGTGGGCAAAAAGTCAAGGAACTTTCTATGTCTCACTGTGATAAACATTTTGAAAGTGTTAGAACATGGAGATAACAGTCTCCCAAGAAAAAGACAAAATTAACGTCCTTTTTTAGCTGTAACAAGCAGCTAGAATGAGTCATTCTTTTGGTCGGTCCCAAATCTCTCAAAACAATTTTTACTGCACACGTGCTATTGTGGGAGAAAACTATGAAGGCTATGATGATGGTTACTTTTGTCTTTTCAATATGACTTATATGTGATCGGATATAGCAGCCGTGTTATGGTGGTCGTATTTCTGTTCATATCTCCATGACATCCAAACACAGTGTGAGCCAGACTGGCTCGGCTGCCTCATCTGATCACAATGTGAGCCAGATGATTACATGGTAATGTCACATTGGAAAGACATACGTATCCACTGTCTGAGCCTGATAGCTGCAGTGTGAATTTAGCTCAATTGGTAAAGCACAGAATTTCCATGCCAGAAATCCCACGTTGTAATCCAAGTGAGTCGATTGAGCACTACCATTTCTCTCAGGCATGCTAGCTGGTCAGGTCTTCAAAGCGCTGAGCTTATCAGGAATTGCGTGCTTGTTTGAGTATTATTTACAGAAGCATACACTCTATGCAGGGTGCTTCAATTCCCCCACAAATTTTTTAGCTTCCTAGTAAACACACGTCTTGATGCAACTCAACAGCAACCAAACTAAGACTGAACACAAATTGGCAGGCTTCCAAGCCTTTAAAAATAATACAAGGATATACTCAGCTGGCTCTTGCCCTGGGCTGCAAACAGGAGTGTGTGTACATGGATTGTCAGGACAGCAAAAAGGAAAGGAAGGAAATAAGTGTGACTGTGGACATTTCAGAGCTTCGTGTGTTTGTTTTGATACTTCCTATCACTAAGCAGATGTCCCACTCCCGTTAAAAACAAGTTAATTTTCTTTTGTTACATGTTACAATCATGCAGCATATTAAGAGAGAACAGGAGCAAAGGGAGTCAAGAATTAAAGCAACATGAAAGCAACAAAAAAAAAAGTGGCGTTTCAAATTCCTGTTTGGCTGAGCTGCAGCAGATGACCTCAGGTTTTGTTTGTCAAAAGGTGACCGAAAGATGAGATGAATGGAAGCCTCCATTCATTTCCCCCAATCCCCAATATGGTGTCAGTGAACACCAGAGAACTCTTAAGTTAGGCAGCAGCCCATCACAGATTTGGTATGCAAGCAAATATTCACATACATCTTCCAACCCCTCCCGCCGAAGCCTGCAACCAGCATAGATAGGGAACATAAAGATCAAAGAACTCACTGCGATCATGGTTCCTAACTCCCTTACACACATTATTTTGGTGTCATTCAGGATGCAAAAAAACCCAAACATACTATACAGAATACAAAGTGCATTAACTCACCCCATCCAACCCCTGCCCGATGACACACACCTACTGTGATGCATCTTGGAACACCGAAAACCAAGACATAAGGGAGGCGTTAGAGCAGAGTGCGCAGAGGGGGCAGAGCTGTGCGTGGTGAGAAGGCAGAAAAGGCTGCGACCTCGTGGGACGCTTAAACCTCCTTCCCTCCCACCCCGCCCCACCCACATACAAGCAAATGTAGTTTTAACTTATACAACTCTGCCCGATATGTTAAAGCCAGTGGTGCCTGGGGATGAAAAGGGAGGGGAGGGGAGGGGTGGACATATTGGGGACATGGGGGTGAGGAGGAGGAGGGACATTTGCCGGGAGCCCCAGGGAGTGAGGGTGCTTCTGGGATGATGATGGCTAGCCGGCTAGCTTGCTGGTGACCAAGGAGGACTTCCTCTGGGGCAGGTCTTGCGGCGTGGGAATGTGGTCGCCGGTCACCAGGTTCTTGTCAGGCCCCGCCACGGGAAGCTGCTTGTTCTTCATCTTGGCCTTGGCCATGTTGTAGTCGCCCGAGTCGAAGTACTTTTGCTGTGTGAGAAAAGAGATAAGAGGTGCTCAAAGCTTTAGAGACACACCACTTACTGATTTCTATTGAGCAGAGAAAACAGGCTGTTTTCATCAAATACATCATGGAAACAATACTCAACAATACTAACATGCCCAAATCTACAATGAAAGAGTTATCGATTCCCTCAGTTGTTCCACCTGTCCATACTGGCCCTGCGGAGGACCCTTCCTAATGCACTCCTAATGTAAGAAATGGGGACAAAATCCTCCTTCTGCCAAAGCTAATGTGAGGCTTCAGCAGTCTGAGTTAAGCCCGTTGCATGTTTTTTTTTTTTTTTTTGCGCCGGATACCACAAACAAATGCACATCTGCAAAATTGTAGCCGGCACGCAGATCCAGCATGTGCATCTCAAAATTGATGTGGTTTGTGGCTGTGCAGACTGTGTGTGGCTCTTTGTTGATGATTGGCGTGTTGGTATGTAGAATCAACGTATATATAAAGATGACGAAAGGAGAGAATGTGTGCGAATGTGAAAAGTTTTTTGGCTGCATCGGTGAGAGTGACTTCTGACATCCTGGGGCGTATAAACGATGCGTACGCACAAAAACCATGCATACACAATTTCCTACACATAAACTGGTATTTATAAAAACAGAGTGTACGGTGAGAATATACGCACCTCATGCATTCAGACCAGCGTACACATGTTTTTCCGGAGCCAGCCGCGAGTTATATAATAAGGTGGAGATGGAAAAATAAGATGAAAGAAAATATCTAAATGTAATGAAACATTGTTTGTTTACGGTGATAACCAAGTGCACTGACTGAGTGATTTTTATGTAGTCTACACAGCGATCTTTATTTTAAATTCAAAAGGAGCATTTATAAACTTGATACAGCCATTATTTCAATGTGTCAGATACACACAAACCTGGAGAGGAGATGGTGCACGGGTTGCCACCATGCTGCGCTCTTTAGTCAAATCAAGTCGCTATATTTCTAAGACAAATGGATCTTTTGGTGTTAAAAGACCCCTCGGCCCCCCAAAAGGGCGGAAAAGAAAACTGCACACTTTTAGATTCTCTAACTCTGCTTAATATCATCAGTCTGTGATGATGTTCATTCAGGGAGTTATCTTATGATGAAGTACAGCAATTTACTTTTTGGCTCTCCCCTCAGCCTGCCTCGGCTACTCCTACTCCTAGTCAGTGATTTCCCAGAATGACTTTCAATAATCTCTAGTGGTGTAAATTCTCTGTAACATACGCAGTTCTTGTAGGTGGAGAGAGAGAACAGTTTTTTCCAGTTGAGGAAAAGTGAGAGAGGAGAGTGAGAATGATGCCTTTGCGTGCTCTGCCCTGCTATTCCAATTACAAATAAAAATATTCCAATGAAGAAGCGGTTGTATTTCACATGCTACGGATGTGGATGCATTGTTTTTCTAGTCTACTGAGGTTGGGTCAATAGAGAAATTATTTTTCTCTCTGCTTCAATGGATTTAGCCCTTCAGGACTGTTGAATGGACTACAAAATGGTAGTTCTAGATAGAAGCCTTTGCTCTTTGGTTGTGAGGAACACATAATGTTTATCAGGTATGTTTAAGATGACTGAAACATTTTCTACAGTAAAACACGATTGTAGCCCAGCTAGAAACATCTCAATATGATGTCAGTTATCTTCAAGCTTAAGAAAATACAAAATGTTTTACAGAAAATGGGATAATAAATGTAGGAAGTGCTACAAGTGGCTGCTTTAAGTTTTTCAATCAGGTTTTTCAGTGTTTACACTGCATTAGAGCTCGACTGACCCCAGTACAAAAATCAACAAGATACTTACAAATACTTTTACAATTAATTAATCTTAATTAATACTTTTTTTTTTTTTAATTCACACGAAATGCAGCAAGTTATGTATGAGCAGCTAGCAGTTCAGGAATTTGCTAATAGAAACATGCCTGATGTGGGAATGGTTACGTCTCCAATAGAGCTCCAACGATTAGTCGTTTAATTGGTTAGTCGATCAGCAAAAGATTAATCGGCAACTATTTTGATAATAGAATAATTGTTTGAGCGATTTTACAAGCAAAATGCCCAAAATTTGCTCCATTAAATCCTCCTGTTTCTAGAGCTGCAACAATTAGTTGATCAACAGAAACTAGTCAGCAACTATTTTGAATTGAATAATGTTGAATAATCGTTTTTTTTCTTTAAAGAAAAAGTGCCCCAAGTGAATATTTGATGCTTTTCTGTGTCGTACGTGATAATAAACTGAGTATCTTTTGATTTTGGACTGTTGATGAGATAAAACAAGACACCACAAGCTCTTAGAAATTAAAACAGGCATTTTTCACTATTGTCAGAGATTTTATAAACAAAGCGATCAATTGAGAAAATAATGAAAACAACCATTAGGTGCAGTCCTAGTCTCTGACCATGTCATGGATAAGCCATGGTCACCTACCCCTTTCTGTAGTCTCTTCATGAGGAAGTCTGAGCCTCCAGGCTTCTGGCCCAGGCCGGGGTACTTTGCCTTCAGCTTGGCCTCCTCTGCCTTCACCGGGTTCGCATTCTTCTCCTGGGAGTCCTGTGGAGACAAGAACAGACACATGTAAACACTCTTCCTTTGCAGAAAACATGGACTATTCAAAGTCTCAGCCGAAACATCCCCAGGAAAGGAAACGTTTCAGACCTTTAGAAGTTTAAGCACAACTGGAACAGCTAGTTATGTGACAGGCACTAATTTATGGTCACCCTACAATTCCAAAAATGCTGCTGCTTCTACAAAAACACCAAAATTCCTGCAGCAAAGGCTATGTGGAGCACAGGGCCACTTCACTCTTCAAAAACACTCAAACTCTTGAAAACCTTTGCTGTGTAGTGACTAGTGGGAACTGAACATGATACTTCATGACAGTATGAGTCACAGCATGAATTACAGTCTCTCAAAGACTGTAATTTGTGCAGGACAAAGCTTGGTAAAAGCAGAGACACAGAAAAGAGAGTACAGGAGCTTATATTGATAACTAATAACTGAGGGCCTCTGTGGGAATCATGTTTGGGATATTATGCAAAACAGCTTGTATTTTTAATTCTAATGAAGTGGCACAACTTCATGTTTGCATCTGTTTAAGCTAAAACTAGTCGCTAGGGAATAAACTTTGACCCTCAAAAATCTACAAGCCCTTTTCAATAAATCTATCCTTTCATATATTAAACTATCACTATAATGAGATAAAGAATTCCACATTTAAAAGCTTTAAGCACAATTTGTGTTTACAAAACCCTGAAAATTCCCTTTAAGCGTGACATGAAATGAGAGTGTTGTTTATTGCTAAATTACAAGTTCTTACATGCTGCCTTTTTCAGTTAATGTGGACATAACAAACCTCGTCTTCTGCTGCATGTCAGGGTCATGCTTTGGCTGCCATAAATAACAATGTTTACAGTAAATCTCATGATCCCCTGTTTTCTGTTTTGAATTTCATTGGTTATTATGTGTTTTTTTTTAGAATAAAATCTGAGAATTATGGTTAAGAAACAATAAGTTCACAGCACTTTCCAGTTCTTACGACACCAGGATGGGGTTACAGGGACAATTTGTGTAGACAATGCAAGTATTGTTGCACTGATGGTGTTGCCACTGACTAGCCAAACTGGTCAGACACCAGTCATTCAAGTCCCTGTCAGGTGGATATTAAGGCCAGTAATCTAGGCCACCAGGACACACCTTGCTGTGTACAAAGTGTGAACCAAGTGGTTTGACTGCATATTAACTCTGTCTCAGGAAATAGTAGGTGTTCAGTGCACAATAGACAATAAACAAACTCAATAGGCCATTTATGCACTCCTTGCACGTATACCTGAAGCAAGCAGCACACACTGTAGACCTACTTCCACTGTGCAGACAAGATAGGGCACTCAGCCTGCAAAGCTTGCTGGGGCAGGGATAAAATGTGACTCAGGACACAGAAGCCGATGAACAGATTCCCTCAGGAGGAGGGGGGAACGTGTGGCACCGAGTGTGCTGATTCACTTGGGCCCATGACGAGAAATTTATGAGCTACTATATTCAGCCCCAATGCAGGGAAACTGCAGAATCTAACATCACGTACTTTGTGCACCCTCTATTACAGTTTAAACTGTAATGTAAAATCCCCTTTGGGTATCTTCAAAGTTTGACTTATTTCTCCTACATGATTGAATAATATAGATAATGTATCTGCTTGTTCTAGTGCCTCATTGAATCTGTATCTCACTTAAAGCAGATGGAAGACTCCACTTTTACTATTCAATGGGATTGTTAAGTAGGGGGCCCTGATGTGTCCCTTACTCTACACAGCATTTTTGGATGATTTAAATCATAAAAAGCAGTAGGGCTGCAACTAACGACTATTTTCATTATCGTTTAATCTGTCGATTATTTTCTTGATTCATGGATTAGTTGTTTGGTCCATAAATGTTTCCCAAAGCCCAAGATGACGTCCTCAAATGTCTTGTTTTGTCCACAATCCAAAGATATTCAGTTTACTGCCATAGAAGACTAAAGAAACCAGAAAATATTCACATTTGAGAAACTGGAATCAGAGAATTTGGACTTTGTTTTCTTAAAAAATGACTCAAAACGATTCGATTATCAAAATAGTTGGTGATTCATTTAATAGTTGGCAACTAATAGATTAATGATTGCAGCTCTAAAATGCAGTGTCTGTCAAAGCATTTTATACAATTACCATTCACTGCAGCTTTTTGATTTAAAAGTGTGTGCACACATCCAAACTTAAGTATAGAAACCAACAGGTTTGTCAACAGAGGCCTGAACTTTGTAAATCTTAACCTGCTGTGCAGCCGGTCAGCAACCTGCTTGTAATGGTTGGATAATATAACATTTATTATTCATCTACTATCATTATATTTCTCATGATGTGGAATTCTCATGAAACAGTAACAACTTGGATATTTAAATTAACTATAAAAAGCTACTACTGAGTCAGATTTCTCCCCAAATTCCTTCTGAAATACTTGAGAATAACAGCAGAAAACAATTTCGTAGGCCCTCAAAGTTTACAAAAATTAAGTATACAGGATGCAGCATTTGATCCCTACTCATGTCACCGGCTTTTGGATAATGCATTACTTAGTGTTGAAGTATGTGCACATCATCGCCGTTGTTATGGCAGTGTGTGGAAATGCGGAAGCACTGTCACACTGCAGTTGTTGTCACTGACAGGACAAGACCACGAATCTCAGGCTAGGTGCCTTTCAGGGCGAAGACAGTGTTTTGTTTTTGCATTGCAGGTGTCATCACTGGTTCAAAGTGTATTCAATGAAGTTATGTCTCTATTTGGAGGCTATCGGCCCTCAGTAGCACATTTTGAGACCCCTCCGGACAGACCAATGAGGCCCTAGCTGCTGTGGACTCGTCAGCCAATGACACAAGGCAGGGGACAAAACAAAGTGGCAAGGTTCTTTGCAAGGTGGGACAGCTACAATCAAACAGTTCCTAACAAACCCAATAGCTTCTTATGGCGTTAAAAGTCTCCAGTGCTCCTCTCCTGCCTTGCTGCACCGCTGAGCATATTGCAAACACTTCACTTGTGCTAACTGATGGTAGCCACCTCCAGCTAGCATGCTCGGTGGTTAAGTTAGCCAACAACATCAAGCCAGCAGTCAGAAACCCACCTGCTTTTCGTCCTCGTAGTCCACCTGAGTGTCCGAGTCCAGGTTTTCTGTCGACATTGTGTGAGTGTGATGCACAAGCGGTTGCCCCGTTGGCCCGAGAGCTCAGAGAGATGAATATACGAGGCACCGTCTGATGTACCTGTACTGAATCTAATCCTCCTTTTCTGAACACGACTGCTCCCCAACAAAAATGGCGTAACGAGATGTGACATCACCACTAGGGGGGAGGTTTCCTACGTATGATCGACATGTACAGTAACCAATAGCGGAGTAGTAATGGCCAACAAAGAGCCAATGGCGTGCCAGAAATCGCGCAGCTCTCCGTGATTGACAGCCCGTTGCCCAATGATTTGACAAAATGGAGACTGGGGGCGATGCGGCGGCCGCACTGCATCAACACAAATAATTTGAATAACAAACAGATATATAATCGATGCAACATACTGGATTTAATTTAATAGTCAGTGTGTTGCACTGATGAGTGAACACATCACGTGTAACCAGCCAATCAAGTCGTTAGAACCATAGAACCGTAGAACAAGCTCCCTTCTCTGTGATTGGCTACTTGTTAGTGACGCTGTTGTTGCCTGTCAATCAAACAATTAGCGGGAACATTTGTTCTAAGAGCTTGTTTTTTTAACTGCTTGTACTGTATATTTTGCTAAAATACAAGTTTATCTTTGCCATGTAAGTACATTATTATTGTCAACAGGCTTAGTTATCAACAATACGAAGAGACAGCTTAATCTCAATGTGGCAGAGACTTTTAGCAAGCGTAAATGTAACAGGATAATTAGCTAACTTAGTCAGCTAGCTAACGTTAGTTGTAGTTTACAATAATTTACAATAATGTAACATTAAAGTCTTACTCTCACAGTCTTACCACTTTGGGCCTCCTCATGTAATTTTTCTCTGTGTTCTTTGCAGCTTTTTACATTGTGTTTTCTCAACAAAGCAATGGCATGCGTACAACAAGTGAGAACTTCACAGGTAAAATTAATCCAGACACACTTGCTAATGTACATTCACTGTTTTGTGACGCTTTCTCCCTGTTCATAACAGTAATGAAAAGTGACTACATCAAGTACATTTAATCATGTATTGTACTTAAGTTCAATTTTGAGGTACTTTACTTGGTTATATAACTTACTGTATTTCAATTTATGTTAGTGCTTTAACTTGTTAAGTAGTTCAGATAACAATTATTTTCATATTCAATTAATCTGCAGATTTTTTTTTGATTAATCGTTTTGTCTATAAACTGTCTGAAAATAATTAAAAATACCTATTCTAATTTCTTTGAGCCCAGTCTGATGTATTTAAAAAGTCTTGTCCAAAATCCAAAGATATTTAGTTTTGTATCATGTATAACACATAAAAGGGTAAAATTCTCACATTTGAGAAGCCACAACCAGCTAATTTTGGTCATTTTTCCTATTATTTGATTATCAAAATAGTTGCCAATTAATTTTCTGTTGATCAGTTAATCAACTAATCGTTGCCAGCTCTACTCTTTACCAAGGTATGACAGTAATTTGATCTCTGTACACCTTTAAATCAGTGGTGGTGCACTACTCCTAAATTTGTACTGTAAATTGTTAGAAGCTACATTTGAGACCACTTTATATGTGTAGTAGGACTTGTCTAGCATGTTTCACAGGTAACATGATGGGATTCTGAACACCTGGATTAAAGTACTTTATTGAATTTTTTTGTCAGTTTCCTAAAACCTCATTAAAATCAGCCACAATCCAGACTTCGAAAAAGGATGATCCATGCTATTATGCCGTTATTAATATTCTGCTTATATGTTTTATTTATAACTTCAAAGAGAAAATACTACATCACAAAAAATTAGCACTGAGATTCAATATGTTGTAGCCTCACTTCTTCAGATGCAGCTGTTGACAGTCAGGCTTGCTTGTGTTTGTTTTAACTGTAGTGAGCGTTCAGCATTCAGTCTGTGATTAATTTGTCTCACACATGCAGGATACTCAGCTGTTGCCGAATCAGGTTCTCACAGAGCAGCAGTCCTTGGTTGTTATAAAGAAGCTTCTGGCCATTGCAGTCTCTGGCATCACATACCTAAGGGGTCTTTTCCCAGAGAAAGCCTACGGGAGCAAATATGTTGAAGGTTAGATCACATATTGGAACTTTTTTTCTGTGCACATCACATTGGCTGCTATATCTTAAATTTGAAAAGTCACTTCCACTATTTTACCAGCCAGATAGAATTATAAAACTGATTCACAAGGATTCACAACCAATAGTCTGGTACAGTAGTGAACCAACAATTTACCTACATTTGTTAAACTCAACTTACCATGAGCTATCAAGACCAATTTGCCATTTGGACATATATACTAAGGAGATTCTTACCTTTCTTTTGTCTTGCCACAGATCAGAAAGTGATGATCCTTAGAGAGGAGCGCAGTTGTCCTGGTGCCAGTCAGATTGTTCAGTGGTAAAAAGCTACAACTTTGCACTTGCAGACTAGAGCCAATGATCAGGTTTATAGGAAAATAGCAATTTGAATAACCCCCTTTTTTGACATGATTGGACAATACTCCTGTTCAAAGAGGATTTTAAGATGAAGCATATCATAGATTGGGCTGGATGACAATGACAAAATCAAATATTACAATGTTTTTGACCAAATAGCTTAATGTCAATATACTGTTTTTAAGTGTAATATGTTGCTGGGTGATTGCTGCTTTCAGAACATATTTACACTCAAGGGGCCTCATTCACTAATATGTGCGTAGAAATGTTCTTACTTTGCGCACAAAATAGTTTTCTACATTTTTTACTTGGTTCAGTCTTTTATATTTCAAAAGTGAATTGTCTTGAGTTTTATGTCTTCAGCCACAGTCTACAGTACATCATATTGTATATCACACATGCACTAACACATATAGACACAGACTTAAATGCCAGAACACTTGGCTTCACTGTATGATGATGAGTCACCGCTCACTCACCCTGTTAATAGTTATATGTGGAAGAATTGGAAGATATGTTCACTTTTAATTAGATGCGTGTTTTTTAAATTCTTAAAGGATGCAGGGATGCTTTGAGGCCATCCAGAAGAAATATGTAAGTCATATTTAACCCTTTTCATCTGTCAGAAGACTTGTTATGTATGTTTGATTGAGTCCTGATTCATGTTTTTTCTTATGACTCATAGTAACTAATGTGGTAATTTTTTCCCCCCTATCAGTTGCGGACAGTTATTATGTCTGTGAGTATTTGTTACCATTTGACTTCTTATGTTTGGTCTTTTTGAATGTTGAATTTTGATAAAAACATAAAGACGATGTCCCTAAAGAAGTTCAGAAATGTTCACTTTGCCCTTTTTTAGATCTACACTGACCCAGAGAATCCCCAGGTAATGTGCAGCTCTATCTCTTGTTTTTAATGATGTTTCATAGACCACACACAGCTTAGCTATAGTAAAGATAACAAGCAGTTTATATCACTTTTATGTGTCATATACAGCATCTGTCTTATCTTATCTCTCAGAAAGTGACTGAGTTCTACCAGTTTAGGATCCAATATACTGCAAAAGGAGCACAGATGGACTTTGAAAGGTAGGTTTTTTTACAGGTTTAAAAGTTCAAATAAGTTAACTGACAAAGCGAGGTATGACTCTAACAAAGACACTGAATATCAGTGCAGGGAACAAAAATAAGGAAACTACAAGTATGAATCACCTCTAGGTTGGTTTTACACTTAAACATAGCAAGAAGCAACTTGATTTTCCATCTTAATGTGACTCAGTCAGTGCAATTAACCCCTTGAACCCTTTGAATTCTGATGTGCAGCTTGAATTTACATATTATTCACTAGTATAAGAGAGTATATGGAACAATTTCTATAAACTCACTTTCTTTTTGAACTAAAATTTAAGTGAAGCTACATCAGACAAGATAGAAGGGAAACACTTAAAGCCAGGATGCTATTTTTCATTTTTTTTACATCACATGACATGTTTAATATATCTTTGGAAACTTAAGCTTCTTGGACACTGCTACGCCAGCATTTAACAGGTGGAGTGTTAAAAGTCAGAGTAGTTTTAGTCTGTCCAGGCCCTGAGCACCTGTAATGTGTGACTGCACTTTCTAATCCAGCATCCACAGCACTGGGTTCACCGCAGAACTCAACAATAACTTATTTTACCAGTCAATGTAATGGTTTCCTACTAAGCGACTGAAATTGAAGGAACATTTATGCAGCACTGGGTTGATGGTTTGTGTTCGTTTCTCATCCTGCTTCCTTTCTTCGTCAGCAACAACAACAACAAGGTATCATCAATGTCATGCGGCAACACTAAGAAGGCCAGCATCCTGTTGGTGAGGAAGCTCTACACTCTGATGCAGAACCTGGGTCCTCTTCCTGACAATGTGTGCCTCAACATGAAGCTGGCTTACTATGACAATGGTAACACACAAGCATACCATAGTTATTATTTGGAGAAATCAGTTTCAAAAGGAGAATTTGTAACTGCACCTCTCTATTTGAAAAATGCAAAAATACTTACAAATTTAGAACATTTGGAAATAAGTGTTCTTATTTTTTTTTTAAATATTTGCACAATGTACAGATAGTGATTTGAATGTGTAGCCAATTTAAAAAATGTAAGAAAATAGGTAAAACAAAGAAATCCTGGTGTTTATTCTCTTAAAAGATTGTCCCTGTACATTTCTTAAAAATGGTATTTGCAATCTTTTCACATTTTTAGATTTACACAGATTTTTTTGTATGCATCATTATGAGACTGCTCTCAATGCCTGTTTATCACAAAGATCCAGAAATGCTACCAGGCTGAATTCCAGGTAGCTGCAAAGTTATCTGTTAACAGTATTTGAAATGTTTGGCTTTAGAGACAAATCACTGTGCATTCACAGTATATGCACAGTGTGTTTTTAACCTGTGGTAACAGTATCAGGAGTTATATGGAATTTGCTTTTGCCAGTTGATGTAAAAATATTAAACTTGCGAGTTTATGCTCAGTCGGCCAGGCCACAAAAACAAACATGCCTCCTTTTAACCCTTTCTTTGTAAATAAAAAAAAGGCACCGCATTGAACATACAGCCTTATTATATCAGTTGCTGTCTCACTGTTTGTTTCTCTGTCTGTCTTCCAGTCACTCCTCAGGACTACCAGCCGCCAGGCTTCAAGGAGGCTGACGGCGACTCCATGGAGTTTGAGAAGGAGCCTGTCAAACTCACCATGGGTGAGGTGGTCACCCCCTTCCACACTGTGAAGCTGGACATGGCCACAGAGAGACAGAGACTGGAGCAGGTGAAGGAAGGAAAGAATAAGAGAGACAGAAAGGACATGTTAAACCTGACTTGAAGTAGGCTGTTAGGCATCGTAAAAGCCTATTATAGCTTATTAACTTCTTCTTCTTAATATTCCTCTTCTTTGAGGTGTTATTGTATTGTTGTTGTTGTTGTTGTTATCATATTGTAATTGTATCGTTTTGGCCTTTGTCTCCTAATCCACAAGGTTCACTGCAGTCAGCACTTTTGGGAGCTGATTTTGATTGACAGTTATGGATCTTGCTTAATGTCTGCAGGTGGAGGAGAGTGTTCATGAGACGGAGAAGTGGGTTCTGAAGATGGAGGAGGAGGGCGTTCTGTCTCAGGTCAGCACACAAACAACTTAAAGACATGAAGCCCGCTTCCATCAACACTTCTCTGAGTCAAAAGTAAAGCATGTCATCATTTTAGATGAAGTAATCATGAATGAGATTAAAAAACATCAATAAAAGGTTAGAGAATTGAAGATATTATGCTTCCTAACTGACAAATCCACAATTTTTACACCTGGTTATTTCTGCTTTTAGGAAATAACCTGGTGTAAAAATGGTGGATTTGATAAAAGTAGTATTTTTAAAAACAAAAAAACTTTGATTACAGTGTAATAACAGTGTTTATTATTACAAGGTAATACATGAATAACAGTGGATACATGGTTTATCTTTATTTTGACACAGACAAGCTTAAACACACAGAGCACAGTGCCTGTTAGTACATTTTGACATGACCTCCAAAAGGTCAACTATGAGATGTGTCACAAGCTTGAATGTGCGCAGCTTCGTGAGCAACACATGAATTGGGAAATGTTAAAATGTTGCAAATGCAAATAAGGCTACAGGTCAGATGTGTGAGTCAGTGTCTGTTGTTGTGGTCAGTGTGTTGACACTGTGCGATCATTGTGTTCAGATAACATTTTTTAATCTTTTAGAGTCACGTGATTGAAGATGTGGAGAATTCTGACAACAAGAACACCGACTTGGACAACACTGGTATTTAAATTAAAAATAATAATTTTTCTAGGGTTCAGTGCAGTGGTATAGTTTGTGTACTATAATGTTGACATAATGTATAAAAGAACTGCATGTGTTAAGGAGATAAAAGGGTTTTCGTTCTTAAACACGTTAAACATCACTACAAGCTTGTAGCTGTGTTATCTTAGGGTGAACTGCATATAAGGGATGTAACAGGGTATCATCAGGTCCTTTAAAAAGTGTGTTAACTGAAGGCCTCACTTGGGGTTGAATACTTGTAAAATTAAATTTTGAAGTTGATTTTACATCATTTTACTTTTAGATGTTTTTCGTTAAAACATGGCTTCTTAAAAAGCCCCAAACTGTACTGTTATACTTACAGAGATCCTCGTGATCCAGAAAGAATAAATCAGATTTTTGGAATAAATTATATAAAAACAGTCCAGACTTGGGGAAGAATTAGCACTTCATGAACTTCATGGAGTATTTTTTTCTTTTTTTATGAATTCAAGAGATCCAGATGAGCTGTCATGAGAAGATTGGGAGTTGTGAGGAAGTCACAGAGGTAGGTGTGACATTAACTACACTGACCTCAACACGTCATGAGGATGTGACATAAAATAATCTCAAGCTGCAGAAGGTAAGATTTATACATGAAAATACATTCATAGATTCACTCATTCAATAGATTCATTCTTGTTAAGTGGAAATTGGTGGTGTGGAATCAAATCATAAAGGCTAAATAAAAAACTTTTCCTAATCAACAGAAAGCAAATGCGCCTCGTGGAAAAAAGCTGTGGAAGGTAGAAAAACAGAAGCAGCAAGAAAATAATTGCTTTTGTTAAGAAGTTGAAGCCGAAGGCTAGTTTTTGTCTGGGATCACTTCTTTTCAAGCGATTCTTTTAGAAGAAAGTGTTTAAAGTGAAATTGATTGCAGTCTGGGTTTCTTTTACATGATGGCACAAAGATGTTAATTTATCAATGTATAAACTAATATCTTTTAACACAAGGCGTCACAAGTTATTTAAATTGAGAATTCAAAAAATGTTAACTGTTTCTCAGCAGTACAAAAAGGCAGAACGACTGTAGGCTCTGTGTAAACATGAAACAAAGAGCCACTTAGGGTGCACTTATGGTCAGTGGCGTTACGGACCATCTGTCCCCTCTCAGATGGACACTCTGGTGAAGAGGACCTCTGACATGGAGGTGGGCCTGAAGAGGACCAGGAGTGGACGGATCATCAAGTCCACTACGGTTAGTCAGCCACTCAAAACTCAACAGCCAACAATTCTCTCCTTACACTGTTACAGCTAGACGACCTGAACAACACTTCACTCTGAAAAAACATGTTTCAGTGCACTGATCTTAGGTTACAGTTTACGTCAAAGTTTCTCTGTGTTACGAAGACTCAGCAACGGTTTAGCCAAATTGTACCCATAATGCTCTCTTGAGTTTGCAGTTTTCCAACCTAAAAGTAAGAAGAGCTACATGTTTCTGTGTGCCAGTAATTATTTTATTAATGGGGTAAGCCAGACATAACTGGTCGTAATTTAATATGAGCTCACTCAGGTTATTTTAATTTATTTATGATGTTTGTATGCATTGACTTACAACTGGGGTATTTGAGTATTGTGTACGTAAAGCTAGCCACTGTGGTCGAAGTTAAAGCACATGGAAAAAGTGTCCAAAAACAGTGTTCACTTGTTTTATAAATGTGCTTTTTGTTGTAGAAAACAACAGTTAAGTTACACAGTTAAGTAGATTTTTAGAAATAAATTATTTATTCAGTATCTAAATTATACTCATGACAATGTTAAACTCATTAGCAAAGAAATAAATAAAGTGAAGCTCAGTGATAATTCTCTTGTGAATGTCTTACAAAAGTTTTGGTGTGTGTGTGTGTGTGTGTGTGTGTGTGTGTGTGTGTGTGTGTGTGTGTGTGGGTGTGCAGGAGACAAACCTTACTGTGAACAACAGGAAGGCGACAGCTATGAAGGACAAAATGGTGAGAAACTCATATGGCAGCATTAATAAACTCTGGTCTCCTTGCATCTATTTTAGCACGCTGTAAAGCAGCTGGTGAACAATAAAGCACCTGTCACTCTACATATCATGTTAGAGCTACAGTTTGTGCCTGCTACCTCAGAACAGTTCATCAAATATGCAGTATTTGTATCTATATATATACTAAGACTGGAAAGCATGTTAATAATTGTGAGGCTCTAAACAATTTTCAGTTCATAAATGATTTTCTGTGGGTGTAGAAATGTTTATAAAGAACTCAATTTGGAAAAGATGACACAAGTAAAGAATTAACATTCTTATCTGTTATGTCAGCGTTTTTGGTTTAGGAAAACAAAAAAGCTGCACTTTTGCATAAAAAGCATGTCTACGGCAGATTTAAGATGAATTTTGAAGTGGAAAATGCATCGGAACCTTTGTTGTTTCACACATGAGTCAGCACCGATCACTTTGGTTTCAGAGTGGGATGTTGCCTGTTAACAGACGCATAAAATACTGCGCTAGACTTGACTTGACTGCGTGTGTGTCTGCTGTTTTCAGGTTTCTCAGTATGACATCCCCAACAGCCAGGAAACGCCGTCTACCTCCGCGTCTAAGAAGAAACGCAAATTCAGCGAGCCCAAAGAGCACTACTGACCTTACACCCCACTGCTAACAAGGCAGCACTGCTGAGTTGATGTTTTTTTTTTTATTTTCAACTTTGCGTACAAGTTGCATTGTGCTAAAGGGAATCCCACTCCTTTTTTGAAAATGTTTTATGAAATACATATAAAAAAAATGTGTCACTACAGTTGAATAGTCTACATCTCTGAAGTTACTACTTAATAAAACAGTGTTTAAGTTCACTGGTTATGTTTGTTTTGCTGTTATTATTCTCAGTTATTTGTGTACAAAGCAGAATTGCAAACTTGAATAAAATGCATCCATCTGTGTTCTCAATGAGGTGTCACAGTTTACATGAGTCTTGGTTTTTAAGTCAAGTCAGATGTATTTATAATGTGCTCTATCAAAATGTCTGACTTTTCATATCAGTGTTTTAACTATTCATTATTAATCGTTTATGTATGCAGATGATTGTTATATTTTCTTTGTGCAGAGCTGCTCCCAGTATGATAATTTTCAAAAATAATGTGGAAAAGTAAGTAATGAAATTATTATTTGATGCACAGATGAAAGAATATGCCCACAGTTCTGCTTGAGTAGAGAAGCTCTTAAATTATGCAGGGAGGAAATATCTTGGCCATGATTTTACAGATGACCTACTGGATCTAAATTTCACGTGTGAAAAAAGGCGTGTCTGTTTAGGTCTTGTTGTATGGTCTTATATAGTACTGTTGTAGGTATTAAAAGAGCAGTATGTAGAGACTTACAGTCACTTACAACGGTGTCATGAGGATGTTATAGTGCGTGCCAGGATTTAATGTGAGTCATATTTTTATTAGCTGTAAGCAGGCAGTGATAAGAAACCTTGTGTGTGTGCTGAAGAGAAGCTGGAGAATAACATAATTAGTAGTAGTAGTTAGTAGTAGTCAGACTTACGAGATGTGACGACTCTGCTGCATGAGTATATTTCTTAGTTTTTACATGTACTAATTATATTGTGATATGTATCTACAGTATTTATAAATTTGTAAGCCGTGTACAGTTTGTGTGTGATTTAGATTTCCACATTGTATATGGTCTTGTGGTTTGAAATAGAGTGAATTGATTGATAAGTGCATAAGTGCGCAGCTCTGGAGGCTGTACAGTCATAACACTTGACATCTGCTTCCCTCAAGACGCCATCAGACACCTGTGCTTGTTTTTTTTTTCTTTCTTTTTTTTTGCAGTCGTCCGCTTCAGTTTAAAGATTTAACAGTTTCAGCTTCCTGCCTGTCAAAACCTCCTGCCTCTGAGTGAGAAAGAAAAAAAAAAAAAACAACTTCACCTGCATCTTGAAAAACAACTCTCCCATCTTTGAATAGACCCCCAAATGCCACCATTTGCATGTGAGGTGCCTTAAATGAAGCTGTTAAGTGAAAGTGGATTATATCTGTACACAGTGACCTTTGGGCCCAGATAAGGGCCCATCAGCAGCCTCCCGCCCGGCAAGCTGTGTGTTTTTAATCTCCTATTGTTTTTCCCAGAGAGAGGGACATTTGCTGATAGACTGCCTTAACCCACTGCAGATCAATACTGCAGGAAGCCTTTGTGATGCATATCCAAGCAGCCCCTCCTCTCTGTGTCTGGAGTAGGCCGGTGGGGGGGGAGGTGGGGAGAGAGACTCCATCAAATCAGCCCTCACTTCCTAACACGGGCATTGTCTTGGCCACAACATTTATTTCATTGTCTCTGTGTATTTTATGGGTATTTCTGATAACAGAGAAGTGCACAGTAAAGCAGTATGGACTAGGAAATCCATGGTAGACAATACCCACACATCGGTGCATTGACGCCCTTTATGAGCTGTGAAATGAATCAGGGTTAGCTAACCTCACAGCCTGACTCCAGTGGCATTTGTCAACACTTTTTATTATTTTGACAGCAGGGGGTTCTCTGGGTATTGATAAGTGATGAAATGCAATGAGGGTAAAGGCACCTTTGCAGGTCTAGTCATGTATTGTAGATAACCAATATCTCTGCTGTAGACATTACAACAGCACTATATCACAGAAATGAACCGATAAATAGCGCCCAAAAGGCAAAATGTATCCAATGGCATGGAAAATAAAAAGAAACACACTGAAAAATACATGTATTGAGAAAATTGCATCATGTGGCACACCGAGGAGCGTAACCCTTGGAGATCAGACACATTGAGGCACAAAGAGATGACTATAACTTTCAATCACATATTTTTAGCTGAAAATGAAAAAAAAACCACATAAGAACATGTTTTAAGGGGTCAGCCAAACATGTTCCAAATATGTAACGATAAAGGGGAAAGGGAATCTAAATTGCAATTTTATTTCACCTCCACCCTCAATCCTTCACTCGGATCCTGGGACTCTACATCATTTCTGTACACACACGTCTCCCAGAAATGAATTCTGAAATTAAATTCAGGGACACACGTCCAGCGGCCAGTGTTAACAGATCAATCAGCTGGTCAAACAGCAGGAGGGGCCCGCCGGACGCCTCTGCAGACCAATCAGAAATCTGGGTTCGGCCTGTCTGAGTCGATAACTCAGGTCCAGGGCCGCCTGTGTACGGTCAAGGCAAGACACACTGACAGACTGATGGACAGACAGCCGCAGTCCATCCCAGGGCTCCATATAGATTAAAGCCAGCTTCTGTGAGCCTATAGTCGCTGTGCGGTGATTGTGCCTGCAGGGCCTATAGGCCCCAAGGGGGGGCTGGGCTTTACAACAGGAGGGGGAGGAGCGAGGGATGGAGTGGACATCCAGCCCAGGGACCGTGGCCCCTTTGACCTTGCCAGAAGGGCAGCAAATGTTTCCGAGCTGATTAGCGCTTCCCCAGCAGAGTACCCCGCTCACTGTTAGCCCTTTGGATCAGGTAGTGGGCAGAGGCGTTGGAGCAAATCCAGAAAATATGTCATTCAAATGTTTTATTTAAAACAAAACAAAACATTGTTATGCTGTTTCATATACTTACATTAAATAGCAATGCATGTATGTTACCAAGGGTCAAAACTCAGTACTTAAGGACTGTATAAGTTAAATTATGACGTACTTTTACTTTAGTTTTTTTTTCCTTTTATGTTACTTTATACTTCTACTTTACTACATTTCAAATGAATATCAGATGAATGATCAGAAAAATCTCATCAGCTTATAAAATATGATGGATTGATCATATGATTGAATTACTACAACTAAATAAAATGGCCAAAATCTTGAGCAGTTTCAACATTAATATGGTACTAAGATACATTAGTAATATTTTTCCAATACATAATAATATAACACTGAAATTGTTCAGTCTGCATGAGTACTTTTGTTGATGAGGCAAAGCACCACCATTAATCAAAAAATAAAATAAAAAATAAAGTGTTGTACATAAGGCATAAAAGGCATTAAAACAAGATACAGAAGAAACACAAAATGAAAAAGAAACAAAGTATAAACAGTAGAAATAAGATTTTAAATGAATAAAATAGAACAGAAAATAAAAATAAGCAAAAATTGAATAAAATACATTAAACAGGATAATACAAATACAGTGCTGTGCAAAATATGAATGAATGGTTCTACAATTTTATTTAATAAAAGGCAGCAGCACACAGAAAAGTTTTCAGCCTAAAAGAACTGAGAGGTGGTGCAGACATCAGGTTTAGACCTCATCATACTCATGTAGTTAATTAAAATTTTGAGTGCAGAACTTTCACTTATTTTTACACTGAAGTATTGCTTCTTCTACTTAGGTAAAGGATCTGAATAATCCTTCCACCACTGTATGTTTACACAGAGATTAAAAACCTCATTGCAGCAACAGTGGATGATTTTACAAGAAGGGATAAAATATCCTGAACAACCACAAGGGGGCGATACGTAGCCATGGAATGAGCTGCAAGAATGAGGCCCCCATAGATAACTCCTGCTGCCTTGTGTCAAGACAGAAAAGCTTCTTCTTTCTCATGCATGCCTTAATCAGCTCGTACAGTTGGCCTCCTCACTGTACACTATTTAAAAAGCATGCGATCCTCCTAAACAGCCAACACAAGGCTATTCAACTTGTCTTTTGAGAGACACTGCGGCGGAGTCAACAGTATTGATCCGAATAAGGAATGATGAAAGGAGGGGATGCTGAGAGCAGGTGGTAGTGGGCCAGCAGATTCAGGGATTTAGTCGCTCACCGGGTATGTATGGTCAGCGCTGCCGAGCGGCGAGGGGACCAATACCTACTCGAAACAGATGCTCAAAGCAATGGGATGTGCCCCCATTGTGATCAGAGTGGACAGCTGAATTGTTTACCACCAAAGGGCCCTTTTCTTCAGCGGCAGGCCCGCTCACAATGGGGCCCCCACTTTACTGACACACTGAGGATTTCTGCAGGGGGAAGCTGTGGAGGACTGAGGGGGGGTGGAGGGGAGGTAGCGCGTGTGCATCGAGGGACAGGGGGTTTATAGGGTGAGCCTCTGTCCGTACCCCCTTTTTTCTTTCTCTGTGCTCAGATGGACCTCTCTGCGCCCCTCCACCCCCCACCCCCCCACCCCATCTCCTCCACAAAGCCCCCCTAAAGCTACCGGAGGGCAGGGGTTTAAATGTCACGCTTGGCCATCAGAGCGCCCAGCCCCCGGCTCGTGTCTCCTGGGGGAAGCACGCCAAGAGACAGGGAAAGGGAGAGAGGAAAGCTAAGGGGAGGGAGAAACTTGCCCTTGCCCCATTGTCCATTACGATAGGCATGAGCTGCTAACTGACTCCAAATCAAGTGTATCCTCTCGCCACGCGCCCTAGCCTTGTCCAGCTCTTGCTCAAACACAAAGGCCCTCTGTGTTTTTTATTTTTTCCACCATTCATAGGTGAATAGCAGCTTTGGTCATGGTATGTTTGACAGAGCAGCTTAAAGGAGGCTGCAGAGTCTAAATTCAGCTGGCCACCGGGCTGAATGATAAACACAGTTTGTCATCCTGAGACGCCCAAGATTCGTCCACATTGCACTCCGGTGAGCTCTTACATGACAAAAATCAATGCTAACTTTTTGCATTCAGTCACATAGGAGGGACTTCAAAACGTGAAAGCGGGGAGAAAGGGGGAGAAAGAGGTGCATGAGGTGTGGGGTGACTAAGTGTCAAGCTGAAATACAAGTACAGTACGAAATATACGAGCTGCCGGCCAACTTTATCCCAGCCCAAGGTCCTGGCCCATACTTTACCCACCCACAAGATTGAGTGTTTTATGTATCTATTTGTTCTAAATAGTGGCACACTTGACCTTGAGGCAAGATGTGTGTGCTTGCAGCCTGGCCCGGGAATCATCCCTCCTGTCAGGCACGGGAGGGAGTGACCTTGAACCGCCAAGGCGCAGGCGTAGCTGAGTGCACAAACTCATTTAACTCCTGGGTTTGTTATCGACATGCTGTAATCGTTAACATTATGGATGATGAATAACTACTGACTGCCGTATACCTGCGCAATACGTTGCCGTGCCACGCACACTCGGCCCAGCTACGGACCCATGATGGCAGACACACCGAACTGATGGTCAGGTGAATGGAGGGCCACATCACTTAGACTTGTTTTTCCACCCAATCACAGCGACAACTCATCAAGAGTGCCAGCAAAGCACACTGAGGTGCTTAAGGACATAGATCACTTCTGTGCTTTACGCCTTTTTTTTTTTAGCAGACATACCTCTATGTGTACTCTGGAACACTTAACCTCCAGCATCAGATGTTGAGGCATCTGCAGTGGATTTTTTCTTCTTCTCTGATCCCTTATTGATCCTAGTAAATGGGTGAATTTACTGTTGCTTCTGAAAAACACAGAAAATGGACAAAGAAATTATTACGGTCATCACTGAAAGAGCTCGTGGTATGAATTTAAAATGTTAGGTTTTTAACACTAAAGCAAGTGAATTAGTATTCATGGAGTCATTTGTGAGAGACAGAACTAAAATGTAAGGACATTTCCTCCAATTTTCTTTATTATAGAAGGCTGAAGGCAAGTTATCAGCTTTCCTTTATGTTTTCTTTTTCTTTTTTTTGAGCCAGGATGATAACATTATAGCCCTTTTTGGCCACATAGTCCCAGGAAGTAAACTTAACAACGAATTCGGGAACTTTGATGCTTTCATCTTTGCATTTCCACTACATCTAAGGGACGTCTATGATTAGGTAAATTAGTCAGATACTGGATTACGTTTGTGACAGTTTTGGAGGTGGTTGTCAGTATAAGTATTCTAACCAGATGGCTGTGATCCCACCAGTGTCTTAAACACAGCAATACTCCAAACAGAAGTTAAATTTATGTCATCCTGATTCTTCACATTGCACTGCTGGCACTAGTATTTACATTACATTATTACATCAATCACTATTTGTGATTAAATAAGCAACAAAGATAAAGTTAGAAAATGAAGGAATAGTAGTTTGACACTGAAAAATCTTTGTGTGAGTGTGGTTTGACGTAGAGTCTCACTAGCAATGAAGTATGAAGAACACCGTATTACAGTAAGAATTTAGAAAATACAATTAAGGCCCTTTAAATGATGTGTATATGTTGCAGTGTGTGTCTTAATAAGGCTCAAGTCACTGCGGGTTTGTACACATTTTTTTTTTAAATCTCAGTTGTCTCTAAAAACTGAAACTGAAAGCTTTTTATCTTTTTTATCATATTAGATGATTGTCTAATATGACAGAATCACCTGTATGCTAAAATGACAAAATCTTATCATAGTATCATATTGTGTGACTGATGTGATTTTCAGCCCTAATTATTACTGCAAGTTTGTTTTGGTGCAAACAGGATACAACTGTAAAGACATAACAGATGCGTCACTCACAAAATATACAGAAACATTTCATAATAAACTTGGCCAAGAAAAATGTTTAAGTTGATGTGATGCAGTACCTTAGGCTAACTATTAAACCAGCTCTGAAAATCTGAAAAAGAGCATCTGTCAGACTCGACATATAGTAAAATGCTAAACACAAAAACAGGTCACTGCAGTCTGGCAGCCTTTCAGAGGTTGCCCAGAAGTTTGCAGTGGTGCTGAATGTACATTTCATATACAGTAACTCAGAGTTTCCACACCGGGTCCTCGGTTTGACCACGTACACAATCTGCCGGAGGGGAGAAGAAAAGTTTGGTAGATTCTCCTTTCTCTCTCATTCCATCTGACGGCCTTGGGAGTTTGACTTCTGCCCTGTCAGTCTTTTCCTCCTCTCCAGGCTTTGAGGGCTTTTCATCTAGCCAAGGTGCAAGGGCAGCCACTTCTCTTCTCTCCCCTTCCTCCTTTCCAGTGTGCACATAAAAATGCGGATTTCCATTTCAGCTGTAGTGCACGAGATTAGCAGCTCCACCACCCCAAGGCTGGCTTAAGACAGGAGGGCAGACATCCAGCAGTGTTGGTGGGATGCATGCGGGGGAGAAGATCCCCCAAGACTTGTCTGAGGCCGCTGCAGATTCTATGGATGAATCCTCCAAACACACATGTGGTTCTTTAGCATAAGCTGTGTTGTGAAGTGTCAATTTGTTTTGAGCTTGTTTTGAGCTGTGAGGCCATCGAGCTTGATGGCCTCACATGTAGACATCTCTGCACTGCATGGGAAAAATACAGATTGAAAGTATCTACTGTGCTTACAGGTTTTTGTTGGAGAAGGCAGTGGGGGATTTTTTTTGTTTTCTTCACTTCATGAAATGCTGCCGCTGTATACTTTAAAGTTTTAATCGTTGAGATGGTAAATTTGTGTGAGGTGGCTCTGTGACGTTTTTTAGCTGGGATTTTCAATTAATGAAGTTTAACCTCTTGAACCCAAGGCTTTTATATTGCTTTTATTTCTAGGCTTATGGCACAATCATACACTATATGCTATATATTGTTATTTTAAGGAACGGTTGGGTGACTCAGAAATGGCGTCATTTGAAATGTAAATGGTACAAAGATTATTCTTCGCAAATTAAAAAAAAAAAAAAAATTTGTGTCCAGAGGACACAAGGAGTTATATTTCTGTAAACAACTTTCTTTTTCTTTGTCCTTTCATAAATGGAGGCTTTCACTTCTTCCTCTAATCATTCTAAATGAAATGGAGCAGAACATACATCACTTACTATCGATCAGAAAACAAAAGCTGCATAAAACCACAAATGTAAAAAAATGTATGAGGTACTTTTTGTTTAAAGCGTCACTTACCTTTACATTTAGTGGTATCTGGTTTTGGTTTCATTTGCCCAGATTTTGAAGATATCCATTTCTGATATTTCTGCTTTCACTCCAATACAATGGAGGTGAATCCAATTATTTGTGGTGCTCAATGCAGTGAAAAATTACATTTTTAAAAATTCATCAGCAACATCTTTTTCCAGACTCTGAGTCCCTGTTACTCTGGATAATCCACAGAACACGCTGTCAACATTTTTTTCTATTTCGCTTTCTTTGGTGGAAATGAGTTTAAATGAAAAGCAGGACATTGTTTCAGGAAAGACATTCTGCAGTTTAAATTTTTAAATGTCATTTTTTTTATTGTTTTAAGCACCACAAACAAAATTCCTTTTGCTCGTACTGGTGTGTTGCTGAAAATCTCAGATATTGATGTTTAAAAATGTCACCAAATAAAACCAAACTATCTGCATATCTACTGCTGGGATAAGTGAAAAATATGTGTTTTCTTGTTATTTGGGTGAACTAAACTTATAAGTCATTTCTGGGTCGTCACTATTGACAATAGTCAATAAACAAAATCTATTTCTCTTTCCCTGAAAATGTTGCACCATTCTACTCGACATAATAGGCAAACTTTATATTATATTGAAAAGCCGCAGAGGCCCACTTTAGTCAAACCACAATGTTTAGACATCAGGCCATTTGACCACAAGCCTCCAACAAGCCCATCAAACAGGTCAGGCATCCATTGGCAATAGCGCCCGTTACAACTGACCCGTAACATGTGGCCCAACTACAACTAAATTGTGGCTGAATTATTGATACAGTGGCGTTGGCCGCTTTGCAAGTGGGGGCATGAAAGGGAACCAACATGGGAATGGTCTGCTAATTTTATATGGGAGCCTCAGGGCACATTCCTCCCAGTGAAGACCAAACATATTGACATATGTGTGTAGGGGGAAGAGACTGTATATAATATGAGGCTGGCGCTGAAGGAGAAAAATGGACAATGTGACTGTCCATACACACTCGACCTCAGTTTACACATGTTGTGTCTCCCATATTGTGTAAATATGGCTATACAATCTGAGAGTATGAGCACTGAGATGATGCATGTATGGAAAACTTGGCAGGTTGGAGTAAAAATGTATGCAATATCCTTTTTCTCTTTTGCTCTCCTGCTTTTTTAGATTGCTTCTCTAGAATCATTACAGCTAAACTGTCTGTTTCACATTCATTTGTCAGTGTAATATCAATACTGTATGGAGAAATGGTGAGATGAATTGTGATGTATGGGATCAAGTCGTTTAGACGGGTATACTGGGGGAGGTGGGGGCTGAGCCAACCTTGTTGACCATCAGTGAGCTGGCCGGCTAATTTCTCCAGAAGTGTCCAAAAGCCTTTGTGTCCTCAGTGCACTTTTATTTCCACCTCTCTTGGAATTGTGATGACCGTGCCTCGGGGCGACAGAGACACCTTGAGGAGTGCCCACCTTTAAATCCGGTGCTCCATGACTTCAACCATGACCCCTCGCTGGAGGGATCCCTCAGGCGAGATTTAAACGAGCTCCCCCAGGTCCGAAGCAGCTCTTCTATTCACCGTCACGTTTTTAAAGACATGAATTGGCCCTCTCTGATGGGTGATTGTAAAATATATTTGAATAAAAGAGAGTAGTTTTAGATAAATAGGTATAAAAACTTACATATAGGAGTAAATGTGGCGTGACATGTATGTGTAAACAGTGTGCCAGAGAGAAGAAAAAGGCTGACTTTGGAGTGACTGTGACAGAAAGAGAAGGAATGCTGTAGGCCCCTGTAACCCCGTTTTCCTTTTATTTCTCTCTGTCTGACTTTCTTTCTTTCTTTCATCCTTATCCATAAAATAAAAGGGAATCCCAACAGTGCTCAAAATACAAAAACCCCTTTAGTGTATTTACATGTCATTGGACTCCAGGCATTTTTCTTTTAATTTTTTTCTTAAATCACCTTTTTTTTTTTGCCTTAAATGCTATCGCTTACAATTTTACAATTCCTTTCTCTCCCTCTCTTTTTTGCTATTATGGAGGACGAATGGCGAGAAAAGCATACAATATACAGGCTATTGATCCACGCCCATCACTGCAGAAAAAAAGTCGGTTCAGGGAGTGGGGGAACGGAGGGGGACTGGACACAGCGATCGATAACCTACTCTATCAGCCGTTTCCATGGCAACCGGCCGAGCAAGGACAGAGGGCTGCCATGCATTTTGCACCTGTCTATTTCATATACCTATTGTTATAATGAACGTGTCAGGGAAACAAATGCAAAGGTGACACGGGGCTCCAGCCCAGCATCAACTTCCACAATTAAAGAAATTACATAAAGGTTAATAGCTCGCTGGAAAAAAGGGATGTAAAATGGGAGAGAGGGTGGGGGTTCTAGGAGGATTTCAGTGACCTCCTCCTCTCCCTCATGGGTTGAAGGACGCTCGAAGGCAAACTGGGCTGCGGCAAGTCCGGTGCAAATCCGGGTGCCTGAGTTCTGGGTTATTTTCAGAAAAACATGCACAGATGACAGTTTGAAATCGGCAGTTGTTTCCTGACACTGGAGATGGGGCCTGGTTGACCCCAATTTGGAGGTCAAGCAAGCATGATCAATGCGCTGCCCATTAGCTCACCATGAGCAACTGTAGGCGCAAGAACAGAGAAATATAGCAGGGTAGATACAGAAAAGGAGTGAGGAACGAAGGCGGGCAGGAGGGAGGGAGTGGCGCTGTTGGTCGAGGTTAGCCGAAGCTTTCTTCAGATCAAAACCCAGCAGGCCAAGCCAGACAGACTGTCAGGAGAACTTGACACCTAGACGATCACTGAATCTCCGTCTGTCTGACCGTGGTGGGCATTGAACTTCTAACCCTCTTTGAACCGGAGGCTCCTTGGCTCCAGAGCCGTGGCGCTGGGCTGGGTCGGTCCTAAGTGAAGGGGATGGATATCATGATCTGGGGCCTGTGTTGATCATGTGCTGTATTGATCGCCAATCGAAACTACTGCTGAAAATGCAGGATTGAGAGGGAGAGAGCAAGAGAGAGAGTGGGAGGGGATGCAATCAGCTGTGGCTTCTCGCTACGGTCAGTGGCCCTGTATCAGGCTGCTGCGGTTGCCGACATTGCTGCAAAGGAGGAAATGGCGGTTTCGGAGAGTGTCGTACAGTACGAGTACAAGCATTCAGCTTACAGACATTTCGAGGGTTCCCACTCTGTGCCGGTGTATTCTGGCGTATTCTCATTGTTGCTGCACTCACAATCACAATCACTGACAATCACAAATTGCGATGGATTTGCTTGAATGACAGCAGGGTGAAACTCAAGCATGAATGCAGCCTGTCTGCGAGCGCCAAGCTGCCCCGCTGTGGACAACACAGCGGTTGTCCTCTAGCACCAGAGGCACTCTGTGTTTTGTGAGCTGTGACAGTGAGCTATTGACAGGCACGTGGCTCTGCAGTGTTGTTCAGGGGCCACTGGCCACTGCACTGACCTTTGACACCCCATCCATGCACCGGCCTTCATTGTTAGGACAGGAGGAGGAAGAAAGAGGAGCAGGAGGAAGAGGGAGTAGAGGGGGATAGATGACCCTTGGGCTCCTTGCAGTTGGATTCTCCCTCCCCCACAGCCTCACCCCTCCCATCCCAACACCACCATTCACCCCCCCCACCCCCCTTCCCTCACCCCTCCGCCCCCACACACACTCCACCTTATGCCGATCAATGACAGTTTCATGTGGCTTCTCTGGGCCTGCAGTGACGTGTGTCCTATTGATTTATCGACATTACTCCAGGCAAGCGAACCCAGAAGCCCCTTCTCTCAGTAGGCAGCCAGGCTCCAGCCCAGCAGAGGCATACCTCCCCCTGCGCTGGGTGGGCCCATGCCAAGTCATCCAACTGTACCGGGCTCTCTGGAAGCAGCAGCACATTAGCTGCACACAACCGAACAGTATTTTCCTGTGGATGCATGTCTGCATATGTCACTGAGAATGCTTTTAAGCATCATCCCCTCCCTCTGCCCATTTAGTTTCAGCCTGTCCCCCCCTCTTCTCTCCTGCACTCTATGGGACATGTAATGGGGACAATGAGTGAGACACCCCGGCACTCACAAATACATTTACTGTCGCCTCTGATTTCCAGAGGCAACTGTTCCACTTTTATGGTTAAAAGGTTCTTTTCTTTCGTCCGTGTCAATGTCATGCCTCTGTGGCCATGGCTCATCCTTGTGGCTATTGCTCTCATCTGCCCCTCTTCCTCTCTTTTACTGGGGTGAGGGGGTGGGGGCAAATCAGACCAGCCCATCCTTTTACACTCTGCCCCCACCCCCTCAGGCTCTCCTGTGTCCAGTGAAAGGCCAGTGGATTCAGAGAGAGGAGGAGAGGAGGGCAGCTGGACACTCCCCGTGGCCTGGCTAGCCGCTGATGCGGGGGTCATAGAGGGGGGAGATCCAACACCATTAGGATAGGACTGCTGCGATGGCAGCTGGCCCTAAAAAAGGAGGAGGACGAGGGGGGTCAGGGGAAGCTCAGAGATCAGTGACCTGGCCACAGTGTCCAGCTGGGGGGTCATTTCACGGCCCACCTCCGGCCACGTGCTGGATGACCATCTGGGGATCTGGCAAACCCCACAACAGAGGTAGCATCATCTTCTTAGTTGCAGGGATGGACAACAACAAAAGTCAAGAAATCTGTCAGCCTAATCTGGAGGTGGGAGGGGGCACTGCAGCTGCCTGTTGTTGTTTGGCATCAAGTGTGGTGCGCATCTGCTGTTTAATGCAATGCAGTGCAGTGTTTGCACCTCGCATGCTCTAATCTTTTTGATTAATTGCAGATAAATGCACTCTCTCCCTTACTGGACATAAAGTTAGGCCTGTAGCTGATGATTATTTTCAGTTGTTTTTTCAATTATTCTTTTATTCTAAAATGTCAGAAAATAGTGAAGAATGACCATCACAATTTCCCAGAGCCCAAAGAGACTTTTTTCAATTGCTTTTTTTTTGTCCAACAGTCCAAAACCCAAAGTTTTTCAATTTAGAGTAAAAAGCATCATATTCTCATGTCTGAAAAGCTAGAACCAGCAAATATTTGTCATTTTTCATTCACAAATATTTTTTTTTTCAGTTTTCAGAATTGTTTTTCTCTTGAATGGCTAATCAATTAATTGTTTAATTGTTTCAGCTTTGGCTCTATATAGTGAAAATGAGTAAATAAGATGACTATTTTTTATATTTATTAGAATGAAATGCAGAGGTGGAATCCCTAAAAGGTTAAAGGTGTTTTTAAATAGAATTTCTCCTCTAAAGTGCAGAAGAGCAGGGGGGGGGGGGGGGTCACTCAGCAGCCCAGATGGACCACCAGATTCTCTTTTAGCTGAGCCGTTCAGTTTGATGGCTCTGATCGGAGAACAGATTAGCACTGGTTTGTTGTCAGTGCTAACCTCACCCCTCCTCCTCTTCCTCTCTTTCCTCCTCCCATTCTTTCTTCCTCCTCCACCCTCTGTCCTCCCCCATCCTTTCATCATCCTCTCCTTCTCCCTGAGCCTTCTGTCTTAAACTGTTTAAGGTGATCGAATTTTGCCCATCCTCCCAATGTGGTCGGAGGGGATCAAAGGTGGCTGACCCCAGCCTGATTGTAAAGGTTGTGGAGGGGAACCTCCATAATAAATAGAGGTCCTGCTAAACAGATCTGAGCCTTTAGATGTTTCTATGAGCTTAAAAAATCTCTGTCTTTATTTTTGGGGATCCTGTAATCCCTTTAACATTTATCATTGCTCTGCTAATGAAAGTGATCTTTGCGTTCATGTCTGATAGGTTTCTAATTAGATTCACATAGACCCATGTGGAAATGATCCAAAGTATGAGCCAATGGAGGATTGGAGTGATGGAGTTATTGCTCTTAGAAACACCGGAGTGCTCCAATGTGCTGAAAGAAATTCATAAATGTGGTGGAGGGGTGGGATGGGCTGCAATAGTGCACCAGTGTAATCTTTGGTCAGCACTTCTTCATGGCCGATACCGTGATAGGAAAGAAATCCTCCTCTGAAATTTGATTAATTGCTGCCTCTCCGCCTCTCAATCCAAACATTGGTGGAAATGGAGGCCGGTTGACAGGACAGATACATCAGCCTCGAGAGCTGCAAGCCCCTGGCAAGCAGAGGCATTTCTTATCCTGTAACAGGATATCCACATACAGCGAGGTGTGGAAAAGTGAGAACTGCATCGTCTTCATTTGGCCATAACAAGGGAGAGGGGGAGGAGGAGTGTGTGGGGAGGGGAGGGGGGGCAGCCAGCCAGCCAGGCAGGCAGCTCGCTAGGTTGGGCCGAGGCGTATCGATTGATTTCCCAATAGCCTCTGGTCCATGAGCGGCGAACCCTGGCCCTGGTTGCTAGGTGACCACACCATCCAAGATGGAGAGCGGGGTGATGAAGGGTGACAGCAGCTCTGAGGGTCAGTGGGGCCACTGGTCATTCTGCAGCCCCTCTGGGAGGCTCCGGACATGCAGATAATGCAATGAAACTGGACCTCAGCTCGCAGGAAGAGACTGGTGAAGCAGGAATATAGAAAGACAATATCAGAGATAGAGAGTGTAGTCCACCATCTTTTTTCTACCCGGCTGTGATCAATGCAGAGTCTGCAAATCGCTTTTTAGCTCTATGTATGTTTATGACCTACATTACAGCAGAATAAAATTGGAAAGCAGCTGTTAGAACAGTTTTATGGAGATCATGTGAGGTTTCAGGTTTCACATCATTGAGTTTTTTTCAAAAATTCATTCCCAGAAAAATATTTATGACACCCGTGTGATTTCACAGGGACCGTTGACCATATATGAAAATATTGATTTGAAAAACAAAGCGCTATTCAAATAGTCATTGTCCAGAACATATTGCCTAAATTTGAAGATGAAGGATACTGTCTTTTGACAACCACAGTGAAAACATGATGCTGTTCTCGTTACAGCACCAACACAATTTACTGAAATGTACAATTTACTAAATTGAAAAAGAGGTTGAGAGATATATTGTTTTATTTCTGTCAAAATAAATATGCAGCAATAAGTTCTTAGGGTCCACAACAAGGAGTAAATTTGTTCATGTATGCATTCTCATTTTAATATTAAATGTAGCACACTGAGTATATGAAATGAAGTGCTTTATGCCAAGATATCATCGCATTTATAAAAATGCGCATTTTACAGCTATTAAAGTGTGACTCATGACCTTTCCTATATATATATATATATATATATATATATATATATATATATATGTATTTCTTCTTCTGTTTTAAATGGTCAACTGGTGAAACCCTTCAATCTAAATGCAGAATAAATGCTCAGTACAAAAGAAAAATACTGTAAACATGAACTGGCCATAATCTATATCACATATTCCACAATGATACATGATACTGTAGCGCTTTTCTACATATCGATTGTTCCACTGTGCGAGTGAAAAATGATACAGAAGAAGAAGCAGGAGGAGGAGGAGGAGGAGGAGAAGAAGAAGGGGTGGGGGGGGTGGCGGGTGGGGTGGGGGGCGGTGGATATAAACTGGGAGACAAATGTAAAAGGATCTACATCACACTGCACTGTGAGAGAAGTTACCAGAAGGCAAAAAAGCAGCGCAGAAGGGGGTGGGAGGTTCGTGTGTTGGTGTATGTGTGTGTGCATGTGTGTGTCGGGTTGAGGGTCATGGGGAGAAACCCATCCAGTCGGCCCTGAAAGGCCACCTTGCATTCTGGCTGTTGCCTGTGTTCTTCCTGTATGAAGGATTTCCCTTCATCCTGTGCCATGCCTCTTATGTCCTCCTCAGAAGGAGCCTGAGCGTTTTCATGTCTGTTGGAGTTCCATATCCTGAGGAGGGAGGACTTATGTGTCTCTGTGTGTGCGCTTGTGTATTTTCCTCCCTCCTATCTATTAATAATATTGGGGAGAGCTAGAGAGAGGGAGATAGAAGTGAATGTTTGCTTTGGTACAAGGCGAGATATTTCTCTGTTTGCAGCCCTAAGCTGTGCGAGTATTCAGCTCTTAAATATTCCCTTCCCCTGTGACTCCAAACTATCTCTTGCCCTAGAGGGCTGCACGGACCTCCCTGGCCAAATATCCTCATACCTTTAATAATAATAATAATAATAAAATAATAATACATTTAATTTGTACCGCACTTTTCATTCATATTGAAACTCAAAGTGCTACAGTATTAATAACGCAGAGCACACAACATAAAGAAAATAGTAATAAGAGTTAAGATGAAAAAGCCTTCCTGAATAGAAAGGTTTTTAGGCCTTTAACAGCAACTGGCAACCGAAATTTTCGATTGGGAGGATTTAGGGCTCGGATGGTTGGAGAAAGAGTGAGAGAGGATTAAAAAGGGAAAGCAAAAAGAGCAAAAGTGCAAATTGAATCCAGTCCCAAACATTTGGGAAACAGTCATTTATTACAAGAGATCATTTCTCTTTTCCCCCCAAAACTCAACCGTTGCAATAACTAAAAACCTGGACAAGTTGGCTGAGTATAAATCTTCTGACAAAAATCTTTGTGTCATTTTTTTAATCTGATTTCAACTTTGAGAAGCAAGCCAATTCGGTGTTTAGATCTAGTTTCCCTCAGCTGTGGACAATTTCCAAAATCAAGTTTCCTCTTGGCCCATAATCTGGAGAAAGTTGTCCAGACCTTTATGTCCTGTCACCTAGACTACTATCTCCTTATATGTTGGCAGTAGTCCGTCTTGCTCGTCCCAGCTGCAGCTAAATGCTGCAAATGGACTTCTCACTGGAACCAAAAAAGAGAGACCACATTACCCCTGTGCTGGCCTCTTTTCATTGGCTCCCATTGCAGTAGAGAATTGATTTTAAAATTTTACTGTTTTTAAGGCACTCAATGGCCCCCTTCTTACATCTCTGACCCCTTAAACCCTCAAATCTCCTCTAGGTCTCTGAGGTCTTCTGACTTAAAGCTTTTGGCTGTTTTGCACTACAGCCTGAAACCAACAAGTCTTCAAAACTCAACAACAAAATATGTTTGTCCTACATGAGCGTTTTCTGATGCGGTGCCCCCACCAGCTAGACAAAATCATTTGCCTGTGCGTTCTAAATGATTTATATGACCGTTTTCTGATCTGTCAGCACAAAACCTACTTGGTCATCATGGTTTAAAGAAACCACTGTTAACTGTTGGTTGGAAACGGGATGTCACATATCACCTACCATACCTACAATATCATGTTACTCTCACCTCAACAGGTATAATTTGCATGGCCACAAGAGGTCCTTATCCGGATAAACAAGGTCTATTTAGGCTTTCGAGCAAGCAACCAATGCTGTTGTTTTTCAGTCTCGCTGCAAAGGGAAACTCAAAGGGAATCAAGCCTTTATGGCTCCTGGACTGTGAAACAGCCTCTCTCTTAGCATTAGGAGTGCCCTCACAGTAGAAACCCTTAAGTCCTCCTTCGAAGGCCATTTTTATTCCTTGGCATTTGGACTTGCACCACTATCTGTAAGCCCCAATATTCGCTCTACATCTGTAGTTCTTACAGAGCAGATTTTTAACCTTGCCTTGAAAATTGTCGAAGATTTCAAATCACTTTGGTCAACTTTTGCAGTTTTTTAAATGTACTTTCCAAATAAAGTGACTAATTTACCACTGAGGGCCCTGGCACCCAAGACAGTCCTCCAGCTGTGTATGTGTGTGTGTGTGTCACTCTGTGTGTGTGTTTAGCAGCGGAGAGCGAGGGGGAGGTGGATGGAGATGGTATCAATCGCCAAGCCAGGCCATTGAATGTATTGATTAGTTACCTTTCTTATTAACATGCTGATTAAAGAGAGAAGGGAGAGAGAGAGAGGGAGAGGGAGTGAAAGAGAGGCGGACGAGGCTGCACACACACACACACACTCCTCGCCTCGCCTCGGACGGACGGAGAGGAAGCAGCAGCCGCGGCCGAGAAACAGAAAAGGATGCAGAGTGGATTTAACAGCCGAGCGGGGAAGGAAAATCAGGGAATAATTGGGAAGAGGAGGAGAGAGGGAAGCGAAGAGCGGATGCAAGAGAAGAGGAGGAGGATGAGGAAGAGGAGGAGGAGGAGGAGGAGGAGTGGGGTGGATTCAAGAGAGGTGGGGGGGGGGCAACCTGACTGGAAAACCAACGAAGGAAAAAGAGAGAAACCTTGCTGCCTTTGATCCCCCACCGAGTTACGCTGGCTGACTGGCTGGAGAGACTGACACACACTTTTCGGCTGTGAGACACACTCATTTACACCCACACACACTCAGGAGCTCTCTCATACACACACACACACACACACACACCTGCACCATCACTCAAATACAAACACACACACTGTGAGGCTGACAGGCCGAGGCAAAAGCGTGTATTATCATAGCAGAAAATAGCTCAGTGTGTGTGTGCGTGTGTGTTTTTGTGTGTGTGATCAATATGTAGATGCTTTTTAAATGGTATTTTTATCAGCGAGTGACCATGTTAAGCAGCGAGTGGTGAGGGATTTCTTAAGATGCACGCCAAGGTTTTCCGAGAAAGACGATTTCTATTCCGAGAGGGACCGGAAGGTGTGGAGGTCACGATGGAAGGAGGGAGGGAGGGAGGGAGGGAGGGAGGGAGGGGAAGCAGGAGGATGCAGACTTGTTTATTTGTATGTTTGTGTCGATGCGTATGAGTGGGTGTGTCTGCGTGTTTGCATGGAGGAGGTGGGGTTGGAGGATTTAGGCAGCAGAATCAGATCAGAAATTGACATATGCATGGCATCTCATCTGGGAAAATAGTTACAGGCGGCTTGTTCAGTTTGCTGTGTAATTTGGTTGCAGTGCTCCTGGTGTGTTTGCTGTGGTTGTGAGGGAGTGTGCAGCCTGCAGGAAAAGCACTACAGGCCCAGAAATGCATGTGTGCAGTATAGGCCCCATCTTGTTCACTGTTGTCCTTATATGTGATTTTTTTTTTTTAAATGTAAGCTGTCTTCCTATAAAAACTCTGCTCACATTTTACAGTCTTAAAAATGATTTACAAACAGGTAGGCTGCTTTTTTCAGTGTTTATTTACCTATTTACTGGCTTTCTGACTCTATTATTTGGATGTATTTTTCATTTGAAGTGAATAAGATTTCAAAATGACCTGGTAAAGTGACTGTTCCCATACCAATTTTCTGTATTGGCAATGCTGAAACAGAAAAAAAACAGATGATTGATACAAATGATTATCATGTAACAGCTGTTTAGTCTTCGCTTAATACCTACCCCAAATAAAAATTAAATAAAATACAAATAATAAATCAATTTGTTAAACACCAGTGTTATAGATAATCAGATGCAAATCAGATGCAAAATTAAACAAAAAATTAAACAAAACATGCCAAATGTGAGCTGAGCAGACTGTAAACTTGCAGGACATGTTGCACTGACAGCTGAGTCTTCACAGTTCACCTTTAAAAGCTTCTCCACCTGTAACAAAAATGTAGATAAATGTAGAAAAAGTAGGACCTCAGCCTAACTCCTCCTGCTGTGCGACAGAGACAACTGATTGTTCAACTTTTAAAAACTTATAATGATTTTGAGCACTGGCTCGGAGCTAAAAAAAAAAACAAACAAACAAAGAGAAAAGAAAAGAAATAAAGCCAGACTCAGTGCAACTTATCGACCTTTGCACCCCCTTGAGCTCCATTTTGCATAAATTAAACAGTTTTCCTTCATCCTCGCGCGGCTCGGGCCACCAGATAATTTCATTTGCATAAAGAATGCGGAGCCAATTACACAGGGAGATATTTACATTTTATATGAAAAATAGTTGTAGGGCAAATAGGAGGCTGTTTAAAATGCACGGATCAATACTGGCTGGCGCGCGCTCATGCCAGATGCGCGCTCACACCACAAACAATACAAACTCACTCACACATCCCTTCTTTATATACTGTATATATATATATATATATAAAACCCTTTTTTCTTTTTAATGCAATAAAGGCGTTTATTTATATGAAAGCCAAATAGCTCTGCTGCTATATTTTAGGGAATTTTATTTAAGTTATTCCAAAGAAAATTATTATAAACCAAACTAATGAAGCAAAAAATCTCAGCTATTTAAAAAAAAAAAAACTCCTTTATCTCCTGTTTAATTTTTGCAGGTGAGACTACTTTTGAGTCGTTTTTTTCCCTCCAGTACTTGCTGCTGTAGCACATTATTGGCTCATCTGCACAGGAGGCGAATCCAGTGAATTAAACTAGTGCATTTGCATTAATCCAGATATGATCGATAATAACATTATTCACGCTGGCGAAGTCAAGTTCCACATCGTGGCGTACACGATCATTACTGCAACTAAACCTGCAAATAATAGAGGAAAAATAGAGTGATTATCATGCATTCACGTGATCAAAGTTTCCTGCAGCAGCTACACTATTTTACATTTTCGACATGATGGAGACATGGAGTGTGAAAATGTAGATTTTTAGTGTATTTTACTTTATTTCGTGTAATTATTTCACTTATTCAGGGAAGGCATCTGTTGCTGAATATGACACGAGACTGTCAGACATTTGTGGAATTATTCAGATATTATAAATTAGGCTTTTCTTGATTTATTTTGCTGTAATATAAAGTGTGAAGTTAAAATTGTCCTTAAGGAGATGTTAATAATAAGCAGTGTATTCATATCCAGGTAGTGTTTGAGCAGCAGGCCACACGCTGTCAATGCAGATCAACTGTGGGCCTATAGACAGATATTTGCCTGCAGGTTATGTGTGTTTACATCCAGCCTTTAAAAAAAAACAGGGTTCATGAAAAAGAGCCAAAGAACGATCAATGTGAATCATGTTAATCATTATAATTTTTATGTTGCATAACACATCATATCAGACTGATGAAGGAGCCTTTTTAACCTCATAATCATCAATATTCATGTTACACTGACTGCAGGTTAATATGTTCTTTGTGCGTCACTCAGGTTATTTGATATTAGACACGTTGGAACACACGAGTGGGTCAATATTGGAGTTTTTACATCAATGCTAATTTCCAACATTAATATCATCATTATTATTATCTTTTTTTCTGCAGATTTAATCTGGTCAAATTAATTCAGTTATTGATTATTCGCATTGTGATGTGTGTAACGTCAGGTCTCGTGGTAATAATTGATTTTATCGATTGGTTTGAGATGGGAGAGAAATAAAAAAAAAAGGAAGTTGACAACAAGAAAAAGGAAGAGAAGAGCAGAACAGTGTCATTTTATCACAGTGTGAAAGGTTTCAATTCGAAATTAGATTACAGTTTCAAATATTAATGAACTGCTTTAGATTAATAATGAAGGCAGACTTTTTTTAAAATTACTATTTTATTAAAAAATCGATATATATGTTTTATTTGATATATTATATATATGAACTATTTTATTCATATTGTAGTCTCCCCTCCAAAAAATACAATAAATGTGATTAAAGAAATATTATTTACAAAGACATGCTGCTAGAAACACTATTTGTTTTTGCAAATAAATAATAAATGCATTATTTTATAGTGATGACATTTCAACACTGCTGAAAAAAACAAAAAAATAGTGACAGTAATTGTGATTATTATAATAATAATTACACTGTAAAGATGTTATGATCTGTATGATGATATAGGAGGTTAAGATAAAGAAAGGAAAATTACAGTTCAGCTCACACTGTATTTGTGGAGTTGATACCAACTTTTTTCACTGTTTAAACTCCACCTGCAGGTTCACAGATACTGTTTTCTTTAAGTCATCATTGTGATTTTTTTTTTTAAATTTCTGCCTTAAAAGCTTTAATCTAACAAATAAAAATCACACTCTAAACACCAGAACAAGCTGTTAAGTAACTGTATTCATTATAAAATAAAAACTCTAAAGCAACATGCTTTAATTGTTTTTTAATTTGCTTTTGCTGGTAAATAAAGTGGATTTTGGGGGAAATAATTGTGGCAGGTTGAGGAAATTATATCGACAGTTTGTATTTTTTACTGCAGCCTCTTTTAGTTTTCCTGTAGTGTTTTTCATCACAAAGAAAACATTCCTCACATATTTCGAAAGGATTTATTTTAGGTGATATTCAAAATGGCTGTAAAGGCAGCTTTGTCATATTTGCCGTATTATGGTACCTTTTAACGCAACATCGAGGATATAAACTACAACAAGTAACGTCCTCGGTGATGATTGACGGCAGTAAAATTACCAAGAATGTAAACTGCAGCAGCAGATGGGTATTTGTGAGTTTGATGAAGAAAACAAGAATCAGCACTGATGAAAACATAATTTAATCTTTTCCTTTAACTGCCGTCAGTTTGGAGCCATGACAGAAGAGTCACACCTGAAGCTTCATTTCATTTCATCTCATCTTTTTAAAGTTGGTTTTTTAGTGTGTTTTTCTATGTAAAGTTCATTTTTGTCACTAAAAGTATTCAAAGAGATTAAAACACTTTTCAATGATTTTTGAAAAAAAAAACAATGTCAACACTTTTCAAAATATTGACTGTCCAAAACTTATTGTATTAAATGTACTTTATATATATGACAATAAATAACTTGCAAAATTAACTGTTTTGTGTTTTTCATGAATGCACTGCATGTGTTTGGGTACTGTACTGTACACACACACACACACACACACACACACACACACACACAAAGACAGAGGGAACATGCATGGCTTAGTTTCAGATGTCATGTTTTGCAGTCATTACAGTGTGTGTGTGTGTGTGTGTGTGTGTGTGTGTGTGTGTGTGTGTGTGTGTGTGTGTGTGTGTGTGTCATTAAATAATGCATGGGATATCCAGATTAGATTAAAACAAAACCACTGATTTAGTCTAAGAATAAAACTATAACAACAACATCACCAGTCTCTCCTATCAAAATTACAATGAAATGATTATTAGTTTTTGGAAATAAAAAACAAACAAACATATTTACGTCTGAATGAGTCTTTACAGCCGGATTTCCTTCTAAAGACGAAGTAACTGACCAAAACTCACAAATCAGCTCATCAGAGATGGAAGGAAGCTGCTTTTGCTCTTTTAATCCCGCAGATTAGATTCCTCTTCTCTGCTGGACGCTGCTGAAATATGCGTCATTTACATGTGTTTTTTTTTTCTTTCGCTGCTACAAACAGGGAGTCAATATCTCATTCAAAACTGCAATCCCACGCGTGCGCTCCATCCATTATCATTTACCAATAAGTGATCACATTTACTCGGTGATTAAACAGCAGATTTGGGGGGCGAGTGTAAAGTTCAGGATGAATAATGTTGCACTGTATTTTCCATCCTGTTGCTGCTGCAGCCGGGTGTTTGCAGGCCTGCAGGCCAGCATGCACAGCTCGTCTAAGCTGCAGAAGACACCACGCTTCTGCTTATTTATTTATTTATTTATCTCTCCTTCTAATAAAATATGAATTTATGAATCTTGACAAGTCACTCTTTCTTCGCAGGATGGAATCTCATCTGCTCAGGGAAGAGTCATTTCTCTTTCTCCATCCTTTTTTTACCAGAAATAAAACCATTTATATCCCTTCTGGCTGTTTCTATTTATTTTCCAGCTCATTCGTGATCATTTTAAGGTCACACCAATGTCCCCTGACCCTTGACCTCTTTGCTATTGGCTGCTTGTAATATTGGTAATGCAGGATTTGATGCAGCCATACATGTCCCTCAGGATGGAAGCATCAGCTAAATGGTTAAAATGTAAACGCCATCAATATCGGCTTTAGATTAAAAGCTTATTCTACACCCACCATACCTGCAGTCACTTTGGATGAGAGCTGCAGCTAAATGGCTCAAATGTGAGTATCCCTCAGTTTATTTATTGCCTGTATTTTTAATGGCGGGTTTGAAGCTTCTACTGTTGCTTTCACTGTAAGTCCCTCTAAGAGCATGAGCTAAATGGCTGAAATGTAAATGATTTGGCCGTAATGTTGCTGATCCTGCTGCTGCTCTCACTGTGAGCAGAGTGGCTCTGAATGAGAGCATCAGCTAAATGCTCGAAATGGAAATGACCTTACTACTGGTTATAATGGTGAGTTAAGATTTTGAGGTAATAATGTGGAATTTAGCTTAAATGTATATTTCTCAACATGCAGGAATTCGTCTGCGTTATTCATGAGTGGGAGCTCATTCCAATAGGCCTATTATATTATAAGTGGCTCTTATGTGGCTGAATGTGGAGCCCAGTGTTGACAAACCCAGACCCTGAACGCCCCGCCGGGTGTCAGTTTCCCTCCAGGCCCGCAGTGTAAAAACTTTTGGGGCCCTTGCAGCTCGGGTGTCAGTCTGCCTTCTCGGGTTTTCCAGCCACAGAAGGTGAACTTTCACCCCGACCTCCAAAAGGACCTTTTTATTTTCGCTCTGTAGCCGTTGACCATTTTTACCTCCAGCTACTCGCCATCCATACGCGCATCCCTCCGTGCTGGATGCGCGCGGGGCGGATCGATAGGGCAGCATCTGCTCCGGGAAGCCGGCGGTCCCACACCGCGCACCGCTCCTCTGTTTCCAAACGCCAGAACTGCTCATCTCTGAAAATTAAACTGACAGACAGATATGATTAGTATGCGCTCTGCCTCCCTGCTTCTGTCTGTCCGTGTGTCTCTCTCTGAGGCCGGCGCGCGCACAAGCACGCACAGGCCTGACTATATACACACTATGATGCTTATATGCACGTACAGGCGCCAGCACACATAAATGGGCACAAATCATGTGAACGCGCATACACAAGCATGCACTCACTCAAGCACAGACCTGCACGCGCGCACACACACACACACACACACACACACACACACACACACACACACACACACACACACAACATTGTTTATAAAATCACGCACACACACACACACACCAATTAGACACAAAATCATATGCGCACAAACACTACATTTACGCAAGATTACATTCAGTGGACAAGCACGGCCTGCAGTGTGTCTGCTCGCTGCTGCAGCAGCAGGTCGAGGGTCTTCTGGAGAAAAAAAGGGTCGCATTGATCTTGTTTGAGGGACTTTCCAGACTCAAGTGTTGGCGGTGCGGAGTGAATGCAGAGTGCTGATTAAGAGCTGAGCTAAACACGAGCGTCACTTGACAGCATTTATTCCTGAAAGGTGGGATTTACATTTATCTTAAACCAACAAGAGGAGTCTGAAAAAATAAAAATAAATGCAACATCCTTCTGGACTATCTGGTACAAAAAAAAGAGAAAAGAAATACAAGCTGTGGCCTGTGAGAACATGGCACACAGCAGAGTGTAAATGGATAGATTTTTTTTTTCTGGAGTCAATAAGTTAGTGAAGCGATTCTCATAATTGCATATTCACCCTTAATACAGCTTTTAATCATCTCAGGGCCTTCCAATCTAGTCTCCTACTGATATCAGAAATTAGAAATAAGAGTAAAACTTTAAAACTAAGATGATTAAAATGAATTTTAAAAAAAATCATAGTAATAGAAGGGAAAACCTGAAATGCTGGTGTGTTATCTATCTATAGCCCATTCCATCTCTATGTTGCAGATAATTTTCACAGTGACAATAGCACTACCAGCAGCGACATCACTTGTTACATAAAAAGAACAAAACGACATTAGCTGCAGCCTGTGAAAATCCATTGATCAGACACAATAAAGAGCCGAGCGCAGCACAATGACCAGGATGTGCGCACATAATTCATAAATTGTGCATGCAATCAGCTGAAGAAGGCTTAACCTGTGGGGTTATGAGAAAGGGAGCATCTCCACCTCCACACCTCCCCCGCCCCGTCAACCCTCCCTCCATCCCTCCTCCCCCCCCGGAGAGAAAGGGTTAATTGGAGTAGGAATTTCATCGCACATCTGTCAGATTTTTAAGGCCGTGACGCACTGAAAGCAGAGAGTCAATGTGAGCAAGGGGGAGGAGGAGGAGAAGGAGAAAGAGTTGGTGGTGAGATCGATGAAGTGGCAGGCAGAGGGAAGAGGAGGAGGAGGAGGAAAATCTCACGAGATAATGAAAGAAAAAGAGGAGAGCTGCTAGTGTAGAGCGAAAAATCGAGGCTAGACCCGGAGAATTTTGGAGTGGAAAACAAAGACTGGAAAAGGGGAACGAAGAGAGCGAGAGAGATTGGGCTGTAACCGCAGATGGTGTTTGCACTCTGGTTTTGGTGAATGTTGCACCCCGGGGCGCAGCGGACCAATTGTGTGAATCTGCAGGGCTGCTTGGCGACACAATCGGAGAGATGCACAGGACGGACAACAGCCGCGGACGCGCTCTGAGAAGTGGATAATAAAGGTAGGATTTTGGATCTCCATTGACCCCACATGTCGGTGTTTTCGTCTCGGAATCGCCATCATGTTTTGTGGTTAGTTAGCGCATCGTTCAGATTCATTACATGAGGAGTAAATATGCAAACGTAATGTTCAGCGTCTCGCATGCGCGCTACTTCTGTATTCATAACTTTGCATAAGAAAGAAAAATGTCACATTCCGAGGTGAGATTTGGTTGAAGTGATTAAAACACTGATCTCGGTGTTTTTTCCGTCTGTTCCGCGGGATGTGTGAGGGGAAAATTACTCAAACGCTTCTATCATTGTTGTTATTTGGGATGCATTAGTGTAAATTAGTGATAAGACTGAGGAGACGAACGTTTTGCGACTGTTTTCCTTGTTTGTAACGATGAAAGTTTAAATACAGCGAAGTAACAGCGGCTGTCTTGTCTCACGCAGGCACAAAAGCGAGGCTTCTGCCCAGGAACACAGCTGAGCACCAAAGAGACAAGAGAGCAGAGTGCTGATGCTCAAGTGAGAATTAAATTCACAGCTAAAGCTCCTGATGCGGTTGCAAACTCGTTTTCCTGGAGTTTGAGGGAGTTTGAAGACAGTACTTAACGTTATCAGATAATTAATTAGACACCCCATAAGCCCGGAAATCAATTAATTCACAAATCAATAAATCCATAGTCTGGTGTAACAAGAGACCTTCCAGACTGTTAGCCCGGCTGTTGAACAACAATAACAAGAAGAAGAGCAACAACACACAGGGGCAAGAAATACAAATTTATTTGCTGAAATTGAAGATGGATGGGAGTCTAGGGGAGATGTCCCTCCACAGCCACTCTGAATTGGCTCACGGCCAGGACGGCAGGGCCATGCTGCACTCACGGGACCTTTCAGCTGCTTTCCCCAGGCCCTCCCTCGGGGGCCCCTCCATGTCTCTGGAGCATGAGCCTCGTCCACCGGGCTTCGACCACTCCATGTCGGCACTGGGCTACAGCGGTGACTCCCCGTCCAGCGCCGGCAGCACCTACACCACCCTGACACCCCTGCAGCCCTTTGACGACAAGTTCCACCACCACCACCACCACCACCCCTGCCTGCCTGTCAGCAATGTCATCGGCAGCTTTACCCTCATGCGTGAGGACCGAGGCCTCAGCACCAACTTCTACAACCCCTACAGCAAGGACCTGGCCATGTCCCAAAGCCTGTCGCCCCCCTCCACAGGTTCAGGCCTGGGCTCTACCATGCATGGCTACGGCAGCCTGGGCAACAGCCCCAATGGCAACGCCGGTCAGATGCTCCACGGCGGGTACGACGTCCATGGGGGCAACCTCTTCTGCCGGACAGCGGATTTCGGCCGTGAGATGTCACCACCAGGCCTAGGAGGAGGCGATGTGTCAGTGGGGCATCAGCTGAACAAAATGGAGGCCCATCAGCACGCCCCGGGCCACCACCCTCACATCTACAGCCAGCACTACCAGCCCCACCATCACCCAAGCCAGCAGGCCTCCAAGATGGGCGAGCATCTGCACTCCTCCTCGTCCGCCTCGTCCTCACCCGGAGAGGGCATGCTGCCGGGCTCGCAGGGCAGCGGAGGCGGTGCCGGGGAGGAGATCAACACCAGGGATGTGGCCCAGAGGATCATCACCGAGCTGAAGAGATACAGCATCCCCCAGGCCATCTTTGCTGAGAGGGTTCTGTGTAGGTCACAGGGCACGCTGTCTGACCTCCTGAGGAACCCCAAGCCCTGGGGCAAGCTCAAGTCTGGCCGCGAGACCTTTAAAAGGATGTCCCGCTGGCTCCAGGAGCCTGAGTTTCAAAGAATGGCCTCGCTCCGGCTGGAGGGTAAGATCTGGCTTTGCTCTCTATCTGCCTCACACACACACACACACACACACACATACATACTGTATGTACGTACACACTCACACAAAAACCACAACAACAAACAGACACACTCTCTCTCCTTGTTTTCCCCAAACACCTTCCTTCTCCATGTCTTCCAAAAAAAATTCTCGTCTCCAGCAATCAGTATGCAGCTCAGGTTGAGATATGAGGAAAAGCAAAAGCATCATACTGATGTTTCCTTCTTCACACCACTGAATGTAGCTCTGGTTTGTCTATTGTCTCAACAGCCTGGATAATAAGAACTTAGCAGCACATTGAGGACAGTTTGAGCAAGAAAGGGCCATATGTGCCGTTCCTTTGTTTACTTTGCTCCCAAACAGCTCCTATTGATTTGTACAGTAGCTACAATAAAAAAGCCACAGACATTTGCCCTCCTCTTAAATGAACCATGAAGATCAGCGTGAGCAGCGGTTGGCAATTTAATCGCTTTTGAGCCCACAAAATAATTTGTGCAGATATGCCATTCTGGAGCGATTGATTAATTCGAGCAGTGATTTATATCTGCTCAGCGCGCGGCTGAAGTTGAGTTGGCAAGGTAGCTGATGCAAATTAGACTTGAGCTTTTGCCAGACGTCTTTTATCAACGTCGTCACTGAGGCAATTACTGCGAGGCTAAATACAAATGTTGTCCTGCTCAGAGGCAGCACCTTGTAGGTTTGTGAGATTCTTCATATGTGGAAGGAGAAAAAAAAAAAAAGGTTATTGCTCAAGTGGAGGCACATGGAGTCTCCAGTGCTGAACTGATTAGTTGACTAACTGGAAAGTAATTGGCAACTATTTTGATAAACAGTTAGTAAAATTCATTCATCAGCATGTACTGATGAGGATTTGCTGCTTTTCTCTGCTTTAATACATTTGGGGTTGTGCACTGTTGGTAAGACAAAATTAGCAATTTTAAGATGTCACAGTGCGAAGTTCTGATGAGCATTTTACTTTTTAGACTATAATTAATTGATTAATCATAAAAACAATCAACGGATAAAGCCATAATGAAAATAATCATTAGCTGCAGGCCTAGTTGTATTTATACAGATTTCAGGGGGTAAAGATTTTTTTTTTGAAAGGCACATTGCAATCTGCTGCTTGACATTTAATATTCTTTGGGGATGTGGATTGAAGACACGACAGCACGCTGTACAGTGCCGTGTTACAGTGTTGTCCCTCCACAGGGACCGAGGACCCATCTGATACACGGAGCACAGAAAGAGATCCAAGTGAACACAGTAATATGAGACAAGCATAGATGAGTGTGTGTGTGTGTGTGTGTATTTGCAAGTGGTCGGCTCACTGCGGGGGTCTGTGAGCAGTACGTGTGTGTGAGCCTGCCCAGTTGATCACTGCTTTTCGCTCTCTGTCAGCAGCTCGACTGATTAAGCCCAACAACACAATAGGGTTCATAGGTAATGATTGTGCACTCTTGCAATCCCTTCACAATTATTGATCTTTGATTGTTTGGCTCTGAGAGCACATGTGTACATCCTCCATTCAGCAAAACGTTACAGCAATCCCACCCAAACCTCTTATCTAAAGATGAGTTATCTCTGGGTTTGTTCTGTAATTTGACAGAAATGTTGTGTGATGAATGCAATCCTGCAACGTGTGAATGCTTTGTATGCAAAACGTCGCTTCCTGTCACACAAAAACCTAATCTTCCTCAGGATAAAACGGCCCTTTGTTCCTTTGAGCAGATTTCTAGTCATCAATCATTCTTTCTTTATTTGCAGCATCCTTGTTTCTTCATCTTTTACAAACACAAACATTATTTTAACGAGTCAGTGCTCCAGAAGTCCAAGCAGCCGATCAATCAGACTCATAAAAAATTAAAGTCCCTACACAGAGAAGTGTGCTAATGTTTGACGATGCTCCTCTGTCTCTGCTCCCACACACTCTGAAATTGCATATTTAGTTCTTGGCAAAGCCACAATTTGGACAGCTCGGCACTTTTCTACATAACCTACTTTCCGAAGGGGCTTGTTGTTTTTTTTCCCCCCTGGCCAACCCCCTTTTGTTTAATTACAAGCCTCTATTGATTTCCATGGGAAAGAGCAGCACGCCTTGCCCACACACACCTCGGCCGCATCGGCGAATCGAGACTGGAATTAGAATGCGCGGTGCCCTGTGCTCCCCAGTCTGAAGATAGCTCAAGTGCTCTCTGCTTCACGCCTCAAGTTTTAAGATGATCCTCCTTAATGCAGCACTCGCTTAAATACATAGAAGGCCCTTCAGTGTCAGCCAGCAGCACTGTGTTATTTCCATAACTATGTCTCTGGTATGGAGCACTGCAGAGCTCTCTGTGAGGCTGGATGCTTATGGAACATAGTTTCTGCCATTTTGTCTTTTCAAATAATTGTTTTTCTGCAGAGACATTTTGCTAAACACGGAGGAGGTGATCCCTAGGATTTATCCGCAGTATCTTGTTTGTGTGTGTGTGTGTGTGTGTGTGTGTATGCTCTATGGATTACTGCGCTGTATATGAGATGCATCTCCAGCCCAACCTCAGGCTGTGGAGGAGGCAATCAGGATTTAGTCAGAGAAGAAGGCAGGATAAAGACCACACAGCCATGCTCCGACACTTATAGTAGGAGGGTGGGGGGATCAGAGACTATAACTTTAAAGATGATGGCCGAAGCCCTTGACTAAAGGTCTAAATGAATAAGAAAGGTCAATGCGGTTTACGTGTTGGCTCCAGTGCCTGCACCAACCCCCACAGTAATGAAAGCCACAAAGCCTGGTCCACCTCTCGCTACGTACGGTTCACATTCGGCTAGCGAGGCTCAAAGGTCAAAGCCGATTCCATTTGCATATCAGGAATTGTAAACAGGTCGACAAGGCCGTAGCTGCGCAACACCAAACAAACAGGGTTGTTTTTGTTTTTTGTTTTTTTTTTATCTGGCTCTTGCAGCTCCCCCCACTCAGGCGCTGAAGGGGTTAACCAGCCTCTGTGGGTCGAGGAGTCTGAGCTGCACAGATTTAATCAATAATTTCTATCAGCCCCTGGCCCAAGAAATCAGCAGGGGGTGGGCTGGGGCTGGAGGGGGGATAGAGGGAGAGGACAGGGAGGGAGGGGGGGGGGTTCTGGCTGGGAGGGGGGGTGTAGGTTGAGACGCCGGGGGGTAGGGAAAGGGCTTTCGATCACGTTTCAGCAACACGAGACAGGGGCATACATCATGATTAGGGGCTGTTCCCACGATCATAAGAAGCCTATAGGGGAATATTTATGTCTGCAGGAGTAGCCCCAGCGCCGGGGATTTATAGCATGGTAATTGTGAGCCTTTTACACATGATTACAGCATAAGGAAGCATTTACTTAATGGTCGGCGTTATGATCGTCAGTAAGGGAGAGAGCCGAGGATGGGATGGAGGCGAGGAGGAGGAGGAGAGCGGCAGGACACCCCGACTCCTCCAACAAGCCATAAATCCACACTACAAGCAAGCTAGCCAGCACTATCATGTCATTCCTTTCATTACTACATGAGCTGAGAGTGCACTGCTGTATATACCTTCTATAGCTGCAGCCCGCCACCCAACCCCCAGCCCAGAAATATTGATGGTGGGGATGGTATAACACCCGTGAAAAATGTAACATTTGGAGAAAAAAAAAAATTTCACTTGTAGTGATATTGACATGCTTCTGACATCTCGGCCTGTTCAGGTTTTAATGAGACGTCGCTCGATAACTCTCAGAAATGCAAACGAGCTCTGGATGCCTAAAAGCTAACAGGCCCCTGTAATCTCAAGTTGACAAGAGTGCATCCCCAAGTCAAAACATTTCCTTCAGATAATGATTTTAGAGGAGAACGTACGGGGGGAATTCACATTCGCGAGATTTATTCATGTCCAGTTGAGAACTTAAGTTTCAGAAAGTCAGCTGGATGTCAGAGCAATCAAAGCCCACGCTCGCACACAGCTCTGGACCCGGCTGTGATGCTGCTGTTGTGATGGCACTCGTGTGGAAAAGACGGCAGTAAGGTCACACTTATTTCTCAAGCGCTCTGCTAATGAGAGAAATTTGCCGCTGTGAGTTTGAGGAGTGAAGAGCCGGTCATACAGTAAACATCAGCAGCAGAACCTCGCTGTGTGAGATGTTTCTCAATGGGAAGATGTAAGCCAATCAATTGAACGTGTCAGTGCGGCTTCACACCAAAAGGCAGCCTCTGTGGTTTATATAATGTATGTTTGTAGCATGTGTGTGTTTGATTGTGTCTCTGTGTGTTAAGGTTTGAAATATGGGATTTCAAGGTTATACCTAGCTGATATCTCCATCTAATCAAGTCATTTTATCAATAATAGAGTTCCACAAACCTTGTTTTCTTAAAACAGGTGAAGAAATCTGCCAGTGCAGCAAGATTATTTCATCCAGTTTCCACTAGAAAATGGCTTGTTTCAAGGGGTTTCATTGATATTTTTCTTTATTTTAGTGCTGTGATCAGCCTGATCCAAGATGCAGATGTTAATTTCTGGAAAATTCTTGAAAAAGGTGATTTGTAACGGAAATGGGTGACAAAACATTTAGGACTCAAATTTAGAAAATATAATGTCTCATTGAGTTGGAGATATTTTATAACAAGTGTCTCAAGATTTAGTTGTTTTCATGAAAAAAATCCCAAGGATTCATATTTTTATTCCTCTAAGTGGGGTTAAAGCCTGTAAAAACAGCATTTAGATTACATGCACATTATAATTCCTAAGTTAACACCTGATAATGAGTATATTATTTTAACGAGAACATTACTGAAAATCAGATCAATTAGCAGAAAAGCAAACGAAAGAAAGAAAAAGAAAACGCACCTTAGTTTCCAGTTTCCAGACCTCCAGGCTTGCATTTAATAAAAGTCCAGTATCGGCACTAATCCATTGGTCCGCCCCTAGTGTATGTGTGTGTTTGTGTGCATGTGTGTGCCTTGTTGTGTTGTGTGCACATACACCAGTGCTTACACTTAGAAACGCGATACCATCAGCAAAACAGTCACTCAACTGCACAGTGCTGATTGAAACCTCTTAAAAGTGTGCATTTAGGTAATTGCACGACTCCCCCAAATATGTTTTAGTCCACTTAAGGCTTCTAAACACCCTGGGCAATGCCGACTCTGCTTGTTTCACTCACCCCTGACGTAACCCGCCTTTAATAGAAAATAAATTAGTTCCCCCTAAAGTGATTATTACTCACTCACTGCCGCCACATGTAAATGACTTTTATGAGAAACTAATGATGTTGAAGTGTCCACTAAGGGAAAGGGAAGAGAGGAAGTGGAAGGAGATGGACAGAGAAAGAGAGAGAAGGGGGAGGAAGGGGAGGGGAGTTTGGCTCGGTACACAAAGGCAGAGGTTGGTGTTGTGTTTCCTGTAAATACAGAATTACAGCGTGTTAGAGGTGAAAGGTTCAGCGGTAGATATGCAGAGGAATATGCAGGCTGAATTCAAAATGCTCGTCTGATTCTCAAAATGGATCTGAGCTCAGCCCACACACATCAGGCTATTTTTCTTCTTCACTGAACAAAACTGGCTTTTTTTTTTGTATTGTATTTATTCATTTTAAATTTCAGACTTTTCGTGAGGAAATATTGATTATATAATTGGGCGAGCTGCCGCAGCTACAGTGGTGTTTAACCCAGACCCTGAGTTTTTTTATTTTGTGCTTGGTGTAAACTAGACAGACTTTAAAAGAACAAATTACCAGAAGACTTCATCACCTCTGTCACTGCTTAAAAAGTTTGAATACAGCCAACTTTTACACTGAATTAATTCAGCAATACATAATGACTTTTTTATCATTTTATCCTTTGAGGAGCACAACAGAAAAAGCAGATATAGAAATATATTACTTAAGGTAGTCTAACGTGGCAACTTCAATGATCAACTTATTCTAAATGCAGTTACAAGATGAAAATCCAATACATAATTTCGATTATTCACTAAATATGTGAGTGATAGATTCTTTAGTGTTTCTGGAGTTTGTCTCTTGCTTTGGCCTTTAATATCCTGCAGTGCTATTTTCTCATTTGAATGTAGATTGCAGTTTAAAATGTAAAACAGGCCGGCATTGTAATGGATTTAACTACCACCAACAAATGAGTTGCAGGAGTATTGTTAAAATGCAGAAATTACATTGTAGCAAAAGAAAGAAATGCCAAGAGTGAATGATTTTGGCTGAAAATGATTAATTATGTTCATTGTTCTTTTTGGAAAATGAGAGTCTTACTCTGCAGCTGTTTATGAGTTTGAATGTGATTCATTTTTTGGAAGATAGAGCCATTATCAATACATGACGACACCCGATTTTGCACTTTGTCTTCAGGCCAGAAACATTTAAAAATACACACTGTTTTCCAAAAGGGGAATGAAGAGCATAATGAAAACCATGAGGATCATTTAAGAGCTTTGGCTGGATGCAGCTATCTGCTTTATCCCAGAAGTCCACAGCAACTCACTGGCAATAAGATGTGATAGGTTGAACATCTTGATTCCTTTACTGCACAATGAAACAAGTTGCTGATTCATCTCTTTTAACTAATCAAAGTTGCTTAGCTAATCTGTTTTCTTTCAACAAATCCACTTTCCCTCAGCCTAATCCATTTGTCCTAGTTAGCCAGCCAGTCTGTTAGCTAACCTGTTTCCCCTTTCCTTTTTTTTAATTTATCTTTTATCCATCTGCCTGCAGCCTGCAAGCGGAAGGAGCAGGAACAGAGCAAGCTGGAGCGCAACCAGGGCCCGAAGCGCACCAGGCTGGTGTTCACGGACCTGCAGCGGCGCACGCTCATGGCCATCTTCAGGGAGAACCATCGCCCCACCAAAGAGCTGCAGGTCACCATCTCCCAGCAGCTGGGCCTGGAGCTCTCCACTGTCAGCAACTTCTTCATGAATGCCCGCCGACGCAACCTCAATAAGTGGGCAGATGAGGGTCGTCCCTCCTCCACGGGTTCCTCGGGCTCCAGCGTTTCCTCCTCCGCAGTGTCCTGCAGCACGGCGTGATGACGGACCGCCAAGGAGGTGCGGTGGGGAGGGTGCCGAGGGAGCAAGGGGGCACATAGACTGGTCTAGGCAGAGATCAGCCGTAATAAATGTCCTCCTCGTTATCAGAAGGAGCGACGGAGCCAGCTATTATAGATGATTTTATGAAGATGAAGCATTTTCCAAACCAAAGTTGATTGCTCCCTTGAAATGGAAGGGGGCGATACCCAGAGTGATATGATCGCAGGATGCGAGGTCCTGCTTGTATAGTCAAGGGTGCGAAGATGATTTGACTCAAAGAAGAGTCACACCCTTACATAGACACCATCTCATTGCATTATTTTGATTATGTAGATTAGAGAGAATGAGGGTATTACAAATCAGGAGGAAGCATATTTTGGTGTACCTTCAAATCTATAGTCATCTCTCCAAACGTGAAGAATCAAGAGGTGCCGTTTGCTCACATCTGGAGAGCTCCATTGTGTAACTTCTTAATCAAAAGTGTTCACCATCATCCAAAGACGTTAATCTTCCCCCAATGTTCTTATGGTCCTGATTTTCCTCAAGAATCACGGTGAAAGAGGAAGAAAAGGCATTTTTTTACTTTCCTTTTTTTTTGTGAGGAACCTAATTCCTTTTTCTTAGCATGTGTTTCCATGGTGATGGTTTCCAGGATTGTATGGCGATATTCTAAGTGCAGAGCCTGGAATTATCAGGAGGGCTCTGTAGCGTCTCTGTGTGACTCCCAGTTGTCAATCATTTACCATCAACAGGAGCCTTTCCTGTTTTTTTTTTGTTTTTGTTTTTTGTTTTCTTGTTTTTTTTTTGTGAAGATGGTCCTGCCTTGAATGAATCAGAGTTTTCAAGGGGGAACCGCAGTGCATCTCGCCATACACCAGGACAGAATCAATAAACACAAGTAGGACGTAGAAACAGATTTATTGGTGCAACCGTCTAGCTTTAAGACTCTCACTGAGCTTCAAAACGAAAGCTCCACAGCCATTTTTTGACTCAAATTCAAGCCAAAAAAAAAGGAAAAAAGGAAAAACAAACTTTGAACACAAAGGCTTCAGAGGGAAGAAGTACACCTGACACAATGTATAGTGACATTGCAGTATTTTTTTCCACTCATTTCCAAACAACTGTACACACCTCTGCTCCAATACGAAAAATCTTTTTTTTACAGATGTCTAGAAAATGGAGGAATGTGATTCTTTCAACCCTTTTTGTACAGATTTCAAGCACATCGCTCTATTTATAGAAACACGTTGGAAGTGCGGGGCAGTTTGTTTCAGCCCTGCTGACGTACAAGGTCATTTTTTTGGTCCACAAAGGAAAGGCTTTAACATGCCTCCTTATAGCCAATAGTTAAATCGAAGCAAGAACGTTTCAAATGCAATTGCTGATCTGATCAACGTATTTATTACTGCATTTGTGTATTTATTGTTTTCCATTTTTCTTTCCTATCTCTATTTATTTGGTTATTTATTTATGCTATCTATATACTGTAAGTATTTATTTAACAATGCTCTGTATGTCTGTGTGAAACTGAAGACTTTTTCTGATGGGCACTTTTAGCTGTAGAATCCCATCGTAATACCAAAGATTAACATTGCCTCCCTGAATGTACGGCCTGAACCCCTAAAACCTGTACCTGATCCCAACCCAGTCCCAACCCGATCCAGCCCAACCCACCCAGTGATGTTACGTACAGTATCTCTCTCTATCTTTAAGGCCTGGCCTTTGTTTTTGTTTTTATTTTTTGTAGAATAATGGGGATTTCTTTACTCTTGCAAATGTCTCTGTGGTCAGCTCTTAACGCCAAGGCCAAAGCTTGTTTGAATGTTGTGATAATATTAATAATTAATAATACTATGAATAATAATAATAATAATAACAATAATAATAATAATAATGATAACAATGATGATGAGGCATCCCATAGGTTCACAGGTTGCTTGTAAAGTTGTGTCCAGACCAATGCCATCTGGCGGAGTGTGTAAAGTATCTGCGGACCCACTTAAAGCGCCGTCTGAAGGCCCCATTGAGTGTGAGTCCTTCAGGGTCACATGCAAACATGCGTACTGTGTGTCTGCCTGGGGAAATGCATGATTGTGACCCCCCCATCTCCCTCACTTGCCCCCCCGCCCTCCCCGCCCCAGTGCAGCGCAGACACTCCTGTCTATGTCCAACTCAGTGTGATCTCACCGTCCTCCACATGCCAAGCCCTTCTGCCAGTTGTCTCAGTTCCAAGAGGGTTTGTTCCTGGAGTTTTGGGGTTTCTAAGGTGTGTTCCTCATTTTCTGGGGATCTTGGATTTTTGCTCCCTGGGTTCTGAAGGTTTTCGGATTTGTTCTTGGCCTTTCAGGGTCTTGGGTTTCTTCCCGGCCTTTTAGGGTTCTTCTGGTTTGTTTCTCATCTTCCAGGGATTGTTGATTCTGTTGCAAGGTCTCTTAGGCTTGTAGGGTTTGTCCCTGGACTTCTAAGGGTCTTATGGTTCGTTATTAATTTTTTAGGAATTTCAGATTTTGTTGCAAGGCTTCTGGAGCTCATGGGGTTCGTCCCTGACCTTCTAAGAGCCTTAAGGTTCATTTCTGATCATCTGGGGTTCTTGGACTTCATTCAAGGTCCTCTAGACTTCTTAGGGTTCCCCCTGCAACTTGCACAGGCACGTTTTGCGTGGTGAATGCTTAAATCAGGAGAGAATCACCCAAGATCTGATTTTCTGACCCCTGTGTAAATGCTGCCAAAGAGTGTCGAGGCTAGCTTGGCCAATTTCTACCCTCTCTCTCTCTCTCTCTTTCTCTGTCTTTAACGTTGGAAGGGGTGGACTGCTGGGGCCCCCTTCACAGCGTGCACTTGAAAGACGGGCGGTCATGAAAGAGGCCATCGACTTTTTCGTGGACTTCAAAGAGGAGACTTTTTTCATCCCGTCTCCTCTCTGGGTATTTGGTCTGGGGTCCGCTCTCGGCCAGACCTGTGGGCTTTAGGGGGCATTCAAAGGGGGCGGGGGGAGATCAGAGAGGAGGCTGAATCATCCAGAATGAGGATGGTGGTAGTGGTGTGTGTGTGTGTGTGTGTGTAGGAGAGGTGGGAGGGGGGTTGTTTGAGGAACAGGAGGTGTTGGAGTAGTGGGGCATGGAGCTGAATTAAACTTTAATGAGTAACAATTGTAAGCATGCTGAGAGCAAAGGGAGGTGGAAGTGGGGGTGTGCAGTTGAGTCTGTACAGGGGGGAAAAAAATAAAAAAATAAAAAAGCTTGGAGGCTCCTCTGCTGACCCCTGCTCGCTACTGTCATTGTATCAAAGCTGAGGTGACACCTTTCAGGTTTCTCTTTGTCTCTCTGACTGGGAGCCTAAAATGGAGACAAAGGTTTTTGTATTGAGCCACCTTCTGCTCCGTGTCAAGCAGGGAAGCTCTTCCCTCTCTGTACAGAGGAGAGGCGGGAGGTTGGAGGGAGGAGTGGATCCAGTTGGCTGCTGCAGGTGATCCGCATTGTCATTTTAGCCTACGGCACCCCCTAGTGGCTTTTGTAGTATCTCGACCCTGAAACAAGGCCGGCTGCCGAGGCTGTTGCAGAGCAATTCTGAGGGGCGTAAATAATGAAATAGCAGGACTGAAAGCTTTCATATACTTTCAGGGTAAAAAAAAAAAAAAGAAAAAAGACCAAAAAAAATCTTTTTTTGATAATGTTTAAACCAAAAAACAACCAAAGATTGATGGGTAACTGCTGAATCATTATGTATCATGGGTAGTTTTAGCAGTTCCCTATCAGAGTTACAGTAGCACTCAGAGGATTCAAAAAAGCACCAATGGGGCTGATTATTTATGTTTGCATAAAACAGTATTATGTTGAGCTGGAACTGAGAAACTGACATGAGGCAGTGTCTTCAGATGGAAGTCTTTTGACTCTGTAAACCCCAGTATCCCCTGTCTGTCTCCACCCTCTCCCCTGTGTGTACATGAAGACTTTACCCATCTACCTCAACTGTGTGAGATGTTGTGTGGCAAAGATATTCCTTAACCAAAGAATCCATCCTGTCAGGGTGTCTGTCTATCTATCTATCTTGTCTGTCCATCCGTCTCTTCTTCATGCCTTTTACTCCAAACCAAATGTGCTGGAATCAATCCGTAACAGGAGCCAAACGAGGCCCCAGTCCAGCCAAAGCTTAAGTCCAGTATGCTAGAGTGTCCCATTGATCCATGTTCTGTATATAAATAAAATCATTCTCAAGACCAAAAAAGAAGGAGGTGACAATCCAAGCAAGGAGGATCTTGCTGTAATCAACGTTGCCTATTCCTTGTTTTCCGAAAACTAGAATCATGTGACTTACTTTAACAGAAAAGCCCAAAAATCAAGCGCTCATCCCAAAAATAAAAAAGGTCAGAGGAGACAGAAGCTATTTTTCCACATTTGTAAGCCACCCCTCCCACCCCTGTTTTTTCCAAAAATGTTTAGTGTAGTTCAAATACTGTTTGATCCCACTGTTGTAAGTAGGAATTAATGAAATCCATACAAAAAGCTTTAAACGGGGAAGAGCTGAGGGAAATATTATATTTGACTGAGTCTGAGTTTCCTCAGCTTGGACTCGACCCACCATGCTTTATCGTGCCATTCTTGTCCATGTGTTAGACTTACTAATGAATGTGGCTAACCAACCAAAGGCTTTAAAAAAAGATACACAACACTTTAAACGTCAATCATGGTGGGACATTTTGTATCAACAACTAAAGAAAATCCCTTTGAATACCTCATGTGAAAATTGTTTGTTGTGATGTTGCACTAAAAAAATAAAAATGACTCATTTGTAACCCAACATTGTGCTCAGTTGACTTCATTCTGACCTTGGGAGTATAGGTGGGGGTGGGGGGGTTTAAAGGCCAACACTGACACCAATATTTTTTGAAAATGCTATTATTCAATACTTAAACTGTACTCTTAAATTGGATTTTATTCATCCAACAAAAATGCAAGAAATCACCCTCATGAACCTTTAAAGTTGGTCTTAAGTAGATTTAGTTACTTTTTTGCACAACAAATATGCAGTATACTCTGTATCTGCTTCTTTCAGCACTTCAGTGTGGCTATACGAACGTATTCAAACACAGGACGTTTTTCAAATGCAAATATTCTAGATTAGGGCTGCAACTAACAATTATTTTCATTATCAATTAATCCGACGATTATTTTCTCGATTAATCGGTTAGTCGTCTATAAAATGTCAGAGAATGACAACTGACCGACAGTCCACAACCCAAAGATATTCAGTTTATTATCATTGTAGACTAAAGACACCAAAACATATTCACATTTCAGAACCTGGAAAGAGAATTTTAGAAATTTTTCTTAAAAAATGACTAAAAACGATTAACCAGTTATCAAAATAGTTGGCAATTAATTGTCTGTCGATTGATTAATTGACTATTTGTTGCAGCTCTATTCTAGACAGTGTTCAGAATCTTATAGAAATGTCCCCCAAATTATTCTCAAGTATTTGGTATCTTTGGAAGGTTTCAGACACTACAAATAAAAACTACATTTAGTGGCTTTAAGCAATGCTTGTCCACATAACATGAATTTCTGATGATGGACCACTAGTAGAAGTGATGGTGTTTAAAAGATCTGAATGATTCAGTGTTTCCTAGTTTTAATCTATTCAGGATGAAGAAGCTTGTAAAACTTTATATACAGTAAATCTTTCAATCAGAACCCATATTAGTGACATTCTTTAGGTAGCAGCTTTGAAAGCTATTGTTTGACATTTTGGGACATATTATTCGCTTTCTTGTAGAGAATTGGTGATAAGATCAATTCCCCCCTTACGCATGCTAAATACGAAGCTACAGACAGCAGCCCATTGGCTAAGTTTCAGAAATAGTTCTGTAAAACCACAACTTGTTGTTTTTATACTCCCATTTTTGTACATACTACACAAATTAGATATGACATGTTAATTAGTGGACTTTAGAGGTGCTGCTAGGCTGATTTTGTGACATGTGGACAGTTGTTAAACTAGTTGTTTCTGGTTTTTATGCTGCTGGCTATAGCTTTATATTTAATGGGCAGCTATAATAGTGGTATCAATCTTCTCATCTAACTTTTGACAAGAAAATTAATAACTGTATTTCTCAAAATGTAAAAATTAGCCCACTGTTTGATGACAGGGTGGTAGATGAAAGAAAAAAAAAACATACCAAAAGGCATTTTTTTGTTACATAAGACAATCTTACTTGCCTACAGCCAGTTAATATATGGTATGCTTTCATGTCAGCATGAGCACAGGATAGAGATATTTACCAGAGACACAGGTATTGATTTTGGCGTTCATTCTCTTGTAACATGTAAAGGCTAAATTGACCAACAAGCCAATTTCCCAAAGAGACAATGGAATTCTTTCAGGCAGTTTTTATGGCAGTTGAACCTGCCGACAGACAAACCTGAAGCTGGTGGAGTCAAATCAGATCTTTACCTCCACTGCATCAATGGCACAGAACATAGATCTGCTATTTACTGAAAGGCCAACATTGGCCTGATCAGTAAACTGATATATCAATCCAAACCTGTCGTGTATCACTGTGACTGAGCTTCAGCAAGAAAGATGTCTGTCTCTTTAATTTTTTATTACACACAACACAAGTATACATACAGTCGGTCAGATGCAAACAAACACAATCTTACAAGACAGACAGGTTCAGTGATAACGTGTAGAGGAAGAACTTTATTCCTTCTCATCATATGAAAAAGTGCACCTACACCTAAACCTTAGTATTTAAAGACTCGCCATTTTTGGCGTATGTAGTAAAAAAACAAAACAAAACAAAAAAACACGCAATATACTGAAAAAATATACATGAAATATAGAAGGAACTTGAGTTTGCAATAGATTCACTTTGGTTTCCTCTGCAGCTACATGATGGGGTAGCAGCCGTACAGAGCGATGCCACACTGGTCGTTCTTGTTGCGTGCCATCCGGATGAAGCCATTGTCCCCAAAATGAGCTCCCCAGCTGGATGAGATGAGCAGGAAAACAGAAGAATATGATTAAAGTGATACACGAAAGTTAAACGTCATCCACGTGCTTAAAGTCGATCAATGAGTATTTTATGCTACTTTTTACTTTTACTCCACTACATTTCAGACGGAAATATTGTACGTTTTAATTCACTACATTTATTTGCCACTTATAGTTCCTACTTACTTTTCAGGTTATGATTTTACATAAAATAATACATTTTTATATTCTAGCTGTTGTTTAAATGCTCTTTTCTTTTTTAAATTTTGTTATATACTTTGTGTGAAAGGTGCTATATAAATAAAGTGTATTATTATTATTATTATTATTATTACAAAAACATGATACACTTATATGTAATGATAGTACTGTTACTATTAATCTACCCAAAGTATGTAAAATTGGCTCCACATTGATGAACTGCAACATTAAAATGCTCTTACATGTGTTTGTTAGTGATAAAAACAAACACTATAATATACTGTAATAATATAACATTTTGCAAGAAGCCAGTCTGCACAATGAGTAATTTACTTTTGATACTTAAGCACACTTTTCTGATAATACCTCTGTACTTTTTCTTAAGTGACATTTTTAATTCAGGACTTCTGAATTAATTTTGGACATTATTCTAATACTAAAATCACTTCTCAAAATAAGAAACACTGTCACAAAAGTGGGCTAAAAACAGCTCTAAACCTAACAGCACAGGTGTTCAGGCCTCAAGCCTTTTCCAATGTGCTTTAATGTCCTGAAAGTTGGATTAAAATCAAGATTAAGACTCCCACACAATGATTTAGAAAAAGGTAATACTGCACAACAGTGTCCTCTGGCAGAAAATGAGAAAATTTTGTTTAATGCATGTGAACATTAAACTCAATTTAATCAATGATCTACTGAGAACACGTGGATGATTCAGGTGTGTTATGTTGTCATCACTTAACCTCTAAATCAAAGGCTCCCCATTTACACATCTGCACCAAAGATAACACATAACACGAGAAAATGATTAAGAAATACACTGTGCAGATTCTAGCAACTCGTGATGTTTTTCATGCAATAAGTGATGGGAAATGAAACTCAAATAATTTCGTGACTTAGACCAACCTTGTAGTCTGAGTTAATCATTGCCTGAAAGGCAAGCGGTTGAGGTCTTTTGAGTCAATTCCACCACGGCACTCATGTCAGCAAAACACCCAAAGTCTGACAAAACAGTTGCCCTGACTTCTCTGTTTCACTTCCCCTTTGTCCTCCAGCATACCCAGAATGCATCACACAGGGGAACGGATGGGGGGAAGAACATACAGGAGCCATATAAGGACTCAGTTTATATCTACTGTACATGTATATTCTTACCTGTTCTTTACCAGCCAGTAGTCTTGTCCATTCAGTGTGCCGTAGCCCACAGCTAACACCCCATGGTTCACCTTCTGAGAGCAGGTCGGGTCATCGTACACTCCTGAAATGACATCATCATCATATTATTTATATTATTTTTTTCTTTTTAAGACATATTTAAGACAGGATTTATTGAATATTTTTACCAGTTTTATATCAATTTAGCTATATTCTGATTTTGATTCAGATGTTATATATACTGGGATGTATACAGCCAATAAATCACTCAACCTTCGTCCAATTGCAACCTTCACAGTTACACCTGCTCAAGAGAATTTTAACATTTCATATAACTAAATATTATTTAAATGTTATTTTTGTTTTTTCTTCACTGGAAAAGATTATAATATGTAAATGTGACCTGATTCCTGCATAAATACAAATTAAACTCCTTCTGTAACTTTTTTAAGGCAACCAATTAATGTCCATCTCCCACCCCTCTTCATCTCTTCAGATTCATGTAAATAAAGATGAGAGCCTGCGCAGCTGATGATGTGTGAACGTACCACTCCTATAGAAAGCAAATCTGGGCCGTGTAGCGTCAATCGCCACTGAAATGGGTCCGATGGTGGCGAGTGCCTCTTTCAGAGCCCCCTCGTCCCCCTCAGGCAGGAAGCTGTACTGGGAGCAGTTGGCAGCGCGGTACGCCGAGTTGTAGTGGCACTGTTGTTGCTGAAATGAGAAGACAAACTGGGTTTAAAACGTGAAATATACCTGATGCTATTAAAGAAAGCTGTTCAGTTTCTGTCCGGCTTTTCAGATTTATTTGGGAAAGTTTTCGGAGGCTTGCTGTTCTGTCAGAGTCACGTTTCCCAAAACTTGATTAGAGAGCAGAAGTAGATGTCGTCTAATTTTAAATATTTTAGAGTAATTTAACTTTTTTGTGGAAAAACCATATCTGACACCATTTAGTATTGAAAGATATGTATTTCTTACATGTCTTAAACTTTTTTGTTTGATAATTGGTGATTGCGCAAGAAATAAAACTGGGGCGAAGAATATTGAGAGTTCTGCTAATCCAGTTTACAAGAAATTAAAACATGCTGTTTATTTTTAGTGTAAACTGGAATCCAGTGCAAACTCAGGTTTACAGTTAAATTCCTGTATGAGATAACAATGTGGGTGTACAACAGCAACAAGAAGTTAAGTCCGACCCTTCAGGCTGTAGACAGCAACACTCTTCTCACTTGTCTGTGGTCTGCTGTTAATGTCTCTTTGGAGCAACAATAAATTAATCGGAGCGGACAACGTGTTTGTCCTCCAGGCTTCATCTGGTTTGCAGTTGTTCGTGTTGTGGAGGAGGAGAAGGAGGAGGAGGAGGAGGAGGAGGAGGAGGAGGGCAGTTCTGAGCGGATCCGACAGACTGTTCCAGCCTCACGGAGGTGTTGTGGCTCTTAATCAGCCAAAAAATAAAAGTTCTCTGTAGAACTCTATCTGTGATGTGAAATGTTCTCTTAATGAGCACTGTGACTATTGTCTGTGTCTGAAATTCACTTTCTGGTTCACTTGCTAAGAGCTGGAAAATGTAAAAGTGTTGCAAATGTTTTAAAAAAAACAGAAACAAAAGAAAAGTTGTTTATCATGGGCAAATGTCATCCTAAAATGCTCTTTTAATTCATTTTCATGTGTAGAAACAAGAATGAAAAAGATACTACTTGAAGTGGAATGTAACATGCAGCCAATCAAGACACTGTTTGATACAGAGCTTTGAAATGATTGGCTGATGATACCACAGTGCTCAGCAGGGAAAAAGATTAACTGGCAAAGAGACCAAAGAAACAAACAGGCCCAATGATTTTCAGCTCAGTGTTAAAGAAAAATCACCATATTTTTCAACCTCGGTCTTATTTTCATAATTGTGGCTATTTTGTCTAATGGGTCATAATAACTTTGCACTCACCACCTCCTTTATTGAAAAATCCAGAATCTATGAATATGAAAATATTTCAGTTCATTTCAAAAGTTTAACTAATAGACACAAGATGTCTCCGGCTTCAATGAAAAGTCAATTCTTATTTTATGTGCACTGGAGGTTTCACGTTTCCACATCACATTTCTGCAAACTGCATATTTGGAGCACGACAGGCTTCCAATCTCGCTGTGATGTCACAAAATCACGCTCGTATGTACACGTCTTAAACTCAAATGTAAAGTGTGCAAACTCAGCAGATAAACTAAAAACCAGATTTGGAACACGGAAAACGCAAAGCAAACTCCATCTGCTGATGATGATCATGTGATATGATCAAAAGCTCCAGACTTATTTCCACAGAGGTCCAGGCTGCCCTAAACAAAACAAAACTTCTCTGCCTCTTCTACATTACAGATGTAATTGGAAGTTGTGATATGCAGACATGGTTTAAAACGTATAAAAGTAACAATAATAATTTGTGTCTTTTCCTAAATCTGTCTGATACGTTTTTGCCCAGCAGGATTAAACCAGTTACTTACGTGTCCTGTGTAGGGGTACGAAGCGTCAGAGTCGATGCCCTGGTTGTCGATGACGTACTGGAAGGCTCTGTGCATGAAGCCACCGTTGCAGCCGTGGTTGCCGTATTTGTCTGAACAGTCCACCAGGTTTTGGGGGCTGAGGTCTACCAGCTTCCCTGTCGTCTTGGCTAACTGACCCTCCAGGGCCCCGGCAGCACTGAAGGCCCAGCAGGAGCCACAAGAACCCTGGATTTAAATGACTGTTGTTACTGTAATGTCATGTACACAATGCAAAAAAAAAAAAAAAAAGATGCATCATATTCCCAGTATCAATCCTAAAGTGATGGTGCAGCTGCTGCATTATATCAAATAAAAATATTCTAAATGTTTTGTGCATCACTTTATACATTTCTACATTTGGCAGCACATGATAAAAACATTTTTTGTAATTTTTCAAGTTCAACTATACAAAATACAGTTAAAACTAAATAGAATTTCTTCAGGGTAAAATATAAAGGCACTAAGACAAAAACATAAAATAAACTTGAGTGCACCAAAAGTCTGAGAATGTTTAAATGACGTGAATATAGCAGAGTAAAAAATAAAACAGACATATACGTACATGCATACGTGTGCACGTGTTGTTAACTGAGGTGTGTGTTGGGTGCTGTGTGGCTATTTGTCTTAATGAAGATGTCGTAATAAAGTCTGTATTAAAAACGACTCTTAGCAAAGAAAAAAACTAGTTCCTGCGCCTCACGGTGACTTACAGTGGCTATTAAAAAGTGATGAGAGAGAGAGCCCCGATATTTAATTGATAAAGATGAGAACCACAGTTGTTAGAGGGTGAGTTGGCCTGTGTGTGCGGAAGTGTGATCTCGCACTTCTGCAGCACCGAGGACAAAGTGGGCGGATGTGGCACAAAAAAAAAAAACTGGCGGTCGACTTCTTGTGTGAGCACAAACTGATTTGGCAAAAATGGAACAGGGTGAATGTGGGAAATGAGACTAGTGGGATGACAACACTGTTGATTGCATCACTGTGAGTCACGAGATGCTTCTGATGAGTCCTGCTGACTGTGTTTTCATACTGAGCTAAACAAGTCACTGATGGAAACAAATTCACTTAGTATGTGTGTGTATGTTTTTTTTTACCTGCATTTTGACGCTGGTGACACAGCCCTTCTCTCTCCAGTCCATGGTGTCTGGTACACCAGCGCCTGTGGCCCCCAGAAAAGGAGATGGCGCCCTCTCGAGGTCAGTGGGAGGAGTGAGCGTGGCAAAAGACTTCATGATCTCCTCTGGTGTCTATGAGGAAGTTGATAAGAAATTATGAGCAGCTGAGGAGTTTCAAATGGCCTTTATTTATTTAGCTGGGGGTTTCAGGACAGAAGTCTTGTTAAAGAGTCTGTTTGTGATTTAAATGTGTGAAGCCAGAATAAACATGTATTACATGCTATAATACTATTTTGCAGTAAGTTGGAAAACTTTAATTCCTTAATTTACCTTTTATATTCCCTTTACTTTTCCTAATGGATGATTTACTGTTTTGTTGATTACTTACTGTAATTCTCACTTTCTCTCATCTGCATGTCACATTTTTTCAGTTTAAGCTGCTTTACTCAATATTTCTATGTTAATAATGCACCAAATTAGCTTGTAGGCACGAACCAACAGAAAACTCTATTACTCTCTATTAGGTCAGTGTTGTATTTACAGCTTGTCCAAAAGTGGACAAAAAAATCAATGAATGAAGCTTTAAATGTATTTAAATTTAACGGCCTCGCCCTCTAACCAAGTATATAAGGTATTGTAACAATAATGAATTCATTTATAAGAACATTTTCACATAACAACAGGAGAAAATATTCAACACTACAACAACAGTTGTAGTCAGTTTCTTCAGTGTTGCTGTTGCATGAGATCATATCTATATATATCTTAATTACTGCAATCTGAGACTTTCGCAAGAACACATTTTAATGCCCCAGATAATATTACTGTTGGTACACAAAGTAAAGCCAATAAGTTAATCAGATAAGCATGTATCATTCTACACTTTCTTGGCAGCTTTCTGCTCTCTGAGCTGCGTTAGCTGGGCGAGAGCTGAGTTTACTTCCACTTCAGTTGTCAGGAATAAGCCGTGTTTTTAGTGGCATAAATAAAGATCATTAAACTGAACTCAAATTCAGTTTGAATATTCCCAAAGACTCTCTGAGACAGACTGAGGCGAGACAGGTTAAAGGACGCAAACCAGTTAGTTGATATTCTAGTAGTAGTTTAGTCATTCATGAAGACTCAGAATATACTGTAGGCTATTCACTACATATGTGAGCAGCTGTGGATCAGTGGACAAGCTGAGGGCAGAAATCATCTCATTAGTTCAATGAAGTCTCAAAGGCCTGAGCCAAGAAACTACAGTTTCTCAGGCAAAGTAAAGTTAGACTGGAGGAGCCAAAGGCTAAATAGATAAAGTCCAGATCTCAGCAACAACATGCACTAATTTACATTCTACATGAGGTTAAAGCAAAGTGGCTGTGATTTCCTCATTATCTTAAGCTTTTTATGCACTTCTGAGCTGAAACAATTAGTTGATGATTCCAAACATTTCATGTCTCCAGCTTCTCAAATGTGATTAATTGCACTTTTTTTTTTTTTACATTTAATATAATTGTTAAAAGCAGAATAAATGAACTTGAAATTTGAAATGAAATTTTTTTGGGCTAACATTTAAAAACATCACTTTGGTAACTATAAGCATTTGTATCACACTCAAAGATTAGTTGATCAATCAAAAAACAGAAACAGAAAATTAGTTAATAATGAAAGTCATGATGTGTGTGTGTGTGTGTGTGTGTGTGTGTAACAACAGGAGCAATTGAGAGTTCAGTGGTCAGTGGAGCTGGATTTTTGTCATTTGTGTTATTACAGACATCAGTGGGATTTTTAAAGAGGATTTCTTAATTCTAAAGAAGAACCTGGAAATTCTGGTATCACTTCAGCTCTCTATAAATGCTTCTTTATTTCATGAATAATTCCCGCTGTACTCCCGATGACTCCCTCTTGATACAACAGGTCAATTTAATTGGTACAAATATATTTTTGTTCCTTATACTTCAAATAACTCACTAACACACTCTGATCAGATCCTCTTTATGGTTCTTTTGTATCTAAGGAAGATTGATTGTTTCTGTTGTGCCTTCTGTTTTGTATTATAATAATACTTTCTCTAAAAAGTAGTGAGTATTTATCACACAAGTCACATCTTTCAAGTTGATATTGTACTTTATTGTTTTATATCCCCAAATAAATTTTCATCTAATTTAATTAAACCACCTTTGGGGCCCGTTGGGGGTCCAGTTGTCTGCTACTTTGTCAGTAATCTATCCAACCATACTTCATTTTAAAGATAACTATAATACCAGAGCCTGTGTGCGTTAATGTAAAATAATGTAGCCAGAAGTTCCTCTTTTTTACACTTGTACTATGTTGTTTCTGCTACACACCCAAGATGAACTTACAGAAGTCAGGTTAAGGCTTATTTATGGAACAGGGTCACATATTTATAATGAAGTGAAAGACAGCTTTATTTTAGCCATCAAATTGCCTTTGTTGTACTCAGGTGTTATGATGTGTGTGTGTGAAATGGAAACTTAGACCCTTGTAACTTTACTGCTCATTATACAGAGGCAGAGAGGGGAAAGTCCACAGAGGAAAGGCAGATAGGGATTCAGCCTTCAACTCTTAATTCTCAGCAGAGACCGAAAGAAACGCCCAAGAGAGATACGGTAAACAAATGAAAAATATCTGTTAGGGTGATGAAAACGGGATGATTGTGACACATGTATGTACAAATACTGACACTGAACTTCAGCTTGGCAAACATGTGTTCACACATGTGAACTGGTTATTGCAATAAAACTCTGAAAGACAACTTTCATCTTTAAATTTCCATGACTTATTGTTATTATTGGATTTCAGGATTTTCATTGTTTACTTTTATGCTGAATGTTGTGTTTTTATGTCTCTTTGTCTTTTAACATGTTGGGACCATGTTTTCACTTTAATATGTTATCCCTTGGATTTTGTTCTATGTCTGTAATCCATTAATAAATCATATCATAAGATGATAAGCTTTTAGGTCAAACTAGTCACACTGTTTTTAGCCTGTATCCAGGTGACCTTTGAACATCATTAATACCACACTGATGAATTAAAGTGATAATCATAAATCAATACAATTAATAAAACTTGATATTATCTCTATACAAAACAGTGAGCAAGTGTCTCACCAGGTCTCCCATGAAGTTCATGCTCAGTTCATAGGTGTGAATCCCCATCGAGGCCTCCAGGTTGTGCATGGTAATGAGCATCAGGTTCTTCTCCCACAATCCCCTGCGGTGCATATTCTCCACCTCAACACACAAACACATATAGAGAATGAGTGCATGAGGTCAAATACTGTGTCAGTAAATGATAAATCTTGCACAAACACTCAGATTGTTTTGAAAAAAGAACTACAAACACATTTAGCATTTAGCGTTTTTACCACACACCTCACTCTGGTACGTCTTCCCGTGCGTCTTCTTCCACAGGTCCCAGTGGACGTCCAGCCTGCTGTCAAACGTGGCTGCTGCCCCGACACACAGGGAGACGAGCAGCAGGCTCCCCAAAATCAGGCCTGTAAACACACGGAGAGAAACATGGACCACATGAGAAGACAGGATGTCACCTGACCTTTGACGAGATGGCTGCAAGCTAACACACCGAGAAAGAGATCAAGCCTCGACTCAGAAACAGACAGTTTTCGCTTCATAAAAACCACACACAGAGAACACAGAGACTCTCAGAGACTCTCAGAGACTCTCAGAGACTCTCAGAGACTGGAGGATTAGTCATAGAAAGAACTTAAATAAGATACAAATGTCTACTTATTGTTTGTGCGTACAAGACCTTGACATTCAGAAATTTGGAAAAGATGCATAAACCGTATTTCTTTATTATATATATATACAGTACACAACAGAAACACAACTTTTCTGTCTTAATGTCTTACTTAAATGTTTACCTGGATGCTCTGAAACACTGAAACTCTTAAGTTATGAGAAGTAGAGCCCAGTGAAACTAATTTAATTTGCAATTTAATTTATTTTATATATAGATAGAGAAAAAATAGCTTTTTGGCTAACCAGTAAACCAATAAATGTATTGACTGATTTTTTAAACTGAACTTGTTGTTTGGTATCATGAGCATACAAACCGTATTTGTGGACTTTTTTCAACATTGTTCTATTTTTTATTTACTTGCGTACCTTTTATATGCTATTATCTATCTAACCTAGATAATTTAGCATGATTAATTAGCATATTTTCAGTCAGTAGCAGCAGTGTTAACCTAAAGTTGCTCTTTTCTTACTCTATAAACTTTTACCTGACTGTAACTACTTTGTCAGAATAAACTAAGCACTTTATTGGCTTCAGATGCTGAAATTAATCTCAACCAGAAGTATTTTTGCGTCCAAACTTAGCTATAACACAGCTAAACATAGCGATAAAGTCATGATGTTTCTGGATAATCAGTAAACTTCATTTTCTCAGAGTCAGGACACCCATGGAGATCAAAATGTTGCTTTACTAATTTTGGTTATGTTATCATTTTTTTCAGTAGTCACCACAGAATTTACATATCTGACACATATTTAGTGATAAAATCAAGCACAAATACAGCACTAAGGCAGCTGAGTGCATGAGGCACAAAGCTGAGTTTGAGTGTGTGTACAGTGCTGCTGTATGTGGAGGAGTGTGCTGCAGATCTGGTGCCTCTGCCAGTCAGTCAAGTGAGAAATCAGCAGCAACACATCAACACACAGTCTTTTCTGCTTTTTCAGTAAGAAGCTGGTCAAGGGAGAAGTGAGCAGTTTCAAGTTTCGGGTTTTCTTAGTAGGTGAAGCTATAAATTCAATTTCTAGGATTTAGATGCTAATGTCTGGACAGATGGTCATAATGTATGTAATATATAGCATTTATGTGGATATGAAAAGAATGTATAACCCCTTTCTTTGGGGTTTATTGTCCTTTATGTGTCCAGCAATCCTAGTTCAGAACATAATTCTTCTGTTGCCTTTGACATTTTTGGTGGTGCCAATTGTTTGGGATCCATTACCATGTCCAGGCCATAACTGAAGTCATAATTAGTGGGTTTGGATAAGACATCTGCCAAGAGTCTGGAGTAAAATGCCCTATCAAATACATTTGGAGCATAAACAGATTGTATTAACAAGTTGAGGTTTTTTTTATGAATTAATAATGCTACTCCCCTGCTCTTAGAGTTATATCAGGAACAAAAGACCTGTCCAACCCATCCCCACCCACAAGTTTTAAGTGTTCAGTGTCGGTTAGATGTGTCTCTTGTAGCAGAGATATTCCTGTTATTTTTCTTTAACTCTGATAGAATCTTAAGCCTTTTAACTGCACTGTTGATACCCTTAATAATGAGTGTGGTAAGTTTGGTAGCACTCATTCTATTCAGCCTTCTGAGTTTTCTGAGTTTAAAATTATGTCCAAATATACAAATGAGAAAGGTCGGAAAAAAAATAAAATCCATCTACACCTAAATCAAAACAATCACACACACACATACACAGCCTGTCCTGCCACCAGGAGTTTGGACCAAAAGAATAAATAAAAAACAAAACAAAAAAAAAAGATGATGTTGATGATGTTAGTAGAAGGCAGATGTGATATTAATAAATTGACTGGTAATGATGTAATGACTCTGGTTAGTCAGTGTTCAGTGTGTGTCACCTGATCTACTGAACAACGTCAGAGGTAAACTGAGAATATAATCGACACTATTTTATTTGTTGAATCTAGATACTCACCTCTTAAATGACAAAAAGTACCCTGACTGCCTCTATCAGCAGTGTTGATTACATAAGACTTTTCACCAGAATTCAAAACTTTATCCAAAGAAAACAGCCTTGATTGATTACTTTTGTATTTCTTAATTAGTCATTTCAGAAATACTACTAATAAATAATAGATCAGACCTATAATAAAGGTTTTTAATGATAAAATACCCTACAGTAAAAGCTTAAACACACTATGGTTAGAGGAGACACTAAAATACACTGTATTCATATAATGTTCTCCTAAAGTCATTTTAACCACCTCATTCACACTATATTAAAACAACATAATAATGTTGATTAACTACACCTGCAGCCTTCACACGAAAGAAACCATATTATAGGAGCCCTATTATAAATCAGAAAAACGAAAGTAAAAGCAAATACACGATAAATGACTTTATCGATGTATTTCCCGCCTTAAACATTAACACAAAAAGTGTCAGATTGGATTTAAACTGTAAATGAAGGTCTAACTTGCCTTGATCAGTCGGACGCATCGTCGCTTCTTTGTTGAATCGCTCTCAGCGTCTTTTCCTGGTTTATATTTATCAAGAAAAAAAGTGTCACATGGTCTGCAGCAGCTCTTCCTCTTTAGAAACAGAAAGCTACATGTTTGTTTGGTCATCACAAGAAAGAAACTGCGCACAGTGCATTCATCAAAAGAGGAAACACTGTATTAAACTAACTGTACAAAACTGATCTATTCATTTCAAAAGTCTTAAAGCCTCAAAACTAAACTAAGCCAGTTTTATCTGGTGACTAATTAGAATCCAAACACATTAAAAGCAAATAACCAGCAGACTTAACAACACAACTAAAAACAAAAATAATATATTTTTAAAAAGTTTACAGCCCCACTAGTGAACCCTAGAGGCTGAAATGTGAATTACACCTGATAATAAATAAAAGTTTGGTGAAACAAATAAGACACTACAGAGCCTCTAAAGTCCCGTAAGGTGATCATTTATTATGTTGATAAGATAATTTACTATAAATTAATACGCGTTTCTAACACACAACCAAAAACAATGCACACAGCCACCATATAATGGAGAGAACTCAGCTAATCATGTTTTATTTTCACCTCAGGACGTCATACAATGAAATGCTTGCTGGTCTTTCACATAAATGAAGAAAGAAAAGGCTGCAGCATCCATACAAAAATCCATTAATTAACTATTTAACATTTATAACTGCAGACTTTGATTATTTTCAGGCTCAGCTCTAAACATCCTGATGGTCTACTTAGTGGTTTGTTCAGTGACACACACAAAGTTTACCCAGTGTGACTGCAGTCTCAGCATTTTGCAGCCTGTTCATTATAAATGCTTTATAATTGTTTGTGTGGTAATACTTTACTTTATCCCACTGAAACATTCAATGTGCTATTTTGCCTTTTTGTCTTCTAGCCTCACTCAAAAGATGTTCTTGGTTGTTGTAAATAGTAAATAATTACTTGATAGTCACAGTCATTGATTAGTTATCAGTCCTGCAGTTATAAATGATAATGAATCATCAATAAAGGGTTAAATGTTTCACACACATGAATTTATAGTAAATGATCTTGTTCGCCTGAGATAAAAAAGTATCACCTTTCGGGACTTTAGGGGCTCTGTAACAAACTGATGATTTTACAGGAGAAAAAGCAGAATACTCAGCAGAATATGTTCAATAACTTTTTAGGGCAATCTGCTCGTTAGATTTTGATATTTCTTGTGTAGAAGTGAACATATTGGTACATCTTGTGTTGTTATTAGGAGCTCACTAAAAACATTTTTTCTAGGATTAACTCTCTTAGGAATGCTGCAAATGTCTTGGAAATCCAACCACTGTGTTGTTGTATGTTGGTCTGGACCAAAGTGTAGATCAACAGGTAGTTTTGACCTGTCAGGAGGCAGGACGAAAGGTCAGGAGGTCACCATGTTTTATGGCAGCCTGCCAGATGTTGTAGGTCTTTCTCTGGATTAGAGTTGGATGGACAGATGGAAGAACCTGTTCTGCTGCTAGATGAGATTAAATCAATAAGAAGCATAAAATGCTGTAAATGCTGTAAATTGCTGTGAATATAAACATACAGTGTTTTATTATTCTACATTATATGGTTATGGTCCCTGACATAAAATATTTATATTATATGTTTTGTAGCAGATACTTACAGATTGTGTTACATGACAATCATGACAGCATGCTTCTGTAGCTGCCTACCTACTGTATGATACCAGAATATCTGTATGATATACAGACTGTATGCACATCAGGTCATTTTAGGTTTGTAATCATTTGGGATTAAACACAGAATTTATTATTTTGAATTGTGAGAAATGACAAATCATTTTTAGTTTTCAGGAACTAATAGCTGATGTTTTGTTCCACTATTCAATACCATTAAAATTCACAATGTTTATGGCAACATGTGTACTGTTGTCAGGAGGAAAGAACAAAGTGTTTTGAACAAAGGCAGAAAACTGAAATTCTTCACTGAAACTTAATGAAAATATTTGTCTAAATGATCTCTTTAAGGTGAGATGATGCTTTTCTTCTCTTCAATTATAGAGAATCTCTGGGATATATTTTGCATAATTTCACTTTTACATAAACTTTAATAGTGCAGACATTTAGCAAAAAGAAAAACATTTATCTTCTCAGTTAACAACATGACTGATACTTACTAAAAGGTGTGGCACAACAGCTGCTTTCTGTATATGCTGCTGTAGTATACATGTAAGTGTTTGGTGTGAACAGGTTTGTCATTGTGTTATCAAGTGGACTAAAACCATTCAAGCATAAATTTATAGTTTATCAGACTTGCAACAGTATCTGCACTGTAAACACCAAGTGGAGATGACTTCTTCACTGAATGATGGCTACTTACTGACCTTCATAGCAGTTGTTTTCCCTGTTTCCTTGGTTTAGCATAAAAAAAATCAAAATGATGCATTCAACTTCAAAATGAAACCTTTATTCAATTTCATAGAAAACATCAGTTTACAGTTTAATCATCAGAAAAGTGCTGAACAGAACAACAACAACAACAACAACAAAAGTCAACATGATCAAAAGAAAAACTGGTTACGATTTTAAAGGGAGAAACTTCCCTCTGCATCAACAGGAGAGTAGGAGCTCCCATTGCCCAGCAACGGTTCCTGTCACACTGAATTGAAACTTTATTGGTTTTCACACAGACTGCAATTAAAAACTAGGGACTAAAACTATCACTGACTACCAGCTAAATACTGTGAAATGTCAGTTTTGCCTGGTGAGTTTGTAGATTTAATATTGCATTTTGGCACCAAACCAACCTGTGTTCTGTGTTACTATTGCCATTTCCCTGGAGATACTTAGACTGTATTGGACCACTGTAGAGGTCTGTTGGTTTGGAGATATGACTGAAAAGACTTCAGGGGTTCAAAGTGCTTCAACTCACTCAAGATAACCAAACATCCTCATCAGATATTTGGAATCCAAAACTCCACAACATTTAACCCTTTTTGTCACCAGAAGAGTTTATCCCAAAAGACAATAAGTCCAATTTGAATTTTATTTCATTGTACAATAAAGTAATTCAAATATGTGTTAATAAACAAAGAAATATCTCCTGTAATCGTTTGTAGTGACATTGCTGACTTTGCATACAATGCGAGTGTATTCTTTGTGTGTAGTAGTCTTAGCAAAGTCCCTTTGATCTCCCTTGTCTTCCTCTGAGCTCCACACTCTTCTCCTCACATGATGGGGTAGCTGGCGAGGTTGGCGATGCCGCAGAGGTTGCCACGGTTACGTGCCATCAGGATGTAGCCCTTTTTGCCCCAGCTCTCACTCCAGCTGTCAGGGAAAGACAAAAGACGGTGACAGAGACGGAGAGAAAGACATGAGAGGCGTTGAGCATCACCGGGAGTCAAACAGCATTTCAGTTCATCATCAGTTTGTCACCAATACAGCTGACAGAAGGCATCAAATCTGCGCTACACAAACAAACAGGCTGTTGTTTCATTTTGGTGGCGCTATGAGCCACCTGATGCTGTTCAGACAGGTGATATGTCCCACCTGTTCTTGACAATCCAGTACTTCTTCCCTTTAGGGGTGACTCCATAACCCACTGCCAGCACGGCGTGATTGATGTCATCTTTGTTACAGTTGCGGTCGTAGTAAACACCTGGGCACATGGCAGAGAGGAAGAGTGAGTGACCTGTGTGAGCCCCATAGGCTACAGTGTAGGTCATGCAATTTATACTAATTTCCCTTTTTCTTGCAAAAACATTAAACTTGCTTGACATGATGTAAGTAATCTCTCACATTGAGCATTTTACATTTAAGGTTATTTTACTATATGGAGAAAATTCTCCATGGTGGTGTGTTTAAGGATGCTTCAACAGAGATTTTAGTGCCAACTTTTGCCTCAAAACCAGATCCAGCAAACAAACAAGTAAAAAAAGGTGTGTAGAAGATAATTTTCACACAACTTAGATCATAAAAACATAGGCTACTAAATGTTCACTGTGATGAAGCCTGATGAAAAATAGGAAATGGAAAGATGGAAAAGGCACTTTTAGTGTAATTTGTGTAATTAATGTCCCACTTTTTATTTTCTTGGAGTTTTATATCATAATCACTTGTTTGTGGGGAAATAGCATATTGTAAAGTAGGTGAATGACAATTTCTCTTCTTCGTCCACCATTTGCATGAAATGATACAAACCATAACAACGGGCAGATAGTTCAGTGTCTGTTATCAGAAAACAGGCATCTGACAGGATCACTGACCTCTCTGGTAGAACTGGAAGCTGCTCTGCGTGGCGTCGATGCCCACAGACACTGGACCCACTTTAAACAGCGCCACAGCCAGCGCGTGCTCGTCGCCTACTGGGACCTCCTTGTAGCCTTTGCATTGAGCTGCCATGCCTGATGAATTGTAGCGACAGGGCTCGTCCTGCAGACAAGACAAAACAGGAAGAAAACGCTGAAAATATTTGTTCTGATTTCTTAATTCTCACTTGATAAACTAGTCAAATAAGAATTAAGATTAAAGCTGCAAAAGGCAGTTTTATAGCAGTGGTACCTGAACTTCAACACCCAGAAATCCTCTAATGTGGTGTCAGTAAACTACACACAGCACGGTCATGGTTAACAACCTGAATGTTTCAAGGTGCTTTATATGAAAGGCCACTATGAATTTCTATGACAAAGAAAAATTTACAGTAATATAGCAACAATTAGTCGATAAAACTGAACTGCAACTGAATCATTTCAAGCAAGAATGGCAAATTTTTGATAGTTCAAGGTTCTAAAAGCTGCTTTTTCTTGTTTAACATTGTAGTAAATTGAATATTTTGGGGGTTTAAACTGTTGTTTGCACAAAACAAGACATTTGATGATGTCAACTTGGGATCTAGGAAATTGTGATAAGAATTTCTCTGTTTTCTGATATTTTATAGATCAAATGATGGACAGATTAATCAAAAAGATAATTGCCAGATAAATCGATTATAAAAATAACCCCTGTACACCGAACACTCTGATTTTTTAAAAAGTCTACAGTCACATGCACATTCCTCACGGCTGATCACAGCCTGCGTACATTCTTAACACCCACACAATGAGGAAGCTGCAGCCTTTAACAATAACAAGCAGTTCTCGCAACACACAGATGACTAAAGAGGAAACTGTGTTTGCTTTGTAAGACTATGGAAGAGTTTCCACCTCATCAGCTCTGCTGAGTCACTTTGGATGACAGTCAAATATTTTCTGCTGCTTTATGGTCAAAATGGTCAAAATTACACTTACGATTTTTTTTCCAGTTCTGTGTTCAAACATGTGATTTGAGCTACGTGTGATTCCCTGACAGCCATGTGAGGAACTGTCAGCCACTGGTTTCAGTCTGTTTCAGCAGCCCTGTTGTGGTAAACAGGCTAATTCTGTTGTCATCATTTTGATTTTTTTTAGTTCAGTTTTAGTTTTTAGTTCCACATTTTGGGAAATACTTAATACGTATTAGCTTTCTTGTTGAGTATTAGATGAGAAGATTAATATACTCACATGTTTGTACATTCAATATGAAGCTGGAGCCAGCAGGTAGTTAGCTTAGCTTAGCCTAGCATAAAGACTGGGGGAAACAGCTAGCCTGGCCTGTCCAAAAGTACCTAAATCTGTCTATTGTTTTTGTTACACTTCGTTTTTTGTATGGATTTAAGCAAATGAGATACAGCATGTTACTTTTAACATGTCGTTAGTTTTGTTATCTTCAGACACAACCATGCTATCTTTCTCTCAATTGGGAAATGATTGACAGGACATAATTGGCAGATCCAAAATGTCTCCCTGAAATTCACTTTCCAGTGATGTTTGGGACACTTTAAGATCGTATAGTTTTCTTTTTTTCTTTAGGTCTGACCAGTCGAAAGGCTGGTTGTGACTATCACAACCCTTTAAAACTATGAATTAGTCAGTTGCAGTCCATCCTACACACACTGCTCAGTTTGCCACAGAACAGGAAGTCTCAACAGGAAAGCAAAACTAAATGTGGCAAACCTCAGTTCACGTGGATACTTCTTTGCCTCAACCTCAGGACAGACGACAGTTTATTAAGATGACTGAAAGTTTATTTGGGCGGCAATTTGACCCAATAAAGGAAAAGTCTGGGATTAATGATATTTCTTAGTTGATTCCCCCGTATGTGTGGCATCCCCTGTAATGGCTCACTTTCTTACCTGTCCAATGTATGGGTAAACCTCCTCAGAGTCGATGCCTCCATTTTCTTGCACATACTTGAAGGCGTTGGTCATGTACCCTCCTCCACAGCCGTCATTCTCTGTGACGCAGTCCACCAGGTTCTGAGGACTGAGGTCTAGCAGCTGCCCCGTCTTCTTGGCCAACTGGCCCTCGAGGGCCCCGGCGGAGCTGAAGGCCCAGCAGGAGCCACAGGAACCCTGTGAGACATGAAAACAGTTTTGAGTTCTGACAAGAAGGTGCACATGGTTGGTTACATGGTATGAAAAGAGAATAAATATGTGCACTTTAAGTACATTACTATCCAGGTAGACTGATATTTTGGGGCTGGCTACTTGGTTTATGCAACAATGTGCTGCCACTCTGGACACTGTAGCTCCCTTTGAAAAGTCTAAAGCCTGTCCTGCTTTAACAAAACCACCAGTGTAGGTTCATGACCGTGTGGCGCATTAAAAGGACGTGTAGACATGCTGAACAGAAAGCTTCCAAATTAAGGTGCAATTTTAATGCCATGAAAGAGCTTTTAAAATAGTTTAACAACACTGTAAAGGAAGAAATTTCTCATATACTTCTCACATCTTATTGCCGCAAATCCTCCGCCCTCCCGACTCCAATGAAGTCTCTTCTATTGAGAGATGTGAGACATTTTGGTCCTTTTTTGTCGATAGAGTTTCCAGCATTAGAGCCCGAATCATGCCATCTCTCTTTATTCTACCACACAGTGAGGTGTATCAGATTTTTTATTCATTTTATCTGGTATCCCAGTCAGATTTACTGAGGATGATTAATGGCATGAAACCTCCCTCCTCTCCTTTAGATGTTTTACCCACAAGATTTTTAAATTAGGTTTCTGCCTTTTTATCTTCAGATATTTTAAAAAGTCTTTATCTTCAGGGGTTATTCCTCCAATTTTTAAATCCGCTACCTTAATGATTTTAGACCCATATCTAAATTACCCTTTCTTGCCAAAGTACTGGAGAAAGTGATATACTCTCATCCTTTATGAATGACCACTCACTCTTTGAAAACTTTCAGTCCGGTTTTCAAATTCATCATAGTACATCAGACCTGCAGACCAGCTGTTGCTCTCGGTCCCCAGAACAAGGCTTGAGGTCAGAAGGGCTCCACAACTGTGGAATAACCTTCCACTGAGAATCAGAGAAGCTACCTAAGTATCCTCTTTTAAAACTCTTTTTTCTTTTGGTTTTATGCTTTTATTCATTTATTTATTCTTAAAATTTTTATTCATTGTCTTTTATCTATGTTTCTATTTCTTGATTGCACTGAAATTATTCTAATTTGTAATTGCACTGTGTATTTGCTGTTTTTATGTCTGTGAAGCATAAAAAGTGCTATATAAATAAAGTTAATTATTATTACTATTAATCATCTAAATAACAGAATAAGAAAAGAAGTACGGCAAAAAAGAAAATTAAGTCAGCAGAAAAAGGGCAGAGTTATTAATTGATAATAAATCTCAAAATAAGAGGAAAATGGCCTCATTAATACCCTGTTAGCTTAATGGAAATCAAAGGGATCAATTAATAAGAAACGAAAAACAAAAAGAAGCTGTGTGCATTCTCCTGTGTGTCCACTGAGGGGCAGACTTTGACCACTTTAATTCAGTTTGTTGGCTCAAAGAATGTCACTATTGTGCTTTCACAGTGTGGTTGATTGAACAGGAGTCTGCACATGTCACACAGTAATAAATTGGTGATACATCCTACACATTAACAACATGGGATACACTGATATTGTGTTTTTAAGTTACCTCAAACACTTCTGCTATGATCATCTGTGCAGGTCAACCAAACAATATAGCATGAACATATTTTTAATGAATGTCAATAGGTTTGGAGTGAAGTTTTAAAGATTAGTATTGGCATGATTTTCATTGTTTGGGCCCCTTACTTTCAATGAAGGGAAATCTTAATTCTACAGCATAAAATGATCTTTTAGACAATGGTGTGACTCCATCTTTGTGGCAACCTTTTGGTTAAGACCCTTTACTGTTTTAACATGACACAAAGCCAGGATGAAGAAATGGTTCTCCCAGTTTTGTGTGGAAGAACCCCATCCAGGGCTGGCTTTACCACCCAGCATCAGTGTCAGACCTCACTAATGCTCTCGTCGCTGGATGGGAGCAGATCCCTGCAGCCAGGTTCCAACATCTAGTGGAAAGCCTTCCCAGAAGAGTGGAGGCTGTTATAGCAGCAGATTAATGACATACTGAACAATCATAAATGGATGTAATGTTCATGTATCCACATACTTTTGGCCTTGTAGTGTATTTAGCGATAGATACTAACGTAATGCTGCTCTGGGCTGTTCCCAATTAAAAACTTTGCAAATGTGTAATCACATCAGTTGACTGGGTGGATGTTCTGAGTGCGACTTTGAGCTCTGGTATAACTGAAATGTTCCTCTAACAAACAAAACATCAAACACAAAATCCAGTCATTATAAAGTGAGCTGGGGAGGAAGCAGCAGAGTTGTTAGTATGCAGAGAGTGCAGTCAGTTTGCTGCATAATTCATAAACAACAGGGAGCGGAGGAGCAGCTCAATAAATCCTGTTTAATGCTGCAGTTTGTTTTGCATCCAGCAGAGGATGACAACGTCCTGCACACAAACTGACATCAAAACGACAACTACTGAAGCCAAGTGTTAAACAGCATAATCTAATGCTAATAAAAATAAAAATCAGGCTTAAATGACTCCAGGCTACTTCTATAACCAGCTGTAATAAATCTTTCTGCAGAGTAAAATAAAAAGAGTATTAATTTTAGACTGATTTGCATAATTTTGAAGTTAATAAACCTGCTAAATAATGTATGTTTTAGTATTTGCCTCACATGATACCTGCTACAAAAACATAGAAAATATCTGTTCCTGTTTGCTAAAAACACCAAAGTCAATAAAGCTAAACACAAAGATATATAATATTACATAAAAAAACAAAATATCAAGCCTGCCGAGCCTTCTGTGCTTCATTATCAGCCCTGAGGTTCATTAGATACCATGACATCATTCTGGCGTTAATCTGCCTGTTAGCAGAAAGCACAGATGTACTCCATATTTCAACCTATGTACTTCCTGCTCGACCCTTGTTTACATAAATAACGCCCCGGCTGTCCAATCCACTCACAATGACTAATTACATCTAATAACCAAATCCATTTCTTTGTTTTCAAAGACCATTAGCAGTGAGAACAGGCTGTTTCCCCCAGTGGGTTATGTGATCGTACTCTAGCTGGGATTGTGTGCTTCCTTTTCCATTTCTGGAGCAGACAGGAGGTTGATACTAGGGGGGAAAAACTGGAGGCTGTTTCGTGGTATTTTTCCAAAAGCTTTTACAAAAGAAAATCTTTACAGCATACTTTGAATCTAATGCATTTTAGCTTTTTTAAGGTCACACAGTGCTGCTCCAAAACATGTTGGAGGAGCTTTTTGAAATATTTTAATTCAAAGCAGCGACGAATAAAAAGGCTTTTCACTGTCTGGTGTAAACCTTGTATCTCCAAAACTGGAGCTGTTCCCGAACTCACCCAATGACGTTTGTAAGGATTTCATAAGACCAACTGGAAAAAACATCTTTGTTTTTAAATGAAGAAAAAGGCATTTTTCTCACATGTGGGTAATTGATAGTCTATTCAGGTCCGAGCTGCCAGGTTTACAGGAATATGAGAGTAACTTCCTCCAACGTGAGACACTGGCAGTTCCTGTTTTGATTCTGGTGAACTATGATAAAGTCATTTCAGTCTATTTTAGCTGCTGTGAGGTGTATTACCTTTATCATGATCTCAGTATGGGATCACGTTGACATTTTTTGATTCAAGTTTTGATGAGTGTTTTGTTCATTGTCATATTTAAAAGAACTGTGACACTGCGCAGTTTCTGGTGCAGAGCGCTCAAGACGGCACAATCTGTGCCAAATATGTAGTCACCCAACAGGTTTTTCAACTTCCTGCCCACTTATTGTTCTTACTGCCTGTGTAACATTCATACATTTATGAATATGATTTTGATTAAGGATCTAAGCTCCATTCATGCATCTCTGGTTCATGCACAGCCATCATGACTCATGCTAATTACCCATTTCTTCTTCTATTTAAAACTGTACATCTTTTCAGGTGCAGAGGATTTTTTTACAGACAAAAGCTGCCAAAAAAACAAACAAATCTCAAAGTTTGAATCAAATCTTTTGTTCTCTGCTCTGACCTGGTTCTTCACTGAAGTCACCATGCCCTTCTTGCGGTAGTCGACAGATTTGGGAAGCTTGGACACCTTGTCGTCCAGGGCCATGGTGAAGCTGCGCTCGCTGTTCATCGGGACCTGCAGGCCGGTCATCTTCTCAATCACTTCCTCTGATGTCTGCATGGACAGAGACACATTATACTTTACAGCACAGGGTTTTAGCTGAGGCTCTTGTGCGCAGCAGCAGAATGAGTTTCTAGATCAAAAAACATTACAGGAAACAAAGAGTTCAGAGGTCAGGAGTTACAGGTTGTACCACTCTGACAATAGGAGGGATAAAACTTTCCTTGGTTCCAGGAAAAACTTTTTTTTTTTTTTACAAATAAAAATATATTGGGGTTAACATTTCTTAGATCATATCAGCGAAGACAATCACATTTCAAAAGGTGTCGTACTGTACTTGTATCTTTACAACTTTAAAACAGCTACACAGTTTATACAGCTGCCTACAGAAACCACCTTCAACCATTAACTATCTGGACGCAGCACTTTCAGCTGCTGGATGTTGGAGTACTTCTGTTTTTAAACCCTGCAAACTGAGTGAAATACAGTAGAAACAGCAGCAGCCTGGATAATTATACAAAGGCAGAAAGTCACAGGTTTAACTTCTCCAACTGGCCAGAAATCATGTGTGAAAAACCTGTAAATACACTGCAGACACACAGCAGCTGACAGTAAGAGGAGAAATTTTAGCTTTTTCTGGGTGAATCAAAGTTCATGTGACTTATAAAAGGGAAGCTAAAGGGAAACGAGAACGCTGAGCTTTCAAGTTTCATCAGGAGTCGTTAATAAAACCATCAAGCACATCATGTTAGGAAAGTAGTTTAAACACAAAGGGCGACAATTTACTGCAGTTAGAAACTGAGTACAATCAGCCACCATCAGTAATCAATACAAACACACAGAAGGCTGTAAACCATTAATCAAACCAATAACTAACAGCAGTCAACGTCAGACAACCTAATCACACTTTAGCAGTTACCTGGTGTTTCTGTAGTGGTGACAAAACATTAAAAATATACATATTAGCAGTTTGAATTAAACTGAAGCTCCCTGCGCTCTCCGGGGAAAATATTACACCAAATTCCCTTTAAGAAATATGACATATTAACGATTCCTTTAGGTGTTCTAGGAACACAAGATAAAAGGCGCCATATGTCGACAGTCTTGTTGTCAATTCGGTTTTGGTTGTTGACAATGTTCATGTCATTGAACTTCAATGCTTGCATGAGCCAAGACTAAAGATGATAATATTAAACATGTTTGATTTTATCATCAAGAGGAGAAAAAGACTGACTTTAGACAGCTCAGACTGAGTTTTTTGACCACCTTACACCAAAAGATCAAGATGACAGGAGCGCGCGACAACTCTAGAAAAACTCTCATGATTTCATTCTGAGATTGGAAGTTTGTCTGCGACAGCGAAATCGTTTGAAGAGTCGTTTGGTGTAAGGCCGGCACAAGATGAAAATGTTTTAGGACAAGAGGAGAGAGATAGAGAGGATTTAGTTTTAGATGTAAGGCCAGAACAAGTTGAAGAAGATAGAGGAGAGGGGGGATTGGATTCAGCAGGGTGATGGAGGATGAAAAGTATTCCATGAAGAGATTGGTTTTACACAGTTTACTCCAAAGTGAAACATCACTTTTCTGTACTGATGTCAAAAAGGGACACCAGAAGATGTATAAAAGTAGGAATAGAAGAGAGAGCAATGTGAAGAGCAAAAGAGGGAGTAAAAAAGGGAGTCATTTTCAGTTAATTTTCAATTTTAAGTGACTTCAGGGCTGTCACAGTGAAACTGATGGTTATATGATATTTAGAAAATAAAAAAAATCCTGCCATTTATTATTATCAGAATTCCCCGGTGCTTTCATTACAGCTCATTAATGGAAGAAATACAGACCATCTGTTCATTTTATTTCATTTCACTTAAATGCTTCCTGTTAAAATGAAAATAGAAATGCATCCTTTGTTTCCCAGCCACCTGTTCATCCAGAATTTGAATGTGTATACATGTTCCTGCCACTAATAAATGAGCCCAAGCCCTGGCATGCTCTTTTTATGCATCCCGCTTTCCAACTATTTTTGATATACAGCTTGTTACAGCCAGCATCTTCATGCAGAAACAACTATCAGTCATGACGTGTGCTGACATACACTTTGCTGACTACAGCTGATTTAAGGCCATCAAATCCATTTTATTTCACCTCACTGGGATGCAGCATGCATGAGTGAAGTAAAAACACAGATGACAGCCGACTGCAGCAGCTAAGAGACAGAGAAAAACATGAATATCTAATATATTTAATCTGGAAACATGAACATGTGATACAAAATCAGATGCTGAGGCATGTGAATGTCACACAAGCTATTTAGTTACTTGGCATGACAGCTGGTTAATCTTTGCTTCATTCACCTGAGACAACAGTGTGAACGTTGGCACCACAGCAGCTGGGCTGAGCCAGTGATATCATAACATAAAAAACCCAGAGCAAAAGAAATAGTGACTTGATTGGTATTTGGGGAGATGCCTTAATTCAGACTTAACTGCGCTACAGGGTGACTTTCGGTAACTGAAATGTGCTGGAACCAAAGAGGAAGACTGCTCATTGTCATTGTTGCTCTGCGGTCATTTGTGACATGCATGAGATGCAAAAGTGACGGGGCAGGAGCAGCCAGAAATACTGTAGATATCAAAAATGGTGTCCACAGCATTATGCAGGACATTGTGAAAGTATGCAAGACAAGGCAAAAGAATACTAGTAGGGGAGAGTTGGACGACTTACACAATGACGCACCACATGGGGTAAAACAACAAACTGCTGTGTCTTGTGGTCATTTTCATTCTCGATGTCTGTATATCTGTCAGATCAGACATATGAGCAGAAATGTGACCTCAAGCATGCAGACCTGCCTCAGTGTCTGTACTCACCATGTCTCCCAGGTGGTTCATCCCCATCTCGTAGGAGTGTATGCCCAGCGCTGCCTCCTGGTTGTGGGCTTCGATCATACGCGTGTTCTTCTCCCAGATGGCCCTGCGAATGCCCTCTTCATCCTGCGACAAGCAAAAGTGCTCATTTCACTTTGTGTCAAGACAAAAACAGACACTGGACACCTCTCTTTTACACCTTGAGAGGGAATCAACATTCTGCTAGAAGCTCTGAATTTGCTCTTTTATCTTTTTATCTTTCTAATTTTCTAATTTAGGATGAGACGTAAAGCCCTGTGATGTGATGAACATGTTCGGGCTGAGTGTCACCTGATGATTGTTAAAGAAAGACTTAAAAAATTGTGAACCTATCCTTTAAGTTTTTCTTGCATCCTTCCTTCCTACATCAACATCTGACAGTGCAAAGATATTAATCTGGGCAAATAGGGCAAATTTACCTTTTAATTAGCAAGGAAAGGAAGCTTGTCTCTGTTACAGCCCCATTTCATTAATTAGGCCAATTAAACCAGTGCACATTCACTCTTCAACACTCTTCTCTAGTACAGCTTACAGCAAAATAATGATCCAATGCAATTTGTGTTACAATAATGCTTTATGTCATATTTTTACATAGAATATTTGTGTCTCATCATCACTACGTGTGTCTAGTGTGTGCTAAGAAACATCTACGTGAGAGAATGTCTTTTATATTACATTTATATGCAAACTGTTGATGTTAAGTTCAATATGTGAATAAGATACAGCCAAGTGCTTGGTTGGTTACCTATAAAAATCCATGCTTTACTTGGTCTTAACAACCATTAGCATAATTAGAATCATTATTTCTCTCTCTATATATCTATTCCACTAATGGAAAATGCAAATGATATGAGGAGACTTTGATTCTATTACAGTGATGTCAGTTCAAGGAGGGTTGAATTAGTTGGAGCAATACTGATTAAAACATCTTGAGAGAGAGCCGTGCCGTCTTTTCTGCTGACAACACAAGAATATAAATATGCACCAAATACAGTAATGAACATATGAGTGCACACACATTCAAATGAATAAATGCATGTACACAAAGATGCAGCAGTACTGTAGATAAGCTGCACATATACAGACACACACACACACACACACACACACACACACTCCACAGAGGAGCGGTGACCTCTAGCCGGAGGTGAAGAGCGGAGGGATAACAGATGCTGTGAATGCAGGAAGTAAATTCACAGCTAAACACCAACTAAAATGCATTTCCTTCTTTCTTCACAGCCAAAAACTAGAATGAGAAAAAATTAAAACAATGGGGAATTTTACTCACAGAGAAACTGAAACATTGAGTCAAAGGTATGAGGAAATTCCACTGTTGAAAATTTGTTGAACACCTGCTGACTACTGTGAATTGACCTCAAAAACCACATTAGCAAGTTCTTTTACATGTTCTTTGTCCATGTGATTTCCATTGATCAGACTGGCTAAATGGCCTGTATTTGCATGGTTAAGTCCTTAAAGTTCTTTTTGATTCAAAGTAAACAAACAGACGAAGTCAGTTTAGCAAAAGTGGGTCTACAGCCTTTTGGAAATTAACTTTTTTGAATTACTGGCTGAGGATGACAAAGATGAAGTCACAGTAAATTCTCATTGTGCATGTCCTGCTTTACTTTTGATTCTCTGTTCTCTAACTCCATCTGTCTTGTTTCCACTCTGGGCCAAAACAAGGAAATAGAGCAACCAGTGCTGCCCTCACATTTCTCACTTTTCCACTTGACATCGTTTCGCTCAGTATTTATTATTATTAGTAGTATTATTTACAGCACAGAGCCTGTTGTATGTGTGGTTAAAGACAAATGTTAAATGTGATCACATGTTTTTACATATGTGTTAAAGGTTTACAGCTAATGATTTTAGACAACTCTCTGGCTCACAGTGGATGAGTAGCTGCTGTGTGTGTGTTTCTTTGTGGACAAATTATACACACATCTGTCAGCAGTGACTGTTGTTTTGGCAGAGAAGGTGTTCCTCTTGATGATAAGGTGGATCTTAGAAGCTGAGGCTGGAAATATCTTTTCTTTCACATTAAACTCTAAAGAGGAGAGGCGTAGCCATCATTACCAGAAAGAATACTTTTTTTTAATAGAGAGCTGTTTTGTTTTCATAAATAATCTGACAATTGCCAATTTATACATCTCAAATTATGACAACCCCTCTTTTTGTTCTTTGTTTCCACTCTTCCTTAATTTCCCTGTGATTCTATTTGTGTGAATTTGCACACTGAAATAAACTCTAGATCACATAACAATAAGTGAATCAGGCTGTCAGCAGTATATCACAGAACTAGGGTTGAGAAACATCTGGTGTATTAATAATCTCTTGAATTTACTCCAGCCCAGCGTTTAAAAAAAAACCCACAATAACAAATAAAAGAAACAGTTATGCACAGTATTGTCATATCTGACCATGTTGGCTTTTACCTCAGCTTTAACATTAAAGCACTTTGGCGAAAACTTCAGAAAACTGTCCAACATCAGACTCTCATTTCAGCTAAAAGAAATGAGACACTAGAACTTTGTGCTATTTTTTTAAAAACCTCTTGCTTCTGCAATACAGCAGAACACAAACATTACAGGAATTCAAGTTGGTACTAATAATCAGAAAAATCTAAAAAAGTCTATATGCTGATGATATAATCTTATTCAGTCAAACACCACAAATAAAAGTAACTCAACAATCTAAATATTTGGGTGGGCTGGTGTCACCCAGTATATTAAAATACTTTCTAGCAGTACAACTTCAGTTCATAATGAAATGGATAAACCTCCAATACAATTCTTCTTCTACAGTCAGAGTTTCTGAAGTAACAACTTCCACTGAACGACCTCCTTCACATCTGTTATTGTAATATTCTAAAAAAAAAGTCAGCCAACCTGTAACAATATCTACAACTCATCAAACCTGCATTAATTGAGTTTTGGCCCATTGGGGGCAGCGGAAACAGCACAACACTGACATACCATCACCTTTAAAGATGATATGTTGAACTTGTTAGCAAACAGTTGCTTATTTACACACCCAGCATTTACGGAGCGACATTATGGATTATAAAGGATTAACTCACCTATCAGATCTTTTTAATAATGAGCTGTTATAATCATTTTAATTACAAAATCAACATATAACACTGAACATTGGCAACCAGTCAGAACAATAATGCCAGCCAAATGTAGACTTGGTATCACTGTATAGTTACTTAAAACTTCAAGTATAAATTTGTCATTGAGCAATTGTTCATTGACCTGTAGAGTGAATGTAGCTTGAATAAATTTCTAAGAGGAACATCTGCTCAGTTAAATGTTCTCTTGGCAGAGTTGCATCCCCCAAAATAAATATACACCAGACTGGCGACAGCAAAAACAGGCAGACCGAGAGAGAGAGGAGACTAACAATGAACTGACTGCCTGGTAAATTGAGTCAGATGTAGACAGACAGTGAGTCAAACACGAAGATGTCCACATGTTGAGCAACTCACTGAAGCAGAGAGAGAGAGAGAGGAGGCAACACAAAACAACTTTAAGACGGAGGGAAGGAGACAGGAGTAAAAGAAAAGCCAGATAAATGCCTATACATCCACACATACAGTACAGACACAGTTAAGGGGGTAAAGTCACTGACACTTGGAAAGATGTTCTGCTGAGAGAGTTTGAGAGCTGGCATTGTAAAAGGAAATTGTTAAGTAAACTCAGCTGTGTACATATTCTTTAGAACGACTGAGACTCCAGTTGTAATTATAATGTGACATCCTTTCTCATTAATGCTTCCTCTTCCTTTGTCCTGATTATTGTTTCAACTTCTATGAAAAATGAGCTTGGTGCAAATCCAGAGAACTTTGCAACACTGCAAATATGAGTGATTTACATGGAAGCAGTGACTGTGTGGACATTGATGTTTTAGGAAGAGGACTCATTGTGGGTTCAGATATTAGTATAGTGATGTGCACCAAATGTCTTTTTCTACAATAGATTGCTTGGTTAAAAACAAAACAAAACACAACAAAAAAACAACAACTTTGAATAAAAAAATCCTCTGGGGCAAGCAGCATATTCGCAGAATCAATCTTTTTTGTGCAGAACTATTATTTTACTATTCAGAACCAAGACAGACACATTTTGACATGATGATGTCTTTTTTAAAAGCATGACGCCCATTTTTCTATCAATCAGTAATTACTCGATTAGCACCAGGTGATCCACATCTGCACGATTCCTCATACAAAACCCCATCCTGATAACATATATTTTTACATGTTGGTTTATGTTAGTCTCTTATGGGCTGTTGTTAGGCTTTGTTAGTCTCTACCTCTCATGTTGGCCTGTTTTACTATTTCTACTTCTACTATTTCTATTTTTGCTTCTATATTTCTTCCTTTTGTTTTGTAACCTTGCTGTATTCTTATTTTGCATTGTAGTGCACTTTGTAACTTTTTGCTGAAACATGCATACAGGACATAGGAGCGCACACTGACCAGGCCATTGTATTCTTTGCTGTGTGTGACCTTCCACTGCTCCCACTGGGCGTCCAGAGTGGCTTCATCCAGGTGGGCCAGAGCTGAGGCCACCAGCAGCAACACGCAGACACACGGCAACATCCTGGAAGAGCAACAGCACATAAACACAGATGCAAGGGCTCAAATACATATTCATGCATCATTATGTCTCAGGAATATGACCCAGGAATTGTTCTCAGTGTAGTCAGAGAGTCGTTCCACGGAAAGAAATCAAATTATGGCTTCTATAGGCTGTTTTACTGTTTAATCACTGTGTTTCAGTCCTGTGCCATTGAAGACCAAGAGCATGCTACTGTTTATATTTCCCTCCAACACCTGATTTTAGGGGGAAGTCATGCATAACAACCAGCAGTCAACTGCTAGTCTGAGAGCTGTTTCCATTCTGCCAGGAAAGAAATAGTCTGGGGGAAAATACTGAACTCACACCATTTTTGCTTTCCTTCCATGTGAGTAGCAGCAACCCACATAAAGAGTCAAATACAGTGACATAAACAAGCTAACTGTTGTTGTTGTTATGTGAGAAAAGTTCCCTTGCTCTCTCCAAACTTAACCAGTGCGAATGTTTTCGCCACCTTTGCTTCTCTCTGCTTTCCTGCCATCTGTCATACATTATCTACTCCTTGTTGTTTCTGTTACATCCTGCTTCTAATCTGCATTTTGTGTTCATTGTTTCCTGAAAAGGCCACTGACTTGTTAAGTTTAACTAAACTAAAAGCAGAAATGAAACTGTGTCTCTACTGTGTGATCTGAACTGCTTTACATTTTAAGCTTCATACACACATTGGTTACATCTACCGTCATTTAAATAGCATGCTCTTGTGATCTATGCAAATAATTTACAGTTTATTCAAACAATATATGCACTTTGCTGTGTTGCTGTATGAATCATGTGAATCCCTATGACATTAGTTTATTTATGTTTAAAAAAAGAATCCATAATGTACATAAAGCATCAATATTTTTAATCCTTTTTTTTTTTTGCATGAGTACTTCACATTAACTCACAGCAGCTCTGACTTCCAAAACTCGATTTTATTAAGGTGCAACTGGGTCAAAATCATTCTTGCCTAATCCTAATCCTATTAGGGTTAATTACTTTCTTAGCTGGAAAAAATACTTATGGATTTATCTGAGCCTCAATTCAAAGGGAAGGCATTTTAAAAGTCAAACTCATAATCTTTACTGGGCCTGAAATGAAATGAATTCTGTATCATTTTGGTTCGGTTAAGCTCAGTTACATATAAATTGGTTTACCTCAAGTGCAACACACTACTATTAGTCCTGTCTAATCCTTTAAGACTCGTCGGGAGACAGAAGTCACAAAACTGAAAGTAAATCTCTTTAACAGGAAATCAGTCAACTTTGTTTACCTTAAATCCAAAAGTCAGAGTTTGGTGGAGTCCTCTTGAGTCTCTACTGCTGTGTTCCTCTTCTGCCGAAGTAGGTCAGTGTGTGAGTTTATATCTGTTGGATTTTGAGGAAGTACGATGGGAGCTCCAGGTTTGGGGAGGAGTTTTAATTTTTTCCAAGTAGGGGAATTACATCTGGTTTCACTCGGATAGCAAAGATCCTTAAACCAGATGATGTCAGGTGTCGGATTACACAGATGTGTCTGAAAACTTCAGAGACTGGCAGTGAACTCTGTGCGCTGCTGCAGTCTCACACTGCTTAAAAATGCTTGGATTATTTTTAACGTGAGATGTCGGACTGTATTCTTTGTCAAACCTCAAATGCCAGTTTTATAATTTATCAGACCCATGTAAAACATAAATACGCACTTTGTTCTGGGCTGTAATGTACATGAATCAACATGATATCAAAGAGAAAAGGGCATCCAGACTCCAGCTATTACCTACTAGTTTAAATAACAGTAAAAACTAAAGTATTTTAAAGAATAGTTCTGTATGAATGGATGAACCCTGAGATGGTCTATTGGACTCACAGAACCAGGTGAATTTTGAATACTTTATACCTCTCAAGCATTTTTCCAAACCTAATATTTATGTAAAGTAACATCCATTAAAATGCAATATGACACTTCTAGTGATTGTTAAGAGAGTAAAAATCCTTCCTCAGCAATGTCACATAATCTTTAACAGCAACAACTTGGAGAATATTGTCTTTATTTGTTTTGGAGCTTTTACAAGAGGAAATTGAAGAGGAAGAATATTGAACTAAAGATGACATAAGAGTGGTGCAAAGTTGTTTATTTGTACTTCACTTATTAGGCTACTTAAAGGGGACATATCATGCACATTTCCAGGTCTATATGTTTACTGAGCCCACCCTGTTGATTGGGTCGCCTCTGGAAACAAACAGTAGTAGCAGGATTTCAGTAGGATTATACTCAAAATGTAGACTCCTCAAATACATCTGTACATGTTCTACTACTTCACTACTACTGTTTACTAAAAATTTGTTTTGCCAGTTATGTTTTGAAGGGAAGATTATTTTCCCTGCCAACATTTCTCGTAGCGTAGGAGGTGCTACATTATTGTTCCCCATGCAAGTCAAGGTAACAAAAGCATTTTGGTTAAGATTAGGGAAAGTGGGTGGTGGTGGTGTACCAGAGTGCATTATATTGAAAAGTGTTCCTAATATTTTGCCCCCCTCATGTATGTTAATGGAGTGGACAAAATATTAGGAACACCATTCAATATAATGCACCCCAGTACACCACCACCACCACCCACTACAGCCTCAATAATAAACATAAGTAGAGTTATCACCTTTCTGACAATGTCTGCAAAAACTGAAAATGTATAAGCTTGTAGAATTTATGGCAGAGTTGTTGTTGTATTGCATTTGATTGCACAGGTGGTCCTAACGAAGTGGCTGCTGAGTGTATATATGTATTTTATATACATATTTTTGGCATGAATTGAAAACCAAGTGAGGAAAACAAAATGATTGTAAATCTGATGGTATAGGGTATAAAGATAATCTGAAACTACAGTAAATGTGCCATTTTCTGTGTATTATGATATTCAACCTTATACATGGACATATGATACACATTTGAATGAGGTCAAAGTGGACTCGATGGGTGATGCAAATCCAAACAGGAAGACTTCAGCATGTAATTTCCATTACAGACCCTGTAAAAAAAACTAACTAAAAATACTAGTGGATATTCACAGTTAGACCTTCAAGTATACAGGACAAACAGTGGACGAGAGTGCACTGAATATACAAACATTTTATTGATTTTTGTGGGCACTGAAGATTAATAAGCCTTTTTAAAAGCCTCTTTTTGGCTGACACCTGCACATTCACCCAAGAAGAAAGCTAAACACGCAGCATATTTCAGAAATAGGTTGTCAACAGCAATTTGGGGATTACACACCTTTTGAAACCTACCATAAGTGTAAAAAGGACTGCAGATTACACATTTCAGTCCAACATCAAACCTGTATATCATGTTGTCATTATAAGAACAGGATCAAAGGCCTAAGAAAAGCTTTTAGCATTAATACGACACGAACGCGACATATCAAACTTGATCATGAGCATGAACTTATACTTACTAACTTAATAAATTTCCCATGTCAGAGTCAAAATACATCTTCACCATATTTATTTTCTGTGCCATGTCATCTGGTTTTTGGTGGACACATACTTCCTCATAGTGTTAGTCAACGGCCTAATATGTCAGGTCTGTGTGTGTGTATATATATATATATGAACATGTCGTGTGACTCCTATAGTCATACACAAGTCTACCACATGTAGTCACTCGTCTAAATATAAGAACGTCCCGTGTACCTCATATGTCCAGTGATACATGTCTGTGTTGCAGCAGGTTACTCATACATGTATGAGGTCAATAACATCAGTAGTTCGAATGGAGAAGCTTTAATAGTACTACAGCTAGTTCTTGTACTGCTTATACTTTGACCAGAGCTGAAACTCCTACTACTACTCCTGTCATCTACTACAGCACTCATCATAATCCCATAATAATAAGCCCTTTGTTCAGTGTTTTATATGTGAAGTGTTTATGAACAATTCTGTGAGTTTATAGTGTGAGGCACCTGTTGGTACTGTAGCAGAATGAATGTAAAATCAGATTTTGCTATAATTAGAATATTTGTCTTTTGAACAATGTCACAGTTATTCCATTATCATTGTGATGATTCATGTTTACTACATTTTATAGACTACATTTTATAGACTAGGGCAAAACTTTATAAAGAAAGCCACTTACCTATTTTTGAGATACTGAACAATGAAATGTTTTTCTACACTTCCTACTATTATAATAGCTGTTCTTCCCAAATAAACTTTGCAAATCACTGAAGCTTGTGTGGCTGTACAATCATTTGTATTTTAGGTGAGATCATTATGTTTTTTCAATATCTTTGAGATGGGGGGAAAGACAAATTTCACCAACACTTTGGTCCACAGCAGCAACAACAACTGGCCAGGTTACCATAACATGTATTACTAATCCTCATGGTCCCCAGTGACAATTATTTTTTCTCAAACCCCCATCAGGTCAAAACTTCCTCTTGACCAACACATTAATCCAAATATATAAAAGTATATCACGTATGACTATGACTTCCATAAAAGTTGATGAATAAGATTGAATCATATGATCTTTCCTGAAGGACCAATATAAGGCTAAACCTTTACAAAGGAATATGAAAATCTAATGGCAAATTACAATTAAAACATTTAATGTAAAATTCCTGCTACTCTGAGCATAAACTTTTTAATTTTGGAACCTCCATGAGCTTTTCCTCTAGTGTCACCCTCAGGCCAATATGTCTAATTTGCATGCAGGCTAGTTCATATAGGCAGATTTCAATGAAATATACTGAGCTAATGCTGCACTTTTGCTGAAACAGCCACTTTAGATTGGAATGGAAATGGGATAATGGTAAGCGGTAAAACAAAGTGTAGCTAACAGTAGCATAAGAAGAGATAAAGTCAGCTAAATTGCTCAGCAATACTGGCTACACAGCAATATCTAGCTAAAGTTTGCTAACATTAGCTAACATAAACCACTGTAACCTGCTGGTCACACAGGAACAAGTAAGGCTTCAGCAGCAAAATTCCCGAGTGTGTTAAACTGAGCAAAGATGCATTTAATTTCTTATGAATTCAACATTTAACTTAGTAGAACAATGTGTTATTTCACGTTTCAAAAGTGACAAACTCTTGCTTTAATGCTCCCAAAAGGATAAACCCTTCTGACTTAAATCAACCCATGAACTTTCCTCTGGTGCCACTCTATAAGTTTAACCCACACTGATTTGTTGTCTGACTACTGATAAGACTGCCAGCATGTTCCACTGGACACTTTTGTATTGTGTGTTGGTATATCATTGACCGTATGGTTGTAATGAACATTTTTGCCTTGAGGGGGCATGATTTCACCCTTTCAGTCTCATTTTCTAGTATTTTTACCTACAAATGTGTAATATAACGCTTGATTATGAGTGTAGGTCTAATGGTCTAATGCTCCAAAGTACTTTATTGACAGTAAAATGCATTCAGTCCTCCCAACAACATCACTTGATGTTAATGTAAATGCAACTATCTCTCTCTTACGTTAGCAGTGTCAGCGCTCCTCAAGGTCACAAACAATCTCTGGTGTGCTAAGCTCTCCATTGTGTTAAGATCTCTGGTGTGTTAAGCAGCCCAGGCGGGCGGCTGCGGGCCCGGCCTCTCATCACTGACAGCTCACTATCTATCTGACTGATGGCTTTTTCTTTTTTCTAAAAGCGTCTGCTCGCTGGATTTCACCGGGCAGCAGAGTGCATCTTAAGCTCCTTTAAGACTCTTCCTCCAGGTTCCTCTATGACCACTTTAGATAATGAGACTCATGGATGATAGTGTTTCGATTGATCCGTCATCCAGCACCCAGCCCCCCTCTCAGCTCCAGCAAACATACCATCAGGCAGCAGGTCACAACCTGTGTGTAAATGTATGAACATGTGTGTGTGTGTGGGGGGGCTTAATGAAAGGGGAATGGGTAGTGGTGGTGATAGATTCATAATCCAATATGCCTTACTCAGGTGGTTCCCAAGCGGCCAATGGCTCTATTTTTATTGGGAGTGTTAGAAAATCTATTAAAGATCCTCTCTAGACATTTATTAAGATGTATAAACATACTCTGTTTGGAACAATAATGTGTGTCAGATATGGTTTTTCCACAAAAAGTATAATCACCACTTGACACCACTGATATCTACTCCTTCTCCCTCATTAAAAATTCCAGAATCTATGAATATGCAAATATATACATGGCGGCGTGCAGCGGCGTCTCTGGATCCTGGTTATAGTAAGTGTGCACATAACACAACCAGTGCAACTTTGCAGCGGAGCCTAAAGATGTTGATGTCAGTCCGTCAGGTGATTCTTCTGTCTGTCCAACACTTTGGAGCAACAACAACTCTTCAGTGCAGATCAGAATCAGCTGTCAGGGAAAACCTGAGGAGGTAGACTCTGCATATAATTATCCTTAATTATAAATGATTGGTTCCTTAGAATCCTGTCCGACTGAATCCCTGTTTTTGAGACTGTCCTTGGTACACTGCAGTTTCAAAGCGTAAATATTCAGCCATGGCGCTCACTGCTTATTTCGTTCCTGATATGTCTTGTAGCATATGAAAAACACTACATGGACATGTTAACAAGGTTAAAAACTTGATTTTTATTGGAGGGAGTCTTTAATATCTCTATATAGGCTGATGTTAAAAATGCTTTTCTATAATCCAAACGGTTTGGCGCTGATGTGAGCAGTGGCAGCCATTATCCTATTGACTGATTTTCAGTTCTAATCTAAATCTTCATTGTTCACACTGAAAAGAAACCTGATGCCCAGTTTGATGGTAAATTCCTCTTTTCTTCCCTCTTCCTCCCTCTGCTAGGACACATCTGTTTCCCATTTCGGCTCATTCTGTCAAGACCCACCACAAAACTGGAAACAGCTCAGCTCCCAGGATCCTCTGCACCAGTCATATGATCAACCTGCTGACTCAGACCATCACGGGATGTTATTTCTTCTCGCTATTACAGAACAGAGTTGGCTCCGTAATGGCAAGAAGTAATCTTACATCACGGTGGTGCTGCACTGCAGAGAAAACCGAGTGACATCCCATTTTCTATATGCATCCCCAATCCATATGTCTCCCTCAGAACAGATTACGTAACCCTAATGCTGTTCCTGTTGAAATGAATTGTGTTTAAGCACTAGAAAACGTCAGGCCTCATTCAAATTCTTCTCCCTTGCCAATCTACTGAGAGACCCTGAGAGGTTTTAAATCCTGATCTGAACTGTGTGCACTTTTCACCGACCAGTTCAGAGATTAGTGGAGCAGACACCAAAGAGGTTTTAAAGGCTTGTTTTGATTCCAACAGATTAGACTTTGTTGTCTTTTTTCATTCCAAACTCAGATTGTTTGTCGAGGGAAAAACAGCAAGTGTATTCATGGTGGTCAAAAAGTTGTTGCTTGAGTAACATTCGTGATTTCTCCTGTTTCTGATGAATGTTTCACATTAAAAAGTGAACAGAAAAATGTGTCTGTCATGCACTGAAGCTGTCATGAACTGTTGCACATTTGTGTGAAGGTACAAAACAGACACAAAATAAAAATAACAGATTCTGTAGCTGAAACAAAAGGACAGCTAAGAAAAATCAGGTTTTTATTTTAAAAAGAGCAAGCAATATAATTTATATACATTCATGTCATATTTTGGCATGAGGAATAAATGATATTTATGTGATACATATTATATATATGAATTGAACAATGAGTGCTGCCGACTCCGAGAGGAAAGGAAATGCAAACTGCTTTAAATGTATTATTTAGTCATCATGTTACTCTTCATGGCACCAAAATAAAGTCGTAAATAAAAAACAGGCTAATGTGTATTTTCTGATCATTTCACAAATATAAAGAAAAAATGATCCATTTCTACTGAAGGTTGAAATATAATGTCAGTTTTAAAGGCATAGTTTGACATATTGGGGAATATGTTTATTTTCTCTCTTGCCAAGATGGATACCACTCTCATATCTGTACATTAAATTTGAAGCTACAGCGACAAGACAACAGGAAGTCAATATGCCCTCCTAAGAAGTATACGGCACATAACCCCCCAATAACACCACATACTGACATTTTTACTTTGTGTTTTTTGTATGGAATAAACAAAAGGAGATATAACATAACATTCATAACATTAGTGAGCCTTAGAGGTGTTGGTAGGAGGATTTTTTTTTACCTTTGCACAGAGTTGGGCTAGCTGTTTCCTCCTGTTCTTTATGCTAAGCTAAGCTAACCAACTCTAGCTTCATTTTGAACAGACTGATATGAGAGTGGTATAGATCTTCTCATTAAACCGCTGCCAGGAAAGAGAACATACTTATTTCACAAAATGTCCAACCACTCCTTTAAAAATCCAGGACAAAAAAATGTAATTATTTTAGGCTTTAACAAACACTAAATCTCAGAGATAGAACAGATGGCCCAATAATGTTTAATGATTGTTGGACCCTCTCATTGGTCCTTTAGGATTTTGTCAAAATCTTATGTTTGTTATGTAAAAGAAAATCGGCCTATGATCTTTTTCTGTTTGTTGAATTTGATGCAGACCTTATTGTTATTTTCACGGTTATGTTGCCTCTATTATCATTACGATCCTTGACAATGACGAGATAGAGGAGATAATGACCAGAGGCAGAACCTGCAATAACATTCCAGGTATAAAAGGCCAAAATCACATTTCCCCCCCTTTTGTGTAGGAAAAGGAAAGCAAAAATAGCATGTGTCATCATCATCATCATCAAGAATGGGATCAACGTGGTGTTTTTATCAACACCACCTACCCGAAGATGCCTCACAGATGCTACCTGGTGGTTGAAAGTACACAAAACACGTATTCTCTTATGAACTGAGGGTCCAAATATCGAACCCACCGTTATGTCTTCTGAAAACAAAGAAATGAAAAAACTTGAGCATGATAATTTGAATTCACAATTTGAAAATTTCAATGCTGATTTGTATTCTGAAATGTCCTAAATCTGATCCTTAGTTTGTGCCAATCCAACATCTGACAGACTTTTTTTTACATTTTACACTGGCTCTTGAGGATGGAGCATAATTGTAATGAAAGTGTTCAATGGAGGGGCAATATTCTTTTTTAAATTATAACATAGGCTTCAATAAAAGACGCAGTGTGGGCATAATGAGTGAGACCATTCTTGATGTAATAAAGCAGCTTTGAGCCACTGGAGCGTTGTGATGACACCATGCTTAATGACTACATTCATTGTGACCTTGAACTTCATTTGTACACTTCTGTATGAGCTTCCTGGGGAATACATCTATTTTTAATCTCTTTTATATTTTTCTTTTTCTATTTTTATCTTCTGTTATTTCTTTTAAAAGGTGCTGTTCCTTTGGTCAGGTCAGAAGAGCTCAGACTGGTATCTGATTTTGGCCAAATTTAAGAACACAATATGGATAGAATAGTCAAAAATCTGTTCTGAGCAGTGAAAAATGAACATTGTGAGCATAATGTACTTGACTCTGCCAGAGGAGCTGGATCTCAGCTATTAAAACAGTGCTTACTCTCTTGCCCCAGCTCGGATGATGCAGGAAGCTCCAGTGATGGATGGTTTGTGAAGAGGCAACAGATGGAGGATGAAGACTCCTCGAATTAGTCAGGACACTCAGCAGCTCCAGAAGAGGAGAAGATGTTCGGACGGTAGTGCCTTTAAAAACACTTTGAACATCTTTTTGACCTCAGACTCACTTCAACAGCAGCAACTAACCACTTTGAGTATGTTTTCAGTACATAAATCTGATTATTTGTGAACAGAACTGCATGTTCTGTCCTTTGATCGGTTCATTCCAGTGTGCCAGACATCAGAAAGCTTTTTAAATTCTTGTATTCATCCAACAGATTAGATCAAATTTGTCACTTTGATTCCAAGCTGAGACTATGTCCTGAAAAGATCATTTAATCTCTATTCTGGTAGAAAAGAAGTTGTTTTTTATGCTGTAGTACTTTGTTCCTGTTTGTGAATAAAATGCATTAAGTGACTCATTCCAAAATGCTATATTTGGAAAACTGTGACATGATTCTGTAGCTCTGTAACAATATTCAGACTGAGGTCAGTGCTGCCACCAGGTGAATCAAGGTGCAAGGAAGCTAAGTTAAAATGGAAGAGGCTCTACTTTTGTTCACAATAAAAATCAGCGTATTTATATAATCCCCAGGGTTAAGTGGGTTAGGAGAACTTCATCAGAATGTAAAATGAGGTTAAAATAACTTGACTGTGTTCAGTAGGTTAATTAGGGGCGACTGTATTAGCCTAGAGGAGATCCAGAAGTTCCTCTGACCACAAAGCACACAAAACACATCCACGGGGGCTTGTTTTTGGACCATTTTTTGGATTAAAGTTAGGAGGTTAGGTAAAGTTATTTAAATTACTTTGTTCTGGTAAATGTGTTAAATTGGACTCATCAGCAACACTGAATAAAATTACTAAAAAAAAATGGGTCATTTGTAGCGCCGAAGTTATGGAGACTTACCGCCCAACTCTGCAGCTCTACAGAGCTTTCTAGTTTTCTCATTTTTCTCGGCACTTATACTTCATGGCCTCTGATTCACTGCTCTCATCAACCCAATTTCAAGCAGCAGCAAGTAGCAGTTTTCAGAAAGAAGAGCTCTGATAATCCACCTGTGTGCTACCTTTCCTTTATACCTGCCTTTATAGACTAGCTAGTGCAGACATTTAAGAGCTCACACATTTTTTTTTACTTAGGAGTTGGTGGAGACCAAACTAGATCTTAAATGAAGAGTAAGTATTAGATATTCATTCATCAGGTGGCCACAAACACAACTCCAAATGAGTAATAAGGCTGCCTCATGTCTGTTGGATGTGTAAGGAGACAATTGTTTGCTAACCTTTTAGCCATAAAAACGTGAAAAGGTGATGATATCTCATTGTTGTGTGTCTGTGTGTCTTGTTTGGAAATATGTTTTGCCACCAAGTGGTCAAAATTTGATTTATGCAGCAGTTAGTTACATATCTCAACAATGACTGGGCAGCTTGCCATGAATTTTTGGTGCAGACATTTTTGCTCACCGGGGGATTTTGGAGCTTTCTTCTAGTACTACATGCTAAAATCAGCATGCTAGCATGGCTGTAGTTAGCATATTAATAAAACATTGGACTTTGACATGGCAGACCGCTGTTTGTTTCCTGCTCCACACCGACAGTTAACATTGATTTCTTTTAACCATGCTCACAACCATCATAACCAAGTAGTGTTTTAACTCAAACCATGTTGTTTTTTTTTAACTATAGCTTTGTAAAATAAGAAAACTTTTATGCAACTTTTGCAATAGTGATTTGTAACCATTGTGGAAAGCACTGACAAGTGATGTCCTGCTGTTAGGGGCTTAAGATCAGAAAACACTAATGATGTATTTAGTCATTTTAAGGACCAGTATGTAGGATTTAGTGGCATCTAGCAATGAAGTTGCAGATTGCAAAAAAATGAATACCCCTCCCCTCACCCTCCCCTTTCAAGCGTGTAGGAGAACCTACGGTGGCCGCGAAACTCGCGAAAAATGTGAAAGGCCCTGCCTACAGCCAGTGTTTGGACTGTCCATTTTGGGCTACTGTAGAAACATGGTGGTGCAACATGGCAGCCTCCGTGGAAGGGGACCCGCTCCCTATGAAGATATAAAGGGCTCATTCTAAAGTTCTTATTTTCAGGTGATTTTACACTAATTAAAACATACTTATGAATATTATATATTATTTCTGCCAAGTCTGTTCTGTTAGATGCCACTAAATCTTACACACTGGTCCTTTAATTTAAGGACTTTGGTAAGTCCTCCAAATTAAATGTATGTTGCCTGTCCATAGTGTAAATCCTCATGAAAATCATGCCTTTCACCCAATGTGTACTGGCATAGGCGCACTCCCCTGTGACCCTGAACAGAGCAAGCGGTTCAGAGAATAGAAATAGACATTGAGTGATCCTGTCATCACCTGAAGTGTTGGAGAAGTGGAAAGTTTTATCTGTTGGTTGCAGCAGATGAAAAGTCAGGGATCACCAAAGTTATTAAGACTCACCCTCCTGGCATCATGAATGTCTGCACCAAAGTCTAATTAAATGCAAGATATTTCTGGACTAAATCAATTGTGGGACGTACTTTCCAACAGCAGCGCCATTGCCAAGACCGCAGTGCTGGTGTGGCTGAAAAGAAAGAAAAATAAGGATGGATACAACAAACGGCATGTGGGTGGTGGTTAGGGTGAATACATTGATCAGAATACTGTAGTGCTACTTAGCATTCACACCTCAAGGGGTCAATGTATCCAGGTTGTACAGCCAATATGTTTCCCCTGATCTGCACCATTAATCAGTGTCTCCTGCGCTTCTGGGTTTGCTCAGTGCCAAAATGAAAAACATTCTCAAACAGAGTGATTCCTCTTCTTACAGAGGATGTCGGGTATCGGCCTGCTAGATGTTGTTGTGCAATAATTTACAACTTTTAAACGCCTTAAATAAACACGATCACTTTTAAGTGATTGATAGTGCTCTTCATGTCAATACACCAACCTGATCGAGCACAAAACATATAGTTTACAGTTTTTGGATAACTGGGTGAAGTTATTTTATGCCCATTGGAATTTTAACCAAGTTTGTCACCAATGTTTCATTTTTTATTTTTATTTTTTTACCTCTAATCTGTCTGTGTGGGTGGTGTTCTAAGATAAAGCCTGCTGCTGGTGGTTGTGGGGTTATGTGTGGGAGCTTTACACTATCACCCCAGTTCCACCCCCCACTGTGCAGGCGCCCACACCAACCAGGTGTCACTGGCGCAGTGACAAAGACAGGAATATTCGCCAGCTTTCAAACCTGGGACCACGACCAAATGTGTTTGATGGAACGCACGGCCAAGCTGGAGCTACCGGGACCGGGAATACCGAACATGGTAGCTGCATCTCCAGCAGTACATACACATATTTCAATAAGGAGAGATCAGTTGGAAATGTATTTATTGAGGTTAGCAAAAAAGAAAGACTGGTGATTAGACTCCATCCAAACAAAGCATCCTCATTAAGCATACGCCCATTAAGATTTTATCCTGAAGGTAAAGAGGTGATGGGTCTGAGAGTAAGTCTGGATCTGAGTGATCTAAGAAAAACATCCAAGGATCGATTAGCTCGAGGAGCGAAAGAAAAATCAGATATGGTGATGTCAGTAATTGTGAATGTAAGGGGCTGAGATGATTAATGTGGGAAGAAACGGCAGAAATTCCCACATGGTGGAATAAAGACAAAATGTGAGAGAAACTATCATCTTTACTGAACTTTTGCCAAAGCTTGAGTTGGTTTTGAGTTGTAAAGATCTATAATAATAAAAAGCTAAGTCTCTAATACCTCAATGAATAATTCCACATTCATAATATCCCTTATTAAATAAAAAAAAATATTATTCTATTCTATTATTATATAGGCCATTACAGACCTTGGAAATAGTACCATGTTAGCTTTTTCTGGAGCTTTAACCTACAACTCATGGTCTTCATCAAAGGATGGAGTATGCACATTGAACAATTCACTGTATATGTGTATATTTCTATTATGTATTTGCTGTGCAAGAGAATCCTGTGATATTAGCATTCAAAGTACAGTCACCAACCAAAGAAAACATAATTATCACCTTTTGGGCAGGTGTGGCGCACAGGAAACTGCAGATTGTTTAGTCAATGACAGTGAATACAATAAACAATGATATTAACATGTGTGCTCTGAAAAGAAGCACGACTATGAGAACTGAATTCACCTCTGACATCTGCATCTGTGTATAACTCTGTATCTTTGTCACGTGCCGAAGAGAAAATTATCAACGAATCTCGTCGGACACTGGCAGCAAAACAAAGTCATTCATGATTCCTGGCATCTAAGCTCTTTATATGGCCTGGTTGTTGTGCATCTGTGCTTTCTGTTGATGCACACATGTGCTGTAATGTTTAAGGGATTAGTATTTATTCTAAGTAGAAAGAGAAAACCCCCCCATATCACACACATTGAAATGAAAGCCCGCTTCACAAACACAAGCTGCAGGCACACATTCATAATTTTTCCGATGGTTGATCTGTCACGTGCTGATCCGTCTCCAAGTTCACTCTTTAGGGATTAGTAGTTGATATGGGATTTTAAAGTGCTGCAGTGCGTTACGCTTCCATCCTTTAATTCATATTTTTAGATGAGGGTTACGCAGAAATTGCTGATGTGAAAATTAAATGAGCTGAAGCCTTGTAGCTTAAGTGACACTCTCTTTATAGTGGTGACGAAATTTCAACCCTAAAGAACACTTGAGCGTTCAGCATCAGCTGGACTCTTATTAAAGGAGACAGCAGCTGAGGCCTCAACATGGATTTAGAAGCTAAAAGGTCAATTTGTTCTTGTACGCTTTGGTCTATGGAATAGCATTAGTGCGACCTTTAAAACCAGTTGATAGTCCATTAGAGCGTCCATTCATAGCTCCCATTCATAAAGACATAGATTTACATCAGTGGGTTTAGTGGGATCTGAGTGTCTTTATTTTGGCTACACAGTTTATTATAGACATATTATAGGAGCTAAGGTTGAACTTCCAAAATTTGAAAAAAAAAAAAGTCAAAATGATCGAAAAATTGCAAATTAAAAATTAAAAAGCCAAAACTATTCCTAGTACCAGTTTTTTCCTCAGTATATTTCCAAAAACAGCCCCGTTTGTCACAAAGATGCCCATTACAGTTTACATCTCTTGTGACGGGGTTGGCTGTTATTTGTTTTCGCTTTGTCTCAATACAAAAAACATTACTGGGTGGACCAGAAAAGAAATAATCCCTACGCTATTATTCATGGTTATAAGAACAGTCCCAGCCTGTGGATGGCAGCAGGATGACCAGATGTCACTGGCAGCCATTGTTAAAGGATGAGCACTTGAGAAGTCCCCCTTCTGCACCTCCCCCCCCCCCAAAGCACTTCCTGTTGGCTGCCTGCACTGGTGCATGCTGGGCAGAAGCCAGAGTTGCTTTGCTGATGCAGACATTTAATTAAATATCACATCAGCCAGTCAGCATTGTGGCAAAATGATGTCCCTACAGTTTAACAGACCCAGTGGTTCTACCTACTATCTACAAGTTCAGTGTTATTGGTCTCAGTGGAGCGTTTTAGTGTCCCATGATGATCTAAATCTTGCTTCGGTAGCTTTTCTATCCTGCCCTGAGATAACTTCTGTTATGATTTGGCGCTATATACATAAAATTGAATTGAATTGAAATGAATTGAATGAATGGAATTGAAATGAAGAAAATTCAGGTGAAAACCCTGAGTACTTCATGACAATACAATAATCCCATAGCCACAATCTGTAATTCAAAAGTAAAGTTAAGAAGAAGCTGCCAACACCAAAATTTAAAACACAAAACTGGAACCTACTACAGTACATATCTTAAATTGATTGCATTAATTAATTAATGTGGATATACCTGCAGCAATAGTCAATAACATTCCTGATTGGGTCTCTATAAAGATATTAAAGCTGCATTCATTGATTTTTTTGGCCACTTGGGAACAACAGAATAAGCTGAAAACACATTTACACATTTTCACCTTATACAGTTGTTCCGCCTAACGTGTTAGCAAGCAGTCACCTATTGACACATCCATCAGACACGGAGCAACGTTAGCATTCATTTGAAGTTGTGTATCTGTCCATCTAATCTAAAGTCTAATTATTCACTCTCTTTTTAGCTCTTGTTTGATGTCCACACACTCTTGAGGGAAATATCAGGCTCTTTAGCAACTTTCTTTACCAGCTAGTTGCTAATTTTGTCTGTCTGCTGTTTGGTGCTGGACAGGTAGCATACAGTGGGTTTATCAGAGCTTTTCTGCTGAAAATCTACTTCCTAATGATATAAATGAGGTTGATGAGAGTAGTGAGACTGAAACATACAGTAGATGTGCCAAAACAATTATCTAAAAGAGGCCAAAAAGCTCATCACAGTTGAGGGAAACTGCAGACATTTTGATCCATTGGTAACAGAAACAATAGGCTCTGTGAGGCTGTGGTGCTTTGAGCTAAAAGCTCATGTCACAAAGCTAAAATGCTCGCAGTGACAATGCTAACATGCTGATAACATAGCGTGATCTGTTTAGCAGGTAATGTTTCCCATGTTCACCATCTTTAGTCAACACAATCTACAGCTGAGGCTGATGGGAATGTCATTAGTTTTGCAGGTATTTGGTCATAAACCAAAATATTGAAAAGCCGGAGGATCACTAAAGTGTCATCAAGATTCATCCTCTGGGGACCATGGATGTCTGGACCAAAGTGATGGCCCACAAAGAGCCACACTGCTAACTTGGCTAAAAACAATTAGTGCAACTTTCAATATTGGCACCAAATTACAAGTTACGATTACAATTGCTAGAAATTACAAGATAAAAATTGTATTGTCTGTAAACTTCCAATATAGGTTGACCTTGAAAATAATGTTATTGCAGTTTTATAGTTCGGATATAATTTTCCTTTGTTGATCCTTCCTCCAAATTTACTAATCATACTCCTTCATTTGCACCATCAAATTAAGCAGAAAGGACACTGAAAGTTGCACAAGTCTCTTTTCCACATATTCACACAATAACACACAAACAGAAAGGACAACAGAGGAGGGTAATTGGAGGCAACCAACCCTGCAAATTATTCTCCTCATATGCATATGGACACGATGGTCATCAGCTGTTTATTTTTGTCTAGAAAAGCGGCCACATGCTGTTGAGAATCTGCTCATGTTTCTCCCTAATCATGCAGAAACTGCTCTGTACAAATTATACTAATTTAAAAGACTTGGGATGGAAACAAATTAGGTTCATAGGTACATTTTCCTGTTAAAGAATTGATATATAATTTGATATTTATGATGTGGTTTCCTTAATCATGCAGTATGGCTGCTGTATGAATATATACGGTAAATAGCTCTCTCCTGACCAATCACGTCTTTCCCTGTCAGTGCTGTTAATAGTTTTAAGATTTTGACAGGAACTCCTCCTGGGGCCAAAGGTCGGGCTTCATGATTCCTCTTTTCTAATTGTCTTTGGTTTCCCATTGTTCATTTCAGGCAGGGCTAACCCCTCCCAAGGGAGAGAATCTAATTAAACCCCTCTAGAGTTTGCAGAGAGTACCAGCGTGCTTCCAAAACACTGACGGATGAAGCTTCATATGTAGATTGCCAGTTTACCTTTGGGCTACACTGTCCTTTCCACATACAGCTATTGATAAGCTGTCTACATGTGATCTTCTTGCATCTAAAAAACTTAAAATGCAGTTAAATCACGGAATGCTGCTTTCATGGTTTCGTTGTTATTCTGGTTTTCTAGCTGCTTGTATATATAGGCTACCTCAAATTAATTCAGATCTAAATTAACATTGCTGTGTGCTGACTGTTGTAAAACTTAATAACCTTTTGCACCTGCCTGTGTATCAACTCCCTCCTCTCGTCTGTCATCTGGCAGATGCTTCATGTTCTGCTTCAGGGAAAAGAGGAAGTGCAAGGCTGAACTGCTCTAATCAGAGAACCACAGGCGAGCGGATGAGGATTAATTAAAATGGAACGTGAGGTTGAGCCTCAATCCAGCATTGCCTTCTGGGAGCCAAAATGCAGAACTCATAGCATCCTGAAAATCTGCTTACAGACTGAGAAAACAATCTCAGTGTTGTGTGGAAAATCCCTGATTGCATATATATTTTGCACATACAGCCACAGAGACGATACTTTATTCAAATTTTTTGTTGTCAAGGTGAGAATCTGTCGCACAAGTGAAATATACATTACAAATTTTATTCAGAGTTGTTTGGTTAAATCCCTGATGTTTATACCTTCAACATGACTAAATCAAAAAACATTAATACAGCTAAAATTCCAAATCCCTGCTGGTGGTGTACAGAGACTGAATATTTCATTAAAATCCATTATATGGAAGTGATGAGTGGAACAAACAATATACTGAAGACTTTCACTATTAGAGCCATACCAGTAGAGTTTGTCCTGATGGTGGCACCTGAACAAACATCAGAGAGTGTACAAAATGGAAAAGATTCATCCTCTTGAGAGCATGAAATTACTCTGTAAATTCCTCTTAAATCTACCCTTTACATATTGATATTTCATGTGAAAACAGCATCGAACAAAAAACAATGTTAGGTAACATGTATCATCACCTGGGTATCATGACTATTCACAACAATTTTTTTGTGGAAATTTGACTAGTAATTGTGGAGATATCAAGCTTTGGACCAAAAGGTTGGATGGGTAAAAATCTACCTTTTTCTTTTTTTTTACCATAAAAAGATACTTTTCTGACTTAAAGAAAAGATCCATACATACCAGATCCATACAGGATGCCCTTTAAAGAAAGATTCACGTGAGCGTTTTCTGATCTGCCACCATTATGATTAGGACTTGGTTAAGTGTAGGCAACTAAAACTATTTGATTGAGGTCACGCTTAAAATAGACAATATTGACTGTTAGTAGGAGACAGGACATGAACATCGGTTTCTGGTGTGAAAGTTACAAACTTTTGTACACACAAGAGGTTTTACTCCCAGCTTTGCTTTTGAGATACAACAATCTTTTTTTTTTTACACGACTACAAGAATTTGCTTGTCAGGAAAATATAAACATAAGTTCTAATTCTAAAAGTGTTTTTCCCGTTGAGGACAGAAAAATCTGTATGGTTAGAGACAAATCTTGAATTTAATTCAAATTCTGCTTATCTCTGCAGACAGAGCCTTGGTCTCTGTTTTCCTTGTTTAGGTGTACTCGTCTGTTCCTGCTGCTCATGAAGGGAGCTTTGACAGACACACAAGCTAAAATCCGGAGGGAAGGTCTCTTTGGATGGGTGCCTTTGCATTTTAGCCTGGGATGCATTCAGTGTGAAAATGTTTCTGCACCCGTTTGCAACAGTTGAATGCTTGAATACTTTCTTCCTAAGCCGCACAAAGTTCGGCAACGGCCTTTGAGATACGTTTGCTCCCATTTGGTGAGTGTGACAAGACTGAAAACCAATGCAGATGCAGCAAAAACCCAACGGAGCAGTATAAAAACACCACAGTGTACCGAAAAGCTTTTAATGTACCATGTAACACTTTAAAATATTTTTACAAACCTTCACTTTCAATGTTCCCATATTGCACACCAGTGAGTCCAATTGGCTATTTACTGGAGACCAGCACCAGTGCTTTGTAAAAGCATCAATCACCACAGTTTATGTTCAGAAAACACATTTTACCTGGTTTAGAATCCAGAGAGACTTGCAATAAGTGCAACTAAGATTAGATTTTCTAAAGAGCAGGTAAAGTCCGCAGAGAGGAGAATTTATGAGTGTGTTTGCTGTTGTACTTTTATCTTTGTGATCAGTTAACATTTAAGACCTTGACAGTGAAGGCATGTTTGGAAAACGAGCAAATTTTGTCTCTTCTTCAAAGAGTTATTTGTGGGTTAATACCTGGTTTTAGGGTTAAAGGATAAAGCTGTTTCTCACTCAATGTTTATCAATTAGTCAATAAATTCCATTAAAATAAAGTCCAAAACCTAACTCTCAATACTTGCTCACTTCCCTTCCCTTTCTAAGCCCAAATGAAGGTCATTTATTTTCTACTGATGACAATCTTTAAAAAAGGTCACAAATGTATATTTTCATTAGCAAAAAAAAAAACTCAGTAAATTCTTTAAGCTGCTGTGAACACTAGTTTTTACAAAATGTAACTCAAACAGGAGTAAATAGTGCATTTGTTGAGGACTATTTTTAGCTGTGGATTAATACTCATTTGCCGCTCCAGTGAGTATTTACAGCAGCAGGATTGTGTATGTGGGATTGAGTCAAAATAAACAACAGTGTGTGTTCATGGTAAGGAATGAACATGTCACCCAGTGCAACTCTGTGCCTCATTAATGTGTATTTAATGTGTTTTAGACAACAATGGAGCTCTACAGCACAGAGAATAAGATATATCAGACTTTGGCTATACAGACGATACTTATAAATGGGATGAATTGATTGTTGGTTTTGATCTTTGCAGGAAATTTGTTGGCAATAAGAAAATACACCAGACTTACCCTTCAACATTAACATTAAGTTTGGGTTTGGTTATGTAGTTGCGATGGTTAATATTAGGGATAATGGTTATGTGGCACTGAGGGTCTTTACAAATTCAGTAAGTACAAATGTGTGGTTCTGTACAACGTGAGGTCCATGTTAAGCAGATGAGTTTTCAGCCTGCAGGAGGGAGCGTCTCTGTTATTCTGACCACAGAGGAAAGGTCAGTCCACCCTGGGAAGCGAAACAAGAACGTGATGAAAAGAAGAGTTACTTTGTTCTCAACAATTCCTATTTCTCAGCAGCTGCACTCTACCAGTTTATTCACTTGTCTATCTGAGTTTGAAAAGTTAAAGCAAATTGAACTAAGCTGAGACTTATGATGGGTTTTCACAGGGGACATTAAGGCTTTAAAACCAAATATCTGATTTCTTTTTTTGGTGTGGGTACGATGCATTTATGGTCCTTGAATCAGCTCAGGCAGTTTGTTTATGTATTAATGTGTGTATGCCTCTGTGTGTGTGTGTGTGTGTGTGTGAAAGAGAGAGAGAGAGAGAGAGAGAGAGAGAGAGTATTCCTTGCCTCTACTACAGGCTTGGAGCATACTCATCTTTTATCATATCCAGCTGTTGTTCAATCCAGAGATTTGGCTGACCCATGTATATCTGCCCATCTCTCCCTCCAAGCTGTGATAGTAATGTACTGCTCTGGAAATATGCCAGTACTCACTCAGTGTAGCAGATAAAAAAAGGAAAAAATCGCAAATCCCCTCAGAGCTGACAGCTTGGGGATTTTGCCACCCATATTATTATTATTTGCACGTCTCCCTGCAACCTGGATGTGTTCTAACAGTTACTTTGTTTACAAAATCTGCTTTTATGGGCATCCACCTGTTCGGATTTCAGCTGGCTTCTCGGTAAAACAATACTCTGTTATTATTCTGTATTCACTACAGGAAGAACTACTGTGTAGCCTAATAGTAAAAGCAGAAACATCATATAAAGAAAAATTCTGGTCTATTACAACTTTCTGCTAACACTGAGCTCACCAAAGTAATTGAGATCTTCGAACATGGCAACATCACTACAAGGAAATATGACAAGGAAAAAAACATGAGCAGTCAGACAATCTGAAAGGTTCTTGGTGAGAACACCATGAAAATTAGACCCAAGTTGTGTGAAGCTGGAATTAACCGTTAATGGAACATCTAAACAATAAAACCCTGTTTTACAACTTCTGCCAAAGTGAAAAGTATCTGCCATGAAATGTAATTAAAGTGCTAAATAGTGCCCCAAAATTCTAAATTTCTTCCCTGCTCACTGAAATTTGGGTATTTTTTGGAACTAACACGCATCCTTGAGTTTAAAGATGTCGTCCCTGAAATGTTCTTTATACATCACATAGTTTATGTGAAGCATCACAGAACGTTCTCCATGAAAATAACCAAGCAGAGACTATTGGTATACATTCCCCACCAGTTTTAACTTAACCATGAGGGGATATTTTGTCCAGTATGATAAATCTGGTAGATGTTGTGAGTACTGAAAAGCAGGAAGCAGAGGCAGACCATTAAAAGTAAAAAGGCAGTTGTTTAGACACAAGGTCGGCACCAGTTAGACAGTCAGCAAAGGCAAATACGTCCAAAAAATAAGCAGGAAATCAAAAACAAGAGTTCTTGAGCAAGTAGGCAAGCAGACAGGACAAGAGCTGGTATGCTAAAGCTATCAGGCACAATAAACCATCTGTGAATGGACATGCACTAGTGTGACAGATTAGGGAGAATGAGGTGCAGGTGAACTGCAAAACTACAGTATTTGATTGAATGTAGTCCTCTTAGATACTTTCTTATACTTCTCGTGAATACCAAGACGAGTTATTACTTATTGAAATTAGTCAGTCATTACAGTAAGTCTAACTTTTCAATTTTACCTCCAAAATCAGCCTTGCTGTACCAGCACAGTGAAAGTAGATCTAGAAATAAAAATATACTCTGCATCCTCTAACAGACTCCGTTTATCTTCGTGTTGATTTTAAATCTAAGAATAGCGAACATGATAATGACATTCATCAATTCTTGAATATTTATAGACGAAAGGGAGTGTGTTATAACTGTAATAGACCTAATCTTCGTTACACAAGCCGTTACATGGGGATTAAAGCATTACGGCCCCAACACATGGCGCATATCCAGCCTTAAATCTGTGGGACTTTTGTTCCAGCTGAGCGGAGGGATGCAGAGGGCGCAGCATCAGCAGCACCGCGGTCAGAGCGCAGCAGCTTCTCCACAGCATCACCACACACAGTAAGACAGACACAGACACAGTCGACCTGAATTATTTTAGTAGCGCAATTATCAGAAAACTCCCCGAGGTATTCGGCAGTCGGAAAAAGGAAATTAAAGAAGAAGGAGGGCGAAGTAAATTGCGCGACTCTGATGTGACAGATGTTGGAAAAGTCTGCTTGGATGTAGACTGAAGAGGAGGAAGAGGAAGAGGGTAACTTTCCCGAAAAGAGATGAACATGATTTTCTGTTGGAGACGGACGATGGTCGTTAAAGAGGTGGAAGCTTTGCTGCGATGGTTCCTTCTCTGAAAGCTTCAACTGGTGAGTTTACTCCACAATTCTCGATTTTTGATACTTTTTCTGAAAACCTCAAACTACTTTTCAGGGTTTTCAACAGTTTTACTTGTTATTGAAAACAGATTTGATATACATAGCATGAATTGATTTTAGAGTCAGGTCTTATACTCTCTCCAACACTAAAGGCGCCACTCTGAATCCTATAACATCCATATTGAGGTTCGTAGTGTGTCTGCTTAATAACGAGTCAATACTGCCTTTATGCTGTACATTTATTATTATGGGATCACTATAATAATCCAAAATGTTCCTGTTTGTTCTGGTTTTCAGTGTGCCATTATCAGTGTTGTTCTGTGGTCATTGTTTTTAACTTTTGTATACAATCATCATGCAGATAGGATTACTATCTATATACTACTGACATCAATGTTCAGAAAAACCTAGTTTACACTCAAGGAAAACATACGAACATATAAAAAAAAAGACTAAATATTGCAGTTGAAATTTTATTAATGGTTCCATATCTGAAGCTGTTTATTCGGTGTTGTAGTTTTTGTTGGTATGAGCTCAACAAAAAGAGTTACGACCTTTGACGTTGTGATATGTGCATTTCTTCTTTCTGTCTTCCAAATTGTCCAAAACAAAGCTCTGCAGTAAGAAGTCCCATCATGAAAACTCCCATAATACTGTTAAACTATGACTTGTATTGTGTCTGCTACGAGTTTAAATACTGACCTATATTAATAATTTTATTCCCATGGCTTTTATTAAATCTCTTGAAACCATATTTTCTAGTTGCTTTGTCGTAAATCTGTCTTTTTGTTGTTTTTTGTGGAGTCCATGTGAACAGTAATCCTCACGATAGTTTGTTCCATAAACCTAAAAAGGTCCACAGCAGACGTGTTTTTCTGCAGGATTACAGCAGTAACTGCAGCCTCATTTCCCCCCTGGGACAGTGTGAGGCTGTTTGTGTTTTTCTTTTTCTTTATCACGATGATTCACTCTCACAGTAACTCTGATCAAATCTCTGTTTAACACCCAAAACTGTATCATCTCCGAACTTGGCTCCTGGTGTCAGATTTGATTATTATCTCACCTGCAGTCTGACATAAGCCAGGATCAGCGCTTTAGTCAGGTTGCAGAGGTGAACTTAGACCAGCAGCAAACTCTCTGTCCTTTCCTCCTGTCATAATGAGGACACACATCATAACAGTAAAATAAAGTGTGGCTCAGAAGGAGCAGATCACCATCAAGGGAGAACCAAGGATTTGACGCTTGGGATTCTGCCAAATGGGCAATTTAATCAGAGGGCATTTTATGCACAGGAAGTATGTCAGCCTCCTTGTTAGGGGATGATTTATCTGGACTGTTATATTGGGCAGCCGCTCTAGACCTCAATTGATTTCAGCCTCAGGCAAAGAAGTATATGACAAGTCTTTAACTGGTTTCTTGCTTTGCCTTCATGGCCTCAGTGATAGAAATGTACAGAAGCGTACACGTTCTTTGAATCTATACTGTGCAACATAGCAGTTTGTCTGTACATTTATCTGCATTGTTCTGGCAGTGGCTTGTATGATATCCTACAAAAAGCAACATTTTTCATACCTGTTGTTATGTCAAACACCTGCATGATTAGATGTGCACTCCCTGAGTCTTTTTTTTTTTTTTGCATCCAATAGTACACATCTTGAAATTTCCTCCCAGCTGTGTAAATTATAAAACATCAACAGTGACCTCAGGGGAAACTTGGGGATTTACAAGAGCTTATGGGCACTGTAGCAAAGTCAAGATGTACAAGCTTTTGTTCCGGTTTTGGGTTTAGTTTTTTTAATTTAGGTAAAAAATATATTGCATAACAGGAATGGCTTTGATCACGGTTACAGAAAAACCTCCCAGGTGGAGTCCAGAACCAGATCCAAAACATTTTGTGTCCTACAAATAGAGGACAGTACTTCAGTTTTACGCAACAGTTTATAGTTTCAACATTTGTTTTTCAATTTCTACTATAGTGGGGAAATTCTCACTACTAGAAGACCCTGCTAATGAAGTCTGTGTTAACTGTCTTCTGGTGGAGGAGAAAATTTTTCATTTTCAAAGTGTAGGAACATAAAATCTTTTCATTTTTTAACCCCTTAAAAAAAGTAGTTTAAGCTGGAAATCTTTAAAAACTAAAGTTGTAAGATGATATTAGCCTCTCATTTAAACGGCTATAACCAATCAATTTTCTGATTAACAATGGATCAAATGACTACTTGTATGTTAAAGGGGTTTCTCTGAAACTGCAGTTCCCCTCAGCTTTCTTTGGTTTTACAGCTAAAACTTTACTTTTTGGTTATTCGCTCTCATCAACCCTCAACAAATCTCTTTTGACTCGCATGGAAAACCTTTTGACTCACAACCAAAGAGAACTGATTCACAATCACAACAACAAAGCAGAGACCTGCTTCGAAAGCAAAATTATCAAATCTGTGACCAAAACCAACAAAAATGTAAAGGATAATTTTTTTTGCAATCCATATAATTTTATTGTCAGTTCATATGTTTTTACATACAAACTTGATTTTCGATTGCAGTGGGACAAATATGCTCTCAAAACTGTTTTTTATGATTATGCATTAAAAAGATACAAAAATACCTTCAAAAGTGTGACGGTCAGTCTGCCTTGAAGAGCTGCGAACATACTTCATACTTTTTAAATTATTCGTCATGTTTAAATATATTCCAGATAAGCAAAAATAGCAGTCATCAATGACTGCAGCTTGACAATAAAAATGTGTAATTTGTATCCAAAAAGCCATTCACACTAATTGTCCCAAAAGAAAAAAATGGTTGACTGAATGAGTGTTTGACTGCAGCTTTGATTCCTTTCCAAGTGCATCTCCTAAATACCAGACTTAGCCAAAGAGGTTTGGAGCTGTCTGGCTGTGTATCTGATCCTGGAACAATGCATCCACACTTCCACTTACCATGTTTTCAGTCTTAAAGGCCATTGATTAACATCAGAGCTATTCAGTGCAGCTCGTGTTTTTGTAGAACAGAACCGACTATACACCTGTAGTGTTAGATCTATAGCTTACTCAATGATTTGATCCTCAGCTTTAAATCTTTTACATTTCTTTTTAACTTTCATATCATTTATTCATTATATGTTCATACAATCATGCGTATATATGCTCAGGGTCATGGTTCATTGACAGGGGCAACAAGGAAGGAGCCAGATTCAGACTCGGTCAGGCAGAGCAGGTTGAATTAAAGGTACTTGACTAGAGCCAAAAGTTAATGAACAGGCTACCATTGTGGCAGATTGTAGGCAGTCCAAAAAGGCTGACAAATTAGACGAGACTAATAAAATGGTAGCAGGAAAGAGGCAGGTTTACAAAACAGAATAGTAACAGGCAGAAATGGCTGGAAAGCAACATAGAGGGCTGGCAAATAGTGGGAAAGTGGCCGGTATATACACTGAAGGGAACAAATGACAGGTGTGGCAGGGAGGAGCAGGGTCAGGTGATCGGTCAAGGGTGGGAAACTGTGTCTGGTCGACAGGTTCTGGGAGGATGCAGGGGCTGCTGCTCCTGGCAGCGGCTAAAGGGACTATCTCATCCACTGCATAGGAGACAGTCTCAGATGGTTCCAATACAAAGGCCAAGTGAACCAACTGTGTGCTGCTATTTATTGGAGGTGAGGAAGTTAATTGTGTATTTACAAAAGCTCATCCTTGAAGTCTTTCTTCTGGTAAAACGGAGACATACGGTTTGAAAACGCTCCTGATAAAGAAGTATTCTGACCTTTGTGTGACTTGTTAAAGTAAGTTTTCAAGTGCGCCACCTTCTGTGCCTCATTCTGGTCCACCAAGCTGGACTCATTACTGTCCCCTGTGGCCAAAGAGAAGAAAACACCCACTGAAACTACGGTTGGTGTTTTTTCCCCGACCAGCCACTAGGGGCAGCAATTAACCTATTCTGCTCTTGAAACCTGCACAAATGTGAGACTTAAGGCTTTACTGGAAGTGTTTTCAAACTGTATGCACATCTGGTTAACTTTACCAGCTTTGATAAGTTTTTTTATTCCTATGGGAAGCATCTCAACCACTGCCTTTGAAACGTTTCCAAATGGGGCTGGGGGACCAGTAAGATTGTGAGGCTGTAGGAGAAGAAAAGGAGAGGGCAGGTGTCACCATGACATTGTTCTTGTGTGTTTTTACAACTGTGGTATTTTTGCTCTGCTTTTCCTATAGATGACCTGTCAGTCACTGAATGTCAATGGCTTTAAAGCTGATGAGGATTGATTTCCTTTAGGTGGCGCTCTTTTTGGCGCCCATCTGTCAAACCGTTATCAGTTGATTCATGGGGGCTTAAGGCAAGGCATATTTGTACCTGTCAAACACAGAGGTAAACAAAAAAGCTCACATGACACAGACAGACAGAGTTCTTGGTGAGAGATCAGGGACGTAGTATGATGAAGCCATGTGAGTTTGGCCATTTGAAGAAGGTATAAACATGTTTGTGGTCGGATGACACGTTGTATGAACAAGTTGTTCTCAAGCATACTGAACCCCTTAACAATCCTCCCTTCACCATTTCTTCCTCTTTTGATTCCAAACAAAGTGCTTTTGCTGCTTTTTGAAACATCACTTCCTGTCCAGCAGAGGCGTTATCAGACAGTGAGTGGTCAGGATATCAAATGTAAAAGCCTCCATCAACTAGCTGCATATTCAGTCATAATTCCATTTCTATGTGTCCATTTTCTATAACCATTTAGTTACAGTCGTTGGGGCTGGAGCCTATTCAGCATGCAGTGGGCGAGAGGCAGGGTACTCTCCGGAGAGGTGCTCAGTCCTTCTCAGAGCTACAATCATAAATTGTCAAGAGAATAACTAAAGGTAGTGATGATGTCACAGTGGTGCAATGCTGGTGTAGAGAGAAGGAGAAGCAGACAAAGGATCCTGTCTTTCTTGACACACCACCAGCTCCTGCTGCCTGGTTTAGGTGCTTGCAGCATTTCCCTCCACATGCACCAAACTACCCCTAGACTGTTCTCACCTCACTGTTTTAAGTGTTTGGTCAAATGTTCACACTTTGCAATTGTGTGATTGTCCTCCCTCAGAGGCAAAGGCAGAAATAGTGTGACACTGTTATACTGCCACAAAATCTCACACAAATCGAGGGTCTAAGGATAGAGGGTGTTGTATGGGATACAGAGTGCAAGGCGTTGATTTAAAGAGTAAGTCAGGGTGGATGGTTCAGTGTACAAAGCATTAGACTTTGACATTGGTGCCTACAGTTTGTGTGCTGTCTCTTACCAACTGCCAACGGCGCTCCCTTTTAACCATGAAGGTGACTGTTTCCCAACATTAACTAGCTAGCTTTAGTTGTCTAGTTTAGCTGCTATAGTTACCTGAAGTTTAATATACTGCATGTACCATGTAATTTTTGTACATGCACAGCATTTATTATTTGTTATACTTACAAGTATAACAAATATCCAAAGCCTAATATATTGTAAGTAGGATCAAGTCATTGTTGGTTTGGTGCTGGAGGTGAAAGCAGCAATGTGTAGCGAACTCAGTGACAGAAAAAAAAAAAAGACCAGAAATGACACCTTTGGAAGTAGACTTCAGCAGCAATGGACACATCAGTGGCCTACACACAGCGCTGGCACTCCAAATGATCTGTCTGCCGCCTCTTTTGTGCCTTTGCACCTCTCTTGCTGGCTCAGGCTGAGTTGGAAACCAGGTGGGACGGTGGATAGGCTCTGTCAGATTAGCAGGCAGGCCGGTAAGTGTGCCAAAGAGGAAAAGCTCCACCTGCACACTAGTGAAAGGAGATTATGGAGTTGATCGCTTTTCTGTGAAATAGGAAAAAAAAATTACAGTACTGATTTCTTTCTTTTTTTGTCCTCAAAAGGTCAGCTTAGCATCATTTCCTCTTAACCCTTTGTTAGAAAAGTCTATTTGAATGGTTCTTGGACAAAGGTGCACAGTACAGTAACTTGAGTACAGTTTTACTGAAGTATTTTTTTTAACTTGTCTTCTTTTCTACATGACATCTTCCCTTTTCTCCATATTTTTGTTTCCTCAGATTTTCTCCTTAATGCTTGCATTCCTTCCATTTTTTCCCTCCCATATCTACTAATTTCTTTCTTTCTCTTTTTTTCATCTTATTGCCTTTTCCCCTCCCTTTTCCACTTATTGCTTTGTTTCCCTCTTTTTACACCTTCTTGTCTTTCCCTCCCTTTTTCTTCACATTGCCTTTTCTTCTTCTACTTGTTATTATTGCTTTGTTTCCTTCCTTTTTCAACTTTCCCTCCTTTAATCCTCATTGCTTCACCCTGTTGTTTGCCCATTTCTTTCTGTTTCTTTCAATGATTCAATGATCTTTCACTGCTCACACCTGTTTACTTTTGCTTAAGTGAACATTTGAAAATTTGCATCTTTCCACTGGGGTATCACATTTACTTTAATGATCTGAGTAGGCTTACTTCTTCTACTGTAGGACTTTCAGATTTTATCAGAGTCCTTCTCCAACACATTGCCATTTGTCAACAACCTGCAACAGCAACAGCCTGTTGTCCCAGATTTTATAAGGGCTTGATTGCAGTTGAAGTCTACAGTCTTGTGTTGCCCTCAATTAGTTTGATCAGTGTTTGACATGTGACCTCTTCCAGGTTAAGAGCCTTCTGTCTCCCATCAGTCAGCTCCCCTTTGATGCGTGACCTCCCCTCATCCCTCTGATACACGCTGATGGATCCGACACATCACCGCTGTTAGCTGAGACGACCTAATTTGTCACATCACATAGGCGCTGCACTGAGACTAATTCCCTTCCCTCATTTATTTGTGCTATTATTAATATTGCAGACAGTGCACTTTGCATGAGTCTTAACTCTCTCCTCGTCAGATTGCGGAATTACAGCAGAGTGCTTTACCCAACACGCAGTCTGGAGACCAATGTGAGTGGATATGTCACTGTGACCCACTTCCACCACACATTACATGGATGTAAATACTGAAACACAGCCATTCTTAATGCGTCTGTTCCTCTCTCTGTCAGTCTGTCTTCCAATATTTTTATATTAATAATGGATCACATGGTTACTTTTATGTGAAAGGGGTCGTTTGTAGTCATAAAGGCAAAGATAATAATCATCCAACTCTGCAGTTTCTATCAGTTCTGCAAACCTTTATAGTGACTTTCAGCTCATGGTTTTGGATTTTGCACGGTCATTGTTTTGGTTCACTCTCACTGCTTTTAAAATGTTGTTTTGGGTCACAAGAGGCAGCTATTGTCAGCAAAAGAGCTCCAAAACCCCACTGTATGCTACCTGCCCATCACCAAACAGCAGACACACGTGGTTAACAACTAACTGGTGAACAAAGTGGAGCATTCAGGAGCTAAAAAAACAAATATTTATCTCAAGTTTATCTCTCGAGTTGGTGGAAACCTATAACAGAACAAACAAGCAGCTATTGCACATTTAAGTGTAACTTGTTAATATATCTGGGTTGTGAAATTGTAGAACAAGGAAAAGAGCAGACACATAGAAGAGAAAGGAAAGCAATAACAAATTCAGAAAGTTCAAACAACAACAAAAAGACATCCACACTCCAAAAGTAATTGACAGACCCTGCTTCCACTAAATCTGTTTCCACTCCACAAACACATATAAGCACAGACACACACACACAGAGTAACTCATTATAAATTTGAGGCAATAGAAAAGCTGTCATGACAGATCTCAGGTCGTCAGGCAGTTTGTTCTGGAGAGCAAAAACTTTACCATTTCAAAATAAGCTGAAAAACCAGTGCAACCCATAAACATTCAGATGAAATAAATCTGTTTGAATGTGTAGGCACAGAAGCAAACAATTAATATAATCCTATTTGTCACAGGCACAAGCTCGCAGCCACACTGACACACACTTTTCTTTATCTCAAACCCACATGCCAATTTCAAATATGCAGCCATGCAAACACATCCTTCCTCGGTGACATTAGTATTCATGGGTCTGCAGTTTTCTCACAGCTCTTTTCAAAATCATCAAATTAGAAACAGCTCGCTTGACCTCCAAACATGTAGACATATTTTGCAAGATTATGTAATGTAAACATGAATTATGTGAAGATTACATTCCTCCATCACACACTGGATTACGTCATAACAGCAGATACTCAATTTTCACCTGTTCAATATTGTTACGTTCACTGAGTCAAGCAAACTGTATAATTAAGATAAAGTTACTGTGCGGATATTAGAATTTAATAGTGTGATTTTCTTGGCGATAAAAGATCTTCCCAAGTAATGTTATTTTAATAAATACAGAAAGATGAAAATGCACCAAGAATATTAAAGCATGTTGAATGTTAACTCTCAGCAATACTATTGGATGAAAACATACAGTATGTTTAATTAGATCATGTAACATGTATACTGTTCTTTTATAAAGATTAATATTGTTTCTTTCTCAGATAAAACAGTGTTTTCTTCACTTTTTTTCTTGGAAATGATAAAATATATTTTTGCCGACTTTACCGGCTGCTTTGTCCTGTCCAAAGGAGATTAGTTTAGAAGCAGCTCTTCCTTGGGTCAATTATTATTGCAATATTAATAGTTTTTGTTTTTTTAGTTTTTAGGTTTTTATTTCTGTCTGGCTCATCCCACATAGGATTACAAGACACCGCTATTTTACAAAACATCCATCTATCAGTAACACATATACAAAAGCATGTGGAAAAAATAAATAAATGAATAATAAGTCATATAAATCATTTAAATTCAACTATATAAATAACTTGTATTCATTTCAAAACAGGATAAAACCGTTTTTGGACATACTTGTGGAAACAGCCTCCAAACCTCAAGACTCAAGAGTGGGTGTTTCTATGGCATCATTTGAGAGCCGTTGCTAGGAGACACGTTCCTGAAGACCCAGTTATAGGCGTACTGTATAGCCTAAAACTCCACATAGCATTAGTTAAAGCATTAACTATTTAAACTCTCTGTCCTTTTATTGAACATGGGAGGCTTTGAGCTGTTAAGTATGTTTTCGACTCAGAAAGCAGAAACTACGTAGCCTAGCTTGCTAATGTTAGCCCTGATTCCCACTTGACGTTACTTTCCGCTGATGTTATTTCAACACCTGCTGAGTCACTGGCAGCTCATGCACATGCTCAGTGCTGTGTTCGTCCCATCCTATAGAAAGGAAGGTATCTACCTCTTTCTTTCATGTGGTCCAGATGTGGTTATGTCATGAGTTTTGATTTAAACTGTTACGGTCTACTACTTACTGACTCTACTTTTGTCTCTGACTCCTTTTGTGTGGGGAAAAATGTTCCATGTTTTTCTCCATCGCATTGCAACACTTTGTTTTTTTAACATTGATGTGGCTCCCAACATGATCTTGTTTACAACTTCTATCCCTGACAAACCCAAAGGGGAAAGACCGGGGAACTTTTGTTTTCCAGCTATGTACCCGACAGCTGTTCTGTCAGCAAACCTTTTAATATTTTCTGCTTGCATACTGGAGATCTCAGGGGCCGTCACACTGCAGCAGGTGCCAGAAGCCCGTAAAAAAGAAAACACACAATCTCCACCACCACCACACATTCAAACACACTTTCAACAATTGGAGCACACACACATACTCACACAGAAAAATACACACAAAAGTGCAAAGACACAAGCTCACGCTCTGTGATCCCCGCACTGTTGTTCTGTTCCAGCCGCTTTAATTGGGGATTTGAGCCAAGCTCTTGTCTTTCTCACTGTGACGAGCTAAAAATAGCTCTTTGACAAGTGTCAGAAAACCCAGCCGGGCTCAGACTGTGCATTCTCTGTCAGATGGGCTGCTTGGCAGAGAGATTCGTGCTCGGGGCGCCGAACACAGAAGGAAACAAAGACGGTCACCCTGCAGTTCGTGTGACGTTATGCTCCTGTTTCATGCACCTGTTGCAAAGGGAGTTTTCACCTTAAGTCTTCATCCCAGTAATTGCACACTGTCTCTCACAGTTTTTCACATTTTCCTACAGGTCTCTAAGTAACAGGCAGAGATTGAGTGTTGGAGAAAAGCAGATAAGGTAAAACTTAAAAGGGCCAAGCTCTGAGAGACTTTGCTCTCGAAGCTAATGAAGCCATAATGCAGGCGAGAAGACTTCAAGTTAATTGAGAATCATTGCCCCCTCGTTGCTTCTGGCCGTGTTACAGCAAGATAATACGAGTCGCTGTTCACTGTCGCATTTTGTTGAATATGATCTTCAGCAGAGTTGCTCATGTTAGCAGTTTGGTGAATGAGATGAACGCTAAAAATCAGAGCTGAGTTGCTGAATTGAGTGTTTCTGGTGAGCATAACCAGCAAACAAACACCACACATGTAGATAAAAACACTTAAAACACATAAAAATCTTTTTTTTTTTGTTTGTTATTCACTAGTAGTTTGGTGGAAATGTCCTTTTTATGATGTGATTCACATCAGGGAAACAGAAAGCAACCCAGGAGACTAATGACTAACTCTGCAGCTGTGTGCAGTTGGTGAAGAAAGTCCTAATTTTAACATGGGGTGGCAACTGTCCACAGATTGATGTAAGGCGATAAGGGCTGAGAAGCTGAGGGACTTGATGAGTTTTGTCTGATGACAGAGGAGAGAGGGCAAACTCAGTACAGTCAGGAAGTTTAATTATTTCAAAGAATTAAGTGATGAAATTTGCCCAAAAGACTGTTTCTGCTAAGAGGTTACATCTGATTGGCTTTGATCATTTGCGTTTTGGCATCTTGAGGGTATATTAGGTAATAGTTGGCCCCTGCTTGGCTTTAGGAGAGTGGATGTTTCTGAGTTATGCAAAAAGGTTTTGCAGGGTCATCAAATAGCAGCTTCATATTGGTCAGTGAGGTTTTATCTGGCCAGACTCTGGCAAAGTAAGCACATCCAAGAAACAAACAGATGGAGAGACTTTCCTTATTGAAACAACATTATCAGTAAACCAAATTAAACAAAACTGTTCAGAAATGACTGCAGGATGAGAAAAAAGCAGAGATGTTTGATTAATTGCAAAGTTGTTATTATAATTGTGCAATTTCATTGTGGGGAGCTGAAAGAAAAATCCTCAAACCAAAGAAAATTTAATACCAGACACATTATTTTTTACAGGTTGAGCACATTAACACATATTTGCCTTACAGTAATTCTTTGTATGCAGATTATAAAGAATATTACATCATCATTTTAAAAATTTACAAAGACTATCTTGGCAAGAAAGTTGAATAGGGGGGCATACTGTCTCATTCCTAAAAACATTATGGTTTTAAAAATAGATTGTTTATTCATTTGGCTTAAAGCAGTTCTGTATCATATTCCTGAAGGCATCACAAGTTTGAGGTGTTATGTGTTCACTCACATTCACAAATACTGATTGGACGGTCTTCGACCAAAGCAGTAACAGCTCTTTAAGTGACTGCTGTCCACTATAATTTGAAACCGCTTCATAGAAACGACAAGCAGCTCTGCGTAATAGAAAATAGTTAGCTTTAATTAACACGGTAACACAACACTCGTGACTACGCTCCACGCAGGGTGAGAAATAGATGTTGAAATTACAAATGCATTTATTCCCTCACTTTCTAATTTGAGGGACGGGGTCAGTCCTGGCTGTGACTCAGGGGTCATAACCTTTAACTGCACTGTAGCTTTATGATGTGTGCAGAGATGCAGAGGAGGAGCGATGCTGACCCCTGATTGGTTGGAAGGACTCAGCAAGTGACAGCCCACCCGCCTGAGATATCACACACCTGCCAGTCTCTGTCTCTCACAAGTTCAGGGCTCAGGGGGATCAACACATAAAAAATTGTGAGCCCGTCCCATGTATTACACATAGCAGACTAAGGAGACTGATATGGGTTCTTGAAGGTTAAAAGCCAATATTTGTTGCTGATAATGAATTTGTTTACATTGGATTGTTTTCATCCAAGGAGGAGATTGGAGATTGGGAGGTTGTAAAAGCCTCCCAAAGAGCATTAAGACAATAAAACTCCAGATGAATAATGTTTTAAAAAATAAATATTGTTCTTTAAGGCGCCACCACTGTGTCATGTTGGAAAAACTCTCAAGAATTTAACTTTCAAAAACAAATTAAAGATGAATAATGCAGTTTTTTTCCATTATCTCTGTGGTCAAGAAAACCTCCCCCTGATCAATCATGTCTGGCCAAAGCCCAACATTTATTAAAAGGCCAGTATCGGTGTCTGGTGTGTCTGATATATCGGTCTAACATGAGTCCTGAGAGTCTTGAGTGCACAAGTGTTGGCTTGTGAGTCAGCGCTCCCGGCCAGTATAAGAGCTGTTTGCATGAAGAGCAGGGATGAGACAAAGATTGTGCAGCTCTGGGACTGTCGACAACTCTGCCACTCAGAGGAGAGGCTGCAGCAAGGGCGAGTCCACACTCTGGAAACAGTCTGATGGTGGAGAGTGAGAAGCTGCAGCTGCTGCGGGTTAGACTCAGTTTGACATTTGATATATTTAAGAATTTGTCTTAGCTGTATTTTTGAAATATAATAAATGTATTTGCTTGTTATGAATGATAACTTTGCTCAGGAGCGCAGCTAATGTTTTGGGCTTTGAGTTTTCTGTGTAGCTGTGGGACATTGTAGGTGCTGTGTTAAGAATTACAGTTGATCTTTTTAGGTTAGTTATCTTTGTTGCACGTACTGTAGAAGGTCTCAGTGGTAGTTGTCGGAGAGGAAATACATAATTTAACTTGAATATTTTCCTAGCACCTGTTTATTCAACTGGCAAAGCCAGACACTAGCAGAATAATGTAATTATGCAATATTTCATAGTGCAGTGTTTTACATCAGTGGGACTCTTTCTGGACCAGTTTCCTTCAGAGCGCGTAGGTTGCTTTCCTTTACAGTATACTCAGTATTAGCATCAACATTGTTGTTTTAGCGCATTTTTCAGCTTGAGATATACGCGTATTGACTAATATTGGGAACTCTTTATTATTATCATGTTTTTTAAACCTGAATTGTGAAACGTGGATGTTTAAAATCTCCATACTTATAAACCTATTATTTAAGTATGTCCCTCTAAAACCCTACATATGTGAAAAATGTTGCTACTGTGGATGAAATTCATTGGTCAGTATTTCAAACGCTGGCCAGTCCTAACTTGATTAGTGATTTCCTAATTCAGAATGCTTTCCATTCTTGCAATAATTAGAGCAGACTGGCCATCATGTTGTGAAATGTTAGACATAAGTTACTTCCTTTTGGAACAAAATTCTTCAGTAAAAATATCACTGGCATCAATTAAAATAAATGGATTATTTTAGAATTTTTGGAATCTTAAATAGATTTAACTGAACTAAAAAAAAGAATATTTGTTTCATTAGCATCTGTATTCTAAAACACTGTAAATAAAGATAAAAACAGCTGTGCCTCTACAGTAAATTTACAAGTAAAGTCAAGTTTACTTATGTAGCCAAAAATCACAAATTTGTATTAAAAGGCTTTGCAATCATTACAGTGTAAGACACCCTCTATCCCAGGAACCTCAATTCGAATAAATAAAAAATGTTTGTACCCTTTTACAAGCCAAAAAAAATGACAAGACCTCAGGACAAACAAGATGAGGGATCCCTGTTCCAGGACAAACACACATGCAATATCTTTACCCTGATTTGTCTACACTTTGTGATTCTCTTTAATGTTTTAAATGTCCTACTTCATTGCTTATTTTTGGATTTAAACTCATTTTATTCGGAGAATCTATATCGCTCTCACCCTGTTGCCAGCTCTGTCTCCAGTTGGCGTGCCTAAATCCAGATGCCTGGCCCAGGGGGCAACGCTCTCATCCCACTGAGGCCTCATCTGCACTGTCGGAGGCAATGCACATGAGACTGAGCTCGCTAATACTTTTTTAAAGGGAGTGGGGCAGATCATATGTGAACTCTTCCACGGGTGTTAAGTGCAGTTAATGGTACTTTTCCAGTCTTTGGGAGGATAAAATGTCCTGAAAAAGTCAGAAATGTATTCTTTGATAATCAGTTAAGTAGAGATTTTCTTGTTTGCAGCACAGAGATGTAGGCCGGTCTAACCAGCTGCTAACATCTGCTTCACACTCAGATTCTATGTACCCAAAATGTGCACTTTTTGTTGTGTTCTCCTGCATATCAAATGACAACAGCAACAGAAATTAATTATTGAACATATTCATGGTCAGGAGTACCACCGTGTTGTTTTCCTAGCTGTCATCATGCAGCTGAGGACTTTGGGGGTGGATCAGTTTGTCTCAGTTTGGCATCCACTGCTATAAACCTGAGTCAACAAATAGCAAAGCTCAAAAGGCTAGAAAAATGTTCTTTTCATTTAAGATCCATTGGTACTCTGGTCACTCTTCTCTGTGAGACAGCTGCTACAAAATAAATCATTTAAAACCCAGGACAGGACAGCCTGCCTGGGTTTTAAATGAAAGTTGTATTTGTGCTGTTTTTTAATCCATTTTGTTAACAGAGTTAACAGTTTTCTTATGTCTATTTTACCAGAAGCTGAAGTTTATCGACATGACACTACACAGATAGACTGATGGCATATTTATTCACTCATAATGTGGTGGCGGGGGTGAATGCAAACTTAAGTGGACCTTGTTTATATAGAACCAAGTGTTTTGGGATGCTGTCTTTTGTTTGGATGTTGAGTTAAATGTTGCCTTAAAGTCAATGTTTCTTTCATTTTGTTAAGACTTGTTTTCTGTCTTTCTGTTCTGTCCAGGCCACTCTAAAGGGCATGTTATTGACTGAAAAACATCTCTACAGAGGACTTAACTCAAGTCTGATTCATACTTGACTGCAACTGGTTATGAAAATCTGCACTCTGAGACTGAAACGGTATGTCTTGACTAAATATGTCTTTTTACCTAATTAAGAACATAAATCCACTACAAACATACCTGGCTTGGGATTTAACACTTTGTTCTGTATTTCTTTTGAAAAACAAGAGCTGAAATGATTGTATAAACACTGATATTTCTGCATTAATTGTCAAAATCACCAGAACTCATGTCTGTGTCTCTTCTCAGGCTGGGGGTAAGATGTTTGTGGAGTCTGTCGTTCGATGGGGGGCATGGAGCGTCCTGCTCCAGTTTGGATTGGGTGTATCTGCAGGAGGCTGTCCTCCACCCTGTGTGTGTCGACCTGAGGCAAAAGAAGTGATCTGCTCTGGCAAACATTTGAACTCAGTGCCAGAGGGCTTTTCCAGTGATGCCAGGCATTTGGATTTATCCTACAATAAGATTAAGACCGTGGGGCGCCGCCAGTTCTCTGGTCTCCTGCAACTTCAAGAGTTGGACCTTAGTGATAATATAATCTCCATGATTGAGGTGGAGGCTTTCCAGGGGCTACAGAATCTCAGGACGCTTCGCATTAAGAATAATCGACTCAAGATCATTCCGGTTGGGGTGTTTTCCGGCCTGTCTGGTTTGCGCTTTCTGGATCTGAGCCAGAATGAGATTCTGGTCTTCCTGGACTACACCTTTAAAGAAATGGTGAACCTGCAAACGCTGGAAGCTGGGGAGAATGACTTAGTGTTCATCTCCCAGCGGGCTTTCTTTGGTCTGCAGAATTTACAAGAGCTCAACTTAGACCGCAGCAATCTGACGTCCATTCCCACAGAGGCGTTGTCTCAGCTCCAGAGCCTGACACGGCTTCGCATGCTACGCCTCATCATTTCTACACTTCCCAACAACGCTTTCCGCCGGCTTCACCGGCTGCGCAGCCTCGTGATTGCAAACTGGCCAGCATTAGACACTATGGCCAGTAACAGCCTGATTGGTCTCAATTTAACCTCGCTTGTCATCAGCAGCTGCAACCTAAGTGTTGTTCCTTACTCAGCACTTCGTCACCTCGTCTATCTGCGCTTCCTGGACCTGTCCTACAACCCCATTACTGTTATCCAAGGCAATCTGCTAGGGGACCTTTTGAGACTCCAGGAGTTACACCTAGCAGGGGGGAGCCTGCTACGAATAGAGCCGGGGGCCTTCAGGGGTCTAGCCTACTTTCGCATGCTCAATGTGACATCAAATCAGCTCACTACTTTGGAGGAGAGCGCCTTCCACTCAGTGGGGAACCTTCAGGTGTTGAGGTTGGATGGGAATCCCCTGGCATGTGACTGCCGCCTTCTCTGGGTGGTCCGCCGCCGAGTACGCTTGAACTTTGATGGACATCAGCCTACTTGTTTGTCTCCTGATGTGGTAAGACAGCGTGAATTCAGAGACTTTTCAGATAAGGAGCTCCCGAGGCTGTTTACCTGTCGCCCTGCACGCATCATGGACCGCAGACCGCAGGAGGTGAGAGTAGAGGAGGGCACTACAGTTCTCTTCTCCTGTCAGGCTGATGGGGATCCATTGCCATCTATCACCTGGATCTCATCTCACAAGAATGTGGTTTCTGCAACAGGACGAATCAGAGTTTTGCCCAATGGTACTCTAGAAGTGCGTTTTGCCCAGGTTCAGGACAGTGGCACATATCAGTGCCTGGCAGGCAACGCAGCCGGCAATGACAGCCTGACAGTCGGTCTGTATGTCAAGGGGCTCCCTCGGAATCGAACCATCCCCTTCTTCACAGAGGAGGGCTGGGTTGAGCCTTCAAACCCCCAAGCTGTTAACTCCTCCGCTCAAATGGCCAAGCCATACCCATTTGACGCAAAGACACTGATCATTGCTACTACCATGGGCTTTCTGTCTTTCCTCAGCTCAGTGGCCATCTGCTTTGTCTTCATGTTCTTCTGGAGTCAGAGCAAAGGCCAGATCAAGCACACAGCAACTATTGACTTTGTTCCTCGGTCATCCATGGGTGGAGGAGGAGGGGAAGGAGGTGATGGTGGCAGATTCACCATGAAACTTATTTAAAGCCGAGGAGTTTAAAGGGGTCTTCATACTGACTGAGTTCTACTGCACTACATACTCCCCATTGGGACAGTGAAGGACAGAGAACTCTATTCAAAGGCCCCTTTAGATGGTAAATCAGAAAAGAAAGTTTGTTGGCTTGAGCTTGTCCTCTTCTAATTTTAGTGCCGAAAGTTACATCTCAGCACCTACTTGGCTGTATTATCTAATTAATGAATATCTCATGATTCTGGAATAGAAAGATGTTAACAGATTGTAGGCAGAGCTGTCTCATGGTTACCTGCATTTGATTTGAACAACTTGTACTTTGAATAAGCAAATGCTCACTTACTTAGCAGAGGTCAGTTTTCTATGTAGCATGTAATTGTAAAATAGTTTGAATTTTCACAGATTTTGGGATTAACACATAAAGACAGTTTGACACATTTATCAAATGTTTCTTGGTTGTCAAAACATATCAGGTGCTTGTATGTAACCCATATTGTACAAGCATGCTCAGCTTTATGTCTTCACTTGCCAATACAAGCCAAGTAAACATTTGCCCTTTTGACCCTCGGGTTGCTATTTCTGCTTACCCACAGGATCACCTCAAAGACTGTCAATTCAGCATTGGTTGTAAGACTTTAACATGTGAATATGTCAGCATAAAGCTTTTGATACTTGCAATAAATATATGGAATAGACTAGCCAAATAATTTCTGATTCTAAGTTGATGCTAACTTTATGTTTGCATTCTGGATATCCCTAGAGTGTTGCAGTATGTTTCAGGTATGCAGCATTGGAGACATGCTTTCTGTTGGGTTACTACTTACTTTAAATGATCACATGGCAGTGTAAAGAGACTGATAGCATACCATAATGTATATAAGAATGTACTGTATCCTTTACTATTTCATACTTTAAACAAGTTTGTCAGGTCCAAATTGGATCACTGTCTTTCTTTTATAACACATTACTTTATTATGTAATAACATTAGATGACTCCTTGTTCCATCAAAAGATGCTATGATTTCTCCTTTTTATATTTAAAAAAAAACACTTTTTTTATTTTTTACCCACACAACACACTGAAAAATATGTGCCTCAGTAACATTCTCACCATCGACAGAGAGAATGCTCACGTGACCGTCTTGTAAATATTTAGGTCAAGGACGTTTGTGTGTGCTGGGTTTGTTTATCATTTTTATCTAGTTCTGGGGATTAGTGTCACTCAAATAAGCCACTCTTGTTGTGTTTAAACTTAACTGTAGATGCACTACGCACAAACAAATGCTTCATTATGGCTGGAAAAAGTTGCTCATATGATATGTATTTTCATTTTTTTCATTTTATGTTATTAAATGCCTACATTTGAACCTGCCTTGTGTGTACGTGTTGCTTTGAATCTGTTCATGTAAAATATCCTGGAATGATATCAAACGGAAAAAAAAGCCAGATCCAATCATCTTAAAACCAATCTGTCTGTGGATCTTCATCTGAAATGATTCCATTGTTGGGAAATTGGCAAGAGCAGCAAACATTTTCTTGCATAACCAAAGCACTTAATCTCTGTGCTGTGACTCCATTGTGAGGACTTTGCGTTTCAGTTTGAGACAAAAAGTGGCCTCGTTGCCCCTTTGTAAGACAACAAAGCTACAGCTGGCAGTTAACTACACAAATGTACATTTGCCTCTTTTTTCTGAGTAAAGACAAAGGATTATATGTGCAGATGTATACCATTGTGACTGTCTTGTTTTCCCTCAGACACATTTTGAAATCTGAATCAGTTTCTTTAGACATTTACTGGCATTTCCTGTCTCTGCACATCCTTCACTGCTGACACTCAAAAACAAAACAAAAACAGAATATTTCTTGAGAGTGATAAGCCAAATGTTAACCAATGAATTACCCTCACTTCACCTTAGCACAGTTTAGAGACTTGCAGTGCTCAGAGTGGATTCGCAGTGGACAGCAAATCATTTTGTCTGCCTCATGCAGTTGCCCAGAATAACCCAGAAAAAAGGAAAAAAAAAAAAAAAAAACGGATAATCACGTGTATGAGCAGAGATTTAAACCCTTTTGGATTACCTCTGCATGTCTCAATCTGTTATATAGGTCTGTCTGGCGGGTGCTATCCTGCTGCCCAGCCTGGCCGGTCATATTATCTATTTTAATACAACTATTTGCTCCCATTGGACAGAAAGCCAAAGGGTCAGATTAAAGTGGTGTTCATAAACCACTCCTTCCCATGACTGGTACGCACAACATATTATGGTCTCTTCAAATCTCTGTTAGTTTTAGGCTCTTCTTCACTTCTTTACAACATGAGACAAATTTAATTGTTACAGTGTAGCTGACACTGTTATCTAGAATGACACGGGACTGGGCATCTATGATAAGATCACCTAAATTACAAGCAGCTAACAGCAAGGGCAGCAAAGATGAATATTCCCGTGGCTGTGGATTATAAAATCAAAGTGCTGGAAAAAGAGTAACAAGTAAGACGCAGGACTGCATTTTTCTTTTAGATCTACTGTAGGTCCCGGTCTTGGTTTATTATAATCTGTACAGCAATACAAAATTCTTTATCCTTAGACCCTTGATTTGAATAAGAAAAAACTCCCCAAAAAACACTTTAACAGGGAAAAAATGGTAGAAACCTCAGGATGAGCATCAAAGAAGGGATCCCGCTTCCAGGACAGATAGACATGCAATAGATGTTGTGTGTACAGAATAGACCAAGAGAACAAAATTATAGAAATGCAGCACGGAAAAACAGGATGACAAAATTATAGATGGATTGATAACATATGTATATGAAGAATTGAGAAAAAATACATTTTTTTGTCGCTTTTCCTTATGAACATAGACAAGTAAGTTAAAATGTCTATGTGAGAAATACTATTTAGTAGTTGTCTTTTTACCAAGACAATAACAAACACCACTTTGAAAATGTGTATGTAACAGTCATAAGGTACATAAGGTAAGGTAAGGTATAAGGCACTGATTTGTTTGACTAGGAGTTTAATGCAAAGCCATACTGGATCTGGATCTCTATCCATCTGCATTATTTTTGTTCAGTGGGATTTAAATATACATGGTTTTGGTTTTTACTATTTTTGGCTTGAAAATTACTCAATGAACTCTGTTTGCAGCCTTTAATGTCCAAACCACAGTTTTACCTGGTTCTGGCTCAGCTGGAATAGACGTAGGTGGTCACTACAGCCCTTCAGCGAGGACAAGAGTGGTGATGAGAGATCCTTGAAAAGATCAGAGAAGAGTTTTCAAGCTGAATTACTGTGACAAAAGTGGGCATGACGCTATATTATTAACATATGTTCAGGAAATCCCTAATTTCTGGAGGGGCTTCTAAGTGGCGACAACAGATATTCTGGTTTGTAGAATTGTATTTCCTGTGTTATCAGAAACAATAGCAGCACTTTTAGGCTATAATGTTCATTACACACCATTCTTACCAGTAGTTGGGGTGTCAAAAGAAAGGCTGTGTTGTTACCTTAAGGGTTTATGATCTTTATAGTGGCCATTTTTGGCCATCTCAGATGGATCAGCTTTACATTGTCTGACCTGGCACACCTTTCACCAGTCTATGAACTTTATCAGCCTCAGCTTAGCTTTGAGCTAAATGCTGATTGTGAAGTTTTGCATTAACCATTCGTTGAATTAGACCTTTGTAAGTACTTTGTTCTACATGCGTACAAGAAATCAGAAAGCTCAGGATGAGAAACCATTTTCTTTTCTTCTTTACACATGTTGGTTTGGTGGTTTGGGCAGATTTTTGTGCATTTGGTTGTTATTTTGGCAGGTTAGTTTTTTTAGGGGGATTATTTCTGGTTATTGATTTGGCCATGCTCACTCTGAAGTTTATTTCTGCCTACAAGGACCAGGGGGAAATAAAACAGCTGATTGCTCAGTCACTACTCATGCCGTTGCGCATCAACTAGTCCTGAGCTGGTGAAGATGATTCTATCCGTGCCATTACCTGGTTTCCCCGTAGAGCACGACACAAATGGAAAACTGACCAAATGAAGACTTTCTGAAAATTAGTAAATGGACATTTGAGCTTAAGAACCTCTTCACCATACCCTGTTCCCAAAGACCAAGAATGAACATCAGTGAACAGCAATATTAAGCTGTTGATGGAAGGGAAATCAGTGAATTACCAAAGTTATTAGGATTCATCCTCTGGGGACGACTAATGACTGTATACCAAATTCATCCATCCAATCCGTCCAATGGTTTACAAGATATTTCACCAAGGACTAAAGTGTTGGATGGACTGAGTGTATCTAAAATAATTTGGTTATATCTACACATTTTTTTTTGCAATTTATATATTCCATTTCATCACATTTCTTGCTTCTGTATTGAACATGAAATTATTGCATATTTCCAGTGTTACCCTGCAGTCCACATGTTTTTGTTGGCTTTCACCAGCAAGTGGTTTTAAAAGCACAAATTAAAGCTGCTTTCTCTTTGTGGGATTCATTACATTTAGCAAGCACATACCAATTTGCATCAATTATCTCTAAGTGTTTTCTAACCACATTGCAGTCAGTAATTATCATCTTGTGGTGCCTTTAGCCTGATTGGGTTTGGATAAAAAGGAAAGTCTGTGATTGGTTACAATTAGAAGTAGTCAGTGCCTGCCTTTATCTGCACACACACACTAAATACACATGCACACAAGTTCAGCATTTTCCATGATGTTGCATTATGTTTTAAATTTGATATCCAATTAAGTTCTACTTATCTGCCATGTGTTTTTGTCCCCCCTCCTTTTTTTGCTTTTGCCGTTATAATTAATTAATTTTGTCAGTTATGAGATGAGATGTGTTTGAGGCCTCTATATAAATTAAACATAAATTTTAATTATATTTGTTTATTACTACCCATATGGTAATTTATTATTATTTTATATCTTCAGTTTAAGTTTATCACTTACTTATCCCACAGACTGTATCTTTAAGTAGTATGTGTTTTTGTCTTGCATGTTAAAGAATTTAGTAATTTTAAGATTGGTCTGATGTATAAAATAAGCAAATTCATCCATTTTCTGATAAAGGTTCCATGCAGTCCACTTTTCAGACTTGTTTTTTTTGTCAGCTCTGGAGGAAAAAAACATAAAATAATTGAATGACTGAATGATTGCTGCATTGGGTGCATCTTATTTAATGAAGTCACGTCCTTCTCCTTCTCCTGATATAATATTAAACAGCAAAACATGCCAGGTGAGTTCCCAAATAAACCCTCTACCACGGGCAGCTAATCAGTGCAGTAAGCTGCTGAAGGAAATGGGAGAGCCCTGTTGCAGTGATTTAGGAGGCAAAATCATTATCTTGGAGTGATGAAACCAAGATTGAAAATCCTGCTTTTGCTGCCATCTAGTGGTTGAAAGTTTGACACCCCAGCAATGCACTGCATAATACAAAACAGTGCAAAATGACATCACTGTTGGATGTTAAACAGACTTGAAACTATAAACCAACAGAGGTCAGATTTAGGCCAGATGTTTCATCACCATTTAAGATAAGGATTGATGTTAACCCAGTAATCTTGGCAAGTAGAAACAGAGGAAGACACCAATAAGATCAATGCTGTAACTAAAAAATCTAACAAATACTTAACTATATAGGTTAAATATCGTCTATCTGACCTTCCACATTCAAATTAGCCTTACAAGTATTTATCTGTCAAGATAAAACACTTAGCTGGCTGCCAACCACTGATTTAAGCCCTTGTGCCACACATGTGGTTAGGCCTCTGTGGACTAAAATTGACCCAGATAACAAGGGAACATAATCTCTTTTTAAAACCTTTATACCATTCATGATTCAGGTTGAATATGTGCAGGGGAATTAGTGGGTTTAATGAGTAAAATGACTTTATTTGAATGCTTTTACGGTTGTGACCGAAGGGATTAATCCCTGACTGAATTCAAAGGACTTGACCTAGGGGGCATCCTTGGTAGACAATTAAAGCATTTCAGAGATGTTTAAAAAGGGAAATAGCCCCTCCACCTCCTCTGAATGGATGGGATTTGACATGTTTGTTCCTACCAAGGACCCATCTGTGTATGTCATGTAATGTTTTCTGAATGGAGGAATTACACAAATACCTCTCCTCTGTTTTTCAGAATAGTCTCATGCTGATTTTCTCCCTGCAAGAAGGTCACTGCTCCCAAATTTCACATAGAAACCCAGATGATGCTTTAGAGGGTGACTAACACAGAGAACAATTTCGTCAAAATGTAAACCTCTGTTTAGTTGCCTCCACAAAATGATATTCACCATTTAGAGTGGTTCAATTTTTCAAATTTGAGTCAATTAACTTCACAAAGCACAGCAGAGCCAAACTGCTGATTCATTCCTATTCAGGCACTCAGACATTATGGACACATATTGATTAGACATTACAGTAGAAGCAATTGCTGAGGCAATATCAATATTGGCTGTTGGTGTGAAAGCTTGTGTGGAAACATAAAATTACCCTATATGCCCTACAGGCTCATATATATCATTTTAAATTTTCAGAAATACTGTGTTATTCTGCAAATGCACAACGCTAATTGTTTAGATAGTTGTGTTTGGCCTGACTCCAATAACATTAGAAATGAAAGGAAATAAAAAGGAAAATGTGAAATATTTTCAAAACCCTGGAACCTGAACGAGAAGGTTTCAGGGTTTTTTTTAAAGTTGGTTGATCCTTATTGTATAAATTGCTATAAAATGAAAACAAGATGAGTAAAAAAAACAAATAAGTAGGTTTTATTCATCTTTAAGGTGCAGTCAGATGCGAAATATATGAAAATCATCATCAGCAACAGGTATGATGCGTAATCCTGCACCCCTGTAATTGTAAACCAAAAGTGATGTGTTTGTAGCCAATTTTTGCAATCCCACTTTTCATTCCCGCGCCCCTGCTGAAAGGCTACACTCCCCCCTTTGCCTTTTCTTTCCGAGGTGGAGCCTGATACCCCGACTTCTCCAAACTGGAGTGCCGGCGAAGCAGACGGACAAGATAGGACTGGGACCAGCAGTCGGTGGCACAGATCTGGGACGCAGTAGATCGGGGAGGGACGATACAGGCGGCTGCGGGGAAGAAGAAGGATTTTGGGGAGCGTTTCCTTCGGCTGATTCATTTTACAAAGCGGCCACACACGACAGAGCCTCAAACAAGATGAATTCTTTCATCCTCCTGTCGCTTTTTGCCACGGTTGTCGCCGGAAAGTCACCTCGTCTGAAATTTGTTGTGCACGGTAGGCAGCGCTGTATTTTCTGGATGTTTTTAGCAAATTACTGACATTAGCAACCTTGTTTTATCCATCTATGCATTTATATATATATGGCAAACGAATGAATGAACGGGTGAATGGCTGGATGGGTGAATGAATGAAGAGTTAAGTCATGAGGTGATGTAGCCAGTTATTTTCCAGTTCTTATTGTCTTGTCCTGTGTGAAAGCCGCACAAACAATACCAATAAAGCCATATTGACTGGGCTACCTCTGGATTAATCTCTTAAAACACCCCCCTCCCCCCACTGACAGAGTAGTAAATTACGCGCTCCACTATTCAGGGCCAGCACACATGTTCACACAGGATGAGCATCTGGAGGAAAACTAATTCTGCTTTACTGTTATCTCAATGTGACTAAGATATGTTTGAGTCTTTATTTTTAGCGAGCATTTGTTTCCATCTCCATGTTGATATGTGTACACACTCTTAAAAAAGGCACATTGGAATCATTTGGATCTGATTTATGCAACTCGTGGCTTCTCTTTTCCTTTCTTTTGACATCCTGTGTGTTCGGTGTATATCAATACATTACAAATTCGCGGGTTGCTCGTCTCTGAAACGCACCATCGCTGGATGTTTAGCAATTAGGGCACCGAAAGCTCTAATTGGTGACCGTCACTCCATATGCTCACCTCCAGGCGCACCGAGCACAATAAACCCAGACGCGCTTAAAAAAAACCCACCCCTTTGCCTTTTAGAGGAACATGGCGCCTGTTCGCCCTAAACACACAGCGAGGCTGTACCCTTTTAAAGACCCGCCTGCCACCGCCGAAAAGCATCATTACAGTGAAATATGGCTCTTTGGAGGTTGACACAGTCACTGTAGCTCCCGCGTCCTTGCAGAGCTGCAATGCGGGACATGGCAGCTGCTCCACACTGCAGCAGAGGAGTCCGGCTCCGGGAAAGAGAGGGTAGCTTTAGGGTAGCAGCCGCAATAAATACACATACATATATATATATATATATAAAGACATACATATATACACAAAAAGGGGGTGAGGGAGAAAGGGAGGGGAGAGCCATGAATGGAAAATTCCAAGCCGACTCGTACAGTAGTTATCTATTCCACTCACGCCTTTTACACCTCACACAGCCCTTTAATGTATTCAGCAATCAATAAAGATGGGGCTGTGTGTCAAGTTATCTGTATCTGTACCCCTCCCCTCCCCGTAGATGAGCACAGAACAAAACGCACAAGATGACGGCCCCGGACGTGCATGTCATATCAATCAAACTCGTTGTTATGCAATTGCAGGGTGCAGGGTGAGCTAGATGGCTAGATGGTTACAGCGCACACACACACACACACACACACACACACACACACACACACACGCATCAGAGGCGCAGTTTGAGCCTGAAGTAATAAACCTTCACAAGAAGCTGGCGCCGTTTCAGCACCATGGACAGCCCCGAGGTCCTCGCGGTAAAATGTCCTCACTTAACACGTTTTTGCCAAATGATGACCACTCTATCAAGGAACTGTTTGATGGCTACAATCATGGTTTTAGGAGACGTGAGTTTGAGATGTGAGTTTAAAACTGGGTTTAAGGAGTAAGGTTAGACATATGGTTATGACTTAAGTTATTGTAATTGTTGAGGCATTAGGCATTACATTACATTCATTTTGCAGACAATTTTGTTCAAAGCTATTACAATAAGTGCATCCAACCTCTGTAGAAGAGCTAGATGTCATCAGGAATTGTAAATGCAAACAACTAGAGCATACAAAGACAGGAAATTCTACCTTCATGAAGGTTCAGATTTTCAGTTTTTGTTGAAACTGTTTTAGAGAGTTTAGTCTACCATCACTGATATAACTGGTGTGGACAAAACATTAGAAACACCTCTGGGTAAAATGCAATACAATCATGTTTTAAAAAAAAAAAAAAAGATATTAAAGCAGCATTAGTCACACACCAAGCTGAACATTGTTTGCCATATTGTTGCCATAAATATATAACATGTTCACAAATGGTTGTCTATTTATCCAGCAGACAAAGAGCAGCATTAGCATTCAATTAGCATACATGTTAGCGGTGAGACTGACCCAAAACAGTAAAGTTTTGACAGCCATAAAACCAAAACAATGAGCTGAAAAATGCTAAAAGGATCAGTATAGCTGAGGGAGTCACTATGAGTGATACCTTCACATTACATGACATTTTTTATATACAAATATGGATTAGTATAGGTATAATAACAATAATAATACAAACAATAATAATTATATATAATGACATAGTGGGCAAGTGTGTATTCAGGAATGAAAATATGAGAAAGGTTGGTCAAAGTGGGACATTTTGTGCTTCTCCTCACCTCTTCAAGTGATCGCATGAGGATTTGGATTAGGCAGTGAATGGCGTTAGAGAAAATGAAAGTCTGCCTTGCTTTACAGTATAATATGTTTACACAGCTTCTTTTGAATATGACTGCTTGAGAGAGGGAAATCAAAAGGCAGAGAGAGGCAAAGTAGGGCACACACACAAAGAAAGAGGACCTGAATCAGAGACATAAAGAGAGAGAAAGAAGAGAGACATGGAGACAAATGCAAATAAAGAGATGGAGAGAGTGAGAGTATGGCTGGAAGAGAGACAAGAGCTCATCTCAAGGCTCATTTGATGTGTCTGGCTGCATCCTAAATATCAGAACATTTTGCCAAAGTTCAGTCGTTGTTTGAGTCGACCTTCTCTCTCAGTCCATGGCCTGAGCACATCAATACAAAACCCTTTTGAACTATGAGCCTGATAGATTTTCTTGTCATGTTCATAATGGGAGACCTTGAGGTCCATCTACAAAACAACTTTGCAGTGAAAGATTCTATATAAACAACAAAATAGCAGCTGTCATATGATCAGCCAAAAGCGACAGAAGCTTCTAGATCAAAAACCAGTTGATGTTGCCTTTGCTGTTTGTTTTTTTGTTTTGTTTTTTAATATCCAAAGTGCTTTATGTGTGGAAACTATTGCCAAAAATAACACGGTGCTTTACTCGTGTTAAATAAGAACATTTCCTAGTGTAATTAGGAGTTTGTTTCTTAAAAACAGACTCACTCATTTGAAAATGTTTTAGCTTCATTCAAGGATTTCATACTACTCTAAGGGTAAAGAAAACTCTACAACCTTTGGTTTTGATGAAGCCTTTTTAACAAAAGAAAAAAAAACAGCTTATAACAAGGGTGTTTTTCTTGGTTCCTGAAAAGCTGACCTTTTGAAAATTCAAGGTTTTTACAAAGCAGTGACAATTAAATATCTCCAAAAATGGGGTGAATGGGGTGAATCTAGGAATTTAAAGGATTTCCAGTATGTGACATTTCGGCTGTATGTGTCTGTTCCTGTTGAAATTCTCCTAAGAAAAGCAGGGAATAAAACACTGCTAAAAGGAAGTGTACACTCTGTTCCTCCTGTGGGTGTTCGGTTGCTTAATGGGGTGAGACAGCCTTGTGGCGTTTTCTTGTAAACCAGCAAAGTTTTGTTTACATTCAGTCAGGGGCAAAGATTTGGTTTTAATTTTGGTGGGGGCATTTTTTTTTAATTAGACGGCAAAAATCAACAGTTGTGTATGTGCACTTGCTCTCTATCTCTCTTTTCTTCTTCATATGCACAAATGTGCGCCGACACGTACACACATTGAGAGCTTGACTGCAAAAAGTTAACTTTATTGAATACTGTGTGTTGCTAACTTGCCTGAAACAGGAAAGAATTGTAGATCAGTGTAAGAGTGTGAAAACATTGGCAGGAATTTACTTGCATGTATTACCTTGTGAGCTTGCACAAGACCCAAAAAAACCCCCCAAAAAAACAGGGACCCACTCATAAAAATATTTCTCCATAGCACTACTAGTGGTCAAAAACTCCACAGGGTACCTTTAATGGGATGCTTTGCTGGCTGTGCTGTGATTAACATTAAACTCTGTCTTAAAGGACGGGTTCACAATTTTTCAAGTCTGTCTTAAAACAATAGTCAGGTGTCCAAATGAACATTGAATTAGGTTTTTCTTGCTGTAATTACCCATCCTATTCACACTGACCATTAGAAGATCCCTTCATAATGCACTTACAATGTAAGTCCTCCTTCTGTGCAAAGATGTATTTAAAAGTTTATCTGAAGCTAATATGAAGCTTCAGCGTCCAAATGAGTCAAATCAAGTAGATATCTTTCAACGTTACAGTCTTTTTAGAGCCAAAGTCCCTCTTTTTGTTACTATACTTCCACCGCAGCTCAACAGGGAAACACTGTCCGAGGAAACACAAAGAGGAAATTTGATACTAAAAAGTCCATAAGTGTGGCAGATATCCACTTGATATGACTAACTCAGACTGCTGAAGCCTCATATAAGCTTCAGATCAACTTTTAAATGCATTTTTGCACAAAATGACTGTGTGGACACACTGTGGATTTTGGCCCCCATCACCTACATTGAAAGTCTAGTTGAAGGGGATCTTTATGGATCTAATATCCAGTATGAACAGGAGGAATGATTACAGCGAGGAAAACCTCTTTCACTGTTCATATGGACACCTGACTGCTGTTTTAAGACAGACTTGAAAAATTGTGAACCTTTCCTTTAACCAACTGGCAAAAAGATCAAGCCTCAACTGCTTTCTCAAGTTATGTATTTAATAGGGTTTTTATACAGTTTAACTAAACCAAATATTTCTTTAGTGTGGAATTAACAAGCTAGTTTCAAGGACCTTGTGCACCTAAAGAAACTTAATCATATGTTTTTTAGCCTAAGTAGCTGCTGGTTGGGCATTTTACAGGTGAACACCAGCTAGTATTTTCTGTCCAACTTTGATTTTTGAGTTTCTGTAGACCTCTGTGAGGTTAATGTAGTTCTGTCTAACAGAACAGATTAATATATTCTCTGTTGTTGAAGCCAGACAGAATCAATAGAAGCATACTTAGAAACTGTAAATTTCTGCTTGTCACCTTGGAGAGCAAATATTCATACCTATTCATATCTGTTGGTGTTCCTCTAAAGACCATCACACAGTGAAACAGTGAAATCAATATATACTGTATGTTCTAAGCCATCAGCCACACTGGCCTTCCACAAGGAAAGCCAATGAAGGAACTATAGTCTCATCAATTAGAATCCCTACAATCAGAGAGGCCACTGTTTCCATAGAAACTTAGTTGGTTGGCTAGCAACCTGTATCAGTGATCACCACCACTTCATCCTGGCTATGCTGTCAGACAGGGAGTCTTTTTTATATCAGGGATGAGAGGAAAATAATTACAAATACCATGTAACCATGACCGTATAATCATCTTATGTCATTCTTAGTTTATCTGTTGTTATCAAAACATCATGAGCAAAACGCATCATTAGTTTGGAATTAAATCAAATTTTTGGTTTTAAACTATTCATATGAGAATTTCCTGAAATGTCTCTTGACAAAATTAATAGAGAAATTAGCTTTTGGAACAGAGAAAAGAAAGAAAAGGGTTGGCAGATATGTTAAGGGGCTTGAAATTGTGATGTTTTATAAACCCCTTTTTTAATTACATGGCAACATTCATTATTAGAAACATGACATATAGTGTATCATGTTCTGCATCAACCACATCTTTTAAATAGTTGCAGAGATTTCAATCTATTTGTAAATGCAGGCACAGTTGCAGTGTAGGTAAGTGTAAGTCTGATTGGACGGGTGATTCAGAGATGCCAAAATGTACCGTTGAGCCTTCTGGAGATGTCCAGAGTGTAATACAACCAAGCATCTGTGATGGGATTTGCCCACATAATTATTTCAGTGATATTTACTCACCCACCAAATTCCCTTTCCTCATACAACCGAGCCAGGTTTCTGTAAAGGCTCCTTGTGTAATCTAAAACCATACAGAGTAGTAACGTCATATCAAGTGTTTTGGTAAATTAAACAAGTCCTCGAGCTGGCTCCTATTTTGACAGCAGATTAAACGTAGATTAAAAAGCAAAGGTTTGGCTCTTTGCCATCAGAGCCTCTTCGACCCCTGCCTGAAGAGCTTAGGTGGCTAAATCTGGATCATCTTTTTAGATAACTTCCTGATACGTAATTTTACTTTTGTTATTGTGCTTGTCCTCTACTTTATGAATCCTTTTCATTACAGTACCTTGATTTTTTTCTTTTTTTAAATTGATATTTGGAATTTTTTTTTAGCTAATTTTAAAAATGCTGCACTGTACATGTTCTTCCTTCTCCTTCTCCTCCTTCTCATTGTTAATTATTGACTCAGTTGTAATAGTAATGTGTAGCAGCAGAAGTAGTTTTATGTTCCTAAAAGATGAAATGGTTGCTGTTGTTTTCATTTGAGTTCAGTTCATTTAAATTAATTAAACTTTAGTACCAGAGGTCATATTTTTAATGCGCAAATAAAAACACACATTTTAACAATAAAAACAACAATGCACTCTAGCAAAGCTCTTGTCTAGCAGCTCATCCCACTAATACATTTTGCTCTGACCCACAGAACCTTCCAGGTTCCACTTCAACAAACCTGAGAACTACATCAGCATGTACCACCAGGAAGGGAGCGACACGCTGTATGTGGGCGGCCAGGCGATGATCTACATATTGACATTCACCAACAGAGGGGTCCGCGACCTGCAGGTACGGGTGTACTCTTTACTTTACCCTGAAGTAGAGAAACTTTACAAAATGTTAGCAGGAAAAGTTTTTGTTGACTTGTTAATAGGACATTTTGGGGGATTGAATCATTCAGGTACAGACTCTCTTTTTTAAGGGGGACCACTCTGCTGCCGTAAAGAGCAGAGTAAAGAGTAGATATAAACGATCAGTCCACTTCAAAAGCCACTTTGGCAACCAACCAGTGTGGTTAGCCTAGCTTAGCGTAAAGACTGGAAGCAGGGGAAACAGGTAGCCTGCCTCTGTCCAAAGTTCAAACCTACACCTGTAACTTCCTCTGAAAAATGGTTGTTTTAACATTTCTATTTGTGTACAGATTATACAATTAGATACAATGTGTTCAATTTTTAATTTTAGAGGTGTTGGAAGGTGAAAACTAGGTTAGCTCTTTCCCCCGTCAAGTCTTTAGACTAAGCTAAGCTAATGCTCAATTTATGTTGCTTTATGTCATGTCATGAGAAATTTATTTAACCCTCTTCAAGAAAGCAAATAAAAATATACACTCTAAATTATTATTATTTTAAAAATATTGTAAAAGTGGCTCGTGAATTCTTTTAAGCAGCTTTTTGTAGTAAATTGCAACTCAACCCATTTTTCACTCATCTTGTTTTATTTTTAGTCATTTAAACTTTGAGAAAAAGTGGAGGAAAGTCATTCAGCCAACTTGCTGCTACTTGAAAAGAAAACAACATGTTTTGCCTGATGTAAATGTGTTATAAATTAAACTTACTGAACAACTTGCTCAGATTAAAGAGTAACATGAAATTAAACAAGCGACTTATCTGTAATATATCTTACCCCCAACACTGTTTGCCAGACTCTGCTGGACGACATTAAATATAGTTTCCCCTCCTGCTGGGAGGGCGCCACAGTCAGCCAGAGAGGGCGGAGAGAGACGAGACGGTTGGCCTGCTGCTGACCCAGTTCAGTTGCATTGACGGGAAGTTGGGTCATGCATACATTAATTAAGCTACACTTATCTCTCTCTGCGAGGACAGAAAACATAATTCACTGAGCTAATAATGTCAACATAGGTTCAAGATTACACTGTGTGGGCTACAGTGTCAGCACTGACTAGCCTAACAAATTGAAGAGACTGTAAACTCGGTGTTTCATCCAAATATGACTATGCCCTATTTTTTGGAATGATTGCAGTCTTGGTGTTGGGTTTTCCTCAGTGGAGACAAAATGACAGGTGGAAAGACCAGCAGTTGGTGGTGTGTTTGGCACTGGGGGACTATTTTGATGTTTGATGGTGTGTTTTTCTTACACACACACACACACACACAGTTAACTGACATTTTGTCAGGTCGAGCTGTTTTATGTGCAGGTTAACTTAGTGGAACCTAACAGCAGAACAATATATAAAATCCTCAAAAACAACAAAAGTGAACAGCAACTCAGCTAAAGAGTGAGTGGGCTTCTTTTCTGAGATTCAACAATTGTAGTTGGAAAGATTTATTAAATAGAAATTTCGCTGTTGTAAACAGGATGATTTCTTAAAACTATGTCACCTATGTATGTAGTAGAAATTTACAAATGTCTTCATAAAATTAGTGCCGTATGACGAGAGAAAACTGAGAAAAAAGCTGTAGAACAGCATACTGGAGTCAGTTATGTGGATCATTGCAAACGTACCGAGAGCTGTACACAAGCCAGAATGCTGCCAGAGCTTTTGGCTGCGCTGTAACGTTGCTCTGATGGTCACTTCCTCCTCCATACTCTGTTGTGTCTGATTCCACAGCATAATATTCGGCCTCGTGATAGCAGTGCCATATCTCTGATTCCAACATTATATCATTAAACTAGTTATCTAAATATACCGACATTAAGGCAGCACTACAAAAAATGAGGAAGGGTAGTTTGTAGTCCAAGGCAGATGCGTCATCTGGTGGACTTTTGCAGCTGGATGAAGAAGGATTTATCATTCATATCCTCATTAGAAACACAGGAATCAACTTAAAATCGATGAAATCGCCCCTAAGGGTCAGGAAACTCAATCATATACTTTGCAATAGAGAAACAAAGCTGGATACATTTTGACTAAAGGTCACAATGCTCAGCAATTTTCTCAGCAGGATAAAATCACTCTGCCTCTCTGCACCACTCTTTCTATTGCTCTCTCCACCTACGTGTATATGTACTGAGTGCCAGAAGTTCATGCCAATCATGTGGGGGTTGTAGAAAGGAATTCTGGGAAATGTGAAGTACAAGAGGCAGGTTGATGGAAAGCAGGGGTACTACAAAAAGGTAAATCACAAAGTTGAATGACAAAATTACACCTGGAATGTAGTGAACATTAGCGCGGTGATAGCTAACGAGGTGGACGCTTTCTGTGTGGACTGTGTTTTAGCAGCTGCAGCAGGGTCACAAGTTCTCACGCTGAAAAAGAGCTGTGTGAAAGAACTTGGCACAAACTAAACAGTCCTTCCTCCCACAGATCCCAGCGGCATCTGATCAGACTGCGATTGATACCTGCAAGGCAAAGGCTGCACCACTCGAGGTAGAAACTCATTCTTACTGTCAGCACCTTCTGCACAGCGTTCTCCTTCTTCATCAGCGTATCATCATCGATACCATCCTGCTTCTCATCACCACCATCATCATCATCATCATCTGCAGTCACACTACAGTGCGGTTAGTGTTGCAATATTCTGTTTTAATTCAGTTACTTAGCTTATAGATAGGTTCATGTTAATTTCTTCCAAAGTGATAGGACCGAAGAGACTACGTAGTTTAAATAAACACTGTAAAACATATAATGACGAAAACAAATAAGATATGAAAATGCTAATTTATGCATATAAGATAAAATTACACAGAGGACATCTTTACCTCAAAGCAAACAAACAAATAATGCACAGATGAGTGAGGTGTTGATAATTGCAGTGTTTAATTCAATCAGATTCCACAGAGACTGAGAGAATAGCAGGATTTTAATGCAATATTCAAACTGAAATGAGTCTAAGAATATTGGGAAGCTTCAACCAAGTGTTTGAATGCTCAGAGGCTGATGAATAATCTTAAGAAGTACAGGATACAGTTCCCTGATTATATGAAATAAAGAAATCCAAATGACAAAAAAAGATAGTCTGACAAAAGAATTGGATGTCTTGGTATTTAAAGGTTGTACTTTAAATATCACTATTTTACATGATTAAAGAATTTCAACATTAATTTTGAAGCAGTTGTATAATTACAGGCAGTACAGGAAACATTATTGAAACTAATTCTCCATTTATATTCATGACCAAAATCTGCATTTGTTCTATGACAAAAAGTAATTTCAATTGATTTACATTCTACTTGGCCAAATCAATACTCAGCTTGATATATTACTATGCTCACTCCCTGCCAGCAGTGTGGTAATGTTAACACTTAAGGACAACATCCGTGTATGTGGACCCCATGGCTTAAATTTTGCTAGTGCTCATGTCTGCAAGTGTTTACGTGGACGTCTATCCAAAATGTATTGACCACATAAAAAACCAAGTGTGTCCACTGTCCACACTGCTGTCCACATCTGTTTTGGAGACCATTAGGAGCAAGCCCACAGGAACAGAACTGGACTGTGGCGATTTTGGTCCACAGTCGGCATTGCAGGTCACGTGATGCACACCGGCACAAAAATATATAATTATTACAGAAGAAATGGCTAAAGATTGACATTTTTCTGAGTGTCACAAACGTCCTGTGTTTTGTTATCACAAATTGAGCCATTGGGTCCAACAAAAACTGTGAGCAAATGCATCTGTTGAGCAACTTTCATCAGAATGAATTGGGCACCATCTTGGAACACTAACCAGTTCTCTGAATGCTTCCTTGATCAGAGTCTTAGGTCTCAGATTCTGTCACAGCAACACGTCTGGAGATAACTAAATGTCAACTGGAGTCTTTTGTGGTAACCATGAGCACTTTGTCACCAGGATTTTTGGATTGACTTAGAATTTTACCATTTATTTTGCCACCTATATCTAAGCTAAAAAGGGTTATGGCACAGAACAAAGAGACTTTTTCCACACAAACAGAGCTAAATCTTCCAGAGAGTCTGGCAGTGACAGATGGTGGAAAATGAGAATATCCTGAGTGACACAGTAAATCTTCCCCAATAAAGCCAATGGTGCTGGGAAGGAGAATGAAGGACAGGAGGCAATATCCTTCAGTGACAGACAGGCACTGACATTGTGGACAAAATTACCCCTGGAGTGAAATGGGGATAGGAGGTTAACATTAGGTAGCACATCTAATTTGATAGACAGACTGTATGTCCAACTAGCTCCAAGACCAGAGTGTTTTTAGACTGTACCTCAGCTTCAGTTTGTGCAGAGCACATACAGTTCTTTAAATGCTTAGTCCAACAAGCAAATACAGTAATTGCAAATACAGTCCAGCTTGAACATAACAAGACCACAATGTCAACCTTACTTAACCCTACAATTCCTCATCCTCATTGATCCATTTATTAATTCTCACCAGGGGGCTATCAGGTTATTCCCAGGGTTAGTGGGCTGGTGTTCGTTAGCAGCTTTGAAAGCTTCTTGCATACCAGTGCAGTAAAACAACGCAGCATAATGCATCTGAAATATTTAAGACAAGCCCCTGTCCAATCAGATTCCAGTAAGACATGTCCACAACAACTCCGAGTAAAAGTTTATCTGAAGCTAATATGAAGCTTCAGCGTCCAAATGAGTCAAATCAAGTAGATATCTTTCAACGTTACAGTCTTTTTAGTGCCAAAGTCCCTCTTTTTGTTACTATACTTCCACCGCAGCTCAACAGGGAAACACTGTCCGAGGAAACACAAAGAGGGAATTTGATGCTAAAAAGACTGTAAACGTGGCAGATATCCACTTGATATGACTAACTCAGACTGCTGAAGCCTCATATAAGCTTCACATCAACTTTTAAATGCATTTTTGCACTAAATGACTGTGTGGACACACTGTGGATTTTGCCCCCGTCACTTCCATTGAAAGCACATTTGAAGGGGATCTTTTAATAGTATGAACAGGAGGAATGATTACAGCGAGGAAAACCTCTTTCACTGTTCATATGGACACTTGACTGTTGTTTTAAGATTATTTAAGATTTAGGACTTAAAATATTGTGACCCTGTCCCTTAAACCTAATTCTACTCAGTTCAGAATAGCCCTTATAGAAGTGTGGACAGCATAAAAGCCCTTTACATTCACATCAAAACTCTTTTTCACAGGAACAGACTTGTAAAAAGTAACTTGCATAGAATCTTGCATAAAACATATTAAATAAAAACAAAAAATATAGAATCTCAGCCCACCTACCCACTGCCTACCCATCCACCTACATATCCACCCATACACACTTAAATAAGCTTTGGCCCTGTGTTTTTTGGACCTAGCAATGTACTTCCTCTGTTTTCTCTTTTAACTAACCTTGTTTCCATCAGATGTGTTCATTGTTTTCCACGAGGCACTGATGTTTTTCCTTAATAAGGCACACTACAATAAACAGTTTCAATGTGAACATTGCTACAACGTAAAACCAGAATTTACCCCTGAATGTTGTACTCAATATTCATTTTCATATTACATCCATTATTGTTTTGGGAACAGCAGTACATTTTCAGTACTTAATGAATAAGTGATGCATATGGAGTGTTGCAGTGCTGTACTGCAGGGCTAAGCCTCCTGTGTGCCGTCTGCCAAAAATGTTCCAAGCATGGAACGCTTCCAATTTTTCTTAAATCTCTCTCTGAGCAATTCTCTTTTTTTCTTGTAATCTGTTTTGTGTTTTACTTTTGCTTTGTTTCTCTATCCCTCTATTCCACCTCCCTCTCTTCCTCCTGTTTGTTTTTCTCAATCTCTTGGTCGTTCTCTTGTTTTCAATTTTACTTTGTGCTCTTTCTCTGCCGATATGTGAATAATCACTTTTTCACATATCCTCCATCTCTTTGTTTTTCCCTCTTTTGCCTTTTGTTTCTCTGCATCCATAATCTCTCTCCCAATATGTGTATTTTTTTTCCTTTCCCTTATGCATCTGCCTCATTTTCACTCACTTATGCTCTCTTTCTTTCACAGCTGGAATGTGATAATTTCATCACAGTCATTCAGAAAGTAAATGACACATTCATAGTATGTGGGACCAACGCTGGAAGCCCCAGATGCTGGATGCTGGTAAGAGTTTCCTCAGACAAATTCACTGAAATGCTATCATATATTCTTCTGCAGCCACTGCAAATGTCCCACTTTTTATCATATGCTGCTGTGGCTGCTGCTACTCGAGTCTGAACAATCTCAAGATCGATTGAAATTAGCATTTACTTATTTGCTCACTTATTTCCTCTGCTGGTTTGATAAAAGCTGGAGGTTATTCATTGCAATGGAGGATATTTTCACGCAGTAATGAATTTGTGACCCCAAACAGATAACGGATAACAAATTCTGTATGGTAACAAGATAATCGTAAGATTATCGGACGTCAGGTCTTTGGATAGAAAACTGTAAGATGTATGATGATGCAGGCCTGGAATGAACTGGATTTCTTCCAAGCTCAAATGTCTACTCCCTCTCTTGGAAGGTAAATGAGACTGTGCTGACTGATGTCCAAGGCAGTGGGCAGATCGCGTCGGCGTCTGACATCTCACCACCATACCCTTCCCAGAGGTCCATCAGCTTGCCTACAGGTAACAAGCATGCATACTTGCAAGAGTTAAGAAAACCTTACAAAAAGAAAGTACAGAGAAAGAGAACATAACCTTAATATAACCTTAACCATTTAATACCAGCAAAGGAACACACTAAGGGGAATGGAATATGATCCAGGAACTCCAGTTTGACTAACAGAGTAATGTGTTTAAAGGCTAATCAGAAAACACAGCATAAGACTCACAGCCTGGATTTTACATTTCCAGAAAGTGATTACAGTGGCAACTATTTACAATATCTTTCCCGAGATGATTGCAACATAAACAGTAGAAATACAGAGTTCATGTTACAAAGTAATCCACCAGGAATGTCCACTTGCATGTACGTGATTGACCAATGCAGTACCTTGACGTCACATTTCCAGGTGAGCCAGGTTCAACTTTTTTGCCGGACAACCCTGCATTTTTTTGCCAGAGCTCTCTGCCCTCATTCTCATTCAAATGAATGAGAGAGCAGCATTTTTTCAGGGCAGGGCTAATGTCGGTCTGAACGTGGCCTTAGACCCTCAATTCGATTAAGGAAAAACTCTTAATCGAAAAAAGGGGGAGAAATCTTTGGAAGAGCAACATACTCCCCTGACAAACATGCCAAACATGTAGCCCTCAACCATCTGTCATTGAGCTGTTGCAGGACTGACTGCACTAAATAGTTTCAGAAAGAATTCAGGCAGACGTTTTTGTAGCTGCTGGAGGCTAAAGAGAAGCAATACTTTTTTTAAGGGTGTAAATTGTTTTCTGAATGTAACCTAATAAAATCAAATCATTTTTACAAAACGGTGATGCCTTCAGGCTTTCTTTACCTCAATTACTCTCCAGTGTCAAGGTTTATATAACCATGTCTTCATAAACTGTATATCTGGCCACATTTTAACATCCACAGACCACTGACTGCCTTGTATATCCTGCGGATTATTGTCATTGCCGGTGGCCAACAAGATATTCATTGTTTTGTCCTCAAAGTACAACAGCTCTCCTCTTTCAAAGTAGCCATAGTGGGTTTGTTTTATCACTCAATGTGTTATCACATGAAGAAGTGATACCCCTGGTATTTTTCTGAAAATACCCTTAACAACAAAATGTTATGTGTTGCAAATGCAGCTCTGTTGGACTCAACCAAAAGCAAATGTTGGGGGTGTAATTGATCCATTCCACAAAGTCACCATGTAGAGCTTTAGTGCCTTGCTCCTCTCCACAGGAAATGTTACTCCTAATTACGTGATTATTGAGCAGCACAGACTCAAATTAACTAAATAAAGATGTTCCGAATTAAAACGACCTTTCGGTATGGTAACAGTGCACGATGAGGGAAGGACAAATTGACCAATCCATCTGCATTAGATGCAGATGGATTGTTTGTTGAGACACTCAAATCAGTGAGGAGAGTTTGCGCTGCAGGAATGCTCGTTCAGAAGGGGATCAATTGTTGAAGCAACGAGCCGGCTTGTGTTGAGCAGAATTCTAATAACAATCTGTCCTAATTAAGATGTTACTGCCATGATTTCAAGAGCTCTAAGTGGGGTTATAAGAATTTGGTGATTGGTGGCTGCTCATCAGTGCAGACAGCTATTCTGCCTTGACGTCTTCTTTGCTCTTGCTCTCCTTTTTCTCTTCTGCTTCCCTGTTTTTTATTCTGTCTTTGGCCTCCTGAGCCTACGTTTTTCTGTCTTCGCTCTCCCTCTGTTTAATGTTCACTCTCTGTGTCTTCCTCTCCTCTTGCTTCAGTCAATCCCCTTCTGTGTCGCTCCAATCTCTCTTCCTCTCCCTCTGAACCTTGTACCCATCCATCATGCTCACTGCCTGCCTTTTCTTTTTTTACCTACTCTTCACACTCTGCTCTCCTCTCCGTCTTTTTCCCTCGCTGTGTCAGATGGGAGTCTGTATTCGGCTATGTCGTCGGTGGGAGGTCATGCCGGTTCGATCCGCCGTACGTTTGGCTCCCAGAAACTCCTGAAGACGGAGAACGTTTGGCTGCTGAGTGAGTAGGAGTGTCATGCAGAAACCGCACAGGTTTAGACCAATGAATATGAAGATGGTGGGTGGTGTAAATGATCTACTATCATTGCCATGGGAAAAATAACATGTAGGTGTATTCATATTATAGTCATTTTCTTTATGGTTTGGGTCACGTTATTAACAGCATTAGCAACTCCATGATGTATTGAATATAGAATAAAGTACGAATCAGCTAATTACGCACCACAAGAAAGGTGATGCAATCAGATGCAATAAGACTACACTTGCTATATTGCTTGACCGAAGAGATGTCTTGAAGATAAATTGGAAACAAAGTGAAGATATCTCAATGTTTAAATCTCATCACACAGATCCGCAGTTTGCTGGTGCAGCCATAATCCCGTCTTCAATAAAGTTCAAGGAGGAGATCTACTTCTTCTTCAGCGAGCTCAACAAGACAGCCAGAGTGGACGAGGAGCCATACAGAGCCCGCATTGGTCGACTTTGCACGGTAAAAATCCCAGTGTGCATAAATCCAGTTCCTTGCACGAGTTTAAAGCCATGATTTCCAACCTTTCCAAGCTCTCATCACGTTGTATATCTCTGTGAGCTGTGAGTGATCGGACACTTGTTTTAAGTGAATTGCTAATATGTTTCTCAGTCAGCTGTCAAAGGCAAAACACCTGCCACCAGCAGAAAGTTTCAGGTTCAGTGGGATGGGTTATCTCTCTAAGGCATTTGTGGAATTTCTTAATTTGCTAATTAGTATTATATTTCCTCTCTTACCAAAGTTAAAGGAGAAAATCTTTTTTTTTTTTTAATATCTGTGCCTTAAAGGAATACTAGGCGTATTCACTTTCTTGCTAAGAGATAGGTGAAAAGATTGATGCCACTCTCATGTTGGTCCAGTAAATATGTGCTGAGCTAAGCTAACTGCCTGCTGGCAGTAGCTTCATATCTACATCACAAACATGAGAGTGATATCGATCTTCTCATCTAAGTCTCCACAAAGTAAAAATTTAAATTAGCAGCCCTATCATGATTTTGTTGTCAAAGCCCTTTTTTAATGTTGTCTGTCATTTCCAGGTTGATGAAGGGGGCATTAAAGCCCTGCTGGCGGACTCATGGACCACCTTCATGAAGGCCCGGGTGATGTGCGGCGCAGGCAACACTCAGCAGCAGTACAACAACATGAAGCAGGCGGTGGTGCTGACAGCTCAGGACAAGAGAGCTGGGGTCATGTACGGCCTGTTTTCCAACGCATGGTGAGCTGGAATATATCATAAACACTTAAATTGGCCAAATGGAAATAACACTTTAAAGTTATTGTTCTGTCTTTTTATTTAAGGAATTTTGGTATATAAAATAAAAAAGAACAAGGACTCTGTTGTGTTTCATGCTTTGCTTCATGTTTCTGTTTGATGCTAAGCAATTTATTAACATAGACTTAACATGATTTATGGGTAATGAAGTCCTTCAGACTTTTATCTCACTTTGCTTTTTCTTTTGAACTGTAGTTGTTCAAAGACGTCTAATTATGGGTTAGAATGATGCAACAAACACAGTATATGAGCATTTGTGTTGATCCCAACACATTTATTGCAATAGTTGTACATGAATTATTCTTACTATTAGGAGAACGGTTGAAATAGAGAACATTTAGGGTCAAAAGTAGCTTGGGAGCTACTAGGCTAATTTTAATATTCTTTGACCATTAATGTGCGACTACAGATTATTGGGACCATAACAATTTATTGCTTGTCCGACTGCTGTGTCATCACATGTTTTGACAGAATATAGCGTAATACCGGCATCACATAGTGTCATTACAGTAACAGTGTGGTAAGCTAACGCCAGCCAGACAAAGGACACCTATTGGCTGTGGACATTACACACTTATAAATGTAATTTTATCACACATCTTTTTAATAAGGCTATAGGACTATGGTAATATTAAACCTGTTAAGTTTTTGTCTGAACGGCAGTCATAAGGGGAATGAGCAGATAAATGTTTTACAATTTATCAAAAATTCAAAGATAATCTCCAGTATCATACTGTGTGAGCTCATTATATTATTAAATTATATGAAATTCCTTTTCATGCAGAGTTTCTGTTGTAATTTTGTGATGAAAAAGATGAAATAACTTTATGAATAAATTGAAGTAATAGCATGGAGCAATTTGAAACAGTGGAACAAACATTTGAACAGAAACAGAAAGTGTTTTGTCAGTATGAGTTTCCACTTCATTAAACTGTTACAGCACTTTTCTGTGGGAATAAGAATCTGAACAGATAGAAGTTCCAACAACATCTGTCTGTCAATAGCTGTCTGATAATACATCTGATAATACAGAGTACAAAACAGATTGTGATGTAATTTTCTGCAGGAGGACCTTGCCAAAATTACTGTATTAGTGTCTTATTGTTTACCAAAGAAATACTAATTACAACTTGTCCTGTCAAATGTATTTTGTCAAAATACAAGTTTTCATACTGCAGCATACATACACTATGTACTACACTATATACTATGTAGTTTTCAGCTACTTCAAGTGTAGTACACATTTATGTTATATGTGTGATATTGTATGTATGGTGTTTATGTGTAAGTTTGCAGGTCACGTTACAGCCTAACATTTATCATTTTTGCATTGTTCCTTTATTTTACTTATGTAGTTGTGAATTGTGAAGTTACTGCAAAAGAACTACAAAAAAGCAGTTAACGAAGCCAGGAGGACTAACATGAATAAATGGTGGCATATACCCCTCAGAGGTCCTAGAACAGTGACCTTTAACCTCTGAGTTGGGCCCTGACAAGGGGTCACAAGATAAATCTGAGGGGCCATGAGATGACTAACAGGACAGGAAAGAGCAATAATGAATTACTGGATAATTTTACATCCTTTGGCCTGTTAAAATTATTAAAAGAAGACAAAGACAATCTCTATGGATGTAATTACTCCTCTCTATATCTGTCTTTGTTCAGGGGCAGAACAGTGATCTGTGCCTACTCCATCGAAGATATTGACCAGGCCTTCTCCACATCTAAACTGAAGGGCTACAGCAGTCCATTCATTGGCAGTCGCCCTGGGATGGTAAGAAAATCCAACAAGTTTTTTTTTTTGTTCTTTTTATTCAAACCAATCTAAAAAAAACAGCACTGTGAAAAAAATGTGCAATGCATGAGTCAGCCTTTTTTTCAGGGGTGAAAAGATTGAAGTGATATTTTTCAAAGACATGAGATAATAAAAGAGGAGCAATTTGGAATTGTCCAAGGGCATTTTGCTTATTTTAGTGCCTGGCCCTGAATCCATTACATCACTTCTCCTCACAGTGTGTCCACAAAAACTCGACGGCAGGAGGTCCCAATGACATCAAAAACCTGGGGGTGATCAGATACCACCCAGAAATTGAGGATGTGATCCGGCCAGTCGGTGTGGCTCCACTCGACCTCCCCACAGATGACCAAATCACACACACTGTGGCAGACATCGTCCTGGCTGTCAACGACGAGCACTACAGCGTCCTGTACCTCGGAACAGGTGTGTGTGTGTGTGTATCTTTGTATGTTAAGGGAGGGAGTGTGAATCGTGCAGCTGAGGTTGGGACTTCTGGAGTACTGTGTGCAGTTACTGAGGCTATGCTAACGCTAGCTGTTTGATGGTCAGTAAATCCTGGTCAGCTAGTCGATAACTTTGTCTGTCTGCTGTTTGGGCCTGGGTTGGTAGGGTACAATGGGTTTATCAGAGCTGCCTTGTGCTGTTGGAAACAGAGTTGAGGAGAACAGTGAGACTAAACTAAACAGCAAATGTGCTGTAAAACCAAAAAGATGAGCTAAATTAGGTTAAAAAGCTCTGTAGAGCTGCAGAAATGGCGATAATTGTGGGGTTGTTACTATGAGCGACCCCTTTCCCAATACATATAGTTATCTGATATATTAAAAAAATATCGATTGATATGTAGACCTATACACCAGGCCCTGGAAGCAATACAACCCAAGTTCAGTAGCGCAACACTAGGGCAAGCAGGAATAAAAAGAAATAATTTAAAAAAACATATCTGGCATTTAATTAATAGTCCTATACAGCTCATAAAACAAAAATGAACGGCTGAAAGACATGCTTCAACTTCTAATTGAAGTGCTGAATATTAGAAAGTGTGGGAAATTGACACAAGGTCAAAATCTATTCTGTTAAAAATCTATTCAAATGCTTCCGGGCTCTGGCAAGACTGTTTTCTATTTGATCAAAGCAGCAATGCTGAGGCGCTGCTGTTGCCCATAGCAGTTACTCCAAAAATTGCCTTGTGCCTCGGGGAGATTACTATGGCAACAATCACAAGTCATATGCTCCTGTGTGTATGAGCGTCTCACCACTCTGTAGTTCACTGAAAAATAAGAGAGTGTCATCTTTCCGAGTATAATTTCTGGCTGCTACAGTACAGTGGATATATGCTTGTCAGTCATCAAGCATTTCTGGGTTGGTTCTAATAATAACACACAGAAAACAATGTGGTGTTAAAAAAGACAGTATGATGGCCTCTCGCTGTGGGCTTTACTAACTGTGTCAGTAAGAGGAGGGGAAAGGATGGAGAGCTATGAACAGCCACTGGTCTCTGTGGTGGACTAAAAAGAAACTGGAGCAGATTGAGTCGCACTGGTATCTGAGGCCAGAGGAACAGGTTGTACTGGAGATCTGCCTGTTCCACACTGACTTAAGATTTTTTTTAATTCAAGAGCAGGTGCTGGCATGTGAAAGAACATGTGTTGCGCATCACTCCTGAATATTTCTGCTCTTGTAATGTGTGAAATGAAACATACAAGGCTGGTATGATCACATTCCTTTTTCTTCCTGTTGAATATTGCATCACCTTCACTTCGGGGCACCAGCTATAAATATTCACACGCTAGTAACAAGTCAAGCTCATCAATCTGCATAATTAATTTCAAACTGCTCTCTACAAATGATGAAGAGAATCTCCTTTCTTGAAATAAACCAATCTTTAGTGAGTGACGCAGACAGACAGTCAGCCCTTCCTGATGGATAGTTGCATTAGAGCAGTCTAAACCAATCAGATGAGTAGAAGGGGCGAGCAAGGCTCCACCTCGGGACTAGTGACAGTGAAATCGAAGCAGATGCATTGTGGGTAGCCCTGGGACATTAGTCTTCCCTCGTGATGGAAATTCCAATAAATATCCTCCACAAAGATGAGCTCGCAGACGCAAACCACACTGTTTATCTTTGTGGAAGAAAAAGCAGTGGCTGATATTAGTGTCGGTAGCCCGGAGAGCAAATATCACACCGAGTGTTCAAACAATAAATATCCTCGAAGGGGATAAGCTGACTCTCAATAAGGCCCCTTCTGCTGAAGACCAGTTAAAGCCTTCATTCAAACCTAATCTACTGAGTGCAGTTTAAATGAACTCTGGTGCATTTGTCCTGTTTGAAACACTGTCATTTGTACTCTGATGCAGACGTAACAAGCAGCGCTGAGAACACCTTAGGAGTGTGATCACTATCAGCTTCCAAGCGAGCTGCAATGCAGTTTGTTTGTGATAATAATAACATGTCACAATCTGCTCCTCAGTGCCTCTCTGCAGCCACACTGGCTCTGTCTCTGTCTCATGTCTGCGCTTGGATCCACCTGCCTGCCAAAGCAGAGCAGCCACAGGATTATGTGATGGCCAATATGACACATGCACGACTGAAAAAAACAGTTGTGTGCCGATCATGGCAGCCATTTCCCCCATAATGTCTCATTCCTCTGATTAATGTTGTGTGTTACGTGGGAGTCGTGAGGTGTGTCGCAGTCCCCCTGCTGGCCAATCACAGCTCCTGTTGCAGCTCTGGGTTAAATGTATGTATGAGGAGGAGCAAAGCAAATCTGTGTGCACGCATATGAGTGCAAGGGCAGGGTTTTGAGGGAATGTGTTACAAAAAAAATCATGCTCTCAAATTGATAGACCAAACTCTTGAATAAATAGGAATAAAATCCCACACGCAAACACCTCTTTACATATTCTGATGGCAATTTAACATGATGGCCTCTGAATAAGCTCCCAAGTCACTTTGACATAAAAGTCATAATGGCAATTGTACAAGGTCTGACCTACAGTAGTAGTAACATATCTGTAACACTTTCAACATGGCACAAGTTTGAATTGAATTTCCTCAGATTAACAGCAGCACAAGGTAAAAAAAATGCCCAGAAAGAGAGAGAGAGACAGATTAAATGGAGATTATTTTCTTCTCATATCACATCAATCTACATCTTTGAGCTGCGACCAGGACAAAACCTTCAGTACAACCACACACAACCACACACAACCACAGTAATAATCTGAGCAACACTCTCCCCATATTTTCAAATTTTAATATTTAAAATATTTACTCTGCAAAAAAAATACAGCATGCAGCAAAAATACAGCATGTGAGCCAGTAGGAATAAAAGGAGAGTCTCTGTCATTCACTGATATTGTAAAATAGGCTGCAGAATTCACTCTAATTACATTAAATGATCATGTTTATATGACAATGTACTACTAGTGGATTCACTGTGAGGAGCAGTGGCACTCACAATGTCATTAATTAAGATTTTTGTGGCAAAATAATTTTTAAAATCCAACAGTGATGCAGCCTGTGAGCAAACATTTTCATTTTTTCCCTCATTTTTAACTCACCGCTGCTCTCTCTCTCTTACATCAGGTGAAAAAAATGCTGTGCAAGCGTTGTCTCTTTCCATAAATGCCCTGCCATGTCAGAGATGGATGAATGCCTATGTTACATATTCCATGTCTGAAAAGGTCTTTTTAGGTGACCTACTGCCTACACATCTTTAAATTAAGGTGAGCCGCTGCTGCTTTAGTCAAAATGGTAAATATAGCTGTAAAAGCAGGAGACAGATGGAATATGACACATACAGGCAGATACATAGACAAGTACACACAAATTCCCAACACAGGAGTTATAGTACATACACAATCGTCATTAGTTCCACATTAAGCAAAACAATTACAAGTAGCGTTCAAAATGCTCGATTAAGTTTTAAAATCTTCAAAAGTAATAAGATATTAATATCAGTTTTTTTTTAACTAATTCTATTAATAAGTTTCATTTGTAAAGTAAATGGAAAATTAGCATGTTTAATCATTTTTTTACTTTGAGTTTTTAAATGAAAAGAATCCATTCATAAGAGATTTAATTAAATGTACCAAATTACCAATTGGTTATCATTAAACACGCTTTTTTTTTCATTTTTCATACAAAACTTGCCTTTCAGTCATCTCCTGGTTCCTTTGTTAAAAAGTCCCCAGATCTAAAAAGCAACAATTGATTTTTTAATATTATTATTTTGGATCGGACTGAACAAACTGAACTAGAACACAGACATTATCTTGTAGTATGAGATTAAAGTCTCGGTCTGTAATTTGCAGATAAAAATGCACACCCACCACCACCATCAATAGTCTTGTTTCCATACAGACTTTTGCATTAAGTATTTTTCCACTTCGATATGTACTGTCTCATCCTTTTACAGGATTTGACAAAGGGGGTGTTTTAGTCTAATGTTTTGGTTAGAGACCCCCCGTCACACACTAATCTCCAGCCTCTTGCCTTCTGTGTGTCTTTGTGTTTGTGAGAATGTTTTTCTCTATTTTTTAATCTTTATTGTTGCCATATTTCAGCTGACCAGAGCACAGACTCTTTGGCTGCTCAACTGTAGGTGCCATGCTCAAGGGCACCTTGTTGGTGGCTGTTATAAAAGTAGAGAACATTACTCACCTCTCATCTAATTTCCCCACCAGCGGAGGCACACATCTTGTTATTCTAGTCACAGTCGTCTGGCAAAGTGATGTATTTGGGAGCTAAAGGAATTCACTTTAAAATGTTGACCTAGAACAAACTGACAGGCCAGTGTCATGCAGTGTGCAGAGTCCTAATTAGCTTACTGTACAGTCTTAGTACAGTTTAAAACCTGTCTAACTGGGACTTATAAGATACAGGCTAATGAAACGCTCCAGGATTTGACAAAATGAATCCCTGTCTTTTGATTACCAGCCAGCAAATAATGCAGCAGAATTTATGCATATAATAAAAAGCAACTTCAATATCCGTCATCCTGAAAACATGGCAGGCAAGGATATTCACTGCAATCAGTTGTAAAACTACTCTCATATTTGTATAGCTGGTTCATGTCTCATGTTTCCTCAAAAATATATTTAGTTAATTTAAAATCAAACTGCTATAAAACTGTAGTTCCGTGATCATTTAAGTGATTGGTTTGACCGGGTTTGTCCTGTTTTTTACAGACACTCAAAGCTCTGCATTAAAAAATACAAGGGCCTGTGTTGCTGTGAGACGATGAAATATGATTCAGGAAGACCAGTTCAAGTAATATATCCATGAGTCTGAAGGTTAATCAGATGTCAAAACACAGCACAGGAGTTTGTAATACTACGAGACAGGATTTTACAATCTGCAAAAACTTTTGTGCCAATCCATTTAGTAGATGTTGAGATATTTCAAGATAAATAAAAAATTTGACTTATTGGTGGCACTACATGAAAGTCAGAGAATCACTAGAGTTAGTAGGCATCATCCTCTGGGGACCATGAATGTCTGTACAAAGTTTAATGGTAATCCATCCAATAGTTGAAAAATTTCAGTCTGGACTAAAGTGGTGGACCCACTGACAGACGGACAGTGAAACAATAACTAAACAACAACTGATCAAACACATTCTGTCAACTCGTGTTGCCTTACATCATCTGTTAAAAGTTGCTCTTGGACACGCTGCATAGACTACTGCTGATGGCCAACAACAAAACATCATGAAAAGACAAAGAAAACTCAGGAGAAAGCTAAATGGGTGAAATCACTAATTTGCTAAACTGAACTGCAAGTCAGTCCGCTCTCTCTCACCGACCGCCTCCAACATGCTCGGTTGGCCAAACGTCTGCTGACAAGTGCCAGCCAGAACCAACAATGCTGGATACATTGCTAAATCCACAGTCGGCCACTAAGTTTAACAGTCCAAAGATGTCTGACTGTGAGCATGTTGTGTCAGGGCCCTAAAGAGCCCAAAAAAAAGCAACAAATGAGCTATCAAAGGTATTAGGCCTTTGAGAGCCAGAGGAGAAACAGGAGCAGTTAGTCTCTGAAGCTGGGGACTGTTGGAAATTGAACAAAAGAACAGGCAGTATTGAGAGATTTTCTTTACTTTCAGTAACTCTTTGACAGATTGACCACCAGAACAAGTAAAGCTGCTTAGACCATTTCAGTCATGGAGGGGATACAGCAGAAAGCTCCCCTCAGGGATGGAAGAAATGTCAGAGCCAAGCACTTGTTTCAAGTTGACTTTAAGTTTGATATCAGCAGCTATTTCTTTTCGCACAGTGTGACATTCGAGGTGGCAGTAGCTTAAAGATTAGGGAGGCGTGGTGGCACCCAGCTGGGAAAAATATGACTTAAGTAAGTGAATGACTGTAACTTAGTGTAAATTTGTTGAGGTAGGGGAAAAGTAGCAAAAGATGGTAAGTATGTGTATGGATGTAAAAAAGGTAAAGGGAAGGTGTTTACTGTAAAAGAATATGTGCGCTCAGCAAACCCTCCATGGATTTGTAAAAAAAAAAAAAAAGATTCACACAACAAATGCAGCATGAGTTCAGCATCGTCACCTTTTTCCCCCTCACAATGTCTTGCTGCTATCTTTGTGCTGATACACTGTTTTGATAAAAGAGCTAAACATAGCTGCAGACAGGATTAAATAATCATGAGAATAAACTGGATTAAATGGTGAATGTTATCTTTGACTATAGAGAAAAAGGTTTGAAGTTTGTGAAAAAGAGACGAGGCAGTTTGAAGACAAAAGAAGTCTAAGTGACAGCAAGAACCCGCGGCGTGTGCCTAATTACAAATGAACAAGTGCCTGATGGAGGAAGCATTCGGGAAATGTAGATGTGAGATAAAAAAGGCATCACTGTAATCACATTTTCACAGTGGGGAAAGGTAAAATAATCTTAGATGTGAGAAAATGAAGACAAAACAAGTTAGAATGTTTTTTTGCAGCGTTTAAATCTGTCAAGTCATTATTTAGAAAGCAAGGAGTCTGGAGGCAGTAAGGGATCGCAGCAGAGGAGTGCAAATAGAAATGGTAGAGGAGCATTTTCATTGGCTTTCAGTCTAATGAAAATGGACCACACTCAGCAACAAAAAAGGTAATACTTAATAAAGAAATACTGAGCAGAGCAGCAGACTGTAAACATCTATGAGAGCGATGCTACACTTAGCTGCCTGATAGTGTAATAGCCTATTGCAGAAAACAGAGTGATCGCTCACAGTTGGAATAATGAATCCTCCATTTACAAAATCTGGAAGCAGCATGCAAGAGAGCACTATTGACTAACCATGCAAAAATAAACAAAGGTGTATCAAATCCCAGCAGGCCTGCTGGAGCTTAGTACACCTTTGTTCAGGAAACAGGACGCCCATTCTTGAACTCATAATGCAGACTTTAGTTGGGCCGAATCAGAGACGGAGCAAATATTCACACAGACCTGGTGCTGTGAAGCCCATTTGTGCAGCACTGAAAATCAATTTTCCATTTTGAAAACACAAACACACAAGTTCCAAAAGCAGATTAGTTAGCTAACACAAGCTATGCTACAGGTCTACTGTTTCAGCTAGTAGTAATGATAGACTTGATGCAACTGACAAACTTGTTCTTCTTCTTTTACTATTTAACTTCTGTTTGGCAGAAGCCAACTGTGATAACTGCTAACTGAGCTGTTAGCTGCAATCTACTAATCACTGCAGAAACATTCCATTCATTAGCTTGGCTAAAAGAGTACTGCATTCTGGTTATTAATTGTGTTTGTCATGTGAATAGACTCTTTTCACAGCAGACATTTTGACTTGTCAAAGTAGGAAAAGCAGAGGTGGAATTAATGATGTAGGTGAGCCAGTTTTAGACTCTGGCATTGTGCGTGCTGACTCACTGACATGGCTTACTGAAGCAATTAATGGTATGGGGCCATCGTTAATGTTAATATTTACATCTGTGCTTTATACTGCTTTGCAAGTCAACATGTCTGCAGTAAAAAGGGTCCCTAGAGTCGTGAAGTTGTCAGAGTGTCTCAGAGCTGTTTCAAAACACATTTTTCACCACTTAAGGGATAGGTTGACAATAACAGTCAGGTGTCCATATGAACACTGAAAGACATTTTTTCTTGCTGTAATCATTCCTCCTGTTCATACTGGCTATTAAAAGATCCCCTTCAAATGCGCTTTCAATGTTAATGATGGGGGTCAAACTCCACAGTGTGTCCACACAGTCATTTTGTGCAAAAATGCATTTAAAAAGGTTATCTGAAGCTTACATGAGCAGTCTGAGTTAGTCATATCAAGTGGATATCTGCCACATTTACAGTCTTTTAAGCATCAAATTCCCTCTTTGTGTTTCCTCGGACAGTGTTTCCCTGTTGAGCTGTGGTGGAAGTATAGTAACAAAAAGAGGAACTTTGGCACTAAAAAGACTGTAACGTTGAAAGATATCTACTTGATTTGACTCATTAGGACACTGAAGCTTCATATTAGCTTCAGATAAACTTTTAAATACATTTTTTTGCACAGAAGGAGGACTGTGGATTTTGTCCCCCCATCACTTACATTGTAAGTGCATTATGAAGGGATCTTCTAATGACCAGTATGGACCATACAGGAGCACAGGAGTAATCATTATGGCAAGAAAACCCTATTTCAGTGATCATTTGGGCGCCTGGCTATTGTTTTAAAACATAAAGAACCCGTCCTTTAAACTCAGTGTTACTGAACTCATGAGTCATGCGGATAATGTCATGATACTAACACTGCCAAATGAATCTGCCATCGGGCCCATGGGCCCTTTGAACCTGCTTCAGTCCAGTCTCTGTGTTTGTAGTTTTCCTATACTTGAATATTACCCAGCCCCAGGTTTGCTGTGTGGTAATTTGATTTAATGCAAATAAATTTAGGAATAAAAAAAGAATGAAAATGTAATAATGAAGGTCTTGAAGTAGATTTTGACACAGACCCCAAGTAAAGCAGGACGTTAAGACCTGTATCATGATAATATGCTACAGTGGTGCAATATAGTTTTAACTAAACTAGCAGAACCAGTTGACATGTAGTAGGCCTAGAACCTTTGGGGATCCAGTTGCCCGCTGCGCCCAGTTTGTAATCCAGACTTTATATGATAACGTAGGTCAATGTTATCGCCATTGGTTACAATTATTTCAACTTACTTTATGAAAAATCCCTTTTTCATAATGTTAGTATGTCAGATAGCTCTCATCTGCTGTTGCTATGGAAACGATCCCAGCCGGAGGCCAAGATAAAAGTTCTACGACATTGAATGCTCCATCATATCATTCAGGAACAAAACACAATGCTGAAGTTCTGTAACTGACCCAGAATCCAAAGTTACTTTATTTCCGCAGCTGAATGTATTCAAGGAGTTCATAAGAGCTCAACTTCTTCACCTCATCATCAGCAGCATGAGTAACAGACTTCCTCTACTGTATTATTGTAGTCACTGTGGTTTTGGCTCCATTCATTGAAGTCAAACATTGCCGGTTACACTATTTCTCTTTCCAGAGCAGCTCTTCCCTCAAAATGCTTGTTAAAAAAACCTCTAAAACTCTAGTCTGCCTTTTTGGCCTTTGGCCCTCCAGCCTGCCTTACCAGAGGAAGCTGTCTGACCGAAAACACTTTGGACAGCACAACAGAGGCCACAGCACAGATAAAGAGAAAACCAGGATGCACAAATTTTGACAAATGACAGGATTGTTGTTTATGTGCTTGCAGAAGAGTTTGGAAGACTACAGACCTGTTTTTTTTCTTTATTTCAACAGAACAAGGAAAAGTTCTCAAAGTTCTTCACACCAGCGAGGGAGTATTCATCATATCTCAGTACTCTATGTTCCACAATGAGGGTCCCGTTCTAAACATGGCCATCGACTCCCAAAAGGTATGATGTATAGTGTTACACTGTATGGCAGAGGGTGTTTTCAGTAGCATTCCTGCTTTCACCACAAATAAAAGATCATGCTGAGAGAGGATGCAGAGTCAGGAAGATTAATTATAGCTGCATAACGTAACAATAAGGTGACCAGGATCCAGTCTCCATCAAGGAGGGAAAAGAGAAGAGTGAAAAAAGGGTTTCAGGGTTTTTCAAACATTAAGAAAGTCAGGTGGTCGCTACAGCACCACCATCAGAAAAAATGCTCCCACAGTTTAATGTGCATCATTTTGGATTACACTAAATTATGTGGATTTTCATTTATGGCAAGGAACTATTATCAGAGAAAACAGACAATGTTTCTAAAAATTAGGATTGGAGAAATAAAACCAGAAACAATTTCTTTTGGAATAGTTTCCTAAGCAAAAAGTTTCTCGTGCATAATTCATTCCCCTTATTTCTCTAATGAAATCTCTACAAAATTCAATTTTTTTGCCAGAATTTTAATTTAGAAGATACATGGCTACTGGCTTTTTAGGCTTGGTTGCCTAAAGAGTGAATGAGGGAATTAATACATGAATTAGTATTAGTATGAAGGATGAGGCTATTTAATCTTCCATTTGGGATTAATGAAACCAATTTGTATAGAATACTAAATATCTTCAGTCATGTGTCTATTGTCCACATGATAGAAACTCCTCAGTCTGGGTTTTAGCTACATGGTTTTATTGTACCATGCTACCCTGAAAATCACACAGATCTGGGAAGAAACTGACTGCATATCATTATTTTGTCATTAAAAATGGTTAAAAATGTAGTACACACTAAACTGGCTGAATTATTCAAAAAATATTAATGTTGTTATTGACTCATATAAGACACATAGACTATTCTGTTTTATCTTTTCCTCCTTAGGGACACCTGTATGTTGCTACAGCGATGGAAGTCCAGCGACTGCCGCTGGCTGACTGTGGTCGCTATGGCGACACATGCAGGGAGTGCATCCTTTCGCGGGATCCGTATTGCGGCTGGGACAGGGCCAGGAGGAAGTGCATTGCCATCCCGCCTGGATACAACGTCACGACTGGGTATGATTAGATATGACGTCGCTGCTGAAGAGCTATTGGCTGTTTTTACACAAGCCAACAAGAGATGAGAGGGCACTCATTAGAGATTTTAAAAACACAGTGTCAGTACTGTCAGAAAGAAAAAAAGCCTTATGTTCTGACAATCCTTGGCCTTGAGGTGATGAAACATGTTTTAACTATGAAGAAACTGCAGTTCAAAGAAAAACATCACGATCACTGAAAACACCAAAAAATGCATGTTGAACTAATGTCTTGTTCTATTGATCTTGTCTATTTTGATAGTATTTTTTCACTTGGTTAATAAATTGCTTTTACTTTAATGGATCATATGTACTTCCAATTTTAAGAAAACATATGAAAATCATGATGTTCTGTAATAAGCCTCTGGCTCGGTTTTCTCCTATTTTTTGTTGAATGATTTGTCTCTGCATGTTTTAATTTACAAGCAACAGCAGGTTGATGTGGAGGCCCGTATGCCATTTGTGAAACTATTTAATGCAGCTAATTTGTCCTCTCCATTATTTTCCAACAGGGCACTCATTCAGAATCTGGACCATTCAAACTCCTCAGTTTGCGGGGAAGCTGCTGGTGAGCCCTTATCTGCTCTCTCCCACTTTCTGTATCTTAATTAAACCAAAACAGGAACCTTTCTGAGCAGCTACAGTAAAAAGATGATTATCATATAATTGAGCAGAGTCCAAAAACCCACAGGGAGAATTTTTTTTTTAATATATCAAGGCTTGCCCTGCTTCAGAGCTCGAAACCCACTTATAATCTCGACAAATCATGACAATTACTCCCCACTGAAGGGAAGGCTATCTCCTTAAGTGATCTGACTTTAACATTGCATTTGTTTCCAGTTGTGACGATGAGAAATAATGTGTTTTAATCATTTCATTGATATCTTGGAGCAAAGGAATACTAGTTCAGTGTTTGCACAAAACACCGCAAAGTGTAATCATCTTTATTTTTAAACTTAAAAAAAATAACATCTTTTCTGTAAAAAAATTAACCTAATGTTTAATCCCCATAGTGAACCACAAATTATCACATATTCTGCAATTGTACTATTTTATCGAGCTCTAGATGGACATAATACAAATGGTGCATGACATGTTACATTTTTCTGTGCCATTTTTGTTGATAAATAATCTACGGGGCCCGGAGAAGACGAGGATGCGGAAAATAATTTTTATTATGTGATGTCAACCATATTAGGGAATTGTCAAGCCAATTATGTTGTAATCATCGAAACACGGTCTGCACAGCTTGTTGTGCAGACATCATGCAAGCAATGACTTGTTATAACAAAAGGGCAAAATAATGACAAAGACCACATAATAACATTCTGGTAATCAGCAAAAGAACATTTAAAAATGATGTTTCCCATGATGTTATGTAGGTTCTGTCAGAGCTCATTAGGTGAGGTGTCAGTCACACGGTGTGGGCGGGACTCTGACATCTTCCTTAGATTTTTTGATGAAGGTTAAAATTCCGGATGCAGCAATCCTAATTTCTGTTCATCCACAACAGCCTCCACTACCCAGTTCTTCCATCTTCCACTGTTTGGTCCAATTAATCTAGGAACTTAAAATATATCACCTCAGTGTGACATATTTCTCTTATAAAGATCATGGTCAGATTAACTTGTTAGGGGGTCCTGAGGCAAAAATGATATGTAGCCCCCTTGGCACAGTGCCCCTCTGCAAAACAGGTAATAATGCAAGGTGCTTATCATTTCAGTTGATAATGTGCTTCAGTGATGCATACCATATTCCCAAACTAATTTGCAATTAATCAAATAACCGCAAACCAACTGACACATAATGAATATGGAGACTTCGGATCCCTGAAGGTCTGGAGCCCTGAGGCTGTTCTTTGCTAGATCTACAAAACAACAAATGTTTAGAGCAGCAGATATAAAAATGATTGTGTTGCCAACACCACTCATTTGAAAGGATTAATTTTGGTATAAAACTCTTTATATTTTTGCCCCAACAGCTCTGAAGCTGCGTCGAACTTCCCCCAGAGAGGTGGTGGTGCAGTCCAACACCTCCGTCTTTCTCCCCTGCCCGGTGCGCTCCTTCCACGCCACCTACCGCTGGGAGAAAGATAACTGCGTCAAGAACTACCCGTGCCTCTTCTCTGGGGACTTCTGCGTCCTAGGGCCGGTGGTCGACACGCCCCTCAAGGAAGGCGTCTTCCGCTGCATGGCCACCGAGGACGGATTCAAGGTGGAGGTTATCTCCTTCAGGCTGGTGAACGACGGCAGGCTCTTGGCTGCCTCCCTAGCCTCCACCTTGGGGCCGTCGCTCCTCCTCGCTGTGGCTACCCTGTGGCTCCATTAACTGCAGCTAACGCTAATGCTAACCCCTCATCCTTACTGGCTCCCAATGACAAGGAGCGGCTGTTAGGAGGATAGGTTCGCAGAGCATTGAAGTACATGGTTGGTTGGGTTGTACGGTGACAATTCACCTTTTTTCCATATTGATTTTTAGAGAAAAACTCCAGAAAATGTCAGAATGAGTGATTAAATTCATTGTTTTTTAGCATAAAACAACACATCTGCAGCTTTAGCTTTCTTAATGACAACAGGACTGGAAAATAAATACATTAACATTCAAACTAAGTTGACTAGGAGTTACTGTCCATGAATTGACATGTCTTGCGAGTTCAAACTAGATTCAACCATGATGAAGTGCTTTGCGAACCTTTCTTCTCTGACTCAAAAAGATATACATATCCTATGAGTTGGGCAAAAAAAAAAAACACCAATACCAGGCCAATTCTTTTTACCATTTCTTTACTTATTTTGAAATTGACTTTATTGTGCTTATTTGTGAATATGTAAACCTTTAATACCGCTCTGACATCTCATCATTCATCTTGTTAAACTTCATTGGTATAGTTCATTAGTACTTAGAAAAAAAATGTCTGGTATTGAGATTTAAAAAGCCTTAACACTTCTGGGACATAAACTCCTAAGCACAATTTTGCAGTCAAGGCAGAATACTGCAGACTCGGTTGGACTCGGCGCTATAATTAGTGCAGCTGAGTCTAACAACATCACTGGGAGGAAGTGTCAGCTTTTTGACAGGAAGTAGGTGGGTGGGCAAGAGCTCATTCTCGAACATCACTGTGTCTCAGCACCTCCTCCTCAGACGAGGCAGTTTCTTGCATCCTTTTTATCAGATAGTATCAGACATTCGTTATTACGCCTTGTTCACAGCTTTGTCCATTGTTTTTCCTTTTTACATGCAACCGTCTTTCCGCCTCCCCAGAGAATCAGAGAAAAATACTTGCTCAGGATGTGAAAAACATAACATCGCCCACAACTCCTTTGGAAAAAAGTTACTTAAAGTTAGCAGTATGCATCAAACCGCCCTCAGAATCTTTCAACAGCAAAAACATGTAATAATTAACTTTTAAATTTTAATTCTGGATGTTTTCTTTTAAGTAATTTACTGCGGAGAGATGGTGGTTACAAGTTATGGCAAACCACAGGGATTTTTTTGCTAATTCTGGGTATATTAGTGCCAAATCCCAAGTGTCCATCAGTTTTTGGGAAACAGAGCGAACAGCAACAAACAGGAGCTACTTTGCTGCAAATGACATTCAATTTCTGTCAACGCCGACAATGCGTGAAGATGTGAACAAGGTGTTATGCTATAGCAATTTCAGTAAACACATACTTACATTACAGTATCATAAGGGCAGATGGAGCTAAATGGAACTGCATAGTAGAGTTACGTTTCATAGTTCGCCAGGAGAAAAAAAAAAGGCTTTTACTTAGATCTGTGAAGTATGTTCTGTATTTTATCGCTCTGCTGATGCTGATTTTTACCATTGCTGCCTATGTATGTGACAATTCGTCTTGATGGTTTGGGTTTTTATGCCATTGTTAAGAATGTGATATGTAACCATTGACTGCTTTGCCTCTTTCCCCAGGGACATCAGTGCAAATAGACAAGAAAATGGTTATTTTTCCTATCTTGTATCTCTATACTGTGAAACAAAAGCCTTGACAGATTCCAACAAGATGCTTCACTGATGTACAGCAGCAACCACAACCAGAGGCGAGAACAGTGGCTCTAGGATTTAACGTCATGCTACGAACAAGTCTGCAGCAACGACCTTTGAACTTTCCCCTGATAACACAAAATTTATGAATACTCAGAAGGTAGATTAAAAGCTGAATGTAAAAAGAAACAATAGTCGTGAATGTAGCTGCAGTTCAACAGCACTGAAATGCCAAAACCATGCCGATCCTCATGAATACTGATCAGCTGACTGAAGAAGTAGGCTTGTGTGGTGTTGAATTATGCAGCGGATTAGCATGTTCTCCAGAGCTTTGATAATTATCATTCAGTAATGTTACATAAATCTGGCCGTGCTGAGCCTTCTACAGTACCAGAAATGTCATTAATAACTAATTAGACAATGTACTGTATTAAAGAATTTATTTTACACTGTTATGGATAAGAGCAGTGAGCATGTTCTCAGCTGTGAAAATGTCAAAGCAGTGTAATATTTCTCACTCAGCTTGGTTGTGTGTTGCTGCTCGGGGATCTGCTTGCTTGCTGCATTGCACTGACGCGGGCTACTGACTGTGCCAAAAAGGAAAAAAAAAAATCACAAAAACAAAGCTATGTTGAGCCACCTTATCCGCCCGGCGTTTAAATGCTTCTTCTTATGTTCAGTCGCTCCTTACCTCACATTATATTTTCTACCAGACGAACCCTGAGCATGTGTACATCGGTCTTCCCACAACCAAACTCACAAACACAAACCCTACGGCAGGTCTAACATGCATACTAATCATCTTTGTGTCTCTGTGTCGCCACCAGGGTGGGAAATTAACACCAGCCACCAGCCAAGCGTTTAGTAGAAGCTGTTAACAAAGTCGATGCTGCCAGACATTGTGGCAGGACGCTAACTCAACATACAGTACAAAAATGTGCTCAGAGGCATTTTCTTGTGTAACCTCCTGCATAGCTACAACTGCTGTGTAAGTGTCGTTGTGATTTGACTCAGAAAGCTGTGATCACAAGCCAGTATGCGATGCTAGTGTCATCCAGTGCTAATTAGGCAAAAAAACTGCATTAACCAGTGTTACTATTAGCTTTAACACTGTTACTAATAGCTTCTTTACTGTGTCCCAATTCCATACTATATACTAATAGAGACTGTCTGTTTACAGATTCCTGACAAGTGACCTCATTGCTGTGCAAATAATACCTGCTTTCTCTAAGTAGAAAAGGTGGAAGTAAACGAGGTCACGGTGGATGGTGTACAAAGCGCGTGACCTTTAGATGGGAGACCACGATTCACGTATGCTACCATGAACGCTGGTTTCTTTTAACCGCGACTACAATCTTTCACATAACTGAATAGTTTTAGTTGCCTAAACCTACCCCGGCCATGGAGGTGGCAGATCAGAAAATGGTCGAGAGGTGTTTTAGTGTAATTCATGGAATAATTATTAGAAACACCTCTAAGTATACAACCCAATAAAGCTCAACAGCACCGCAAACCACAGCCTCCAACATGACCATAAAATAAACACCTCTGTGAAACAGAGTCAATAAAAACTAAACATTACCTTCATGAAGGTAGGAGTTAATGCTGCACACCGCATTAGTCTTATTTAGGTGTACCTCATAAACTGACAAGGGAGTGCAAGAGCGTTAAGTCAAAACTACACCTGATGTGAAATTTGAACACTTTTTTTGAAATACATTTACATGTATTCATTAGTATGCAACAAACAAATGAGGTATAAGCCAACCCACAGTAATCATGAATATGCAAGAATAAGTGCCACTTCTTTTTTAAGGATTTACTTCCATCACTGGAAGCATCTCAGCATCCACAATCATTCTTTGTTAAACTCTTTTTTTGCAGCTGTTGATAGCGCCTCCATCTCAGCTGTTACATATTAAACACATAATAGGTTTTATGTGCTAGTGTGAATTTGGGACACAGGTTTTTTTTTTTTTTTTCTCTTCAGGACGAGATAACGTTGTGTCACAGAGTGTTTAACATGGTCACTGAGTTGTTGCTGTGCAGAGCTGACTGTATTTTACCTCTTCATGAGGAGCAGCACTGGTCCTCAGGCCGGTGGAAACAGGCCTCCATCATTCAGCACTTTACCCAATCATCATCCTCACCTCGGCAGGGCTTTGCTTTAATATCGGCTCTTTTCCGGCTAAGCATTTACCAACACTTGCTGTTATCAAACCACATCTCCGCTCCGTTCAAGTCCTTGCTTTGATATGGATATTCACATGGCTGCTATATCAAAATTCAGTTATCGCTCGTGCACTTACCGTCAGCCAGTCTGATAAAGACTAATCTCCTTCAAAGCAAGCTCTTGATTTGCCTTCAGGAAACCATTTTGGCGGATCACGCTGTCTGCTGTAAACGAATCGGCGTCGAGTGAAGCAGGTCGCTGTTTTGTTTGCTCTGGGGTTTTGAGTGTCAAGTACTGTACATGATGTCTTGATATATCTAATTTTAAAAGTAACATGCCAAACTCTATTATTAAAAAAGATATTTATATCGGTGCCATGCCAGTCTAATGCCATCTCATAACATGTATTTTTAAATAACAGATATCTATAGTGCAATAGATATTCATGTAACAAATCCATATTGACATGTGTTTCCCTGAACATGTGCGGTGAAAATTAATAAATATAAGTATAAAGAAACAATATATTGTCTTTATTTGAAAGCACCATGAAACTGAATCCCGCAATATTTTATTTAAAATTTACCTGTTAATAGTTATGTAACTACAGTATTTATATTATATTAAGAGTATCATCAATGATAGAGATTGTGTATAAAGGTATTTTTAATGGATTACCTGCACAGGCAAGGGATGTTTGCGTAAACCCCCCCTAAAATTGACCTGGGGCACCCGATGGCTCAGGAACAAGCTGGGCATCAGTTGTGGTGCTTGGCAGCTTGTGGTGCTGGCTCCTGGAAAATGGCAAGGTGAGACCCATAGAAAGGACTGCTGGGGGTCTTCAGGGGCAGGATCAGACAGGAGGCTAGCTGACTCGGGGCCAGAGGTAGACTGGAAGCTAGCAGACTTGAAGACAGGCTGGAGACTAGCAGGCCCATAGCTAGCAGACAGGGTAGCAGACTGGTGGTTAGTAGGCCCAGCACATGAGGTTGCTGGACAGGCAACAGGGGACGTAGGGGATCCAGGCAAGGGTTATGGCAGATCAGGTGCAAGACATTCAGGCAGGGTACAAGCTGGAGCTGAAACAGGAGCTGCAGCTGAAGTTGTCACAATCTCTGCCAGATCAGGCAAACATGTCCGAAGGGGAAAGGTAGGCAGGCAGGTCAAAAACAGTCAGAAGGTCAAAACTACAGGTACAGCAGGAACAAGTATGAATGACTGAGGCCGTAATACTGAGGAGCTGATGAGGGAATAGGCAGCAGGTGAGCAGGTGGGTGTGGAAAACAGGAAGGGGGCATCTGGTGGACAGGTGGAGAACGGCTAGGATGAGGAAGAGAGTGTTGGGCTGAGGACAGAGGCAGAAAGGGCAGGGGAAGCACCTGAACGAGGCAGGATTCGTGATATGAATGAAGTATGTTAGGTGTTTGATATGTTTTCGTTTTAAGATGGAGACTACAGTGCATATTTAGGTTTGTTTCAATGATGAAAATAGTGTATAACAAAGACTAGAGGTGCTTACTGCACGCTGACTATTGTGGATATCTGTACAGATTAGACAAAATGGTTGATGCTCAGTTGGAGCTGCCTGTCAAGACAAGGAGGTTTCATCACCATCTGCTGGCCAATATTTGGTGTATTGGCAAGAAAATTGCAAAGGACAAACAGCCTCTTCAGTATTTAAAGTCCACTGACATGAGTCATAAAAGCAGTCTCTACTGGTTATTTCTAAAACTCTGCCTGATATCAGTTTGAATCTTTTTTGTCTGCTTCCATGTTGTTGCAGCTGCTCTGCTGCAGCCTCCTCCTGCTTGATAGATGTCATTTAATGAGTCAAGAGCCAGCAATCTACTCCATGAATCAGCACTAAGGTAACACAGATGTCAGACTTGTCTGCTGCAATAATCAGAGATGATGTAACACTTGGCAGCAGGTTTTATGATAAATGATAAAATGAAAAATAGCACCACCAGATAAATGTTTTATACTGTAGCTGAAATATCTATTTATATTTTTGAAGAGTATTTGGTGAGACTGCTGCTTTTGAACTATGAGTACCACATGAAGTGATGACATTTATTTAGGTAGCTGATCACATGCATGAATGCTGATTAGGTCTGTCAAGGAGGATGAATTATCACACTTCTAAAAGCCTTTCAGTACCACCATTTAATGGCTTCCCTCATACTGAACAAATTATATTAGACCCAAAGGATTAGCTTTATGATCAATATGTTTTGTGCATCAATATGTTTGTGCTTTTGTTTTCATGGCTTAAGTGGACATAAAGGATGTTGCATATCCACACTTTCCACATTATGCACAGAAAATAGTTCAATGACATTGGAACGTCGTAGCGACAATAACACTTGTGCTTATGCTTGTGTAGGAATGACACTACACTTGAAATTATTATCACGCACTCGTTAAGGTGGCACCACCTCCATTGATTAATTAATTAATTATTCATTAATTAGGAGGGAAAATAATTAAATCAAATTACAGAAGCATGGTAGATATTTTTCCTACTGTTTCCTTGGTGACGAAGGGCTGATGATGAGGAACTTCCAAGAAAGCGCCAAGCAATGCAGAGCAGGCTCTGTGATACTCTGACAGGCAGATGAGGTTCAGTGAAACAGCTTTGGTTCACTGCTTCTCAAGAGGATGAATCCTACAAGCTGAGGGGGGATGGTAGGGGCTGTCTCAGTCTCAGTGTATTCAGTGGCAGCTCTAAACTAATCAGAAGAGTCCTTGGAAAAGTCTTTAAAAAGTTTAACTAGAAGATAAAAATAGATTACAAAAATAATAGACTACTCAAATGTCAAATGGCTTGGCTTGTGGCTTAGGCATCTTTGCAGTCTTTTGCCTCTTAGTTGAGTCTCTTTCTGGAGCTCTCAGCTCTCAGTCATAGAAAAAACAACACCCAAATTTCCATGCTGTCCCGGCTGCAGGGCCGAGAGGAACACGGAAGAAGCAGATAAAAGGACATGAGCAAAGATGAAGAAGGGAAGAGGGGTAGGGAAAGAGTTGTAAAACTTCTTACAGCTAGGAGGTCCCTCTTTTGAAGGGGAATCATTTTATTATGCGCTTGCAAATTGAATTCTCACTCGTTCTGTCGTCAGTGTCAACACATCATGAAACAGTGAGACAACTTAGAAATTGTAATATTGGTTAAATAAATAAAATACAAAATAAAATCAATAAACCTTATTAAACCTATTAAGAAAGCATTATCCTTGCAATTGTACCACAACTAAATGATACACTTCCAAAATCTCATCAGAAGCCTTTTAAAAGAAACAGAGCTGTAGTTTATTTACTTGTAAATAACCCTTGAGATCCTTCAGAGGTAAAAGCAGCCTGTTGCACAAGTCAATCAATTCCTGAACTTTCTACTCAAGATCAAAGAGGTGTGTCTCTATCTTACTCTGACAGCTCACTGTTTCTCACTAATTTTCTGCCTATCAGCTCTATTCTTGTTTTCTGGCTGAAATTGGGCACAAATTATCACAATGAACCATTAAAAATAAATCCTCTTTTTTCTGCAATTGGTTTGGTAAATCCATTCTTCATGGCTTTTGGGAGCATGCATATGCAAACAAGGACTTTTATGCACACACAAACACACATCCACAGGAGAAGTTCTCATGTCAGTCTTCTCAGTGGTTGTGCTGGCAGACAGCCACAGAAATAGACTTTAAACCCATGCTCAGAAAATAAATGAAACCACATTCCATTGTAATTGTTTCCAGTTGTCATCTTTCTCATCACAATGAGGAGTGAAAATAGTCAAATGGTAATTGGAGCATGACTTAAATAAAACGGTTTGTATTTTGTTAAAGTGTTGGTTAATTCAAATTACAATAAAACACATTTTCTCATCTACTTTTGTAGTATTCTACCCATGGAGACAGGAGACATGGAGACCAAAGAAATAGTCACTATGAACTTAGGTGACAGCCTCATCTGTGGGTTATTCAGAGCAGTGCATGGACTGGTGCTTAATGATGTATTCACTCGCTTCAAGCATGGTACTTTGGATGATTTACAGTTCAACAAACTCCTTATTTATCTTATACTGGCCCTTTATACAGCCCCTCAGTTCAGCCTCTGTCTGAAACAGACCTGGACCTGTCGCCTTATCAAACAGGCTCAGAACTGGCTGACAGCATAGACATGTACCCAAAAGCTCCTTGCACCAGAGTTCTGTTGGTGCACACAAAGGCAGAGGAAATAAACAGCTCACTTGCTTCTTTATCTGCTTCCTCAGACCAGCTTGTTGGCAGAGGCACAGATGTCTCCAACATTCACCATCCATTCAGCCCCATTTAATGGGTTGCCAGGCAGAAATCTATATCTCAAAACCTGAACAAATAAAACCAAAACTATTTGTACGGCTAAAATAATGTGCTAAATTATTTCTGAATGTAGTCACAGTTTTATTCTGATTTTCTTTCAAGGCAGCAAAGTCTGTTGAAAAAATTTGGAGCTTCTGAGGTAGTAAAAAATCTCTCTCTGACACATTCCTGAGCAGTACACACACACACACACACACACACACACACAGGCTGAAATGAGAGGGAGGGAGAAAGAGAGAGAGAAAAAGATCACGCTGACAGGGGCTACCTCACCCAGTGTTGACTCACTTCTCATCACGTGTCTAACACACAGACAGGTTAAAATGTGGTGTGAAGAGTCACACTGAGGAAGAGGCGTAGAGTCTGACTGCCTTTCTGTTGAGGTGAGTGGAATGATTTTTTTTCCCATGTCTGTTTCAGACTTGTTCTGTCTCATTGAGTTTGTTGCTGTAAAAATCTGTTGTTTTCATATCTTTTATATCTTACTGTAACTGGATTATCACTCAAGCATCACACTTTGTATGTCATAACTACTGTAAAGTGGATCCTTAAACACTGAAGGTTTTGGATATGGCTATGGTGGCACTAACACTATGTAAACAGATGTAGACTCGGTCGGTCTTATTAAGAACCGTTGAGCAACACGTCTCTTTACAGTCCACCTGTCGTGGACAAAGAGGAAGCAAAAAGCATTAGAACGACAATTTGTTGGAAACTGATTTGGCACATTTTCAGACTTGGCCAAACACAGATTAGCACAGATTAGTTATTAGCATCCTTAAGACACAACTGGAAGCTGCCCAAAACAACCACAGTCTCATGTGTTGGCCACAGGGGTTGGGCTGGTGCCAATTTATCTTTTTTAGCCACACTAGCGGCAAACTTCTAGACTGAAATATCTTGACAAACATTCGTGTTCCCCACAGAATAATTTAAATAACTTCAGTGATCCCATGATGTTTTGTCTAGCACCATCATTAGTTCAGTTTGTTAGTAAAAGTATGATGGAACAGCTCTCGAAGTTGGAGCTCCAAGTAGGAAACTCATTTAAATGTATCCTCACTTCACCGAAAAGCAGATGCTCTGACGTCTCTGAATATGGCAGCAAGTGAACACTGAGGTCAACACTGTAATCAAACATATGGTCATTTCCCCTGCCTAAAAACACTGTAAATAAAATTAGATTGATTATGTATGTAAGGTGATGTCATTATATTTGTAAACATTACAAATATTCATCTGCTGCCTGCTGTAAGAAGACGGTTTTCTTCAGGATTAGCCATGTTGGTTGATTGTATTTGACGCTGTGAGTCATAATACGCTTCAAGCTTAGAATTTAGAAATGTCCGAAGCTCCGACTTGAATGAAACGCACCATTAGCTTTGTCAGTGTGAGCATGTTACCATGCTGGTGCATGCTGTTACCATGCATGCCTCACTGAGCTGTTAGCATGACTGTGTAGACTATTGGTCTTGTTTTTATTAAATAATTCCTCAAAGCAGCTAAAACCAACAATGAACATCCCACTATCAAGCATTGTCTGTGTATCCAAAGCCTGATATTGCTTAAGACTCTGTGTCATGGAACCTTGTTGTGCAATAACTTGGCTATTTAAATCACAAAACATCCATAAGATTAGCCAGATTTCTACATTACTAGATTTTGGATGACATATTTTGGCAACACAGCCAACACTTGTTAGTAGGTTCAATTCATTGATGGCTTAAGATAATTTCAAGCTGTTTTGAGCAGCTGTTGGTGTCAATGCTGCCTGGCTGATAATGTCTGTGGATTTTCCTATAAGACACTGTGATGTGCACTGCAATACTGTACATGTTTTGGTAAGCTAAAACCATTTTGAGTAGGTTACAAGCTACAGGTGTTATTGGGAGCATGCAGATGTTGTGGGCCAAGGCTCCTGTGCTTTAATGGGGATTTGTTTGTATACTGAAGTCACCGGATCTCTGCTGCTGTTTTGCCCTCTTAGATCATTCACAAACAGTTTTGTTTTGCACAGTATGATTTATATCAGCCCTTTACTGCTCCTATACAGTAAAGGGCTGAGGGCTTGAGGCAGAGGCCTTAACCTTTTTTTTTTTTTTTACTTTGGTGCTTTAAATAAATATTGACATTAATGTCATTAGTTACACTTCCTGTGACAATCAAAATATTGCCTGTGTAAAAAAAGCTTAGAGCATTTGAAAAACTCTTGCCCACACTTACAGTTCTTCTTTTAGTAGTCAGAAGGAAGTAGGTAGTAAGTGTATGTGTCTTGGTTAAAGTGGAAATGCTTTTCTCTATTGTAACCACAATTTGTGATTTGATGACATTCAACACTTTTTTGACTTTTGATTTTTTTGAAAACATTGCAAGATGTAGTTTTAAATGTCTGTTCACCCAGCCTACAAGATTTTTGAGATATCTTACTGTGGACAATTTTCATCAGAACTACTTTCTAAAAAAGTAATAGTAATAGTTATTTTGTCCTGCAATTTCTAATTTCTTTCAAAAGTTATGGTTTGAGCAGCAAAATTCCTTTCATCGTTGTGGGTTGGTGGCAGAAATCTCAAAACCTGGACAAACAGAACTATCTTCAACTATCTTCACTTCTTCACTTTTGTAATTTGAATAAACAGCTAATTTTGGATTATTTCTGTCACTGTAGAGGATGAACATGATGTCTTTGTCCTTGGTGCAGAATATTCACAGCACGAGCAGGAGTGCTGCTGTGCTTGTGTGTAGTGTGTAAACATGAAGCATCATTAAACCAGAACACTCATCAGCGAGACGAGTCTGCTGCCAAATTAATGTGCTGCATGGACAGTGGACACACCACTGCCAACACATGTCAATGAAAGAGCTGTTTGCCACTAACTATTGACTGTTGGGTAAATATCAGACGCAGTAATAGAGCTTTGAGCTCACCGGATGACGCCATTCATGGTATATCAGAGAGATATCAAAGTTTAATCAGTGATAGAGCCATGTATTGGTTCTTTCATAACCTGGTTGCTAATTTAATGCAGGGCCACCACCTTACACTCTGGAGTGCAGCATGTGAATTGCATTGATTTGCTATAGACCACACCAGTAGTACACTACACCTCATCCTGCTGAAACACCTCTATCCTCCTGTGACCTTGAATACCTGCAGAGATTTAATTAAACCAGAGATTATTATCTTTGCTTTTATTAATCTGTTTTTCAGCAGGACACTGCAAAAAGTTCTGAACAAGTTTATCTTAAATCTGGTGTACAGATCATCCCCTGGGTGACTTTTAGTTAAGAGCAATTAAAAAGTCTTAAAGTCTTAAAACAATATTCCAACAGGTCATAAATAAATAATACATCATCTAAAGTGCACCCCTGCTCCGCTAGGTGACATCTGTCAACTACATGTCGTTTTTGGGTGCCTGACATTACGACCTATTGTGTCGTTTTGGTCATTGTAATCATTCCCCTTCTCAACTGGCTGTGGAAACATCCCCTCCTAATGCACCTTTAATGGATGAAAAGTCCTCATTCTGTGGAAAAATACATTTTAAAGTTTAGCCCAAAGCTATAGGACTCCTGAGTCAGTCAAGTCATCAGTCTGTCACCCCCCAGTAGTAGCTACACCATCTGTGCAGTAATACTACTGTGGCAACTAATTAGCAAACATCAAAGATATTGAGAGGAGTTGAGAATTTCCTCCACAGGAGTGTGTATGAAAATATAAATGATGGCTTAGACTAATTAAAGTTGAGTGAAGTCTGACAATGTAGAGCTGCTACTAACACGCTGTTTATTATTATAGAAAACATTATTACTTTCATACTTCATTTGTTGTCTCAAGTGGTCAGAAAAGTTTTGACAGCATGTTACAGCTTGACTGGATTTTTCAAATGTCCCAAGGCTGTTCAGGGAAAATTCCACTTCTAACAGCATTCACTGTGAGCTACCGGTGCATTTCCTCCAACACAAACAATTTACAAAGACCAAACACAGTTCTGTGTTTGTTACAGAGGCTGGTTTGCTAATGATTTTGGTTGAGAGATTTAAGATTGTTCCTTTTAAAAACATTTTAATTTGTCACTTTTTGCGGTTTGTGTGTAATTTTATTACAGAGGGAGTGTACCTTTCAAACAATGAGACTTGCTGTCACACTGACACATTTCCGGTTATGTTGTTTACTCTTTCTTACCACATGACTGGGTTTGGCAAGATTAACTGTCAATAGACATCCTTTTGTTGCAAACCCTATTCCACTGTGTGAAAAAAAACCCGCCTCTGTGAAGGTGATTGCACAGATAGTGGTTCTGTGTGTTCTCAGCAGCCACTACGGCTGATGATTTGAGCTTAATATGTTATATGTTATTGACAGGCAGCGTCAGTCTATACACTTTAAACGTGACAGGATTTGTGAAAGTTATCTCCTGGATGCAGAGAACACAAATATTTTTCCTGGAGGGGGTTTCCCGGTTGTCTTTCCAACTCATAAAATACTACAAACCTGGCAGTGAGCCAACCTGCATGTGAAAAATATTGATGAGGAAAAAGGCCATATGATTGGTATGTTTACACAAGGAGCCACATGTACAAGTGTTTTAGTTTGACCTAGAAATCTTGAAAATCTCAGAAGGTGTGTTGACACTGAAGTGATTGCAACATGCCTTATCTATCATCTCTGAGGCTGCACAGAATAATACTCAAGGATGACACAGAGAACAGCCTGCAGCATTGCCAGCATATTTGTTCACATTCCTTTCAGTGATAAGGCTGTTTACTTTACACAGCAGGAAGGATTTTACATGTGGGTGAACTGCCCAACCACTAAAGTCTCTACATCAGGCCCTGAACACTGAAACCCCTGCTAGGCTGGTTAATAACAAACCAGCTGGAGGTCATAAACTCAGAACTTTGTAGGTTATTGTAGGAGGGGACATGTTTGGTTGACCTCCCTTGCCTCATGAAATGGAAGAATTCGACTGAGGCAGCCTTTATTAGTCATGACCAGATGCTTTGTAAACAGAGCAAAGTCTAGAAGAAAGAGGTGACGTCATCTGACCTTAGTGTCTTCAGAACTTGATACACTTACACATGACCGAAGGTTGGCTTTTTTGGAAAAAATTATGGTTATATACACATGATAAAAAGTCAACAATTCTCAGTTCTCACCATAGCAAGAATGCCCATCAAGCTGTAGACTTCAAACCTGACTGACTTGGACATGACAGCTGTGAGACTTGACTTAAATACAAATTTGGGCTGTACCAGACCAAAGCTGACATTTGTAAGAGAGACACTGTGATGTTACGTCTTTGTTTTAAAACAGTGGTCCTGTCCAACAAGTCCTCCAAATTAAACGATCAAACACATTGTTTGACCATGTGCACATTTGCAACGACACATAGGAGCGTTTTCTAATCATGGCGCTCCTATTAGCAGTAATCTGCAGGACAGCAACATTTGCCTGTGCTTTGCAAAACTGTTTCAAATCATTGTTGGAGATAATTATGTTTTTGATGTGACAACACTACGGTAAAGGTTTGGTTAGGTTAAGGGAAAGATCATGTTTGGGTTAAAATGATCACTTTGTGGTTAGAGAAACGTGCTGTGGGTTAAAATGACTACTTCCTTAAAGTTAGGCAATGTGTCACAAATTTAGGATTGAAGTCTCACCATGTGACTGCTACAAAGCACATCCAAGTTTTCTTCTCAATTCTGTATTTCCATTTTTTTTCTATTATTGATATCCTCAATGGGACTCTCCTGGATACTGTTATGATGCTATAGGTTTATGTTATATCCAGCAGTTCTTTCATTATTTCATCTTTGTTTCTGAGAAATCATGTTTTGACTTTCAGTTTGGCATGACGGATGGCCCTCAATGCTACAATACCTATGAGCGCTGGTCGCTGTTGCTATGGAGACAAAGCCAGTCAGAGGAATGAATCAGAGCTGTAGTAAATTCAAAATGCATTTGGGAACAAAACACGGCACCATAGTTGCTGAATTCATCCATATCCAAACATCCAAACATTGACCCAAAATCAAAAATGACTTTACTGTATTTTATATATTTTTATATTTTCAGTTTTTATAACAGAGAAATTTTCGGCTCTCAGCTGTTAGCTGTGAAACTGCAACAGAATTTTGATTCAGTGCTTCTTGCCAAAATGCACCTTGGAAGTTTTAACTATCAGTGTTGGTTATTTAACTTCTTACCATAGTTTTTTATGGACAAGGGCTTGTAGCTTTGATTTTCACACAGTCATCTTTTGTAGTCGTGATTCAACAGGAAGACTTTCATACACATCCAGTTTGTGGAAGTGCTCCAACTGTGAGTCATGTAACATTGTCAATGGAGAAAATGAACAAGACTTTTAATAGCTCCTCTCACGTAACTCTACTTGTCATGAAATGACATATAAACACTGGGTGACTCTTAACATTATAAGCGCCCACACTGTAGAAATAAACAGATAGATACCACATAGGCATGTACTTTAAATGTCTATTGTAAGTTTTATTTTTTATTAAGTTTAAAGAAACTATGCCTGTGCTATTACCAAGGTTTTTATGAATGCATTTTCAAAAACATGAGGTGCAGATAGTGATTGTGAGTTGATGACATGTCTCTTCTTGCTTATATTGTTTTTTTTATTTACATCATGATACTACAATTTATCAAACATTCATCGAATAATGTGACATTCCTTAAAATCAGTATCAGTGTCTGAAACAGACCCAGAAGGCCCACCCTGCACATTGTGACATGCAATGAACTAGTGAATGAACGAAATCACTATTATGATTGAATTACTATTATTGCACAGCATTTATTTGTGCCTTGATTGTCTAAAGATTAATTTAGGTTTTGAAACAAAAAGGTACGCCTTGTTTCATTACTGGATCTGTGACTATTTTGTACGGTCGCAGTGAGCAGAAACAGTGGAAATGGCTTTGCTAGATGTGTATTACTGAAATTGAAAGGTTAACTGAGCCTTTTTCAACTTGGGTCATATTTTCATGACTATCAACAATTTCTACCAGCATCAGAAACTTGTAAAAGCTGAGCATTTACAAGTTTTGTGGTCCCCACATGCTATCTTTGTAGCCGCCATAGCCCCAACGTGTAAGTACAGGGTAACCCCTTAACACAAAAGTATAAATCCAGCTTTAGACCTGTGCATTGATAGCAAAGGCTTGAGACTATACTTTGGCTTACCCCCTAAAACTGAAAAACTTCCATTAACTCCCAAAATTCCTTTAAAATGTTACGTTATGTGCAAATGACATTAAACTTTAGCTGAATGCTTTAAACACGAATGCATTACATAAAAAGTCTGAGACAAAATTGTATCGATTGCAAAAGCTTTGTTATTGCAAAGTGAAATTACAACATATTTTACAACCATGCCTTTAATGCCAGGAGATTCACTAAGTCAATATTGTTGATCTTGATCTTCCAGCTGTCCACTGTTCACCAGATAAGATAGCTGAGGAGTGTTTCTGGTTTCCTCAATGAAGCTGCATCACAGCTGTTGTTTTCTCACCCAAACAATGTTTAGATGACAAGGAAGGAAGCTGAAGCAGCCCCCCACACACAGTAAACCCAAAGTGACATTAATGCAGAATACAAGCTTTCATCTGTATTTATGTAGAAGAACCTGCTAACAATGAGTTGTTCAGATGACTGTTATAACAAAATATCTGATCTGGTTTGATCATGTTGGGGATGTTGGCCATAATAAACTGATAAATCAGTTTATCTGGTGATTCATTCCTGCATCAAACTACATTACACATTACATTAAAATTACTGAACCTCCACTTTACCATACAGTGGATTCAGTATAGTGACCTATAATTATCTAAAATAAATAGGGAAACAATATATTTCTACACCACCCATATCCGCACAGACATAAATGTTTATTCAAGTCACATTACTTCTGGATCACATAAAACTTACGCTGTTTGTTTAGTGGAGGTTATAAAGCTTGACGGCTCCTCCACGTGAGGGCCAAAACAGTGTGTAGCCTTGGACAAGCAATATAAATAAAGGTTGAGGATAGGGGATTTGAAAGAGTCAGTGTTTACAGACTGAAGCAGGAAACTAGTCTTAAGAGGGTAAGTACTGTGCAGTGTTTAATGCTTCAAGTGTTGTTGTATAGTGGATGGACCGATGAAAATGTGTATTTTACATGGATGAGTCTGATGTCTTTTTTATTGCAGATTTGTTGCCTGAGTGCACATAATGACCATAGCATGATATGTGTTGTTGTGTCTTTCAAAGGTGCACTTATCCTGCAAAAGAAGCTAAATGTCAGGCTATTCTGCAAAGGCACAACATTTATGATTTCATGGGAAATGATGGAAAACTGACCAAAAGTCTTGTAGAGGTACAGATTAAGATTAGCTACTTCTAAACTTTCCTCTCTCATATCATGCCTCTACTGTGACTTCTCTGTTGTCTCTCAGTGCTATATTTAGTTTTTTGTGCTTTGTTTATATGACTAGAAAAGTGTGAATTTCCTTTTTTTGGTAAGAAAAAAAGCAAGAATTAGATGCCAGTTTATTTCAGAGAAATGGCGCACTGTGGTGTGTCACAATTAGTTATGCTCAGCACAGATGGTGCAATTTTAAGAGCTGCAAACCAAACTTTTATTTGATACAATGACATCCCAGAAGATTTTGTGCCATCTATATGAATATGTGGAGATTAGGTTCACGTAATGTTTTTTAAGTAAACAAATATCGAAAGTAAAATTGTTCAGTGGAGTAGTGTTTAGCTTCACTGTCATATATTCACTGTTGTGACAACCTTTTATCTCAAATTTTCATGTTGTCAAATCTGTTGAGTGAAAGCAAGGAAAAAGTAAAAAAAAGCTAAAGGGTAAAACCAAAAGGAAGAAAGGTGAAAGGAAGTAAGGAAGGACAGAAAAGAGGATGAAAAAAGGAAGGGGGAGAAAAAAATGAAGGAAGAAACATCATGAATACAAAAAGGAATAAAGTAAAGAAAGAAATTTGCTGTTGAAATGTTATGAGTTAATTTGTGTTAAATAAAACCTCTATCTACAAGGTACATACTGTAGTGGAGTAAAAAGTACAGTATTCCCTTCAGATGTGTACTGGAGGAAAAGTATAGTTTCACAAAAAGAAAAATAATCAAACAAAGTTTGAAAATTTTGAAAAATACAAGATAATCTCTGTTTCCAAATACAATTTTGGTCAATGTCCACTTTTTCATTTGAATGCAGAGAAGTTGATCTCTCCTGTTCTTGTTCCTTTTCAGGTCACTGTAACAACTGTCATGATGATTGGGAAATTGATTAATTTCAGTGTTCTCCTTCTTGGGACACTCACATCCCCAACGCAGAGTCTATCTTCACCTCCCACCACCAACACTGAGAAAGGACCCTGTCACATCGACAACTCTGGCCGCTCCGCAGACTGTCTGGGAAGGCTGCTTGGCAGTGTCCCATGGAAACAATTTCCATCCACACTGGAAAAGATAGATCTCTCCTACAATAGACTTCAAGCTATCCATGCTGACGACTTCCTCCGCCTCCCTCAGCTTCGCAACCTTAAGCTAAGGTACAATAACATTTCACACATTGACAATGATGCCTTTAAAAACAACCCTCTACTGGAGCATCTTGACATCTTCAATAACTCCCTGCTGGAAATTCCTGCCACAGCTCTGACTCCTCTTTTGAATCTAAAAAAGCTCTACATATCTAATAATCTTTACAAACATGCTACTCTGGCTGATAGCTTCTCCAAATTTGTCAAACTCCAGGATCTGTCTTTGGGTGGCCCTCTGGTGATTGGGCTAAAGAAAGAAGATTTTCGGCCATTGAAGAACATCAGGTTACAAAGTTTTGCCATCAAATGTTCCTCCAATCTGAGTTACTATGAACCTGGAAGTTTAGAAGTTATCCAAACGAAGCAGATGGGCTTTGATATGGCCATAGATCAACGGCCAAACGCTCTCCTTGACATGTTACGTGACCTTGCCAACAAGACCTTCATAGGCATACAATTCCGTAACCTCTTTGAGTTCATGTACTACATGGGAGAGGAGGACATTTTCCAGGGTTTAAAGTATATCAGAGCCAATTATATCATCTTTCACAGAGGTAAATTCAATGAGAACCTACTGAGGATGGCTTTATTGAACTTAGAAGCTGCCCCTATCAAAAGGTTGAGACTTCAGTACATCGACTTTGCCCGTTCACCCACATTTGTTGATAGTGGAGCAGGTTCCAGCATCACAGACCTGGCACTGGATACGTTGGATCTTTGGTGAGTATCTTCTTTTGGTTTTGGTACATCATGTACCAGTATGAAATATGATTAATTCTATGCGAAATTTGGCTCTTGCTTTTCATAATGCTGCGTTATTATTACTGGACTTACTTACCAATGATGTCTCACCATGCAGTTTTTACTGTTCTGTTGTGTTCAGTCTTAGTGTTGTTTGAGTATAAGCTTATGAATTATATGTTTGTGTTCATGCTTAGATACAAAATATTTAGTCCGTGTAAGATCTTGCAATTTTTTCAAACTGGAAGAATGAAAAAAACAAAACAAAACACACATTTAGTTCCCAATGCTGAATAAAAATCACTCACTCTCCAAAACAAACTATTGTGCAAAGGACTTTTTTCCTCTTGGACTTGTCTTCTCATACAACACTTGTCCGGAGGCTTTTAAAGCTTCCAAAACTGAACCTTTTCTGATCTAATTTCTAAAAAACAACCATTTGGTGTAGCATTCTGACAGCACTACACTGCATGGTTATAGCTGACTTGTAACTTGAATCTAAAATAACACAAATAGATGTAAATTACATTTTCACCAAAACCTATTTGCAATTTAGTTGTATGGGAACATAATTGCTAGGAGACAGGGCTGGTTTATACAGCACATTTGATACACAAAGGACATTTTTTTTGTGATATTCAATAACCAGGGACTTTGCTTTTCATTTGCATATACATAACACTGCAAATCTCTATTTATTGTAGGTACATCAGCAATCCTGATGTGCTGCGATTTGACTGGCGCTTCACCTGGTTCAACAAAATTAAAGAACTGTCTATTCAGTATGTGTACTTCAACTCTGTGCCTTGCGATGCCTGGGTTGAGATGGAAGGTGTGAAGCTTCTGGATGTCTCTAATAATCGACTAAAGGATGAGTCCATCTTCAACCAGCGGTGTGATTACAAGGGCACCATGCCAAATATTCACACCTTCAACATGAGCTCCAATGAGCTGGCCAGCTTAAAAGCCTTGTCATCACTAACAAGAGAGTTCCAGCAGCTGCAGGTGGTGGATTTAAGCAACAACAAACTGGGAACTGCTGAATACAGTCGGGACTGTGTTTGGCAACAAAATATCACTCTGCTTATCGCTCACCACAATAAATTCGAAAGTGAAGCCCTTCGTTGTCTGCCCACCACAGTGCACTATTTGGACCTGTCATACTGTGGCCTGGACCAGCTGGACATGACATACTTTGAGAAAGCCACCAACCTGAAAGAGCTCCTGCTTAGTGGGAATAAAATCAAGTTCATCCCATCTAAGTGGGAAAGTCCATCACTGCAGTCACTGGCTTTGGATGGGAATTCATTTGGTCTCGTTAGCAAGGCATCCTTCCAGGACATGCCTCAACTATCTCGCCTGAAGGCAGGGAACAATCCTTACCATTGTACTTGTGAGCTCCATGCTTTCGTCCAGGACACCATGTCAAAAAGAAAGGTCAACCTCACCGACTGGCCTTGGAACTACAGGTGTTACCACCCAGAGGCCTTGCTGAACACAATCATATCCAAATACTTTCCAGGTCAAGTGGCGTGTGATATCAGACTAGTTATCATCATCTGTGTTGCGACTACTACAGCGGTGATCTTGATATTGATGCTGATTTGCTATATTTTTGACCTCCCATGGTATACTAAAGCCACGTATCAGATCATCAGGGCCAAATACAGAGCTCACAAGGAAAAAGCAGCAGGGGACCCAGGGACTTTTACTTATCATGCCTTCATATCCTACAGCCACTCTGATGCAGACTGGGTGAGGGACCAGCTCTTGCCCTGCTTGGAGAACAACAGGAATCCGTATCATCTGTGTATTCATGAGAGGGACTTTATGCCAGGAAAGTGGATCATCGATAACATAATTGAGAACATCGAAAGCAGCCGCAAGGTAACAAAATGTAGTTTTGCAATATAAGCCTTGTACGTGCCAGTTAAGACTTGCAAAACCATCCTGTTTTTGCAAATAAGGTCTGTGGGTAAACACTAATTGTGAAACCTGCCAGCTAGTCTGGGACAACAGTTTTTGAGGAACTTTGTGTTCAGTCAAATGATGAGTCAGCTGGGCTAGGTTGGCTCACCAACTAGACCTGCTCATTCAGTCCTATTGAGGAACTTTTTTTTAGTTGAGTCTCCTAAGGAATTCTTCCTGCCAGACTGCGTATTGGATTTTTTTGAAAATAAAAGATCTACTGATAAAGTTCTCTAAGTTACACTTGCTTAAGGATTGGGCCTCGGTTGGGGTTAGGATGTGGTTCAGTAGTGGTTTAATGAACCGCTGTTGACTTCCCCATTTGCACTTCCCCTCTGGGAATTTCCGCTGCCATGTTAGATGCTATTCAGGCACTGTGAAAACTTGCCTTCAAATTTCATGAGTTTTGTAATATTGATTCTTCAAAGACCGAAGAGACAAATTAACAACACTCAAGAGAGATGTCAGAATTGTGACCCCCCAAACTAATGTTTGGCCATTGTTGAGCATCTCATGCTGACTAATAGTCTGTTTTAAGGTGCGTTCAGCACCATTTAGCAGTTGTCGGCCTTTATGGTGGTCACTTATGTGTTCAGCATGTTAAATCAGTGTCCAAGAGAGAGAGCTCTATCATTGGCAGCTCAGCTTGGTAAATTTGTGATTTCATTCATTCAGTGCAGTGGAGTACAGTGGGCTTAGAGTGTTTTGAGAGTTTCTGGAATGTACACAAAGGATTATAATCCATTTTTTCCCACCCCATATCAGTGTTAACCAGTATCACCCTGACTGGCACAATGATGTCATAGCAACATCATATATATATGTGAAGGAAAATATCACAGTGCAGTTGTAATCCATGTTTTCATTTCCTTTCTTGTTTTTCTTTTTTTGTCTCCATCTTCAGGTAATATTTGTCCTCTCACGAAACTTTGTTAACAGCGAGTGGTGCAACTATGAGCTGTACTTCGCTCAGCAGAGAGCAATGGGGAAGACCTTTAGTGACATCATCCTAGTGGTGAAGGAGCCCATTGATCCCAGCTCCCTGCCAAGCAAGTACTGCAAGCTTAAGAAGATGTTGAGTACCAAGACGTACATTGAGTGGCCCCAGCAGGTCAACCAGCAGGCATTTTTCTGGGAGCAGCTGAAAAGCGTTCTGGGTAAGCCAACAATGACCCGAGGGAGGGCGGACAGTGCTAAGAGCAGAACCTCATCTGTGGGAGGCGTTTCTGTGATGATGGAAGATTGGAGGCCAGAAGTCGCAAATCCTAATATGGACAAAGAAGCAGAACCCAAAAAAGAGATTATTAAGAGGGATGAAGATGACCTGTCCAATCAGAGACAAATCCCAGTGATGGGATTCTGACCACCAGTTTAAAAAATAAAGATTGTATGATTACTTAGATTCTGTCAGTATTTCTTAGTAAAGGCCTGAACACAGGTAACCTTTTGTGTGTGGGTTATGCCAAGCTGGGAGCAAAAGCCAATGTCTCATTATGATGACAGACAAAAACACGATCCCTCCCTGCCCATGGCATTGTGTCATGTTATCCCCGAGGGCTGAGCTGATGCCCTCTGCTCCGCTTTCCCCTCTTAGTGTCTCAGGCCAGGAACCCTGCTGACAGGAGCTGAAAGGCCACAAACTCAGTGGCTCAAATGAGATCTCCCATGTCGCACTCTGGATAACAAGCGAGGTGCCAGTAAGATGTGGTGACAGGTTCCACATTGTGAAAGGGCCGTGCTCTATTACATTTTTGGCCCTCAGAGGTATGAGATCATGAATGTTCAAACTCTGGTGTTCCAGGGCCAAGTCAAAGGCCACATGATAACAATGCTTCACAGGAATAAAATGTCTTGGGGAGATTGGTCCTATTATTAACTCACCTGAGAACATCAAACAAATCAAAATCACCTGTGAATCTTGGTAGTATGGGTAATGGTTAGTAATAGTTGGTTCTATGCCATTAGTTAAACATTAAAAATGGAGACAGCTGGAATTTGTAGCACTCCAGGACTGTTTTTGTATCAGCTCTTTGAATATGGATAACTCAGTCTTTAAATGGATGATGCTTATGTCTTAGCAACTAATTGCATACTTACACATCCAGCAGATGTATATTTCTGTCCACCTGATGAATGTAAGTTCAAATTTTACTCTCCCTTTATGAAGGAGAAAATTGTTTTGGCTAACATGTTAGCAAACAGTTTCGTGTTTTCACCAAAAACCACTCGATAGTTGGCTCTCGAGCTGCTAGATGTTCCACTTTCACTAGCTAGTCATTAACTTTGCCTTCTGCCATTTGAAGCTGGGCAGGTAGCGAACATTGGGTTTATTAGAGGGTTTTTTTGTTTGTTTGTTTTTTGCTGAAAACAGCTGAACCACACTGGATAACAAAAGAGTTGCTTTAAAACAAAAACTACGAGCTAAAAGAGGCTCAAAGTTATTTTTCTTATATAAGAAAAAAAAGGAACAATGTCTTTTACACCAAGGAGAAACAGAACTGGAACTTAACTAAAGGGTGCAGAATGGAAACTTAAAAGACTTTTACCAAGCATGTCTGCAGACATGAAGTGCAAGATAAAAAAAAAAAAACCTTTAATCAAAATGTTTGTTGTTTGTTGTACAGAAGGCAAACGTAAGGACTTTATTATTGTTATTAAAGCATTTTCATTGTACAGCACTTTAGTCAGCATGAGCTTTGCTATGATCCTTATTAATGAATTTGAGTTGAATTGAGCTCAGACTTGTTCCATAATGGTTAATGGTTTTTTTTTTAAAGCATTTTGGATTTTTTGTGTTTTTTTTACTTTTGACTTTTTTCTTTCCCTTTTCACATTCAGTATTGCCTCTGTGTTGTGTAACAGTTTTTAATCATTTTTTTAATATGTGAGTTTACATGTGTTGCCATTTGCAGAGTTTGCAGGTGGCCAGTAGATGACACCCTTGAACGTAGGGTTGATGTTGTCTATCAGAGAGAGAGAGAGAGAGAGAGAGAGAGAGAGAGAGAGAGAGAGAGAGAGAGAGAGAGAGAGAGAGAGAGAGAGAGAGAGAGAGAGAGAGAGAGAGAGAGAGAGAGAGAGACTGTATATGCATATAGATGTTTATTTTTGGTGCAGCCTTCAAGTATTTCCTGCTCAAATTATCATACACTATCTGCCTAATTTCTTTGTTGTAAAATGCTGGGCATTTGTAATTCAATAGTATTAGTATTGGTGTATTATTTTTCTATCGAATAAAATGTCATTGTTTTAGTGATGACTGGTGTGATTATGTTGGATGACTGTCACCCATCCACTACTCATTGGTCTCTGCAGTTGGTTTTAGAACAACCACATATTATTGCTTTGGTTTCCCACAGAAAAGAGAGATGAGGGGCAGAAGTCTCACCAAGTCAAAAATCCCCCAGTGTTTCATCTTAAAATATTATTTTTGATCAAACCAAGAATAGAAAATCATTCGCTCATCTGAGAAAGTTTCAGGTTTTCTTTAATAATGTAGTAACATTTTTGCCAGTCCATGAAATACATTTCTCATACTACATATGAACTGCCATCGGGAAATGACTTCACTGTATTACTGAACCTTTCAGATATTGTAGCCTATATAAAATTTGGTGCTGTGTACAAACATGGAAAGCACTATTAGATATCAAATGTACTTTGGTTTTGAGAAAGGAGGCCCCAAGTAAAATTTTTAACTAGCAGTATGCAAATATGCAATATGGCCACTTGAGGATACGGATGTAAATCAACCCCAATGATTTGCATTCAGTGAAAAGAAGACTTCAGTTGACTGGCCTGCACTTCATTTGTGTTGCCACTGGTCATTCAAGTGTAATCATTTCCTTAATTGCAAATGATGTTGCAGGAAAGCATTAGTCACACGCAATAAACATAAGTGAGGCCTGATAAAATGAACATGGGCAGCACACAGGGAAAAGCTATGGCAGGAAAAATGAAAGAACTGCTTCAGGTTACAGTATGTCTTGTCTTATTTTTCAGCACTGGAGGTGAATGTGACTCATAGTAATCAAGACATTTTGTATTTCATTCAGAATATTGCACGTGAGACTTTTTGAAGGTAAAACTGCGTACATACAGAAGTTAAACAGAAAGTTCACAGCTCAGGTCAGAATCAGTTTCTTGTTGAAAGCTATATTTTTCTTGAGGAAGGACTTTAAATGGTTGACAGTCAAAGTTTAACCTAAAAGCATATTTTGCTAAAGCAGTATATAATGATAAAGATTTGTAACACTATGATAAAAAGTCCATATAGAGTGTAAGTAAAAAATGCATACATATGCAGCTACAATATTACAGACAGAATGCTAAGGAAGGTCACCTGGTCACATATGACTACATCCCTGATCATACATCAGACAGTATTTCAACGTGGAATCGAGACCACCCTAGTTACCCAAACTCCAAAATGAAAGCTAATATTGCTCCATGTTCTCTGGATGTGTATGTGGCCAAGAAGTCAATGAATGCAGCTTTAAGAAAGTAGATTCCCAGATATTGTGGAATTAATCATCCAGGTTTAGTATCTGGCAGTTTGTTGATTGAAACCACTTGTTGTTGATGTGCATTGTTGTATGTGAGCTTCTTGGGTGTTTATTTTTCTTTATGTTCATGTCTGCTTCCCATTGGAGACAATTAAGTTGAAGTTTAAAGGTGAAATAACAATAATGGCTGCAATCCATGTATGCCAGCTCCAAGGCCTTATTAAACATGCTGGCTTACATGCCATATTTGCACACTCAGAAACACACCAGACAGTTGTTAGTTACAGCTGTGTATTTCCTGCTATGGCAAGGTCAAAATATCAGCAGTGGAAGCTTCTTTTGTGCGGTGCAGTGGCCATAAATCGCCTGTGGTTGCCTTATAAGGCTACTTTAAGTTCAGGCTACCTTAAGCGGCTCGCCTGTGCAGGAGGTGATGTTGCTGCTGTCCGGAGGGAGGCGCCTACCATTCAGATTCATTTGCACGCAGGTGAGAGGAGCCCATATAACTGATGAGATGAGAGCTGAAAGCACTTCCTACAGCATCTGTTAGCTTCAGCGGTCAGGTGAGTTCATGCTGTTTGTGTTCGTGTGCTATTTAATTGTGTTATGTTCAGAAACTAAATGTAAAACGTACAAACTGATACGAGTATTTCGTTATTTTATTGTGTTATTTTATGTCTCAGCCTGTTTTGAACTTTTCCGAAAGCTGCGTGCTTTTAGTCTCTGCCTCAGTTAATTAACACCAGCCTTGCATTTGACATTCAAAGCCTTTTAATTAGCTCGCTGATCACGGCGGGAATAAATGATTAACGGCAATCATCGAAACTAATCAAGGGATGTGGCGCCGCATCGTTCAGGAAAACATCGTGCAGGCTGTCATATCCTGCTCTGAAACTCTAAAGTTATTCATAGAGTCACAGACAGGTATGGAGCCGTCTGCATTATTGATGAGAGCACGTCTCTCCTCATACAGGCCAGATAAGAATCCCGCAGTCTAAATGATGGAATATGACCAAACTCTGACGAGTTAATTATTTGCGTGAAGGCATCAGGTCGTTTATATAACGTAATGTAAGCCTCGATCTAAATCTACTTTATGTGCAGCCTGCCCTGCAGGGGGTCTGTCCTTTGTCCTCCACTGGTTCAGGGAGTTGGGAGGTGAAATGACTCAGCCCCCCCCCTCCCCCCTCCCCCCTCTGTGGAAGCTTCTCAGGTGTCTTGATAGTGAAGGACAGGTGTAAGGTTAGATTAAACTGTTTTAACTGTCTGTCATGCCTGACCTTCTCCATCTGTATTTTATTTGGACTCAAGCTGAGTTTCACACAAGAATCAGCAGGTTTGATACAGGAGTTAATTTGTGAAGCACACACAAGATATGGTCACATTCTTTGTTTATGATTTCATTATTTAAAGAGAAGACATCTGAGACAAGACAAGCACACTGATTGATTTTCAGCCTTTTTAATAGTGCAAAAGGAAAGACATGTTGCTCTTGCTGTTATTTTTTTTTCTAGGGGGATTTCTGTTCAGTTCTCTTATTGCAATGCAATTACCCACCACAATCAACAGATTGATGATTGATGTCCTCCCACAGGACAAAGCAGATTGTGAAACATTCGTCTCTGCATGGCGTCTCTCAAAATGAACTTTTTGACAAGCACAGGCACAACAAACATGTTTTTACTAATCAGCCAAAACACATTAATTAATATTTTACTTTATTATTTACTTATTCAGGGTATTATTTGAATGTCTCATTATGTGGAAATAATTATGACACCAAATGTGTTTATTGCTGAACGACAACAGGCAGAAATGACGAGCTGGATTAATATTGAGGCTGAAGACTTTCTTCCTGTTCCTGACTATGAGCCAAGATGCAGGTTAAAAGGGGAAAAGAAAGATCATGAAAAGACTATTTCTGATCAATATTCAGTTTTTCTATGGTTCCTTTCTAAAACTAGGCCTACAGATGACACTCACACATAACTATCAGAAAACAATATTGGTTTTCAGGTTACCCGAGGGTTGAGGAGGGATGGGTGGATGGATGAGGAAATAAACATGTGCCTGATCAAATAGAGGAATAGACATGTATTCTTTGGCACTCTCACCTTTCTGCAGACTAGAGTCCATGCACAGCCTAACACTCCTGCTTTATTTAATCTGTTTTAAGTGGTCAGTAACATGTATAAATTCCCAAAAAGTACATTTAAAAATATTTAATGGTGGCTAAGGTTGTTAGACATCCTGTAAGCTGCAGCAGTGTAATCTTGTGCGTTTTCATGCCACAGAACTCTTCTATTCTGGAGTTTGCTCCCAGCAAGAATAGTTGTGGGCTGTTCTGCCATTTACTCTCAAATTCACAAATGGTGTTTTATACAGACAGAATCATTCCTATACAAAATTCTTACTGTTTAAATAATTTGCCTATAGTAATCAGGTAATCTGCTTAGTGTTCATTTCAGGTCTCTTTTATACATAACATATGGTAAAACATTTTAAAACTATGGTCATTCTATTTTTTTGTACTTTACTCCCATGATAAGCGGCCGCGGCACCATTATTGCCTACCTGAGGCCGGTGCTGCATGCACATTGAATTCATGACAGAAAAAGTCATTTTCTCTCGATGAAAAATGTAGTCCTCCAAGTTTATGACCATCAAAGGGGGGAAATAAATCTAAGGAAAGGATCGTTTGTCTCTTTGCCTTTTCTGCCGCCAGTGAAAAGAAGGAACTTGTCATTGGCTAAAGTCAGAACCCCCGCTGCTTCAAACATGTGCACACACTGCATTTGAAACAGCTGTACTGTATTTACAACAGTCAGTAAAATTCAGTAAATCGCGAAGCAGTTTCATTACTTTATATTCAGGTAGGCCAATAAATATACAAATTAGATGGTATTCTGCATGAGAAATAAAGAAAAATAAATCTTATAATAATAAAGTCGACTGTTCTGGGCTGCTTATGTACTCTGTACATGTGCACATTGCAAGCTTAATTAAGCCTAGCTAGAGTGAGCATTGACTAGACACGGCTAAACTGCGTTAGTGGAACTCACAAGACTTAAGTGAAAGTTAACGTTAATTCCAGGCTTTTTCAAGTAAGCTCAGCTTTCTTTAGCTGCGTTGATGGTATACCCCTCTGATATCTGCAGTGAATGGAAGTTGGAGGTGTTGGAGGCTGCTGGTCCTCTGCATACAAATTTGAATCGATCTGGTCCAATCTGTCTTTTTGAATGATTTCTTCCTCTGTTTTGTCTGTTTTTAATTGTGACTTTCTTGATTTGTCCTACCAGGTATTAAGCATAAGACTGAAAAATGAGCTCCCAGCTGGAAAACGCTATAGAGGGCCTCATCAAGGTGTTCCACTCCTATTCGTCAAAAGAAGGCGACAAATACAAGCTGAGCAAAACAGAGCTGAAGTGCCTGTTACAGCAGGAACTGTCAGACTTCATGGCAGTGAGTATCTTGACTGAATTCAGAAGCAAAATAGAAAGCTTTACACTCTTATGTTAAGAATCCTAATGTCCTACATGTAACCAAAGGTTATTTGTCATTCACAAATCTTACAGTGCAACAAACAATACTTGGACTTAAATACCACTAAGGTTCTACTACTGTAATCTGGAATTAATTTATTTAGCTTCTCTGGACTCAACCACAGACCATTTATTTTGTTAACAGACTAAACCTTTATACAAGACATACAATATTTACAATCAAAACAGAAAATCAAGAATTTCTACCAAACAAACACAATTCTGAGCCTCTTGGATCAGGAGAAAGCCGGGCTTTTTCCCATTGTGTACTGAGGTCTTGCAGTCAGTTGAGAGCAGATAACAGTGGTTCTGAAAAGCTGATGTCAGTATGACACCACAGCAAGTCAGACAGAAATATAACCAACACTCATTATACTGAGACTGTTATGTCTGCACAAACCTGGCTCATCTCAAATAAGCCTGGTGTCTGCGTCCACATTCAAGGTATGCCTCTAAGGCATTCTGCCAAAAATTACATTCAGAATATGAAACCTTTTAAAGAGCAGAAGGCTAGTTTCAATTCATGTGATCAGCAACTTAAAACCATCTGAATGCAGAATTATCAATTCAATCTGTTAGTTTCAATTCTGAAGACACCAAAGACTCCCCGCACACTGATTACTTGTACTCACTGTATTAATTGTATGTTTCAGTCCTCAGTTTCATCAGATTCATATCTAATTTCACCTTCTGCTGAAGGTTCAATGACAGAAAGTTTATTAAAGTGATCAACAGTGAGCAGGACTTCCCCCCCCCCCCCCCCCCCCCAGTCAAAAATCTTTTAATTCCATGCACCTGTCAGTAAGGTTTTATGGAGTGCAATAGTTTTGTTGTAATTTACCTGATGTATTTAGTCTCAAAATGTTCGGGGGGGGGGGATTTTTATCTTTCATTAGTACCTCTCTAATCACCTTCAAAGTAATCACCTTGAGATGTGATACACTTGTCCCAGAGCTTCTCCCATTCCTGGAAACATTTCCTCTTGTGTTTTGTCACTGTGTCCAAAGCTTCCTGTGTTTCTTCTTGGATTTCTTCCCCGGTGGCAAATCTTCTCGTCTTCGGTGCCAACTTTGATTTCATCAAGCTGTAGGCATACGCTACCTAGATGCATATCCGATAAGTGCACCCTACTCCCATGCCATCTAAGGCTTCAGGGAATATTTGGTTCCCTCATAGACCTCAAAGGAGACAGCTTCTGAATTGTAACCTCTCTCACATGCTTTTAAATTTGAATGTAGTCTAATGTAGTCTAACCTTTTGGTAATTTAGTGACCAGCAATGTACCTGAATGTAATATTAGGCCTGTATCAAGTGCAAAGCAAATGGTACACTGTTATCTATTCAGATAAAAAAGGGCGTATGGTCTGCAGCATTTTGGGAATGTCTATGATGACTGGATACTGTAGCTAAACACCTGGGAACTTCAGATTTCTAAGGCTTGCAAGTGTGTGTAGTTGCCATTATAATTTGAACTTGTGAAACAAATTTCTCTTTGGTTCCATTTTCATTATGACACCTCTGTTTTAGGGCTGCAATGACCCAGCAGGGTTTGACAAGATTATGACTGACCTGGATGAAAACGGAGACCAGGAATTAGACTTCCAGGAGTTTGTCGTTCTGGTCGCTGCGCTGACTGTCGCCTGCAATGAATTCTTCGAAGACTTGTGCAAGAAGAGTGACGCACAGAAGAAAAACTGAAAATCTTTTATTTTACATTAAATCAATTACCCTTTCATAACAGTGAAACATTTACATACTAACAATGTTAGTGATGTAAATGTTTAAACCAATAATCAGAGCACCCTGTAACTCTATTTTTATGTGCTTCAAAAGACTTGCATAAATAAAGATGTTATCCTGTTTTCACATGTCCATTATTTTAGGAATGCAATTTTTGATTTAATACCTTTTTTTTAAAAAAAAAATATATATTCTTTTAATCACAAAGATCACTAGGAAAGCTGAGTCAAATAAGACCAGTAAACATGTAGGTCTACTACATGAAGGCAGCCTTGAGCACCACCCAGTGCCTGTTGTGGGTTATTCATGTCAGCCTGTTGGTCCTGACGTCATCCTTTCCTCCCAGTTCAACAGCACGCTGCTCACCCAGCAGCTTTGCTTTTGTTTCAACTCTTCATTGAATGACATTAGTCCTGCAGGCTCTGAGACGTCATCTGTCCGTCATCAGACATATTATGACTGTGCATTTCAAAAGGAAAAATACTGTAAAGTCACTGACAAAAATGATAAAATGGAATTTTTTTTTAAAGGAATACACTGCTGGCATGCAGAGGCTTTTATGCAATTATGAGAACATTTGCAAACCATTGAACCAATTTAATTTAACCTGGCTGAGTTCCTCTCAGAATTGGTCCCTGTCTTTGTATAAAGTTGCATCACATTAGTACATCAGGTCCTGGTTTTACCTTTTTTTTCCCAGAGTGATTCAATAGTGTCATTCCTCTGAAGATTAGCAAAACAGAGGATTTCATGGTGGAAATGTAATGTTTTTTTTTCACTGCAATGATTACACTGTTGTACACACAGCTTTTGGTATAAATTAAGGCAGCATGAAATTATTTTCACTCTTGACAGATTAAAGATAAGCTTTCCTCAAATCAAAGAATGAATAATGTCCATCACAAGTTACTAATTTAGTCTGATGACTAACAAAAAACAAAAGTATTCAAAGCAAAAGGCCCAGTTTTTAGTTACATGTCTGACAAGAAACTATTTGCAGAGCCTTGAAAATTCCTGAAAATGTGTGGTGTATCTTTCCAATATACTTAAAGAGAAATATCAAGATTTGCTGAAGAAGGAATTTTAAATGCTACTCAAAAGTGACACTGAGGATATTGACATTTCACTCCAAAAATCTAAAATCTAAAAAAAACTGATTGCAGCCCAGCCTAATGAAATGCACAGATTGCAACACAGAAGTGTGCCAGGGTTGCAGTGCCTAACGGAGGCGGCCTCTTCATTAACACAAGTGGGTCGAAGAAGCATTTAAAGTTAAACGCAGCCCTGAAAAGGACCGCATACAATGCAGTCCAGAGAAACTCAATACAGGCCCTTAAAAGTTGTGAAGCTTCTTCAATTATGCATCAGCAGCTTATCTTACAGGCATTTATGGTGAAACTCCCCAGAAACACAAGCTTACTTACTTACAAATTTACACTGCCACCACCAGACGGCAGCAGATAGAGACTGAGCATTCAGCAGCACTGAAAGAAGCGCTTATGAAATGATTATCCTGAAACAGTTGTTTCAGGGCATGAACCGTGCAAAGAGTTATTCAGTTACGGCTTGCTCCATTGTTCAAATGCAATCTTAGAAATAAGAGGCCTAGTTTTGAGGTCACACAAACACCCTAAACTGTGTTCCAGTTTACAAAAAACATATATCACACACATATCCCAAATCATGTGTTCTTTAACTCCTCACTGGAGATGACAAAAAGAAACAGCAGAAAATATTTAAGTAGTAATATAAACATATGACCAATTCATACTGATAAATGTTACAATCAAATGATCATTTTGTATGGTATAAACTCTACGGTATGTATGGTATAATATTACAAAGTTTGATTTTTAGTTGTTTTTTGATGTGTTAAAATGTATTGTGTATAATCAGGGAAGGACCCTGAGTTCTTTAACTAACTTAATGTACAACAAATAATACTTAGATTTTGTTTTATTTGTCTTGGGTCCCTTTATTCACTGTTAATGAACTGTAACACACTTATTAGACTCTATTTTACTTAACCCTTGTATTAAAACTATGCACTATAACCTACTTTCGATGAATTAGATTACTGCAATAAAATAGGTGTATCCCTCCTTTACCGAACTGTCATTAATATCTACTGTGTAAATACCTCCAGTAAAAGAAATAACCAAGCATCACACTGGAATGAGTTTTAGGAATAATGAACTTCTCTCTTTACTTCCCAAAATAAATATTTAGTGTACTTAACCATTCATATAATCTTTCAATAACTGTTGTTATAGCAATAACTCTTTTTAAATGTAAACAATATACCCCAAGTTAAATTCAGATTACCTCTGGTTTAAATTCACATCAAACTTAAAGAGCTCACATTCACCAAGCGCGCGCACACACACACACACACACACACACACACACACACACACACACACACACACACACACACACAGTCGGCAGGTTTTAAAATAAAATAAAATCCCAGTTGCAGGTGCAGATGATTGGGAACAGAGAGGCCCAAAACTAGTTGGCCGCTTCACTCAGAAGAGCAACAAAATAAAATGTGGTACCTTCATGAAGTCTGATATCCAATCAGCAGTTTATACCAGTCTGTGGTCTCAGGGCAGGAACAGGATGACACACTGAAGTCCACAGATGGCGGGATCAGTCCGTGCAGTGAAAAGTCTCTCTGAGCTTTGACTCAGTAGCTTATAGCGCTAGCTGGTAAATCTTCAGGGTTTCCGTGTTGAAAACGATGAACTGAAGCTTGTAGCATTAGCTGGGTTAGCTACACAGCGGCTATGAGTCCATTCACTGAGCTAATGAATGCTAACACATCACATGTTTGTTAGTTATATTAGCTATGAGTCCATTCGATGTGCTAATGAATGCTAACACATCACATGTGTGTTAGTTATATTAGCTATGAGTCCATTCACTGAGCTAATGAATGCTAACAGCTCACTCGTTCAGCTAATGAGCTAATAAACAACAAAGTGAACAACTGTACGACAAACTTCGAGTAGAAATATCTGCAGCTGCTTCCAGAAGATATGTAGACTGAGTATCCGGATACAGACTGTCTGGTAGATAATGTGAGACACCAGCTACATATTAGCTTGTAAACACAGCGCAAACATCACCCTCAGTCCTTCACTCACTCTCTTTCTCTCTCGCGCGCATCAATCTGTCACACGCGCACCTCTGTGGTCCCGCCCACTTCAACCAATGAATGACCTTTATTAAACTTAGTCAGGAAAACACTTCATCTTAATACCATCAACTCTTATCTTAAGACAAAATATTAATAAAATATTTATTTATTAACTATACATCTGTATATTTTAAACTTATTTATTCCACTGAACATTTTAATCTTTTAGGAAATAACTTTAGTTTTTTAACCATATTTATGATGTATCTTTTATCTTTATCTTTATCTTTTGCAGCCTTCATCGGGGTCAGCCAGAATTTTGTGGGTCTCACAATAAAGTTGTTCTTTACCATACACTGTATATAAAGGTGGACTTAGCGAGGTGTGACGTCACCTATTGGTTTGCACTGGAGCAGGTTTGAAGCCCAGAGTTACTGCTTAAGGTCAATGCCATCTTTTGCATTTGGAGCCAGGATCTTCCAAATAAGGAGTGCAGGATTTTGCCCTTTACGCTCTGAAGGCTAGCTCAGACCGAGGTGAACACTAGCTTATTGGGAACACTGAGTGGTGCACACAGGGCTGATGTTAGGTACTTTAGCTAAATTGCGCTAACAGGGCAGGTATTGTAGTCAAGTAAGATTAAATTTACTGAAATATTGCGACAGAGGGCCTGAATTTAACGATTGAGACCAGAACAAAAAAATTGTTGACTTAGTATTTCTGGAGTTGACGCTCAGATGTGGTACTCCCACACTGGCTTCAGCCTCAAGCTGTGGTATTTGCTGCTTGTTCTTTTGACATTCGCACTGTGCAAGTTCAGCCAGCGTTCCTAACACAGGCCAAGCGAGTGTGTGCTCAACAGGTCGTCAGTGACTTCTCCAAGTTGTGTGTGAAAGCAACTACAACCACAACTTCACAACTTGATAATTGGCAGTTTATTATATTATATATTATTATTAAAGACTGTTGACTGAACTCCTGGATTGCCGCAGTTTTTCTGACAGAAGACTTAGGCCAGACTTGTGTACACCAGCGTTCTCAATCTACATATATATTTCACAACAGGTGTGGTTGCTCAGCTGAGGAAGGCATTCATTTTCCTTTCCTAATCACAGCAATCTAATCCAATAATAATATGAACTGACAACCTTGCACACCTGGCCTGGGGCAGGTTCCTTTCGGAGAAACTACTCAAAATATGCAAACAGCCCACCTATTGAAGTGTAGTAAGTGAATTACTGGACACTTTGTGTCTCTAAAATCCTTCAAAGAAGTGAAATACTGGATAGTTTTACCTCTTCGGTCATCGCTTCATTTTAAGTGGTCACAAGTCTGTCTATATATTTTCTATACTCTGAATTACTTAACATGATGAAAATGATCATTTCATTTGATAAGGCTTATTAATCTCCATGAAGGCATCATGATTCACAACTGTAATACAAACCACTAAATATCCTATTATTACACAACCCCTCACGTATGCTCTTAAATTTAAACATGAGTTTATTCATGCTGGCTTACACTGCCTCACCTAAATTCCTTTCATCATTTCTTCTTTAAGGTCTGTTTCACTGTGCGGAATAAACAGTCTGTAGCTGCATTTTACACATCAGGTGACTCACCTCTCTGGAGTATTACAATTTTGTGCACAAATGAGAAAGTATACATTGAAGTACATGAGTTTTTTCATTAAAAATGCAAATGAAAAAAGATGAAAACAAACATCAAAGATTGCAGCAATTAAAAGTGAAAGTAAGAGACTTAAATTAAAACTAAACTAATGAGCTGAAGGCAAGTCAAGTGTAACTTAGAGAGAAGGAAGAAAGCCGTGTGAATTATAAAACAGGGATATGTTGAGTTATTACAGTCAATAATATAATTATTATTAATAGCAGTGAATTGTTTAGCTTTCTACAGCTCTAGTAAACGACAATAAAAATGCCATTTCATAACTAAAGTTGTGCCTACCAAAGCTGAAATGTGTATGATATACATACAAATGAGATGAGGATCCTGTTTGAGAACGAATTTTACAGCTTCATATCAGTGAGTGTTCTTTTTAACACATTTTCAGTGCAAAACGTCAGCACATTATTTAGTTAATGATAAACTGCATGTCAGAGTTTTTCCTCAGTATTTTAGATATGTTTTTAAAGGATAATCTATATTTTTATTGACCCTGCAAAAAGGCAAAAACTAACAATGCATTAGTTTGTCTCTTAATACCTTTCAATTTTTCCAGCTGCCCTGTAGATATTATGTCTATTGGATACTGTTGTTCAATAATAGCAGAGTATGGAAACTAAATGGATAACTGACCTTAGTGCCTTTTTGTCTCATGATGACCAAACTATTATGAGTAAGTGGTACAATTCGAAAAAGTGTAAAAAAAGTGTAAAAAAAAAAAAAGTGGCCTGGATTCAATCTTGTGTAAACAATTGTCTTTGGTTCGATTTTCATCATGCTGCTTCTGTTTAAACACTGCACGGACCGAGCATCACTCAAGACTTTTATAACTGATCTGGATGCTAAAGTGGACTTCAGTGAGTTTGCCAATATAGTTACTAGATTATAGAGAGAGAAGTAGAGCAACCGTGACAACCTGGAAGTCTGCCATTTGAATTCAATCCATTTGAATTTCTTAACACCGTTTACATATTAACACTGTTCATCATGTTATAGATGTAATGGTTTTAATTGTTACTAAATCACAGAACCTTGTAATGTTGCGACAAGAAGCACCACTGATGAAGCAATGATTTATGCTTTTGTCCAAAACACATCATCTCATTAAAGATGTTGTACTGTACTGTTATTTTTGGGAACCTTCAGTACTGTCTTAAAATATTTACAGACACATTAAAGAAATCTGCCCGGTTTGCAGCATTTGAAGTGAAAAGACTTCACTCCTAATACATCCCACAAAGCAGAGGGTCTGTAAATCTGTAAGAGGACAATGAAACTCAGGTATTTTTATACCAGTAAACCTGGAAGAGACTGAATAGGCCCACAATGTGAAGGCAACCATGAGCACCACCCAGTGTCTGTTGTGGGTAATTCATGTCAACCTGTTGACCCTGATGTCATCCTTTCGTCCCAGTTCAACAGAGAGAACATTTGCAAACCATTTGAATTGGTCTTGTCTTTGTATACATGTGGTTGTTTTGCATAGGTAGATAAATGTAAGGCGAGTAATGGTTTGACCTTTTCTCCAGAGGGTTTCAATACCACAGTTCCTCTGAAATAAGACTCTAGTCATAAAAATAGAAACATTTGAACTGTCTGACATACATGAATCCTAACAAACACATACTGTAGTTCAGTCATACTGCAGCTCCCAGTCAGTGTTTACCAGCTCAGTCTCAATGACGAATATGTATGTATGTATATGTATGTATGTATGTGTATATGTGTGTGTGTGTGTGTCTGTGTGTATAAGATTAAAACACTTCACAGATCAGTGAACAGTTCAAGCAGAAGGACAGACAATAGACCATTTTCACAGCAGACATTTTCACTTGTCATGAACATAAATGAAACGGTCTGAGGCACTGCTATATTTAATTAATTGATTAATTCTTTTAACCTTTATTTACTGTATGCATGGTGGTCCAATGAGAGCACTCCGCTCTCTTTTGCATGGACGCCCCGCGTGTTCTCAGGACAATGGGAGCAAAGCCAAAAAGCCAACATTGAGACAAACATTAAAAATGGAGAGAGGGTGAAAAAGGGCATCAAAGCAGCATTAAATAAAATCTTAACACAACAATATAGGATGAAGGCCTTGTTAACCTTAAAGATCTGCATTCAGGTTTAACCATTGGAATAGTCAATGATGGACTGGAAATTTAAAAATCTGCAAAACCAGATGATCTGTTTCTGCTGCAGTTTATTCTCTCTGAGTAGAACAGCGAGTTTGCCTATAATATGGAAGAAAAAAGATGATTTATAAATATATACTAAGAAGTGCAAGTCTCTTCTACTGTAACTGCCAGAGGGCCAACTTACTCTCCTGTACAAGTCACAATCATGAGCTATCAAGGCATCTCCTGATATGAACCCTAGAGCGCTATAATACAAAATGCTAAGACACAGCTTTCTTTATTCTGCTAAGATACATAAAGAGAAATGTCACACTTTGAAAGCTTTTTGCAGAGATTGCAGGTCTATGCTAATACTTATCAAGAGAGACACTGAGGATATTCACACTTCCCAGCAGGCAGAGCAGTGAAACTGATTCCAGCACAGTCAGGCAGCTTAATGAAATGCAGGGCTTGACTCCAGCACAGACGTGTGACAGGACAAGGTCGCTAAGCCTGCCCTGTCAGAGGCGGCCTCACATCAACACAAGTAGACCTAAGAAACATTTGTGGTTAAATGCAGCCCTGAAAAGAACAGCACACAATGCAGTCTGGAGAAACTCAATACAGGCCCTTACACAGTCGTGGAGCTTCTTCAATTATGCACCAGCAGCTTCTCTCATAGCCATTTATGCTGAAACTCCTCCGATATAAAAGCTCTGGTGTCAAGATACTGCAGCGGAGCTGAGCAGAGACTGTAAAATGCAAAGCAGCGATATGGCCCAAGTTAGAGAGAAGGATCCTAGCAACCAAGCAGCAGCTTTATAAACATGCATCAATAGTGCCATCAAGTGTATGCAAGTGACACCTACAGGTAGATGACTACACAGACGTTAATAGTGTTTATATTATAATGTAGGCAGGATTTTATGTGCAGTTCACTCTATGCCTGTATTTATTTCAAAGCTTTTTATTGATATCGTCCTTTGGATATTATACTATTATTGTTTTATGATCATCTAACCAGTTTGTTACTGTTTCAATATGTAATACAGTATGTGCCTTACAATAAAACAACAACGCTGGGCTATTAAGTAAGTCATGTGGAAAATAAATGAATGAAAACAAAACAAATAAATACTAAGATCAGAACAAAGTGGGTGAAGACAAAATCCTGAACTTGTACTGACAGTATTTAAAGTCATGATTATATTTGATTATATGAAACTCTGTTATTCATGTGTAAAATGGTATTTCTGGCTCAACCTGCTTCTCCCCTTGCGTGTGCACCCTGTTGTCTTTACATGTAAGTCACACACACACACACACACATGCACACACACACACACACACACACACACACACACACACACACACACACACACACACACACACACACACCTCATTAGATTTTGCCCCAAGAAACCAGCCAGTAGTCCTGTGCTTTGATTCTACCTGCCTCAGGTTAATGGTTAGTTTGTGGTATTATGCAAGTATACAAGTATTATGCTTGCAGTTATGAAGTAAATGTACTTTACCCTTATTTTATATATATAATATTTCCATTTTATGCAACTGTATGCTTCTACTCCACTTCTACTAGGAGGGATTCAGTTCCTTCTGTTTCAGGGGGAAACACTGTACTTGTCATTCTACTACATTTATGTGACAGCTTGTTACTGGTTACTTTACAGATTAAGATTCTACAAACAAAATATACGATCAACAAAGAAAATATGATGCGTTATAATAGAGTAAACTATCCAGCAGTATACAAAGCAGCTACAATGAGCTCCACCTTGACCAGATGTTAAATAAATGTAAGTCCAATGTGCTAATGTTGCTACGTAAATTTTTGAATGCAGGACTTTTACTTTTAACAAAGTATTGTTAGTGTGGTATTAATAGTTTAAAGATTTAAGAACTTTGTCTACCACCGCCAATACTAACATTCTCAATTACAGGGGGGGGGGGGATGAAGTGCGAAGGAGGCCCCATGACCCCAAATCACTAAATCCGCCCCTGTCTGTTACAATAAGTAATAGCAAAAAGGCTGAAGATGTTTTATTTCAGTGTCTGGACTACATTCTTATATACTTTCCATCAAACTAGCATATTAGTGTCACAATACACTTTAAATAATACACTTAACTCTATAGACACTTAGCAGCCACATGCTGTGTTGGGTGTTGAGCTCTGTTGCTGTTCATTTCTTGTTATGCTGAGTGAGCAATGTAGGTTTTCAAAACCAACAATACAAATAGCAATACAAGTGATGCTTACAACAATTTTTGATTGATTTTTGAGGCCGCTTTTGGAATTTCAGTGTTTAAAAATCAGATAAAAATACATCAGCCAATATTTGTTTTATATAAAATAAACAAACACAAAAACACTTATTTTATTATTTGCTTTATTTTACACTTGAAAATTTGTCTGTGTTGTCTGGTGGACAAACTATGTAATGTAACTGATTCTAAATGATCTCAAACAAATCTTTTACTGCAATTTCTTCACTTTTCGGTCGACATTTACACAGATGTGTTATATCTGTGATAAGCTAACATCTGTCTGGCTGATGTATCAGTCAGGTACTAGTTAAAACACCCAGTACATTTTAATTCAGCAGCACCATCCACTGTTTTAATATTGTCATTGTCACAAGGAATATGGACAATTTCAATATACTTCACTGCAAAATACATGAATCAGTTTGATTATGCTTTCATAAAACTGACCAATAGTATGAACCAGATCAATACGGCTCATTTACTTTAGTTGTGTCCACAATGTCAGGATCTCCAGAAAGCAAATTTTCTTATGAAAAGCATTGATTCTTTCTGTGTAAAAACACAAACAAACAAACAAACAAAAAACAACAGTCTTTGCAGTCTTGTTGTATTGAGCATTACAATCTCACTATGCAACTCAGCATGGCTGTAGACATGTACTGTTGTTGAAGACAAAAATAATCTTTACAAATAAGTAAATGAAGATGGCACTAGCATCTAATTAAATACTTCTTTCTAATTAAAGAAATAATTACAAAATATCTCAGATAATAAAAGGATGAAAGGACATGGAGTTGGGTCACTTAGACAGTTAATTGGTTGATTATATTTTCTATAAATATTCTATAAATATTTCCCATAAAAAACAAACAGGTGGAAATGCTGAATCATTCTATTTTAATTTGGCCTAAAAAGTAGTCAGATTTATATATACAGTGTATATTCACAGAAAAAACACTGACATTACCTCAGTGAAGAAGTGGTATAGGCTGTAATCGGACACAACATGCAGTACAGCAACTTACCAGCAGATGGAGACACAGACTTCATGATAACCAGCAGTCTTCACAGAGCCGCCAGCCAACCTGAACCCCCCGACCCCCCGATGAAGACCCTGTGAGGTCAAAATCAGTTGGCTTTTAACCAATATGCCTGATTAAATAAAGGCTTTTAAATACAACTTCTGTCTTTGCTCTGCTTAAGAGTGCCTGAAGAACATGTTCTCTTTTCTGAACCCCTTGATGTTGGCTGTCACTGTTTCAGGTGAGTATGGTCAGCAAAATGTACTTTATTGTCCTGATTTCCTTTGTGATATGTGGTTTACATGGATGGATGTGGATGAAATTTGTGCTTTTATTTCATGTTTGACATAAAATCCATCTGATGACATCAAACACTTTTCTCACAAGATGAAAATGTGACATCTTGGTAATAAAAGGTTCTCACATTGATTATTTTATATATTTGATTCACTATATTCGATATTTTTTGTGATACATTACCACAGTTCTTCATCCAATTCTGCTTTGTGTCTAAATATGTTGTGTTTTTTTTCTTACTCTAGAAATTGGAAACATAGAGATTAATATATCTGTTTGTCCACACCTTGTTCCACACCTGTGGACATGGTGTAAATGTAAATAAAGAAGCTGCATTTTTTTATACTGCAGTATAGAGTCGTAGGTATGATAAGGAAAAATGTAAGATGTTATTTTGTTGTAACATAACCCTGTTTGGCTGCTTAGCGCTTGTTCTGTTTTCACTTTAAACGTTATGAGAGAAAAGACTTTTAGGATGAGCACTGAGTGGTATGTTTGGCAAACATAAAGTAATCTTGAATTATGTTTCTGGACTTGCTATAGTCTGAACTCCAAATCCAAGCAGGACAGAGCCACTAATGTTAACAGCATCCGGGATCTGCTGCCACATGGTGGAGAATTACTGTATGGTGGAGTTGTGAATGGGGCTTTTATGTAAGGTGCAACCTCAAAGACTAGTTAATGTGCACCTTGGCCTTGGAACTAATTCTTGATTACTACTGTAGGAGGTAAGCTAGTTAGCCAAACATGCTACCATTTGAAGCTGACAATAAAGCCAATTAACCCACTGTTAAATCCATTCTTTCCCCTTTTTCTCTTAAGTTTTTGGTTTCCGAACTCTTGCTAAAGCCCCATGCACACTGGTTCAACATGTTGGAGAAATGCAAAGCTTGACTGACCTGACATGCCCTCTTATGGTTGCTAGAGTATGCTATGATTGGACAATCTCTGTTCAGGTTAATGGTTTAGCAAATGGTTGATTAACCACAATTATTTAGAAATATGCATCATGTAAGCACAATATTAACCGAAATAGGTTTATAGGTTCAGGTAATAGTGCAGATGTTGTATTGTGTTTCAGTGCTGCATTCAGTATACAAAACTGCAAAATCTGCAATTAATCACATTACTACAAAGTAAACATAGTAGTTATTATAACTAAGCACAAGGGGGAATTAGCTCTTATCCTAGTTGGCTTTGCATTATTTGTGTGTAAAAATCTCTTTGTACACTGTATTAAGATGATATGTTTTAAAGTGTTTCTCCCATCCCCTCCCTGTTTGTTTCATTCACGTGACATGTTATTAAATTGCACAGAACTGACAGCACACACAGTCTTAGTCAAACATGACAGAGCAGTGCCACGTGTTAACTGGCGTGTGGTGTGTTTAGGACTGAGACAGGAAATGTGTGAAACGTGTGTGAGAGTCACCAAGAGATTCAATATCCTGATGTTTGGAGTGACAGTTTCTGGAAAGTGTTTACACATATGAGTGTTTGTTTTCTGATATCATAATGTCATAAAATCATATTTAAAGAGTTGTGAAACCAAGTCACATGTGAAACCATGTGACTTGTACTGATGTAAGCATTACTAACACACTTACACACCAATGCACATTAAACATAGTGTGTGTGTGCATGTGTGTCATCAAAAGAGTGTGTGTTTATCTCGATGAAGTCCTGAAAATGAAATAAGGATGATGGTCCTCTGTCACAAGCCAGATGCTATCAGATGTGTGAGAAACAACATAAAATATAAATATATATACAAATGCCATGAGAATATACATAAAAATAGTTTTTCCTGTAGAATCTGCCAGTTAGATTTTGATCTTTTTGTGTAAAACTTTCAATTACATGTCTGTAATTTCCTTCCTGTAATGTAAATGTTGTTAATTTGTGATAATTTACAAATCAAGTCTCAATTCATGGACCCAGATTAAGATGGCAACTGGGCGAGCTTTCATTTTCAGTTGCTATCTTTTTTTTTTTTTTGGTCAAGGAGATGCTACTTAAAAAAAAATGTAAAAATTCAAAGTTCAGCTGGAAAATATGAGGACAGACCTCTGCTAGCTTTAAAAAGGTTATAGATTGAATATAATCCGCTGTTAAGATGTGATTGTTGAATGAGACCGTTCAGAGAAGGACTGAATTCATCTTAACGAGGAAGGTTGTTAAACCGATCTAATTGGAAAATGACAATATTACTGTCCTAGTGATGTATTTGTGGACAAGTGCCTTTTTATGTTCATTCCACATGATGTTTGCTTACAGGTTTGCATGAAGCTCATGTAGGAGGGCAGAGTGTGTCTACATGTGTACTGATCCAGTTAGCCATTAACAGATGGAGCGTCTTATATTACCTTCCTTTATTTGTATGAACTGAGGTAAAACCTTCTTCTGTAATTTTACCTCCGACCTTCGTTTCCCTGCTCCCTCCCCCCTGCCTGCCCACTGGAGCTACTCACTGTTTACTGGGCAGAAACCATCAGCGCACTGGACCAACACCAGGCTGGAACATGCTGTAAACTTTTTTACAGAACCAATTTTTCCCCAAGAAGGTGATTTTTTTCAGTAGAGGTCTTCGTGTGTCCAAAACTTTGACCTGACAATTAGACACACTCAAAAAACAGTGGATTTGAACAAACCAAATAAAGACAGAAAAGAGCAACGATACATGTAATTTTTCCTGCACTTCACATGGATATCATGTGATCAGAGCTGATAGCAAATCTACTCAGGTGACAATACAAAAAGATGCAACTCAGACCAAGTTCTGTTGAATATAATTTCGACCCAGCTCGCTCACATCGTTGGTCGGGTCTCGGTTATTAGGAACCTTGGGAAAGATCTCTTGTTTTTCAGTCCTGTTTGTTGTCTGTTTGCCATGGGTTCACTTTGGGTATCTGTACCACATATAATTGTAACCAAATATGTCAACCTCATGGTAGTGCCAGAGGAAAAGTGAGATGATGTAGAGATATTTTACTGGATAAGGGGAAAATTTAACCTGCTGGTGGCACTAAATGAAAAGTCAGGCGATCACCAAAGTCAGTAGGATTCATCCTCTGTGGACCATGAAAGTCATGGCAATCCATTCAATAGGTGGTGAGATATTTCAGTCTGGACCAAAGTGGTGGACCAACATTGTCACGCTGCTAGCATGGCTAAAAACTACTTGGTTATGGTTAGGGAAAGTTTGCGGTCATGGTTCAAAGAAGCCAACATGGGCTGTTTGTACATAGTACATTGATGCGAACAGCAGTCTCCAATTTCAAAATCTCATGCTATGTTGACCCAAACATCTATCTCGCCCTCCTTCCCAAGAGGTTTTGCACTGCTATAACAATATCACGCTACTCCAACAATAACAACAAATAACAATAGTAACAGCAATCACACAACATCAGGTCAGAGAATTTGATAAAATTTAATGCCTGACAATAAAACCTGAAATATCCAGAACTGTTTCACACACATTGTTCTGAAGTGGAAAAATTGATTATATGGATTATTTTTGCCCAATAACCTCCAATGAAGGTAGAGACTGTGACACCTGGAGTCTGGTCCTCATTATCAGACGATACTTAAAGTTTACTGCTCGGAGTGAAAGAGAGTTATCACTGCATCCCTGCTGTTTGCATAGTTTCTCTAGTGAAAGATGGACCTGGACAAGCAGCGATAGGACTCAGGTCAATGTTTACCTCTCACCTTTCTTATCAAGCTGGGAGTTTGCCCTCCGCCCAGACAGAAAGCCCCTCGCCTCTCCCCTTAGTGTTGCCTCTCTTCTGTTCACAGCGGCTTCAGCTGTTGGGCAACAGATGATACAACACTGACAAAGAGAGAGCTGTGAGAGCCGAAACCGCAGAAACACAAAACGCAGATGACGTTACGTTTAAATCCACAGCAGGTTGAGGGTGGACTAAAGGGCAGAAGAATGTGTATTATGAACTTGATAAACTAAGCACTGTGTTGTTGACTATTAACCTTTTTCAGAGAGGTTAACCCTAATCCTAAATGTAATCCAACATTAACTACATGCCTTTTTATCTTTCTTTTTGACCTCTGAGTTCAACCTCGGTCCTGCTCCGCCTCTTTTCCTCCTATCTTTACTTGCAGGTGTAGTCATTCAAAAGGAAAAGTCCACCTTAAAACACTGTCAACAGCTGCCATGGTTATATATAACAGGCCCATTTAGGAGTTTAGTGTTCTCACGGCCAAAAGAAGATGTGATGTGTGTATATTTTCAGCAACTCTATTATATGATTTAAGGTTTGGTTTTGGTTTATTATAACTTGGATTTTAGACATAATTCGTATTAATAACATTACACAGAATCCTATAATCATTCAGTGCATAACATGTTTTCCACCTGAAATTAATTCAACTGATTTGAGTTTATAGTTTAGGACAAACTTGACAATGTTTAGACATGATCACCAAGGTTTTGAGAGCAAGTTGTTGTCACCATGACCCCTGCCTGATCTCCCTCCATAGGTCAGAGGTCATTGGGCACAATCAGCTCCCCCACCACACAGCCAGCCAGCCAGCCACCCCTCCTCAATGCTATCTATCCTTCGTCATGTCTCTCTTTCTTTATCATGGATGTATTAAGAGAAGTTTCTTTTCTGTCCCCTCATGTCTGATAAAATGACCAATGCTTAAGAATTAAACAATTACTTAAGAAAACAAACTATGAATTAAAAATTTAGTTTAAAACCAATATTCTGTTACGGGTCCTGGAGACCCCAGGACCTATTTAACTGCTCAAGAAACATATTTATTTATTTTGGGCCTTATGCAAGAATATTTTTGTAATCTTGTCCAAAAACTCTCTTTTTCTATGTGAGGTTTGCGAGTCAGATTGAGCAAACTTTCCAAACTGAACAAACTTGTCATAAATGACTCATTACAGCCTGAAGAATGTCACCTGTTCATGAGGAGGTGTGTGTTCATGAGATTCATATTGTTAGCACAATAAATGCCCCACAAATGGCTATATAAAGTCTCCTGTTCTGCTCTGTTTGTGGGCAGGTTTCATTCACAGTAATGTTACCAAAGAATAGAAGTAACAGTTTCACATTGCATATTTCTGCTGTCAGGAATCAGCAGAAAACAAAACGTACCAAATTTATAAGTTTAGTATGTGACCTGAAACCATTTGAAAATATGAATACAGCTACCAACGATGTGTCATTTGAGTAGTGCTGTGTCAGAAATAAAGAGGGAACATGAAGTTGACATGAAGTTGGATGCTAAAAAACGTTCTTCTAACATAAAGTGGTCCATGATGGGAGGTGGTCAAGGGATGTAACAGTCAAGGAGATATTAGCTGAGAGAATATTATAAACACAATGCAAAACTTGTAACACAGTAAATATTTTCACATATAACAATGCTTTATGCTCATCTTTATTAAATGTGCTGCCCAGTTTGTGGCAAACAGAATGGTTCAATACTTGTGGGGTCTGTGTGACCCAAACAATGAGGAAGTAAAGCAAATTTCAACAAAACACAAGGACTGAAAATGATGCACGGTTTATTGACCTGACTCCTCATCGCTTTGCATAATCTTTGAACTTTTAAGACTTTGTAACTCTGTCCCCACGATGCCATGTCATTCTTACTAAACACAGTAACTTATTTTGTGCGTCAGTGGTGCATGACTCTGTACAATATGTATGTGTGTACATGTATGTGTGTGTGCGTGACAAATCCAGGGCCTGCCCCTCGCAACAGTCAGGACAAAGGTAGTCTTCGCACTGCAGACAGAGAGTCGGCACGCAGAGCGAACACACAGATAAATTATGTCGACTAATGGCTCATCAAACTGTCATACCGAGCCCAGACAATGCACGCAGCACTGTGCAACCACAGATGAAGAAGACACAGAGAGAGGGGAAAGGCTATACTTAAAGTGCCGGATGTGTGTCGTCACTCAGGATTGCTCAACAAGTCACACGACCTGTACAGGCTGTCCTGACTAAAGTTTGTGTGTTATAAAATAACTGGAGGAAGTTTTTTTTAGACGGATTAACCCTTTTTGGACATTTAGACAGCTTATTTGAAGCCATACAGTGTGTGAACATAAATACTTTCATTTTCTGTAGCCTTTATTTAACCACCAAGACTGCAGTCGACTGCTATGAACGTAGAATATCCCTGGAGCTGCCAGAGGTTGGATCCCTTGCTCAAAGGCATCACAGTTTCTCAGTTCTTTAGTGCTGGTGGAGCTGTCATTTAAAGCATAAAGCTCCATAATGTCCCATTTATGGACCAGTCATTTTAAAACATCTGTGTAACATCCACATATACTGTATATATATATATATATATATACAGTATATGTGGATGTTACACATCCACATCCATATATATATATATATATATATATATATATATATATATATATATATATATATATATATATATATATATTGTCTATCCTATTTCTTAATGTTGTGTTTGTATTTGTTTTTCTCCTCCATGGATGGGTTTTCACTGGAACTTAAGCCAGTTCCCTTTTTTCTCCTGAGAACTTTATAATCACCAACAGATTTGTGTGCGTGTGTGTGTGTGTGTGTGTGTGTGTGTGTGTGTGTGTGTGTGTGTGTGTGTGTGTTTGTGCAATGAAAAGTAAGAGAAAGTTTGAATCTAAATAACATTGTAAATATCTGTGTATGTGTGTGTATGTGTGTGTGTGTGTGTGTGTGTTTGTGTGTTGGCTGGTTTAGATGTTTGCTTGGTGAAAACAAGGCAAGTATACACTGTTTTTAATGTCTTCATGCATGTAATGACTAGCAGTAGACTTCTGTGCTGTTCTGAAACTGCATTACAAGGCCTGGACAGTATCCATCCAAACCGCAGATGTCTCCAGGAAAACACCTTCTGATTCTCACCATTAAGTGAGTCTGCATTTGCCGGGAAAACCATTGTGGACAACAGAAAGACCAAATTTAGAATTATATGGAAATAATTACTTATCTTCCAATCAGTCAGCATACCATGACAGATTTATAACTTTTGTCACGCAGCGCTGAGGCTCAGAGGAGAAGCAAGAGTCATCATTGGCTGGAAGTGGACTGAAAGCAATGATAATCTGGGTCGTGTAGATGTCAAAAAAGTAACAAATCAACTTCTGTTTAGGATTTTGACCATATTTATTCTAAAGTTATCTTCCTCAGTCAAAACAACTGACCCAAGAACAGTTTGAGCTGGTGTTTTTTCAGAGACTCTGGCTTCTATCTGTATTGAAGATTATAATAACCAATGCAATTTATTTATGTAGCACATTTCATACAAATGGAAGTAATACAGGGTAAATCACAAACAATGACATATAAAAAGTGAATACCACAAGAATCTACAGTTGGTAAGAGCAAGTTGGAAAAGATGCGTTTTGGGTTTTCTTATGAAATTTGTAAGAAAACATTGGTCACTCTTACATCTGTTCAATATGAAACTGGAACCAGGAGATGGTGATAGAAGGTTAGCTTAGAGTAACACATAGACGCTATGCTAGAGGACCCCTCCCATCCCCTCTATGATGAGCTAGTGAAGATGAGGAGCACGTTCAGCCACAGACTCATCCTTCCTCAGCACACCTTGGCCAGTCTTTTGTGCGAGTAGCCATCAGGCTCCACAACCAGGGGCTGACTTTTAACTACCGAATCCTGCATGGACTCTGGCACACTTGCACATGGAATCATATATTAATTCATGCATATATTCATATTCTTATATGCTCATTTATACACTATTGATAGACTGTACATACGTTCACTCATTCACTCATTCAGAGGTCCAGTGCAGATATCTAGGGCCAGCAGCTCAGGGTTTTATTTTATCCTTATTTTTATTTATATTTTTATTCTATTCTCCAACAGCAACATGAAATTAGCAACAACCTGTCAGCTACGCCGTTAGCTAATGTTAGCACTATTGAATCACAAGCCTTTGTGGTTAGAACCATCGACTGTATATAAAGATGGACGACATGACAGCTCCCAAAAAGTGAAGTCTAAAGGTCACTAACAAGCCTGTTATCTCTATTTTTTGTTTAATCTGTACAAAACTGAAGTGTAAAGATGACAAATTGTGGTTGTGTTATGTGTTCAGTTCTTTCTCAGGGAAATGACCCACCTAAAAATGAAACTTAAAAATAAAGTCGCCTTTGATCAGCCAAGTGAAATGAGCTTGATGATTTGTTTATCTAATCTTCATCGTCTCCTCTTCCTCCTCCAAGCTGGCACTGACTATATCAAATGATAAACGTCTTTCTCTAGACCAAAACTGTTTCAAATGACTTTTTTAACCACAACAGAAATCAAGTGTCTAATTCTAAGTAAACAGACCTTTGCTTGACCTGAGTGGGTGTTTAGTTGGTGGCTGAACTTTTTCCTTATGTAAAGAGAAAAAAATCCAGTTTCCTTCTGTAAGTGGACATTTTTTAACCTTTGTTTATCCAGTAAAGACTTACTGAGGACAAACACTTTCTGGCAGCACCACCCTGATTCACACATTTCAATGCATTCCTACTGGGAACCACCCAGTACTACCAGTGTGCTGCTGTCAGCCTCTGAGCAGCTCCACTCAAGTGTCTATAGACTTTTTTGATGTGAGCTTAATCTGACCAAATTTAGGTCAGATTCAGGTCAAAGTGAGGATCTGTGCAGATGTTACAGTTGGACATGGGGATGATGTTATCTCTGTTTAGACCATACTTACATAAATTTACATCATCCATGAATAATTCACATTAGCAAAAGAAAACAATAAAGATGAAAAACAGGATGAAATATGCTGATGACTGTGTGCCACGTTGAAAGAGACTTTATAAACAATTTTAAGCAAATAGCTTTTCTATATGTCCGTACTGAAAGGTCAGTAACAAAATGCAATGTGTCATTAAATATTAATTTCATGTCAACTATCAATAAATATAGGCATTTATGTATATTAACAAGATAATTCCAGGCTCTCATGTGAGCTTCCTGGCAAAAAAATACACTCAGCCTGTAAAAATGATGGAGCAGAGAAACCAGTTGTGAGTAAGACACTGGTTCAGCACACGATGCAGCCACATCCCGTCCGATGGTACATCATAATTAGTACCTCCTCCTTTCAATTGGTACCAGTTCTTTTACACTAAAACCACTTAGATGGATTCTGACCTGGAAACAGTTTGCTTGAGTTTAACTAAAATGCTTATACTTATACTTAACTAGACTAATTTTTTCCCACAACTGTAATCAATCGTAACTGAGTCCAAGCCAGCCACAGCCTCTATACTGCGTGAAGTACAAAACTACAATGTTTTTCACAGCTACCTTTAAAATCAACAGTTCAATACTCAAAATACAGATATTTAGGTGCATCACTTTGAGATGTCAACATCAACAAATAGCTAATGGAATGTAAAATTGTTCAGTTTGAGGCAGCGGTGCTGAAGCGACGGAGCGTCACATTTTCCGTCATCACTGTGACCGGTCAGTGCAACTCTCTTTTAGGGCAAAGTGAGGACACAAATACCCCTGGGGGTGAAGTGTGTATGTGTGTGTGTGTGTGATTGGGATGATTTTGGGGGGTCGTTTAAAGACTGATGGTGGCTGTCATCCCTCTCCAGCCCTCTCAACCCCCTGGCAGAGTCCGCACACACTCTGTGTATGTGTATGTGTGTATTATCAGGCGCGGAGGGGCATCCTAATGAATGACCTTTGACTCCCAGAAAGGGGATCCGGGCAGAGGAAGTTGAGAGGAGAGGTGAAGAGGGGAGACGGAGGGTAAAGGGATGCTCGGCGCCACATTATGCTTCCTGTCAGTCAAACAGACACCCGCAGCTGCCCCACCCATGGGCAAAACAGATCATCCTCCGAAAGTGAGTATTAATCAACATCAACATGTCCCCAATGATGAGACTGTCACCTGAAAGGAACAAAGAAAACACACAACACTGACACACAACATCAACAGCTCACATTCAAATAATTTAACTATAATTATGTGACACTTTCTACCAGACAGAAATTGTTCTTCTGCAATGAGCCCAGAGGTCACAGGTCAGGGTTCAGAGCTGGTTAGTCTCAGTTCTAAAATTCATTGTATCATTTCACAAGGGTTTACATTTGATGAGACACAGGGGTGGGGTGCATTATGTTTCAACATTTGCTTGCTGCAAACTGTCATCAAGGGTGTTAAGTAAGAAGGCTTTATTGAACAATATATGCATGAAATACAGAATATACAGTTATATAAAACATCCTGAACTTGGACAGTACCACAATAATCTGACAGCATGGAGGAGTTTACAATGAAATAAGACAATGCAAATAAACAAGCAAAATACATTTGAGATTGTGCTTTTCTGTCCACCTGAGGCTCTAAATTCTCTGGTTCGTTGTCAGCGAAATCACAGAGTTTATCCAAAAGAAACTCAGCAGCTGAAGTTTGTGTTTCAGGCTGCGGCTGTAACGTCGCTCCGGTGGTCAACAGAGGACGACAGAGGAAAGTTTAATGTCATAGGAATCAACTTGAAAATCGGTGAAGTCATCCTTTAACATTTCCCCATCTTTCCCATCCATCCTACATAGCATAAACGTGGCATGAGCAAGTTTTTACTGGTAAACATGAGCATGTTAACGCTTTCATGTGAGCATTTTGTCATCCTGTTTTTCCATGTTGTAATCTGTAATCAATATCTACACTTTTGCAAATTTCTACAACATTTATGGCATTTTCTGTCTGTCCTGAAAGAGGGATCCCTCCTCTGTTGCTCTTTTTGAGGTTTCTTCCATTTTTTCCCTGTTAAAGGAGTCGAATCGAGGGTCTAAGGATAGAGGATGTTACATTGCTATACAGATTGTAAAGCCCCCTGAGGCAAATGTGTGATATTAGGTTATACAAATAAAATTGATTTGACTTGACATGTAAGCATGCTGACATAAGTATTTATCTCAAAGCACCCACATAGCAGTAGACTAAGTCATGTCTTTTATTTGGCCAACTCCACTGTGTAAATCAGAATTACAGCTAATATATTTCTCTCTCAGAGCACTGATCAGCTCAAGATGTCCTGTCAAGGGCCAGGTTTACAGAGATTGTACGCAGTGTGCCGCTGAAAGAAGATTATGCTGTTTGTTTCAGCTGTCCTGCATGCAGGGAGCTTTCAAAACAGACACCTTTTCTGTGTGGTTAAAGTCGCACTGTGGGCAGAGAAAGTACTACTTGGAGAAGTTTTACTGTCACCGAATGAATGTGTTTTGTGTTCTGGGCGCTCTGACAGACTGTTGTGGTGTGACTGGTAGTTTTTGGTGGCAGAGCTGTGTGTGGAAAAAACTGCAAGTAGTTCAACTTTTAAGACATGGTTCATCTGCCAAACTGCAGCAGCAGAAGAAAAACACACACACACACACACACACACACAAACACACACAGAAAACCTTGGAACCTGTCGCAAAGGGCTGGCTGAGTGTCTAGGTCATCTGTGATTGGCTGAACCCTAGCATAAGCCCCACCCCCCTTTGCTGACCTCTGGGCAGAGGTTTTTAATGCCGCTTTGGCAGGGTCAAGGCTGGGTCACTGCAGAAACCTAATGACTTCCTCCTAATAAAGACATGATGTATGAGATCTGTGATTGGCCCCTGAGATGACCAGCAGGTAACCCCGACACCAGGACAGAGAGAGAGAGAGAGAGAGAGAGAGAGAGAGAGAGAGAGAGAGAGAGAGAGAGAGAGAGAGAGAGAGAGAAAAGAAACCCTTTATATTTTCAAAGCCACTCAACCCAAATTTATCACTGGGCTAGTACTGGGAAGTTTGAGTGTTGCTTCAGTATATTTGGGTTCAGAGCTCTAAATATATTATAAACGTTTGAGTTTTTCAGATCCTGTGCAATATTTCACCTGCAGAAAACTCAGACCACACGTCTTTGTGAAACTGGACAGATTCTGATAGATTTGATAGAAAAAAAGACATTGTTGGTAACCCCTGCTCACACTCCTGATAATAAGGCCGTGTTTTGACCCTGTACAGTTTGGGAGCCCTGGGCTGACAGTTGGAGCATCCTATATTCAAGTTTTATGGAAGTAAAAGAGACATGTATTTAGTTTAAAGCATTGTAATCAACTGGATTTCATTTACATTGCCCATTACATAAGGCAACAAAATACCAAAAATTACACTGCACACTTGGTTTAAAGGGGACATAACATGCTTTTTTTGATTTTCTGTCATTTAAATACTGTAAAAACGCTCGTAAAAACGCTCCCTGAAAGTCAAAATCCAGGGCTTCAGCCTGCTCTGAACACTTGCAAAGTTACCTCTACTTCCCCCATCGGACTGACATCAGATCGTAAGCACATGCCCACAAACAGCCATCAGTTAGGTTGTCTTTGTTGCCAAGGTTGTTCGCCTTGTTCACTCGATAATTTTGGATTGGATTCGGGCTTCAACATGTACAGATGTATTTGAGAAGTTTATATTTTGGGTAAAAAGAAGTGAAATCCTACTATTATTCGTTTGCGTAGCCTCTGTAGCCAGTGGAAGTCTGCAGAGGGACCAGCTTCTGGAAACCGGCCAATCAGAAGAGAGTGGGCTCTTTGGGTGGGTGGGGGGGGGGGCTTAAAGAGACAGGAGATAAAACAGCCTGTTTCAGAGTCAAAGAGTCAGTATAAGTTAAATAAGGACTTTTTATTAACGATAAATCAATTAGATATTCCAGTAGAGCCACAGAATAAAACTACAAACCTGGAAATACGCCCGTTTTGTCCTCTTTGAAACTTTGTCTTTTGCTGCTTTGCATCATCTCACTGAACAACGTGAGCCAATCGGTGAATCTAGATGAACAAAACAGGCTAAATGCATCACCAGATCGGCCGATATGATGGCATTCAGTGGGAAGAGGTAGTTACTGTGGAGTGTTTTCTAAATCTTCTCATCTGTTTTGACTTGTCTGCAACAAGGTTTAGTGGCAATTGTATGTACGAGGGTGGGCATTTAGGGCGAGGGTGGGAGGAATAACAGGATGAGAGGACATGAATGAAAAGAAAGTTCAGATGTTGCAGAGCAGCATCCCGTCTGAACATCCAGCAGAGGAGCCACCGCTGAATGATAATTCACTGCAGCCGTGAGCTCCGGGCTGCTTCCTCTAACTGCTGTGGTGGCATCAGGAGTGGACTCGTGTGTGTGTGTGTGTGTGTGTGTGTGTGAGAGAGAGATAGAGAGACAAACAGAGGGAGCAGTGGAGGGGGGGTGTATGAGCAGGATGCTTGGAAACTCTGATTCATTCAGATTGAGATGTAGTAGTTACAGTGGATTTGGTTTTACTGGAAGGATTACACAGCGTTATAAAACCAGAACACCCCCCACATCTCACAGCACTGAACTCTGTGTTTCATGTTCACTTTGGGCAACATACTGCTGTAAACAAACAGAGGAACCTGACCTCAGTTTACCTTGTTAGAGAAAGAAAGGCTGACTGAGATGCTCATCACTACAGATCTAGATCTGGAGAAATCCGTCAGGGGAATGTTATCTTTTCATCCCTGAACTTGAATTATCAACTGATACATTTTTAATTCCTCCGCAGGTTTCATTTGACACCAGTGAAAGCACATCATATGACAAAAGTAACTACACCAAATTGTAGCTTATGTAAGTCAAATTTGATAGGAACGTATTTGCATATGATGTGGGATTGTCATCCAGTTAAAAGAATTTGGCTCGATGTGACTACTTTTCTCTCTGGTGTGACTGGCTGTCAGTAAATTTGCAATCCAGGACTGATGCTCCTAATCAATAACTCTTCCTGTTATATGACTCTTCATCTGAAACCTCTCTGACTCGTGGGTTGTACAGCAGCAAAGAAATTGCTGGCATTAAGATGGCAGCCCCCTCATTCTCTATCGATGAATCAATGGTCAAATGGCAAAATTAAATGGGCCCAGTACAGATACCATTGAGGCTTAGAAAAGTTATATAGACATGGTGCAAGACCATTTTCTCTAGATTATTATTATTTTATTTTATCATTTTATTTATTTATTTATTTGTGTGTGTATGTATGTATATACTGTATATATGTATATGTATATATTAAATGCCTTCCTGGTTGGGTGTGGGAACAGAGTGGGGAGAATAAGAGTTTTTCTGTGTATGAGAATGTATATTAAGTTTATATATGTGAGACTAGGCACATGCAGTATGTTCACATGTATGCATTTTCTTCCTTTTCCTTAGAGCAGTAGACAGCAGCAGTATGTACTTTTCGTCAAAAAGTCAATAGAAACTCAATAGAAATTGAGTTAGTTTTCTTTTTCACTCTCCCTCTGTTACTCACTGACACAGTTTCATGTGTCTTGGTGAAGTTTCATTAGTTTGGATGCTTTCTGCAGGCTGTAAAGTCGTGACATGACAAGAAGAAACCAAATACAAGGTCAACAAAACCTGGACCTGTCAGTTCAGACAGAGGGTTACGCATCTGTAACCACTGCAACTTAGACATCAAATTTCCTCTGCACATCCAAAAGCAATGTCCAAAATACAAAAAAGCAGCACCGTTTGTTACAGGAACTTTAAGTATTGCATGCATTAGCTTCTGACTTAACTGTATTTGTACAATTAGATTGGATGTACAGTTAATAGAAGATAATAGGGTACACAATATACTGTATATCATTATCTTTGAAGTTCACTGTTCATAATCCCTTTTTAACCAGTAACATTTATATTTTATTGTCACCTTTATCCACTAAAGTCTTGCTCTATATGCTTTGGCAACACAGATGCATTTAAATGTCATTACATGTCATGAATAGACCTTTTTGGCATGTCATAGGAGGAAAAGTGTTATTATTGACAATAGCATCCCATGCAGCTCCAGGGTCCTGAAACTGTACATACTGACTAATTTGCATGGCTTAATGGAACTGAGTCATATTAATTGCACCTGTTCTTTTCCCGTTGCAACATGCCAAAAGGTCTATAAAGCAAAGAAAAATTGAAATTGAGGAACATCGGAGCAATCTGAGCATGAACACTAGGTGGTGACACGCTGCCAAAAACACAGTCTTCTCTTTCTCTCAATTCAATTCAATAAGCTTTATTGACATGAATGTCAGATGAACAATATTGCCAAAGCGTCAATGATAATACAATTCATTAAATTAAATAAACTCAATGAATAAATAAAAAGGCCAAGAAAATGGCACAAAACATTAAACGTGTTTTGTGTGTGTGTGTGTGTGTGTGTGTGAGTGTGTGTGTGTAACTCTACTATATAGTCACATTTACTTTGAATAATCACATTTACAGATGAATAATATTGAAATATAATTCATTAAATAAAATAACATAAATAAATAAATAAAATAAAAACAACAAGAAAATGGCAGAGTATTCGTGTGTGTGTGTGTATGTGTGTGTGTGTGTGTGTGTGTGTAACTCTACTATATAGTCACATTTACTGTACAGTGCTTGCATTGGCAGGACTATGTAATGTCACAATGTTTCCAAAGCACAGAAACTGTGTTCAATTAAGGTAATACAACAATAACATGACATTCACAATAGTAATTAACGGACAATAAGACACTTATTTGTCATAATCAGTGATGTTGTTTTAATTATGTGTCCCTCAGTTTGTGACATGCAGTCACATATTGCGTAGCGAAGTATGCTGCATGTCTCTCTACAAGTAGAATCTGTTGCTTTTCTTGGTCCTCTAGCTTTGTGAAATTTGGGATTAAGAAAATCGTTTCACTCTGATGTTATTATATTTGTCACATTTTAAGAGGAAGTGCATCTCTCTCTCTCTCTCTCTCTCTCTCTCTCTCTCTCTCTCTCTGTCTCTCTATCACACACACTCAAAACATGTACAGACATATACAGAAAAAAAAAACAGACTAAATGTTTTCTGCTTTTGATGATATTTAAGGATATAATTATCTGTGAAGTTCACTGTTCATAATTCTTTTTTTAACCAGTAACATTTATATTCTTTGTCACCTTTATCCACTAAATTCTTGAAAACATTTTGTTCGTCAACCTTATTTAACTCATTTATTTTGTTCTTGTCCATACTCTCTCTCTCTCTCTCTCTCTCTCTCTCTCTCTCAAATTTAAATTAAATTTGCTTTATTAGTACAACATGTAAACATACACATTATGTGGAGTATGTACACTGTACTTTATAATATACAAAGGTGATTGAAGATTTTCCATTGTTGTGGAACAGTTAACCTCCTGATTTTATTTTCTAAATATTTCCAAGTATGATCATGTCACATAATTGCTTGTATTTCATCCACTAAACATATCTATTTGCTTATACAACTATTTATTTTCATTTTAATTATTGCATCACACTTTTACTTTATCTTTAAAAGCACTTTATCTTTAAAATTCAAATTTGCTTTTCTCTCCCCTCATTTCCTGTCAACTCTCCCCTGTTGCTGTATCAGTTCCCCCAAATTGGCTCATTTTATAGCTTAACAGTTTTTATGACAGCTGTACAGGAACAAGCTGTAAAAATATGGAATAAAGTCCATCGTTGTACGTATTTGCTGTATTGTTGTATTTATATACTGTATGTTACATTTGCTATTGCCTTTTATATATGTGTTAAGTGTATTGAGATGTAGTTTGGCACATTAAATAAAAGTAGTTACTAAAAGTGGTTTAAGACAGAACGTAATGCAGCATAACAGAAAAACAGCAAGGTGAGGTGAGAGAAAAAAGGAGAAAGAAACAAACAAACAAACAAACAAACAAAGAAACAAAAAGAAAGAAAGAAAGAAAGAAAGTGAAGCAAAAAAGAAGGTGGAAAAGAAATAAAAACATCAGAGCAGACTGGATTTGGGGGTACAGTAAAAAAGAAAGAGGGGGAGAAGGAAAAGCTTTAGGGATGTGGTGATGGAGGGGGATGAAAGAAAGAGAGAGAAGAAATGGGGGAAAAGAAATAGCAGTTAAGACAGAGAGAGGGAGAAAGAAAGAAAGAAAGAGATACAGAGAGAGAGAGAGAAAGGGAGGAAGAGAGATTAAAAAGGAGAGGAGGAAGAGAAAAGGGAGAAAGAGGGAAGAGAGGGGGAGAGAGCATCTGTTTCCTGTCTGCAATCCAGCTGGAGGAGGAACAAACGACAAAAGAAGAAGAGGAGGAGGAGGAGGAGGAAGTACCGGCCGGCCTGAGAACCTGTATCACACACACACACACACACACACACACACACACACACACACATGCAGACTTCCTCAGGGAAAAAACGAATCCTACTTCCTCCTCTGTGTGTGTGTGTGTGTGTGTGTGTGTGTGTGTGAGTGTGTGTGAGTGTGTAGTACTTAAAAGACAATACCACTGGTTTTGCATGTTTTAACCTATATACTACTTTATCACACATGCTTTACATCACAGCCATTTTGCCAATGGTGCTATTTTGTTTTAAATGTATTCATTCATTCAATACATCCATTGGTTTCCATTAAAACATGATATTGCTAGCAGACTCTTGAAACTTGCAAGAGATGTGTAAATGTCGACTTGTTGTCTGACCATGTCAGAAAAGTGTTTATAGTTGTTCAGAACAGCCACACTCAGGCAGACAGGATGAAAAGCCGGCTGTCATAGAGATATAGATGTTTAAATAAAGGGATAATGGCTCACATTTTAAGACAGTCTCTACTGGAAATTGTCAGATAGTTGTGTAAAAAATTAAAAATGAGAGCTTAAGAGAGAAGTTCAAACCCAGTTTACTTTCTCACCTCCGCACAGCTGGCCAATCACTTCGTGGAGTGGGTGTCGTATCGTTGGTTTCAGAAAGTTACAGAAATGATCGAATAGAGCCCCCTGAATTGTGACATTTGAAAGATGTGGGAAGAGGGGGGTTTCCGAAGCAGTCTGACCATCTGACAAGCAGTTCTGATTAGCCTACTGGCACCTTAAGTCAGCTTTAGTTTTTGTCAAAGTTATGTCTGCACATATGAAAAGACTCCACTTTACTATGCAAAGATTTGACAAAAAATAGACAACCCAAGCATGTTTCAAGAGTTTGTAACTTGATTTTCATGCCATATGGAAATGAATAGAGACCAATACCAACTGCCTGAATCAAGTTATTTTTATACAAATCACAAATCTTCCTCAAAGAGCTTTACAATCTGTACAGCATAAAACACCCTCTGTCCTAAATGTGAGTTCAGACAGAAAACAAAGTGAATTTCCGCCTTGAGTCATTTTGTCATTTCCTTCAAGTCTCTCTCTTTTTTCCTTTGGTCTCTGTACATTTATGAAGCAGATTCATGAAGCCTCTTGATAAGTGTAAAGGTTTCGCTCATTTTCAAAATGCGGATGTGTCTTGGCGGTAATTGAGCTCCCTCCTGTCTTTTTGACTTTATATGAAAATTCGCCTCGTAAATGTGAATACAGGGAAAACCCCCCTAAAAAAACCCTTTAGCTAAACATGTCCTGGACAGCAGGAAAAATGAGTCTGAAAAGCAATATACACCATTCACCTGCCTTGGATTTTTTAATGTTTTATTGCTTCACAACACTGAATCACAGTATGAGTACTAAGGAGTGAGTCAGTGAGTAGCTGCTGCACATCTGCACATTTTCTATCTGGAACAAACAGAGAAAATAGATTTAGAATATATTAAATACATATTAAATGTTGATGAGCATCAAGTCTGCAAATGAAGGTACGGTAAAAGTGAGTCGACATGGATTTACCCTTCGCTGTATCCGTGGGACGTCATCTGTGTGTGTGTGTGTGTGTGTGTGAGTGACGTGTCGGAGGGGGAGAGGGGGTTGGAGGGGTAGGATTTCCTGATTTGTTTGTTCCTCTCACACACTTTTCTTCCTGGTCTAGGCTGGATTTAGACTTCCTGTTCCAGACCTATTCTCAGAGCACACACACACACACACACACAAACGTACATTTGTATGCCCTTGTTCATACATCCATATTCATAAATGTAGCCTGTCCGTACATTCTGCACTTGGCCGTGCTTGTATGTGTTTGTGTGTGTTGCATATGTCATCAAACTGATAAAAAAAAGAGAAATACCCTTTAATGAGTTGAGTGAAAGTAAAATAATACATTAAAACATCTTTAATACCTGCAGAAACTGTCTTATTTTCATTTGTCAACTACACATGGTAAACAGAACATGTAATTCATACAAATTTGGAGTTGCTGCAAGATATATTTTTTAACTTTTCATGGAGCTAGGCTAGCAGTTTCCCCCTGCTTCCAGGCTTTGAGTTGAGCTACGCTACACATGTGTCTGTACTGGACACACAGAGGTAAAACTGATATCTATCTTGTCATCTATCTTAGTTAAATGCAGGCAACAACAATTCCAATTTTTTTTCTTACTTTAACAATTTACTAAGAAGATTTATGGCCCTGTCCCTTCTGTTTTGTATTTATCATCTACTGTAGAGTCTGATAGACGATCATGTATCTTAGTTTCTAATGTTTTTCTACTGATGATGTTGATGAGTTCCCTCCTGATCAATCACTGCATTTCTTCTGAAGTGCTGCAATCTCAGATAAAATGATTGGACAGAACCTTCAGTGATATAAACTGTACAGCTACTTAACAAACTCTCTTTGTGACATCCTCATGTGTGCTTGTGTGTCTCTCAAGTCAAAGAAACTTAGAACGGCAGCAGGTGTCTCATGGCAACAATACCAACACACACACACACACACACACACACACACTGCAGCTTGAAGGCCCGTTTTTCTCACAGCCTTGACAATCAATGGGATGAATCCTTTTAATTGTGTGTGTGTGTGTGTGTGTGTGTGTGCGTGTGTGTGCGTGTGTGTCCTGTTTACCTTCATAAACAAAGAGGTCATTGTATCCTATGGTCACTCTCTCCTCTATTAAGCTCATTCATACCCCATTCAGGCCGACATAGTGATACGTCAGCGATCTGACTGAGTCAAAGCATATCAGCAGGACCTCCTTCTCTCGAACAGGTGTGTCTGTCAGCACAGCTGAAGCAGAATTCTGACATTCATAATGGGTAACAGCCACTCGACAGCATTTTTGAAGCAATGAAAAGAAACCAAAACCAAAAAAATTAGCATTGCGTGGACAGAAAACACGGGGTCAACCTGACGTCATGTCTTAGCGCACATTCCTGGTAGATAACTTTGTAAAGTGACCACCGTATTTCTACTGTTTACGCTGCGATTATTGCAAAGAAAAGATAATCATGATACGGTTCCAGAGGTCTAAAACAATGTCTGTAACAATGTAATATTGTAAACTGTACCTCCATTTTATTGTCTTAATGGTACCTGAAGCAACTCGCCCCCACCAACTCAGCCACATGCCTTTTTTCTTTCTTTCTTTTCAAATTCTTTTTTTTATTGGTTTGGAAATACTGTAGAAATTCTTAAACAGAGTAAGATGGTTTCATAACAGTAGTAAAAGTATTACAGACCAACATGTAATCTACCCCCCACCTGAACGTGCATTAACTACACCCCAGTCTAATAATCCTGCTTGTGTTGCCAACTAGTGTTTTCAGCATGATATAACATCTGTTGGGTCATCGTCCCGTGATGTTCTCTGAGGACTTAGCTGACATATATTTCTCTTACCTGGAATAAAACTATTTACAAGTAACAGTAATTTAAAAGTAACAGATATTCCACAGCTGCTGGGTGCATCTGTACCTGAAATATAGACAATCATGTTGGTATAGAAAAAAACCTTCTGATGTGGATGCTCTGCCTTTGCCTTTTGCAACAGATGCTGGAGTTTCAATTTTATTTTTTAGCCACAGTAACGGCATGGCTCGATGGATGGCAATGTCGGTCTGCGACATGTCAGTCGGTCCAAAGCTTTGAATCCTAATGACTTTGTTGATCCCAAAATTCGTCTTCTAATGTCTCCATAAATTAATCTACACCTTTGTGTTTTCGAGTGAAATGCATCAACAACTTTTGGACGGATTGTGATGAAATTTGGTAAGGACATTCATGGTCCCCTAAGGGTATAAGGGTCAGAATTTGATTTTGAACTACTTTGGTTTATGATCAAATACCATATGTTAGCATGATAAAATGCTAATCCAAGATGGCAAACAATATTATAGTCTACGTGCTAAAAAATCTGTTAGCATTGCCAATGTGAGCATGTTAGCATGCTGTCAGCTGGTAGCATGGCTGTAGACTATCATTCTTGTTTAATAACTCTGAAGTAAAAGCCTTGGGAGTGGAAAAAGGCCACTGATGAATCAGACATTCGTCATGGCAACATTTAGAGTTATTTCAAGTGAAAAGCACTTCTCGGATATAGATAATGTGACACAGACGTATATTTGGCTGCACAAGTCTGAGTGTACAGACACAAACAAACCTATTCATTTTACAGATGTTCAGATACTTTGAGACATTTCATTTTTTTGTCTCCCAGTACAGATGGGAGTTTGCACTTGACTTTCACCTGCTGGCTCACAGACAGTCCAGGATGGTGTGATGCCAATGTGGACAGAGCAAAAAAAGTCCCTGTCAACTACTCGGCCTGCGATCGGCTGAGGAGGGGCTCGTCACTCATCGGTGTCCACGAAGACGGTAATTACTGTTGGGGATGTTTGTGTGTCTGCAGGATCTTCCAGCGACAAAACATCAAACCACAACAGAAACACTGAGTGTCTCCTCCTCTCATGTTATTTATAGACCTGTTTATTAGATACACACACACGCACGCATTGTTGTGTGTCACTGTGCTCTCTATCTGCTTCATGGTAGTGTGTGTGTGTGTGTGTGTGTGTGTGTATGCATGAGTGTGTACATATCTTTTGATCGGCCTGATGAATATATGTTTGTATTTGTGTGTGTTGGTGCAACAGAGAAGTGGGATGATTTTGCTGAAACTTCAAAGCAACAAGTGGAAAAAAATATTCAGACATCCTACCACACACATGGAAACACATTTACTTACTTACACGTACTTCTGTAGTTGTGGGGAATCTGACAAAAGAAAAACCCTAAAAACCTAATTCTAACCTTGTCCTTATAACCCTTGCCCTTCGAAAAGTGAGGACTGGACAAAATGTCATCACTTTATATAAATGTCATCCCTCTAAAGCTCTAAAACTCAAACTGGGCCTTCCAAAGACAGTATAGGGGAAACACACACACACACACACACACACACATCCACACACACACACACACACAGGAGGTCTGAGTCAGACCTGTGGCTGAAGGAGGACGGGTGGACAGTTGCCCACCAACTGCTTTGTCATTACCACAGATCTGCTGTTTGTATGTGTGTGTGTGTGTGTGTATGTTAACATCCGTCCACGCATCTGTTTCTGTTCTTGTTTGATTTATTTCATGTTGAGTCAAATGATTTAGATGCATTTGTAATGTGTGTTTGTGTGAATATGTTAGTGAAATATAAAAGGACTAATACCACATATAAATCATACTTTCAGCAAACCCTGCGTTTGTGTTTACTTCAACAGTTATACAAGAGTTTTCAAATACAAGTAAGTATCTGAAGAAGTAGTACTCGATCCTCTCACTGTCATTATTCTTGCATTATTCATGCACTGAAACTCATATACTTACACACCAGTCTTCTAGTAAAAGAGGAAAATAATATTTGAGAGGGTCACATTTATCCATTTATTTGATGTCACAGGTTTTTTTTGTTTGTTTGTTTTCCCCCAACAGAGAGCCAAAGTCTGGCCACTGTTACATTAGCCACAGACATAAAATCAATCTTCAACGGTGGAGCATGAAGGTTTATTCTCGACCTTAGGAACAGAAGTGAACAGAACTTCCATATACACAGTCTTCATCAGCAAATTACTCAGGTGTCATCACATGACCTACTGTAAGTGTGAAACGTCAATCAACAGAGCAAAACCATTCACAGCATCAACCAGGATTTCCATTCGCTGATGATGCGATAATATTAATTTTAGAAGATGGACAGAAAACCCCAGGAAGCCTTTGAGAAAGAGTGATGAAAGAAAACTTTTAAAAGTTGAACTACTGACTTCATTTAAAACTAATCTTCTTTATAGTAGACAGTTTTATCTGTCTATTTAAACTTTGAACAGTACACCACATTATATCAGATTTAGCACATCATATGCTTTGCAAAAAAATAGTGAAGTCCAGGTGTTGGGTAAATGTAGCTGAGTGCAGTATTTTATAGTAAAATTAAGAAGAGTATAAGTATCAGGTCTCCAAACAATAATGGAAGTAACAATAAAAAACCTGCTCAGCTGCAGTATTTTCCACCTCTGCATTTGTGTGTGTGTGTATTTGTTTACTCGTGTGTGTGTTTATATGTGAACCTACATCTGTGTTCATCTATCTATGGATATCAATAAGACAAATATGTTCGAAATGTGACAACAGGTGTGCTGTGATTCCAAAAGATGTTGTTGTTTTAAATAGCCTATGAATCAGTTTTTCTTGGTGTTAGTCAGTGAGTATTTGTGTAAGAGACAGATCATCAGTCATTTAAAGAAAAATCATACCACTGCTAACAATCAAGCGATGACAAAACCCCAGTTAGCTAATGCCTAGCATTGCTTTTGGTGCAGTCTGACCACATACGTGTCAGTCTGCAAATCAGCAAGTTGAAACCATTCAAAAACAATCCTCACAGATCAAAAAGAAAGGGGGGTTAATACACTAGAAATACCCTTATACCTCTCCAAACCACAGTTTCATCACAGGGTAATCCTCAAGGCTATTGTTATCTTAGCGTAGCTTAAGCTCGTATGTCGTGATTGGCAGGCCTGCGGGCCGAGGCCTCTGAGCCGGAGGCTGGTGTTGTGGTCGATGCAGGGCGAGGTGACTCAGGCTGGGACTAATGGTCGGACGGTGTGGTCATGAGTGTCCAAGGGTGTGGAGAAAGGGACACCGGCGGGATTAGCTGAACTCACCTGGGCTCTGATTGGGACATCCATGAGTCATTCCTGAAGAATGGAAAGGCAAAAATACATATACTTCAAGCTAATGTTAGGTAACTGTTATACTGCGTGTTTGTCTGTGAGTCAGTCACGGCCTCTGTGGCTCAATGAGGAGTCATTATTGACATATTTCAGCACTTAAATCCATTGAGATGTTTACCCATCAGCCTTCCAGATGGCTCTTTACAGTACATTATGAAAGTGTCTTTCTCAAACACATCTGGGTGTGGATGAACACAGCAATGACTGCTGAAACGTTCTGGTTATATAACGGTCTTCTAAAGACCACCATGAGAGTTTTAATAGCAGCAACAGTAGCTGATTTTGATTTCTGTATTTTTCACAAAGCTTGACTAAACAACTGCATTTATCTCATACTCCTCAACTAACATTTCAACTGCTTGAATCTCTTACTCTTTGACAGACATTTGAACTCATTTCTACACTTACACTTAACCGACACTTTCAGGTCTAATTTCTTCACCTTTAAACAACAATTACAACCTTTACAGCTCTGGCAAGTCCAACAACTTCCACTGTTCAAACACAAATGACTGCAACCAGTTCCAGCACTTACACTTCTACTGACCTTTAAACTTTTTCTGTGCTTGAACTTCAACTGAGTCTTTAATTCCTTTCAAACCTGTTATGTCAACTGATACTACAAAAACACTACGACTACTACTACTACAACTACTACTACAACAACAACAACAACTCAGCACTTAATTTTAAATTGAAACTTTAACTTCATGTGGTGCTTAAACTTTTAATAAAACTTATAATAACTTATTCCAGCACTTGTATTTTTACTGCCATATCAAATTCTTTCAGCAGTTTGTATTCCAAATGCTACTTACACTATGATTTCAACTGTATCAGTATTTCAACTTATTTTAACAGTTTCATCTGCCTTTTCTAGTTAATTTAACTTATATTTGCTCCTTTGTGAATTCCTCTATGTGTCATATACAGTATATCTACTACATTTGAGCTTGGAAGTTAATTTTTGACATATATATACAGTGTCATGGTTCTGTCCCAGTCTGGCTCTATGTCCCTCCACCAGTTTAACTGGACTGAGTGGCAGTAGGCCCTTGAAATTGAAATTGAAGTTTGCTTTCATGCTAGTTGTGAAATGTGAGTTTGACACACCTAGTTAGACGTCAAAGATGCAGCAATTTATATACCAGGCAGTTCATCTCACATGCCTTCTGTATTTACATTCAGGGCTGACAGGTGTTTGTTCAATGGCTGGACTCTCTTTAACTCATCCTCGACACATTCTGAAAAAACTAGTTTGTTAACATTTGAATAATTTGCATTTACAGCCTCTGTGTGCCATGTTAGAAAAACTGCATCATCATGAAATTGTAAAATAAGAGTTTGCAGGTTACAGTGTATTTGTGTATTTAAGTTTATTCATGTATATTCTTAGATGGGCTTATTGGATTTATAAGAGGACTGTGTTTCTGGTTTTCTGTTTGCCTTGAGTTTTTCCTCCTGCTTTTCTCTCCACACTTCCCTTTACGCCTGCCCTGCATCAGTCTTATTAGCCCTGCCCTGCTCCCTGTGTCTTCCCCAGCCAATCAGCTCCAAGCCTGCACTTATGTCTTGCCACCTGTTACTTGTTGTTTCATTAGTTCAGTTAGTATTTAAGTTCTGGTTTTCAGTTCAGTCTCGTTGGATCCTTTGTTCTGTACTGCTCTGCTCTGTTCAGTCCAGTCTGTTTTTGTTTTGTTCTGCTCTGTTTTGCTGTGCTTGGATGCCTGAATCTTTATTAAAGAGATATTCTTCAGTTCTTTCTGCGTTCTGCATTTGGGTCCATCTCCTGCTACTCCCTTTACATACAGTACATGTATGTATACTTTCAGCTGTATCCCACGGCCTTCTTCTGAAGGTAAATAGTTAAGTAAGTGAGAAAGTGAACCTTGAGTTTAAAATGTCATATTTCACATAACTACCTGCACAATTTGCACAATCAGTGGAAAAGTGTTTTTTAAATATAGCTTTTCTAGTTAGGAGTACAAACTGCTTTCCAGTATACAGAAAAGAAAAATGAAATGGGGGGGGGGGAACAAAATCGACCACTCTGGTAATCATATTGATGAGATGAAGCACACAGATCCTCTAGCGTTCCAAAAAGATGCTCTTCTCTCACACCACACTGACACAATTAATAATGTTTATTTCATTTTGTTCCACAATGCATGTCATCACACTTCTGTACTACAAAATATCATGCCATGATAAATCATTATCAAACCATGGATCAACAGCATCACCACTACAGCAACACTAACAAGTGAATCTATTGGAGTGAGAACCTGCAGACACTCTGCCTTCTGTGCCACGTGTTTCCAGCTGCTGTCTGAAGACAAAATGTGGGTCAGGATTTGTCCTTCCAAAACAGAAACAGTGTGTGCCGTGGAAATGAACTCTGCAATCATTTCCCAACATTGTCAACTTGAGCCTCAAGTCCACTTTAAAATGAAAAGTGTGAGAAATGTGCAGTGGATGTGGCGTTGTGACGACACAATGCGTCCATTCTTTGCTGCGTTGAAGTGCAACATCCTTCCTTTTGTTTTTCCACCACAGCTTGTTTTCATGAATAAAGAGCTGAGCTGAATGAAGCACCTGCAGCACATGCATATACACACACAGGTGTTTGAGCACACACAGAGGAACTTGGACCAAGCCGGTAGTTCCGGGTCTGAAAAGTGAAGCCAATGTGGAAATGCCTTAAACCTGCATTCTCTCTAATGGCCGTCAGGGGGCGACTCCACTGGCTCCAAAAAGAAGTCTATGAGAAAATGACTCTACTTCTCATTTGATTTATTACCTCAGTAAACATTTTACTAACGAGTTCATGGTCTTAATCGCTAGTTTCAAGTCTTCAGTACAGCATCATTTTGTAAATTAGTGTTTTCAGTTCATGAAGGTTAATTGTAACATTTTTGTCGCCTAAAAAAAAATCTTGTTCAGCAGTTTGGTTGTACTAGAAGACCCTCTAAGGAGTCGGCTGTTCAGTTTTTCCTCTAAGTACATTTTGTTTTAATGGTTTTTTGCTAGTGAAAATTAACATTATCAAATTTAATCATAGACTGTAAGTGCACCGTGCTAGCCAGACTAGCAGCTAGCAACTAGTGTTAGGGGGTCAGTTCCACCCTCTTGTCCAAATATGGTCACTTTTCATCACTTGTGGCTCCAAATATCCAAGATGGCGACGATCAAAATGGCAAACTCGGGTCTTCAAAATGGGAGTCCACAAACCAATGGGTAGGTAACAATGCTGTCAGCTTAATATTTTGTAGAGTAGATTATATTAAGATTTTGCCAAGATTTCACTTACATTACTGTAAAATATCACTCTGGTCACGTTTTTATTGCACATACAGATCCAAAAATGCAATAAACTCTCCTACAAATATGAACTTCTTGGGACATCAAGCCTGGCTTTGATATGTTTGGGAGAATCACAAGTATCATATATTTTCCCTTTGTTTGCTCAAAGACTTGATATTTTAGTAGGACATACTAGAGGGCTGCCTGTCTCCTGTTCTTTCATCATTATTAATCCAATGAAGCAACCAGCAAAGGTTCAGTTGGAGCCCAAAAGACATTTTCATGAATGTTTTCATTTTATACAAGTGTTTAATTACATCTTACCTCACCTACAACTACCTGGATGCTTAATTTTGGCACCAGGTACCTAAACTGATGCTCTTGGTGTCCCATTTTACATTTACATTTGTAGATGAGTATGTAATGTTGTTATTGAGATTGTGTGCAGGTCAGCTTTGGTGATTTTAAAGGACAATTCCTGTGTTTTCTAAGTCAGTGCCAGTGCTGCAGATTCCCTCATGACCCTTCATACCTGTGCAATTGTATTAAATGATGCAATTAAATCCTCCCTGTCATAAGTCTACATTCTCCTTTTTAAAGAGTCAGACAAATGATGAACATTTTCCAGCGTATACTACATTTTTAGATTGATATCCTCCTTTTCATGAAGCAATTGTTTTTCAGTCTTTAAACCTAAAATAAAGTGAGAGACTAAATACTTTGTGAGATAATAATGGGCCACCTTTTATTTAATTCTATTTTATTTTGTTAAAGCTGGAGTGTGGGACCCCCTTCTGGCAGTGAGAGTAGGGGGGGGCGCTCGGCTGTGATTCAGCACGCTCTCATGTGCACCCTGAATGACAGGCACACAGAGAGGAACGGTAAAAACGGATATGTTTTGATGGTCCACCGGTCCAAAAACCAAAAACTGATAACATTTGGAAAATTTAGAAGAGCCGCACAATAAACGGCCAGCGCAGGAATGTCATGTCCGACATGGGAGGAAAAACTCTGTATACTGTGAAATACAGACAGATTTAGTGGCGGTGATGGGCTTAATTAGCATTGTGTAAACTCGTTTGGCAAGTGCTTGAATGTAACAGATATGTAAAAGAACCACACTGCAGGTTTAAACTACTTTATGTTTGTGAGATAATATACTGTAGTAGTGAGTAGGAGCAGCTTTGAAAACTCAGTTGTGTTCAGTAAAACTCAAGACATCTGAACTGCTGAAAAACTTTTTTTTTAAGTAAGAAATGGACTAAATTATTTCCTCTTTCTAAAAAAAAAAAAAGGAAATTAAGGAATGTGGGAACTTGATGTCTCACTCAGATAATTGTCTCTGTTTCCCCTTATAAGTTGTCCCAAATTTATAATTTGGTTCCTTCCAGGAAATGTCCTATAGACTCTAAACTATAGGAACTTGCAGAACCAATATAATAAAGTGTTTCCTTTTCGCAACATGTTTGCTTGTTGTTTGTCTCAGATGTTGATGTCTCAACTGTCTTTCAGTAGCTAACTCTGTTTCGGGCAGTGTCGAAGGTGCAGCATGATGTAGGGTGAAAGCCATGAAGCCACGTCAAGTTCTCTCACATTCTGTTGGGATTTGAACCAGCAACCGCTGCTGTTTACATTCCTCGGTCTGTCTCTGTCGCTCACAGACTCTGAGTCACCCACACATGGGAATCTGATCTGTGTGTGTGTGTGTCCTTCAGCATACAGCTATTAGTAAATAATTTCCCCGTACGTGGGTGCAGTTATGTGTGTACTGTAAATCCCTGTGTGTGTGTGTGTGTGTGTGTGTGTATGTGAGTCATTAATAGCCAGACATACATTGGATGAGTCAGTCGGTCTGACAGCTGATATCAAGAGCCAGAGGCTACTGGCATAAACAGGGCTTTCCCTGGTAGACACACCTGGAAACACAGAGAGCAAAGATGTATCCAGGCCACCAGCAGGAGGACTAGAGATCAAGAAAACACATTGTTGATTAGATGAAACAGAAAGTAAAGGCCTTGTTATTGTCTGGGAGCTGAACACAGCGTCTTTTTACTTAGTCTGTGTAAAGGAAAATCAGAGATTTCTTTTTAAACACATTATACATGTTAGAAAATAATTGTTGAAAACGTGAAAAGACTGAACTATGTAGTACTGAATTGTGGAGTTAGAGCATTAAACTGTTGGAGCGTTTTCTAATCTGGTGCCCCTATCTGCAGTAATCAGCAGGACAACATCATTTGTCTGTTTTCAAAAACACTACAAATCACTGTTTAAAAATTATTGATGTGAAATGCTGAATGCTTTGGTTAACATCTGGTTAGGTTTAGGCACAAAAAGCACTTGGTTAGGTTTGGGTTAAAATGATCTCTTCATTAAAGGTTAGTGAAACATGGTGTGGGTTAAAGTTACTACATCTTAAAGTTAGGTGACCTTCGCCCTCATGGTTACAATAATAACCACGGGGTTAAGGTTAGGGGATGATCGTTTAAAAAAAAATGTCCCGAATTGCGGTCAGAAACAAGAAAATGAACAGTGGTCTTCTGTGGAAAAGTCCACTATTGGGTTAATGCCCCCATCCACCCCTCATCCACTGAATGAGGAAATGTTGTCCACTTACAGACGTTATCTCAACTGTGAAACTGCCCCGGGTCATACTCAAACGTAACTGTCGTTTTTGGGTGACTAACATTATGACTTAGTGTGTTGTTTTTCAGGCAGCATTACATTTCATGCAAAGTGTGTGTGTGTGTGTGTGTGTTCGGGGAATCTTTCTATGAAATGTGACTTTTGAATGGGGGAGAGAGGGATGCTGAGTATTGAATAAGACGTATGTGTAAGTGTGCTGTACGTGTCTGTGTGACCTTCCTTCTCTTCTGTAATCACTCTTCCAATATCTCTCTACACCTCCTGTTCCCCTCTCCCCTCATCCACTCACCCCTCTGTCATATTTTTACCATCAGTCTTTCGTATTTATTCCTTTCTCCCTTCCCAGCCTTTCTTTCTCTTCACATCCCCCTCTCCTTTTATTTTCCCCATCACTTCTTCCCACTTACTTTAATTTTCCTTCATGTCTCCCTCCATCTCTCAATTTTTTCTCTTCATCTCATCCCTCTCTCCCTCACCTGCCCGTATGTATTTAATCAGACACTGATAAAGAGAGACAGATAGAGAGAGTGGGTTTTCATCTAATCTGGCAACCCTGATTTTGCCATGACCCCGGGGCCAAAAGTGCTGAGTGATTTAAGGGTTGCCAGTCATGAGCAGGGTTGGGCTGAAATCCCCCAGTTTCACACAACTCATCATCAACCAAGGACGCACGCTGACACACAACACAGCAGAGGTGAACATAACTCTCCTCTGTGACACAGGTCAGTCTGACACACAGTCATGTACTGTACACACATGTCGAGTTAAGTGATGCATAATCGCACATGAGACATACGCAGACTACAGTTAATGATTTTCAATATTCAATAATACTTTTTTAATCTGACTATTTTTGAGTGATATGAATGTGGCCTGGGTCTGAATAAAAAGTCTGAATAGTTCCCAATTTTGAAACTGACCCGTACACATCTGATGTTATGTATGTTTGTAGTATTAGTTTTCTTGTTTGGTTAAATGTTGTTTTGAAACAGTGTATGTCTGGGGACACAAGACACATTTCAGAAAAAATTTAGGATAATAATGTGAAATCAAATACACACTGAACAACAATAAGATAACTTCAAATGAAACGCTACAGTTGACATTGAGAATTCACTATTGATTCCAATGTATAAAGGAATATCATTCTGGGAAACACAATTAGAAGTGTTGGATAGACGTTTTAAGATTAGCAGACTGAAGGCAGGAGGAAGCCTATTTATTGATGATTAAAGGACGGGTTCACAATTTTTCAAGTCTGTCTTTAAAACAACAGTCAGGAGCCCAAATGAAGATTGAAACATGTTTTTCTTGCTGTAATCATTCCTCCTGTTCATACTGACCATTAGAAGATTCCTTCATAATGTACTTACAATGGAAGTGATGGGACAAAATCCACAGTCCTCCTTCTGTGCACAAAATTTTATTTAAAAAGTTTATCTGAAGCTAATATGAAGTGTCAGCAGTGGAAATGAGTCAGTTCAGTAGATATCTTTCAACGTTACAGTCTTTTTAGTGCCAAAGTCCCTCTTTTTGTTACTATACTTCCACTGCAGCTCAACAGGGAAACACTGTCTGAGGAAACACAAAGAGGGAATTTGATGCTAAAAAGACTGTAAATGTGAAAAAATGTAAAGCTGGAAATGAGCATAATAGGTCCTCCTTTAAAATCACGTCAATGGTCGACATTTTCCTTCGCCCTGAAGAGTTTGGGCATGTTAGTTTGTTTAGCAATCAGGTTTTCAGTATCAGTCGTTCTGTGGAAGGCAGATGCCACCGAGCATGTGTGGGAATGCGGTTCCATTTACAATTAGCTTGTTGTGCTACATATCACAACCTCTTACCTTTGTACTAAAGTTATTCACAATGTACAATGTAATACGTTTCTAAAAATTTTTGGACACAGCACAGAGGAATAAGATATATCAGGCTTTGGATACACACACAATACTTAGAAGTTCATTGTTAGTTTGGCTCTGCACATGAGATTTGTTGACAATAAGAAAAATATAGAAAAAATCCCCAGCCTTATCCTTTAAATCACGTTTGGACTTTATCTGGATACAAGGTATTTGACATGACAAGTGTACTGTAAGTCCTTTGGGTCCAGTCCAAGTTGAGCCTAAGCGTAAGTCATGCCTTTCACGTGTCTAAATGTTGAACTTTGAAATGACACATTATAGTTTTCTTTCAATAATACCAACATAATAATAATAATAATAATAATAATAATAATAATAATAATAATAATTTGATCAGTCAACACTTGAGACTTAAATGTTTTTCCTTTCAAGTCAAATGGAGTGAAAATATCCTGCATTTGTGGAGTTTCTGGAGAACAGGGCAGTGTTGCTCTCTGCAGGGGTGCGGCGCGTCCACCCGCACAACCATGTGTCACCACAGGGGTGTGGGTTACACAGAAAAAAGGCGTGGTTGTTTTGGCACACATGGATGTGCTTTGGTCTTTTTGAAAGAGAATAACTCGAATAACTCTCTGCAGCTGATGAAATAATTCATGTTATTGGCAATTATTAGAGACACTTCTGCTTCTTTCTTTGTTTGAAAGTTGTTTTTTTTGTTTTTGTTTTTTCTTTTCACTGTAACCACAAGAGCATTACAGTATTGAATAATGGAAAAAAGGAAGATAGTGTGATTAAATGTGATAATTAGCAGCTTGAGAAATGGTGATGAAGATGAAAAATGAATTATGTCACAGAAATCAGTTGTGTAGGTGCAGTTGCAGCAGATGTGTGTGTGTGTGTGTGTGTGTGTATGTCTCCAGGGCCTGAGAACTTCTGAGAACAACCGGTAGATAATAGTTTGAATGTGTGTGTGTGTGTGTGTGTGTGTGTGTGTGTGAGACAGAGAGAGAGTGAGTTGTAGGTGTGTTGTGTTAGATTTGAGAATGGCTTGAAGCTTTTATGTCTGGGTCAGCAAGGTGTGTGTGTGTGTGTGTGTGTGTGTGTACACGCACGCGACTACAGCACATAATGATTTGCCTGTGTGTCTGTTTGCGATAGACCTGCACTCTGATTGGCCAGTGGGATGTCAACATGTTTACAAAATAAAAGACAGACAGACAGCCATTTTCTACAGCACTGTCTGCTCTGAGTTTATGTGTGTGTGTGTGTGTGTGTGTGTGTGTGTGTGTGTGTGTGTGTGTGTGTGTGTGTGTGTGAAAGCACAAACATCAGAGTCGGAGCAGTTCGTCTCATGACACAGTTGGGAATTCACACTCTTTGACATTTGAACCAAAACCTCAACATGTGACTCCCTTGAAAGAAATATTGAAAGTATACTACTTTACTTTTTGTCCTTTCATGAGATGTAACATTCATTACTTCTGCAGTCAGCCATGTTGGAAGTCTTTGTCTATGAACTGATCATTTTGTAACCACAGTACAGTATATAGCTGATCTATAGTCCTGATTTTTGACTTGCCAGAGATCACCTGGTTCTCCTTGTTAGTAGGTTGAGGCTGAAAACCAGACTCTCAACTGGAATGGTCCGCTAGTTGCTTTATTTAACTTTATTTAAAGGTATACTGTGCAGGATTTGTCAGCTAGTGGCCTCTCCTCCCCAGTTCGACCAGAGCGAGCGAGAGAGAGACAGAGAGCAGCAGTGGTCGAGCGAGCTAGAGAGTGAATGAGGAGAGCGAAAGGTGCTTACAAGAATAAGAAAAATAAAACATTATTTTCTGATTGTTTCACAGTGGTTACATTCTAAAACGCAAATAAACACGCCCACACCTTCATCCTGTCCGCTGTGGCCTCTCTGCCGTGTGTCTGTGTGTAGCTCAGCCTCGGTCGAGCAGACACAGGCCTGCAGCTCTTTATACATCCATGACACAGAAACAGAGAGCAGAGCGGAGCAGAGGAGAGAGACGGAGACGACGACGTAACCTGATCGCTACGCTGCGAGTCCCACTACGCTACACATCCACTGCCCAAAGGTTGACGCCCAGAAACGTCCCGAAAACAGCAAAATAATAAGAAAATACAGGCAGAGGGCAGAGTCTCTGCAGGTAAATACATCGCCATACACTGGGTCATAAGTGATGATTGAGAGGGATTACTTTTGTACGAGTCTATACATTATTTTTTAGGAAAATCCTGCATAGTATACCTTTTTAAAGAATACATCTGGCATTATTCTTATTCTTATTTTCCTTATTGTCAACCAATCAAAACTTGCAATGTGTTAGTCCGTCTCAGCGATTTACTAAAACAGCTAAGCACTGTAGTTTTTTGCAAGTGCATTTGTTGGGAACTATTTCCAGTGACGGATTAATGCAAATTTGGTGCTCTACTGAATTTTCCAGCAGCAGTGTGGATGTGGAATTGAGTCAAAATAACCAGTCAATTTATTTGTAGAGGCCAAAGTGCTTTACAGAAACTGAATTGGAATCCAATAAAAACACAGACAATCATGAGGATCAAGGGGGATCATAAATAGTGTAGAGTAAAATAAATACAGTATGGATAAAATCCTAAAAAACACAACAGCATTTTCATGGTAATGAAGGAACATGTCATTCAGTGCAGCGGTGTGGATCACTGACGTGTTTTTAGTTTTTGGACAGTAATGGAGCTCTATGGCAGGAATAAGATGCATCAGGCTTTGATACACACACACACACACACACACACACACACACACACACACACAGTACTGTATTATGATCTTTTCATGAGATTTGTTTACAATAAGAAAAATATAGAATATCCCCAGAGTTGTCCTTTAAATCTCTCTTCAAAAACAATATTTTCAGACTCTAATTTTCTTGAATTGTTTTACATTCTTTATCTTTCTGTATGTTTGTCGTGTCATCACTTTTAATTACATTTAAATCATTTTTATTTCAATTGTATTTCACTTGAATTTCAGTCATCTGTTACATTCTGTGTAACATGTTTTTGAAAAGTGCCATAGAAACTAAGATTATTATTATTATTATTATTATTATTATTAATGCTGGATACAGATGCTGTTAAGCAGATTTCTGACACATGCAAAGCCTTAATATGGTGCAGAGAGACGGGGATGATGGGAAACAGAGCAACGGCTGGCATGTGACAGAGCTCATGAGTTAGATTTGACCTTGTGATGGCTGTGATGATGTGGTGAAACCCTGTGAGAGTCCACTGACAGTTGTCAGTTGAGTAAAGTACTGCCTGCCGTGTGTGCTTTATTTCCTCTCTGGGAACACTAATGTGACATCATTTTGCTGCCATCTTCTCCAGGACACATCACTTATCACCACACCGTAAGATTTTATTTTTCTAATTTCTGAGTCAGATTCACAGTCGCCCCTCACTCTCTGCAGGTTCATCAGGTCCATGTTGACTTAACATGCTGACGTTTCAGGACTGCGACACAAAAGAGGACTGACACAGTAGATACAGGACAAACTGTAACAGGATCTCTCCAATAACAGGGCAGACAGGACTTTACTGTATGACAGCAGACATAAACACAAACAGAGAATATTCACAGACGGATTATTGTTCCTGTGGAGCAGCAGCAACAATAAGCTAAACTTATATGATGTCATCTGTTTTTATTGTTTAAGAGCAAAAATTAGATCTCAAAATAGCTGTTTAATAAATCTGTACATAATATATTATTAATCTACCAAAGTGTGGACACGAGTCACATGACTTGGACCTGATGACTTTAGATTTTATTTAACAAAATCAAAAAGGATGTTTAACTCCACTTTGGCTTTAAACAATGATGTAACTTTACCTGGCGTTTGGCCTTTTGGCTGAATGACTTGATTTCCTCCCCAAGCCTAAAGATTCAAAATTATTATAAAAATCAAATTTACATTTGATTACAACAACAAATAAACTTAGAATAAATCTGACAGCAGCAATCAGAAGCAGAAAAAAGGTGCATTTGTCATTGCAAAAAAAAATAGATACCTCAAATGATCACATGCAGATATACAGTAAATACTTTACTGTGGTCAATAAAAAATAGACAAACATACCATACATGATCACTTTGCTTTTAAATGATTCATAAAGTATATTTCAAAGTAAAAAATACTAGTAAAAAATTTTAAAAATTTTAGGTAAAAATTTAGGCCTTGAAACAGTTTTCAGAAGTTAAGGACTTGGGACTTGTTGATTGTGACTGTTGACCTTATAGTCAGGACTTGAGACTTGCAAAACAATCAAACAAACCACAATTTAATAAAAATCAAACCAGGTTCAGTATTACATTATTATGCCAATATTAAAAGTGTTTTTTTTTTATTTCAATTTGTTGAATTTAGTTATTTTTCATTCTATTTTTGTTATCTCATCATGTTTTCTCGTCATTTCTCATCATACAGTGGTATCAGAGTATCTCTTTTAACCTGAGAGGTCACAAAATGGTTTTTTGGAGCCTTTTCCAGCCAAATACAATGTTTGCAAAATATATTACATATTAGCTCTTTTGAAGAGCTTTGGTTTGGTCAGAGCTAAAACTACTAACTTTTTAGTCTCTCTTACTGGACTGTGTACTGCTGTTTTTAAACTGATTCACATCAAACAAAAATCAGATAAGGAGACATTTGGAGAATCCTGTTTAGTCTGAAGTGTGTACTTGTTTAAGTATAACTCTATCATGCTGTGTCTCATTCTTGCTGTTTGTGAAGTGCAGGATCACACACACACAGATGTAAACACAGGTAAGTTGAGAGGTGTCAGGGGAGTCATGGTATAGCGGTACACCCACACCTTGACCTCTGATCCCAACTGGAGGAACTGGACACCTCGCTCTGGAATGAACATTTGTTTAAGGTGACACTGAGACAAGTGTAAACACACACATACATACACATAAGATGCACTTGTTTCTAATAGCTGGCAGGGAGGCATCCATTTGAAAAACATTGTTACCAAGTTTTGTTTGAGTATTTGCATGCTGACTCTGTGTGTGTGTGTGTGTGTGTGTGTGTGTTTGTGCGTGTTTCCGGTGGCGTGTGAGTACATAGGAAGCCGATCAGTCAGTAGAGTTGAAGGTAAACGGTATTTAGTCTTTCCGAGCCCTGTAGTCATGACGCTTTGATGTGAGGATGGAGATGTGTGTGTGTGTGTGTGTGTGAGAAAATGAGTGGGGGACTTTGTGTGAGTGTGTGTGTGTGAGAGAGAGTGACTGAGTGTGTGTGTGTGTGTGTGTGTGTGTGTCTGTGTCACAGGACATGACAACAACACCACCAATTTGGCCTCCAGGTGTGCCCACTGATTTTGGGACAGACGCCAACTTCAAACGGGCCTTCCTCCTTTTCCTCCTCTTCATCCTTTGACGGATGAAAGGACGAACCAGGAAGACACAACACAGACAGAGAGAGAGAGAGCGGAGGAAGAGGGGCAGGGGGTGGCGGGATTGAAATAAATAAGAGAGGAAGGAAAGAGAAAAGGAAGTAAGGCATTAAGAGAGAAAGCAAGTCAGAAAAAAATCAGCGAGTAGGAGAATGGAAGTAAGAATAAGCAGACAGAAAAATACAGTTACACCAAATTAATAAGGAAGTAAGTATAAACAATAGAAAAGAGAATAGAGAAAGAGCAGGCTCGGCTGTCTTCATGTGACTTAAGTTTGGCTTTATAAAGTCATGTGTGGTTCTGTTTAATAAACTGTAGTCATTGTGGACGCACCTTTAATCACCTTTTTTGCATAACAATACTTATGTCAGTTTGACTACGCTACTACACACAGCAACAGACGTGGAATATTTGAGTCTCTCACCATATTCTTCCATCTCCACCTACATCATATCACCAGCAGCTGGCTCAAGAAAACAAAGTGTAGGCAATCAACCTTTATAAATGTCAGTTTAAGTGTGCGGAGAGGAGTGTCTGTGCTGTTTTTGACCTGACATTCCACACTTAAATCAAGTGATGACACCTGAGCCAGTCACAATCACTGCTCAAAACTTTTAACCCTATTTGATGATGTTTGTTGTTGTTTTTTAGGTTGTAGTTTGTTGCGCTGTTAAATAAAATATTCAGCAGTGTCTGTCAGTCAGTTTTAATAAAGATCTATTTGCAACTTGCCATCATTTAATGATTTGTTTATATCATTAAAGGAAAATTCTCCTTTTCCACATCTGGCCTGTTTGTAGACCTGTAACTTGTCGTATGTTGCCTTGAAACCTCAGTTATAAAGAATGGTAATTGTCAGAAACTTTAAAGTCAAAACCCAGTCTCACGCCTGACCTGATAGCTGAGTGGGTTAGTGAGCACACCGCACACCTGAGCAGAAACTCCCCGGGTTGACTGAACCATTTGCTGCATGTCATTCCCATCCTGTCTTTCCCCACATTTCCTGTCTCTCTCCACTATCACTGTCAAATAAAGGCCTAAAAGATAATATCCACACTCAATGAAAAAATACAGCCCTGCCTCTCAACAAAAGTGACAGTATAGGTCAAAAATTAGAAGAAGTAGTCAAGTCATCATTTTAACCCAAACCATGTTCTTTCCCAAACCCTAACCAAGTGGTTTTTGTGTCTAAACCTAACCAGCATTGTCACACCATAAAACATAATTATTTTTTAACAGTGATTTCGAACAGTTTTGGAAAGCGACATATTAAAAAAAACACTCCTATAGGTTGTTCTGGAGCGCGTGGTACAATTGGCCTATGTCGTTGTTTAATTATGAGGACGTCATGGAAAAATAACAATCAAATGGATGTGTTTTATGATTGAATTTGAACTCAAAATGTAAAATGAACTCAAATGTAAGAACATCAGGTGTGGATAGACACGCTAACCCTAACCAGACATAGAAACACACGCCCGCGCAATCCTGAGCGACGTTGAGGTGAACCCTGCTCTGTGTTTGGGTGTGGAAGGTGCATTAAGGTGACGTTAATTCTCTGGAAGCAGAAACTATGCTGTGGGTTTTCCTGATCATCCACCTAATGAAATCCCTGTTGTTGGTATAAGTTACTAAACAGCATCCATCCGAAAACACACACAAACCTCTGAGGAACTCATGCATCGCTGCTCATCTTCATCCCTGAGTTTTATACAAATTTTGTAATCCTTTCAGTTCCTCTGAAGTTTGATGTTAAAGCCTTCTCCATCATCCATCATCATCTCAAGGCAAAGTTTAGTTTCTGAGGTTAAATTTAGAATAATGAGGGAAATCCCACATTTGGATCACTAAAAGATCTGACTTGCTTCTGAAAGTCCACTGTGTGGTTTCGTGTTGCATGAGTGAAGTTTATTTTTCACAAAACAAACACAACCTTAACACCTTAAGTTGTAGTTAATCAGCAGACTTTTCTGCTTCCTCATTTCTGCTGAAGCTCTGCACACCTGTGTCCAGTTTAGACTAAGCTTGATGTATTCACTGTGTTCTGAATAAATGGCTGTCAGCAAATCACCATTAGGTCAAGGTCCAGCTAGAATTTATTGTCAGTTGCTGCCAGTTGCTTGCACCATCACAAAAACTTTGACCACAGATGACATTTAGACAACATAATATTGGCTGGAGAGCCTGAAGTGGCCGCCGTGTTCACGTGTGCACTCATGTTGGACAATTTCATGATTTAAAGGATAAGACTGGTGATATTTTAAAGATAAACACTAAATATTTGGAGCAAATTTGCAACAGCAAAGTTAAAAATACTTTATATACAGCTAGAGTGTGCCTTACTTATTTGAAATCCCTCACTCTACGCCCCAGCATATCTCGAAGTCTTGTCCATGCTGTCTTTGATTTTCATTAGATTTTTTAAACATATCTCACTTGCCGCGCTGCTCTGCCTTGCAGCCATTTTGAGTTGTGCTGCTGCTCTCTGGTGCATTGTGACAATGCAAGAAGGCAATCACAGCCCAACCTGACACAGAATGGCGTGCTGTTTCTGAATTTCAAGTGAAATCACTGACAGTTGAAGCGCTTCAACCTGCAGAAAGCAGCAAAGCCAAAGCGCTTCAGGCTGAGTATGGGTCAGATGTCTTGAAGCTGAAAAGTATTTTGATTTATTTTCTGATTTATTTATGTGCTTCTTGCAGGATTTCTCCCTGTATAAATGATGTACGCCAGTGCAAAATGTCAGCTCTAGAAAGACTTTGAGGGACCTGATATATTTGAAACAGTTTCTACTGTCAAAACATAACCACAGGAAGAAAGATTACACACTTAACAGACCCAGAAATTAACAGTAACTACCGCTGTTTTCAAATGAATTACTCCTTTGGTTTTGATTTTTCACCTGTTGTGGGCGTTGCGATAATACCCATCAACTGAATGTCATTTTGGCAACGTAGTGAGCCTGCAGTGTTATTGTGAAACATTAAGATGTGAGCCAGACGGGGGTTAAAAATGGCATTTTTCTCCAACCTCAATGCCGCAGCTGTCTGTCTGGCTCACTGCCTCTCCTTTCCCTATCAAAACCACCGTCTGTTACCCAACCTGAGCAACAATGAGGACTAATCACAGTTAATACTCCAGCGATTAGCCAGGTACAGCGGCGCAGTATGAGTCACGCTCAGACAGACACAATCGAAAGCAAGAGGGATTTCAGCGCTAATAACCTGCTCTCCAGCCTCTACACACACTCGCTGACAAACACACAGATACAGTAGATGGAGATGGAATAAACAGAGACAGAGTACAACACGCACATTAACACACCCTGAGTAGGTGTGTGTTGCCGTTACAAACACAAGAGAGAAAAACAAATACAGACAGACTGAGGCCTAGTCCATATGTACACAGGTATTTTTGAAAACAGGGTTTTTCCTCCTTCGTTCACAAAAAAAAGGCATCCACACAAGCACTATTTAAATAAATAAATACTTCAAACACCTATAAACATTAAAGGCCCTAAACTCTTCACTTACGGTTTCCACCCAGCCCTCGCACTCAACCCCTTTCCCCTTATTTCTCCCCTCACCCTCATCCAGCCCTTCACGAATCTACCAGCTTTCGACCTACCCACTTGCCCTTGGATGGTCCCGAGTGCTTTCTGTGATGACTGTATCACCCAGTCTCACAACATCCAGCTGCACTCCGACGCAGCACCTTCCTTCGGATTAAATGGTTACAGCTGTGGTTTGCCTCCGTTCAGCCACCTGAACTGTCCCCACCCTCCCTCGTCATCATCGCATGCCTCCTTTGGGGGCATGAGAGGTCTAAAAAGTCAGACAACCACATCATCATCGATATAATAAACAAAGGTCGGTCACGATCGCTCAACATCAAGCAGTTCATTCGCAAACTCACCTTAATCTCAGCCCAACACCAATACATCACCCATGCCATACAAAATACTATCACTGACGGCAGATCCGTTGCATCTAAACCCTCCACATAGGATACCTATCCCCTTCCATCGACATCAAGCAGTGGATATTATAAACTCTGAGGGGTAAATAAATGAGCTTATACTAGAGGCTTCAGGATCTACTCTATGATGTCTGGAGCCCTTTTTGATATGATATATTACTAAAAATATGAAATGCTCATCATAAAGAACCAGACAAGTTACCATTATCAAGAGATGCTCAGAACATGTACATACATGGAGTAACAGTAGTGTGAAACAGGAAGTGTCTTCCTGCTGCTCTATTAATTATCAGTTTGGGACGTACAGCTGATGACTGAGAAGAGCATCAATTTCTCGGCACATCACACATCAAAAACACACATGTTGGCTCAGTGTCTTATGGAACAAAATGGTCTACCTCTCTTTCTTTAGCTATTGTGGACATACAGTAGATGCTCAGCTTTTTTCTTACGTGCCCATGGCCACTTTCTTTTGATTGACTTTTAGCTTTTATGCTGTATTTGGATGTGAATTCTATATGAAAGTCTGCATAGTCATGTAATGTAACATCCATTATGAATCTACTGACATGTACTTAATCTGTGATTCTTACATTTTTTTAATAGGGAAGATGAAGACAGAACTGAACTCTTCATTACAGATGAAGAAGACAACATAACGAAATGTTCTAGTTTGATCTGAGCTGGTAAATAAAAGCATAACCAAAATTAAAGACGACCTGAAATGAACACACGCATAATGAGAGAGAGAGAGACACAGAGAGAGAGAGAGGCGAGGTTGATGTTGCCGTCATAGGTCATGTGCGACAATCACTTACAGCAGAATGAGGCCCACACAGTCAGAAAAACCACAGACACACACATGTCTGCACACACACACACACACACAACAGCTCTGCACACAGTTCAGACAGAAAAGCACACACACACACACACACACACACACACACACACACACACACACACACACATCATCGCAGCATCATGCGTGGGTGCCACTGACTGTTTTTTAAAAGATCTCTTTTTAGGAGAATAAAGCTAATTTACAAGAAATCTGAACAACCCAAAACCACAGCTGATCACTTCTACCAGATGTTTCAGTCAGCTGAGGGTAAAAATATGTATATATTCAGCCCGCAGTCACAGATGAAACTAAGTTAATATCACCTTTTAAAACTTATGGAAAATTAGTTTTCCACAAAGGCTGAGTGAACACAAACAGAGGATTGTACTTCAGTGTTGCATTTGGTTTTTAAAGCCTGTCTAGAGACACACAAGCAAATGAACCATGCAGGCTATAAATGCTCTGGTATGTGATCATCTATTTACTGAATTTATACAGTGCTATACTGTGAATCTTCTCCGTACAAATAATTATTTAAATAAATAAAAAAATTTTAAGATGAAATAGACAATATGAATAATTATTTTGTTTATTCTAACAACTGTTGCACCCATTTACAAAGCAGGTGTGCTGGAAACAAAACGTGTCACACCAGTAAGGAATAATCTTTTCCACTTCACATAAGTGATGTTTAACAAACACATCTGTCATATTTTCTGACCTGGAAAGTCTGCTTATTTAACTTGAAAATGTGCCTAAATAGCAATACACAGGGAAAACACTGCAGACTGTTGAGGTGAAGAAATATCCTGTCATTTAAAGGATATTAAAGCTGTATTGTTGTTTTTATTGCTCTGACCTTCAGAGTTTAATGAAATAGCTTAGCTTGTGAATAACTTGTTAGAGCATTCCATTAAAGACCTAAATCTGTATATTTAAGAGTCTGTTAAATTGCTCTCTCAATAAGTGCTGCATCGTATTGCATTTATCTGGCTGCCACTTTTGTGCAATGTGACTTTTTAAAAGTTTATTCAAACATCATAGGAACAAGAATTAGATTTCTTTAAAACTTGGAGTTGCAAAGCGTGTTCAGAGTGCTACAGTAAGTGCTTAGGTTTGGTGAAAGATGGCCAGTGACTCAAGGCAGAGGAACACAACGGTCACACCAGAGCGCAGGGTCTGACCACGGCTTGTAGGTATGTAGAAGAGGTTCACCTCACTTGTCCTTTAGGCCAGCACCAGAGTTTTGAACTGGATGTGAGCTGCAACAGAGGGGCCGGTGTAGTGAAACAAGAAGAGGAGTGTGTGGGAGAACTTTGGGAGGTTGAACTCTAGACTCGTAGCAGCATTCTGGATTAGCTGCAGAGGTCTGGTGGCAGACGCAGAGACTAAGGTGAGGAGAGAGTTGCAGGAGTCCAGGCGGGGGAGGACAAGCACCTGGATTTGCGCACCTTGGCTGCCTGCCTAGTGAGGAAGAGGCAAATACTCCTGATGTGTACAGGAGGAATCTACAGTATTGTCAGTAGTCATGGACAAGTCTCAGCATGGACATCCTTTCTCCCAACGGAACAAAAACTTAGTCTTGTCCTGGTTGAGCTTCAGGTGGTGCCTTGACATCCACTCCAAGATGTCTGCTGGGCAAGTAGTGATGCTCGCCTCCACTGAGTGTCAAATGGAGGGAATTACAAGAATAGGTTGTCATCAGCATAGCTGCAGAAGAAGAAACCATACAAATGTATGACAGAACCAAGCTGAATTAGGGAGCTAGAAAAGTAAACCAGGTGCTTTTCTTCTACAGGTGCCATTTCCAGTAAATACAAATGAACATTTCTCTGTTCAAATCTATTGTCTACTTACATATGTTTGTCTGGCTGTGTGTATCACCTGACTTGTGTCTCAGCTGTATGATAGCAGTGTGAGTCAGACAGTCAGACAGATGGACATGTGGAAGTAACTGACCTGGATGCACAAAGGGACTTTCCACCTCCCCTCTTCCTCCCTTGCTCCTTCCTCCTTCCCCCCTAAAAAAGTATTTTTGCTTTTATTGTCAGAGAGGGAAGAGTGAGAGGAAAGTTGGGAGAAGGAGGTGTTAACAGATTCAGATGTAGGTTGAGAGTGTTTTCCATGACTCGTTTTTACTGAACTGAAAATATGATTTCTTTCCAGTTGGTCAAAAATGATATTTCCATCTGGAAACAATCTAATAAAGTGACTGCATGAAAAAGGTTGATTGAACACATTCCACCTTATTTTCATTGTGTTGCTAATTTGTGAAGTTCCCTACTTTTCCTTGAATTCCCCTCACAAACTTACAGATTTTCAGACTTACCCCTGACTCTGAAAACTATTATTTTCATCTGCCGACTTCACTCTGCAATCTGTTTATATTCTCTTTCCCAGATCCTCCTCCCATTTCCCCTGCGTGTCTCATATTTAGTGCCTTGCTCAAGGCTCAAGAGAGGAGAGGGTTCCAGGTTTTCCAGGATTTCAAACCAACATCCTTTTACATCCAACTCTAAACGCTTCTGAGGATCATCAAATTCAGAGAAAGATGATGTCCTCTGAAGAGCTGTTGCTGTTACTGTTACTAATGATGCTGAGTGACAGTGTCTTACAGTATTTAGTGAATCACTCAGTTGCAATAGCAGGTGGTCTAATTAACTTGTTTTGTTTTGTGAAGTGAAAAACTTTGAGAGTTTAGTCTTTCTCTGGACTGAGTTTGTAATTGAAGGAGTTTTTTGGAGATCATTTTAGCTGAAGTTCAGGAGCAGGACCACACTTCAAACACTTCTCTTCCTGTCATATGTCTATAAAGGCCTCCCTGCCCAGCATACCTGTTCATTCTTGGTGTATGTGCCCCTCCCTCCCATTTTCTATCAGTCTCCTTCTCTCTCATGTTCATAATTCTATCGTTCTCATTCACTAATCAACATTCCCAAGTTCATAATCATTAAACGATCATTCGTATTTCATTGAGGTTGTGGACATTTTGCATCATACAGATGAGAATAGTCAAGGTGCAGTGCGAAAATGTAATAAAATGGTAATTTTCAATTCAAGGCTGCATGGGGAAAAAGGACAGTCATATCCTGGTGTGTGTGTTGCACTTTAAACCTTAAACAGCCTTTTGAGGAAGTAAGGACCGACAATATGCCCTGTCTCTCCAAGATGTCCTCAAACTCAAAGTCTATGACTTAAACTGGTCTTTACAAAGACGCACAAGCACAAATACACACACACACACACACACACACACACACACACACACACACACACACACACATATGCTCTACTACCAGGGTGCTGCCTGAGGCTTTGGCAGCTCTGTTTTAACAGTGACTGAAACGTCTTCAGACTGTCCTGAGGTCAGTGAACGTGATCATAATCCCTCCTGAAAAATGGTAAAACGAGCTTTAATGATGTTTACGATGTTAGAGAGACAGAGAGAGAAAAAGAAACAGAGGTGCGGTGAGGCTCAGTAAAGGAGGCAGCGGTGAAGTGGAGGAAACCATACACACACACTGCTAACACTGATGTGGTGAACACAGAACTCTGTCATCTACCCACATACACACATATATACACATGCACATACTGTATATCAATGTCAGTACACACAGAAACCATGTATATTCACTCCAGATACAGTCTTACACAGGCGACACGGGGATACTTCACAGCCACGTGAATACACAGAAACAGACACAGGTGTGAAAAAGCTGAAAAGACTACATGTATACACATCATCACATGCACATACGCTGCAAAACTACAAAACTACACTGCAAAAATCTCCATCTTAACAAGAAAAATGAATATTATTGAGTTCTAAAAGTGTTACTCTGAACAACATTAGGAGATGGCAGTGAAGGAGTATAGGGAGGGATAAAATGTGAAGTGGCCCAATAAATGAGATCCTGCACTCGTCTCTTCCTCCTTCCTGAAGCTCTGTCTCTCCTCTGAAGTGCAGCTCTGGTCCAGAATAAGCAGAGAATAAAAACAGGCCTCATGACAGACCTCTATTGTTCCTGAACATGTTTGAAATAAAAGACAACAGCACAGAGGTCTTTTATCTCCTGGGACCAACAGCACATGGAAACAGCTCTGATCCCTCTATCCGACCTGACAGCCTGTCTGTCTGTCTGTCTAATGTCTTTCTGATGTCCCTTTGCCTCAACATTTAGTTCCTTACATATTCTTTCTTTTATCATTCATTAATTCAATGTTCTCCATTTTTTATTATGTTTTCACTCAACACGGCTCATGCAAGAACCTGGTTGATCAGATCTGTCCTTGCCGTATGTGGCATAAAGAAGTGATTTAAGAGAACTTGTCGCATTCACCAATTTTGTTGTATTTTGAATTTTCCCGGTTCAGGCCAGTTCTACAAGTCCTGTGCAGATGGTCTGCCTTTTTCCACCAAAACACTTGTTTGAGCTAAGAATTATAGTGCTTTAATGTGAATGATGTTGGAGTTTAAATATGATACAGAAGTCAACTTAAAAACTTAATGATAAAGAATTATACTGTTCACTGTATCAGAGTGATGTGCATCATGGATTACCAATTAACTGAGAAGTAGGGAAATATTTTATTCTCTAACTTTTTTAAATTTTTGCCTGAGAATTCAGTAGTTGCAAGGAAAACTCTCACAATCCAACAGTTTCACATCAGCTGTAATGAAATGTATTCTGTTGTACTCTACTGTTAGTCGTGGACCACTTTGATGCTCACTTGCAATGTAACATAGAAGTGAGTTCATCATTTCATCTGAACTACATCACTTTCCTTATGATACGTATTGTAGAAATGTTGATATGATACATATTAAACGTATTGAAACGTAGAGATTTAACGTATCCATGGTTTGACATTTGACATTTTATTCTGGTGACTGTTCAGGATAAGAATATGAAAATGTTCTTGTCTGTCCATCAGTCTCATCTCCATCTCACTGCCTGCGTTTACATGAGCAAAGTTTTACTTCAAGCCAACTGACGATTCTGATAACTTGTGTCCACCCTCTCTTTCACGGTTTCTGGATACATCTGAATAAATAATACATTTTAATTTTAATGTGTTTGCCTGTGAAGAAAAGCTTTAGTTATTTTATATATTTATTACTTATTTTTCTTCTCTTTTATCTCCTTTCATTCTTTTCATTTGCCAGTTTATTCTTTCTCTGTTATTCTATAAGTCAACATCTTATTTCTCTCTACCTTCTGTCTTTTATCTTTCACTCTTTCCTTTTCAATTTCTCTTTGGTCTCATTCTTTAAATTTTGTCCCACACTGCCTGCCTGTCTGTGTATCTTTATGTCTTTATGTCTGTATCTCTGTCTGTCTCTGTCTCTCTGGGTGGTCTGTGGTCCAACAGCCTCCTCTTCTCCCTCCGGTGGTGGTGCGAGGGTGTTTTGGGGAGGGGGTTAGAGGGTAGGGGGGTACATATTGGGTATTACTTCCTCACCCGCTCTCCTCACGCCCCCATTTATCCTTCACTTCCTCCCCTCCTGGTTGTTCTTGGCCCATAAAGAACATAACGTGCCCACACACCAGTGCTGATGCCCAAATGCCTTCACCAATCCTAACTCCTCCAAAAAATAAAAAGTTTAGGGGTTAACCACTGAAACCCACTGACTGCTAACACCCCTGCCTCCCTAACACACACACACTCACACACACACGCACACACACATTGCCACCCCTGCACAGCTTTGTGTATGTAAACAGCGGTTGCTCACGGGCGGAATGACAGACAACAAGGCGTGCAAACACACATATATACAGTACAGTCACATTGATGGACACACACACACACACAAACACACACACACACACAAAGACAGACATACAGTATACATGCCACACGCAGAGACATTGCTCGACATCGCCATCAAAGAACTACACATTGCTTCCTCTCCTCCATGTCTTCTTTTTCTCCGGTCTGGTAGCCATTTTTCCATCAATGGCCTGGTTGCATTTAGGGGGATTTTCCCCCTCAGATCTGGCAACCACAGCAGCCAAGGAGGCCTGCAGAGGCCGAAAAAGGAGAAAGCAGTGAGTGATTGGCATGTGGTGTGCGCAATACTGTCTAGTTCCTTCTTGTGTGTCTAAAATGCAGATTACAAAACAGACACAAACATGTGTGAGTTGGTGTGGAGTTAAATCACTCTCACATGGCTCATTGTTAGTCTGTTGTAAGCACTAATCCCACGCTAAGAGGTGGCTGAAGACAAAATGGAGCTTTTTCAGATTCATTGGCAGGACTAGTTACCCTGTCTTACAGGCCGCAGGGCGAGGACAAAGGAGTAGAAACATAGGACTTCACCTGTGCACACATATATACAGTCAGGCCTCATTCACACCAGTGTTGCTAGGAAAGAGTAAACCTTTTGCTTTATGCTCCTGATTGTCAATAATTTTTCCTAATAATTAGACTGAATGTAAGTTTTGTCTTTTTAGAAAGAAATGTTTAAAAAGGATCTTTATTACATGTGTCACCAATGCAGAATTAAGGCGAATCAGGACCATGAGCAGGATGTTCTACATGAAAAAAAATCTCTGGTTGTGAGGCAATTTACAATATAATATAAGTTTATTGCGTCCATACTGATACAGTAGTGAAATTTTTTTGTTGACAACACATAATTCTCTTTGTTAAGCTATTTTTATCTCACAAGTGTGAAATAAGTTGCTTATTAATGTTCCTATACAGTATGTAGTTAACCTGTGGTTACTATAAACACGTGTACATCCACTGATCTGTGAATAGTTTCAGAACAGCAAGTGCAAGAAACATGTAGATAATGACAGAAGCCTTATAAGTCTGGTTTAAACCAGTGCATAAATTGGACTAAAAAAGGTGATGCATATGCAGCAGTTGAGGTCACAAGTCGAGCACAAAAAATCTTAATTTCACATTACAAATTACTAATTAATGATACAAAATAATAGTAATTCCTGTGCACAAAAATTTAAAAAATGTTTTTGGAGGCGCCAGAAGATGTCTAAGCTCTTATACAGCAGCTAATAACAAAGCTTCACATTTTTGCATGGGCCCATGCTCTACCAGCTTGTTTGAGCACCTGCATTAGAAGGTACTGAGTGAGAGAACTCAGGTGGACAGAAATCTAATGTGCTGAGTGCTGGCCCACTTTAAGCACTGGTCTAAACTGTATTCACACAAGACTACAGAGCATTTTACCAGTTCATAGACTTTCAGGGCAACTTTGGGATGTTGTCTATATACACTCAAACAATTTGATTTGTTAGCAGTACAGTCTCAGGATGATTATGTAGATTGTTTGGTGAGTCTGTTCATAATTGGGTCCAGAGCAAGCTGTCTTAACATCTTCTAGCCTGCTTGTCTTTAAATTGGCGGTGTAAATTCATGACCTATTTTAGTGATCTTCTGACCTTTAGCAACAACATCAGGACAATATCTGAGAAAAGGAAAGCAGAAAAGCAAAAAGTGTGTTTCAGTCAAGTCCCAATCATTTTTTTTTTGTTAAAAGTGCTGTGTTGTTCTGTAAATACAGCTGACAAGACTGTATTTGATAAAATGCATATAAAACTTCAAGCGGTGGAAATATGATGGCCGAGCTGTCTATTACGTCAACCATCACAGCTGATGAGAACACTGATTACCACTGAAAATGATTCATCTTGATCAAGCATACGTCTGTTCTGCAGTGATTATTTCCCAATCCCCACACACATACACACACATTAAGACGCACAGACCAGCTGCAGAGGAATTTCTTAATTTTTATCCCACAGATTAACCAACGTGTGTTTGTGTGAAGCATCTCACAATGACTCATTACGGCCTGTAAATGGGGATTAGCATGAATTTAGTATTTAGCTCAATTAGCAATTAGCAAAGCATAAGCTACCCCAATGACTCATCACCCAGGGATTAGCATGAATTTAGCATTTAGCTTGATTTGCAATCAGCAGAGTTTCAGCTGTATCAGTGACTCATACTGGGGATTAGCATGAATTTAGCATTTAGCTCAGTTAGCAAAAGTAACAAAGTATTAGCTTATGCACAAGACTGATGAGGTTGCATTTAGTGATTTACAATCTTGAGATGCAACATTTTCAGCCTTTCATATCAAATGAAAATTAAATCATACATATAAGATTCTGTGTCGAATATATTGAATATCCATCTTGAGTTAGCTTTTAGCCACTGTTAGCTTTTAAGCTGCTGTCATTCTTAGAGAATTAGAATTTCTTTGTCTTCTGTGCTTGATGGTTTTCCATAGAAACAGCAATATAATAACCCCCCCCCCCCCCCATATATATATATATATATATATATATATATATATATATATATATATATATGACTGTTAAAATAACAATAACGCTCATTGACTAATCATAACAGAAATGCTAGACAGCGCAAACCATACAGACACTGAGTCACTAACACCTTCTTTAAAACACTTCTGCTTTTTTGTGGTTTGGGGAGGATGGAGAGTGTGAGAGAGAAAGAGGCAAAAATACAACTCAGGTTATTTCAGTGTGTCTGCGTGAGTATAACGTCACTGAAAAGAGTTCCTCCTTTTTCTCACGCAAAAGCAGACAACTGACCCACTTCCTGTGAGTCCTGAGAAGGAAGCAGAGAGGGACCCAACAACGTTTGTGTAAGTGGGGTTTGTGTGTGTGTGTGTCAACGCTGTAGCCCAACTTGTATCGTCTTTCACACGTCTCTGCTGTGTCTTCACTCACTTTCAACACACTCTTGGCCAACCTGCAGCAACACACAGCTGCAATCCAACACTTTTCACTTTTGCATAATGTTTGTCAGTCACTTCCTCTCAGTGCAAAATCACCGTTGGCATTGTTTGCTGCTTACAAGCAACAAGTCATGAAAAACTGGTGATTTAATTGTATTTTATTGAAATCCTGCACCCGATAAGACTCCAAAATAAGAAGAAAGTATTATTGAATCCACATGTTGCCTTATCTGTTTGTAGGATTTAATGTCACAGTTATCTGTGCTGTTATACTTACATTCATACAGTTGCCAGCCTCATACAATTAGGCACAAAACCAGGAGATCTCTGGTCTAAGTGAGGTTTTTGCTCATTTTCTTTTTTAGTTTTCGATTGCTGCAAATGGTTTTTTAGCTTTTATGATACAAAAAGTTTTCATATTGCATGTTCTAAAACAAACACTGACTTAATATTATGGACTCTAAAGAAGAGAATAGCAATTTAAGGATGCAACTGTGCAAAATCTAAAGTTTATGTGTCATTCTATTCTGATCTTACAGACAGTATTTGCAGTGATTTCAGAGTTTCATTCTAGAAAAAAATCCAATAGAGCTGTAAAGTGAATTCATGTTGCTGTCAAATTTGTTAATATACTCACAAAGATTGAGATATTTTCAACACACAAAGTGTTTCAGCCACATTTCTACAGAGTGCCAGTGTCCTACACTCAGTACGGTTCCTGAACACATCCTGTGGCATAATAACAGCCAATACAGTATATTTGGTCAAATTTATCTTTTTTAGGTCTTGAGAACACAGCAAAATCAAAACAAAAAGCAAAAATCTACTCCTGAATATAATGAATATAATGAATTCTTACATATAGATTTTTTAAAATTATTTTCTTCACTGTCTTCATCTTGTTTACTATAAACTGTGGTCAGTGAATATATGAATATCAAACATACCTTCACTGACAAGAAATGAAAATGTAAAAAACAAACAAATCATGCTGGATGTAAAACTTATCTTTATATCCAAATCAACAGTTAAAGTTGTTTTTTTTTTCTTTCTTTGTGCTGATCATAACTGACGTGTCAGTCAAACTGTTGTCATATGGATCTCATTGTTATAACAACTGTGTGGTCGAGCGGACCAATCACTGCTCCAGTCTCATTGTTCCTCTGACTGTTTACCAACCACACTGCCACGCACAGTGACTCTGCTGAATGTATATTTGTAGTTGTATGTATAGTCTTCTGTCTGTTTTATGCTATGCACTGTCATTTTGTACAGTGTACAGAGTGTGGGGTCCTGTCTCCCTGCAGCACGTGCCACCATCATATTCCTGCACAGTTTATGTAACAAAAATAAATATGTTTCATGATGTGACAATACTATGATTAAGGTTTTTTATTTAGGCACAACTTGGTTAGGGTCCAGGAAAGATCATGGTTTGGGTTAAAATGCTATGGTTTAAAGAAATGTTGACTTGTGGTGAGCCAGCGATCCATAGAGGGCTTTGTCACTTGAACATATCTACATTATGTTTGTGGCACTGAAACAGCTGATTCTGTCGTTTTTCTTGGTAGGACAGTCTTGTAAAATATGTGGATTAACCCAAGTACTCTACTGGAGCTGCTCAGTGTCAAACAGAAGACGACTGTGGAGCTCACAAAATTAAATGGTAAAAAAGACCTGATGAACATACAGTAATGATAAACTTGCTCTTAGATATTTACTTGTTAAAGATAAAGATATCAACGGTTTGTTTAAAACAGCCCCGACTTGATAAATGCAGAGCTTTTATTCAATAAATACAGGCTTGATTTTACTAAAATCTTAGTAATTTAGTCTTATTTTAACACTATTTTTAACACTATTAAACTATTTTTATCATGTATGAAGTGATCCGATTTTTTACTGGATGACCCAACAGAAACCTGAGGTTTTCCTGTTTTTGCAGTGCTCAACTTCACATTCAGCTTTGCCAAAATGGACCAAAAGTTGGGAGGCAACAACTGACATCAGGCTTTAAGATTCTCTGCAAGAGTAGATCAGATTGACACATTAGCAAGAGCACATGAACAAAAGTTAAGCTTGAAACAAATGCTTAATATTATCATAGAAAACACAAATTACAACGGTTTACATTTACCATTTTCTACATAATCAAAATTCCTGGTCAGACTGGACTGCCTTGACAGTGAAAGACTGAAATATGAAAGAAGGATAGAAAAAGTGCTCCAGGTGTCTCCGATGTTAGGTGACAAGCACAATGGCTTGTGAAATCGGCCAGCGGTGTAGCAACATGGTGGGGTAAATCTATGAATTCAGTTACACTTTCATCACCTTTGCTTCCCAATTTACTAGTTTGATTATGATTCAGTCAACCGTTCCTTTGAACCAGTGAGAGAATGTGAAGGGTTAGTTATGTAAGAAAAGAAAAAGCTTGAGCTCTCTTCTGGTTAAATGAAGCTCGACTCTGTTATTCCTCCAGTATAAATGAACCGTCTCTTCTCTTTATTCTTCTTTCTCATGTTCCCTTTCTCTTTCTCTCTCATACAGTACATGCTCATTCAGCACACACTTGCTTGCAGGAAGATGAAGTGAAAGTGTGTTGAAAGTGAATGTTTTCGCTCATTCTGTCAGACACACAGGAAGCTGAGATAGGCAGCGGCCTGAACAGAGGAAGCGTGTGTGTGTGTGTGTGTGCGTGCGTGTGTGGTCTGAGTGCTGACTGAGCCCTTTCACTGTGAGCGAGCCACTTTACAGGCTGTGGCCGCTAAACCTGATTGAAAACAGCTCAGTGTGCTGCCTTAACAGCGTGGGTGGAGAGGCTTTTAACGGAGATTCAATAGACTTATAATAATTTCAACACTAGTATATTATGTTATGTAATCTGTCGCGAAATATGAATCAAACATGACATATTATTATTATGTGGATTTGCAAGATAACAGCAGTAGACATACAGACACAAAATCACAGTCACAGTGAATCTGCATTTTGAGATCTTCTTCCATAATGTGATGTATTGGACATGGTGTTGGACAGGATGGGTTACTGACTGGTACAGAATGAAATCAGCATTATAAACGTATACTCTGCTTTCAGGGAATAAAAATTGGATTAGAGAGGGACGGACATTTTGATATAAAATACAAAAAAGAAAATAATTAAGGAACTAGCCAAGGCAGGTAAGCAAACATCTGAGAACAAAATTTGCACTTAGACAAAGGATATTTAGTAAGGTGTGTTTTCCCTGTAATATTTCTGATATATTTTATACAAAACATAGTGTTGATTCTGCTTTTTTTGTGTTTTGGATGACTTTATCACAAACACAGATATGTTTAAGTTATGTATGATGTTTGAGGCTCTGTTGTCCTTTTTAACCAACTTGAAGGAGCCCAAAATGTTTGGGGGAATGAACATGTTAGCCTTCATAAGGGAAAATATGTGGTTCAGTGCCCTTTATTTATAATATCTGTTGTGTATTTGATATTTATCCTTCTGCTGTAGGACTGTCAGGATGTTAATTGTCTCATCTCACTGCCAAAATAAATTCCTGGACTTATTGTACCAAGGGAATAGTGTTTTTCAGATTGTTCTAATATCACTAATTTGAAGCTACACGAAAGTATTTGACACTGACAGTTGATGAAGAAGGAGAAGCACAGGTGTATCTGTTAACGTTAACGATGTGGATCACACCAGTGAGTGGCAGGAACAGACACACCTGAATGGAGCGTTAATGATTGTGATTAGTGACACCTGTGCCTGTTAAGTGTCTGTCATGAGAAAGGTCTGCTGAGTGGGTTAACCAGTCAAAATTTAAAATGCAAACCAATGCCCATCACACCACCATGTACGTTTGCTTCCAACTCTTCAACGCAATACACTTATTACACTTCTTTCCAAAACCTATGCAAGCTTGGTTGCTTTTGTAATTCTGTAACTTTTTTTGTGCTTGATAATTCTGTAATTTTACTATGCTGTGGGATATTTCCTCTCTGAGACAATAGTCGAGGGATAAAGGGTGACTGAAAAGCCTGCTAAGATGAACGTGATCTAAATAAACCTAAGACAGCTTGACAGTAAAATGAGGGATTTGGGAATTTTAAATTCTGATGGAGATACCAAATTTTACAAAGATATCAAATAGGCCTGTATCTGCCTGTTAGTATGTGTGTAAAATGATGCAAAAGAGTAAATAGATGCAGAACATTTATGTAGCAATGTTGGACACTGTGGAAAACATTTTTTGATAATTTTGAAACTACTTAAGGGGATTTAAGTTCTGAGTATGAGATGAATAGGAGGTTAAAAGATGAAAAAACACATTTTAAAATAGCAAAAAGAAAAAAATCTGGTGATTGTTAACATTCAAAATCACTAAATAGTCCATTTTGCTTGTAGAACATTAGCTGTTCTTTAACAGTAACTTATTTACTGTTGTTTAAGACTGAACTTCAACAAGCAAACACGTCTTAAACAACATGAAATCTTTCCATCTGACTGCACCATGTGATAAAGAGCATCAGTTTTCAAATTTTTCAAATATTTATGCGCTTGTGGATGAAAACCATTTGCTTGCAGTTCACTTTCTATAAATGAAAAATGCAACGCAAGCAATTAGGTCAGCTTCAAAGCTTCTGTTTTTTTAACAAGGCTGCGGCTATTTATATTATAGTTCATTAGCTTGACCGTCACATGTGCGTCTCAGTTTTTGCTCCAATTATCCCACTTCCTCTTCTGCCTCTGTATGTTTCTGCACCACAAAGACATTGAGTAGGTGTGAGGTGACGAGTTTATTGGTGGTCAAATATATCACAATTTGTTTTGGACGTGATTCAGTCTTTAGTGGGAAGGATGATGAACACAAACAAACACACACACACAGTAACAGATTACAGTTTGAAAATGCCAGTGGTTCCCATCACTTCTGTTCATGTACTTTACCCACGACGATTAGCTTAACAGGGAACAATAAGTCTTATGTAAGAGTAGTTTTCTGTGTGTGTGTGGGCGTGTGTGTGTGTGTGTGTGTGTGTGTGTGTGTGTGTGTGTGTACAGAGCTGATTAGTCCAGTCAGACAGATTAATTGACTGTGGCAACGAGGGTCTAAAGCCGTCTTGGCGAAAAGAGGTAACATGTGCTGGCACAGTTTGTGTGTGTATGTGTGTGTGTTGGGGGGGTCCCATCTGTTGTGGTCAGTATATCCGGTAAAGTGCGGAGGCGTAGAAGTGAGAGGGCGTGTTGGTCGGAAGCTAAAGCTCCTTTTCTCTCTTTCTTTAAAGTTAGTTCATTCATTTTTGACTTCAATATAACAATATACACAATATAAAATGCACCTTAAAGTTATTAAATAAAAACATTTTGCCCAAACTAAACTCTATAAATACAGTACAATGACACTGAAAGATAATGTATTGAAAACAAGGAAATATCAAACGCCCTTTGTGTTTTTTCTTTCTAGTTTCTATCTGACTGGAGCTCAAACAATGACACACTCTTAAAGAGGATCTCCACACTAAATGTTTGTGTGTGTGTGTGTGTGTGTGTGTGTGTGTGTGTGTGTGTGTGTGTGCTGTACATGTTAATCACATAGATTGTTGTTGGAATATTACATTAATATATGTGATTTCCCAACAATACACAAATTGCATGTAAAAAAATGGCTATTATGTGTCTGCTTGGATTTAAAAGTCTGGAAGATTTGGAAGTTTAAATTTTTGTACTTCTGCCTGGGGCTGTTTGGAGCAGGCAAACTTTGCATTTTCAAACCTGCCTCGTTTAGTCCAGTTGAATCAGACTTTAATTCGTTTTCCGCCTTGCTACGATTCATTTGGGCAGATCTGAACACAGCAATCGTACTCTGATGTGGACCAAAACAACCGTAACCATCACAAACTTTCTGGAGTGGTTCCTTCGCGGCGGGAACGTGATCCAGTCTTGATCTGATCCAACTGCAAGTTTGAGCTAAACAGCTCCAGTAGCCAGGTGCACTTTGCATATTGGGATGCAGATGAACATAATCAACAGTTGAGAATCGAATTTTTTTTGTACAACCCTGGTCTTGTTTTAATAGCTTTCTTCATCAGTCCTATCGGTTGTGATTACATTTTACACACCAAGTTAATTGCTGAGTTCTGTGGCTGTTGTGACATCACTAGAAAAGAGCAGGAACAAATAATATGAACCACTTTAGTTGGAGGTGAAACCAAACATGAGTACACCTGAAACTTCAGTAAGAAAAACAGGAAATGTCATTTATTTATAGTTAAATGCAGCAGTTCAAAGTCGTTCTGCAAAATTGAATCTATATGAAAAGGGAAGTGTGTGGGACATTTTGGCTTTTGTTGCACATTTAGTCAACATTTTAAAATGTTGTTTCTAAAATGGGACAAATCAATAACAGGAAACAAAATGTTTGCAGATATTTATAGCCTAATATTTTAAAAATAATCCAGACACTGGGACCATAATGTATATAATATTTCTATTTTTAACATGTCTTAAAATAGCAATTACTTCCTCAGAGCTGCAGGCTGCCATTTAATAACTCACCACCCAATCACCAAACGTTTTCCTCCTTTATTATATATACTTCATTTATTTTATTATCTCAGTGCAAATTGCCGGCTCAAAATATTATCTTAATGAAAAAACAATATATATAGTGCTCATAGCATTTATACTCCCCACAGTTTATTTACACATTTTGTTCCTGTTACTTTAATCTTTGTATTGTATTTAGTGGGTGTCTGAAGTTGTAGATACAATCAAAATAAAATAATAATAAATCCCATAAATCCCAGTTTATCATGCCGGTAATAGTGAATGACACAATGAGGGGGTGGATTTCGGACACCGCGTTTCATTTTCACCTCAGCTGTGACTCATAACACAAATTATTGTATAACAATCATTCACTCTGCCTGGAGATGACACAGCACTGATCCAATAAACTGCACATGTCGACATTTGGAGTTTTTCGCTCATACATTTCTGTGTTGCACTGTGTGCAGACGGGTCTTAGCCAAGACTGAATGGTCAGTTTGTGACTAATAAATACAAACACTCAGGCATATAAACATAGTTGTTCTTCTTTCTTTCTAATCGGTCAAACTGACTAATATATAGGAGTGGAAAGCACCGAACATACTGCTGACGTCCTTACTGTGCACTTAATCATGGTGTAGTCACCAAACACACACACACACACACACATATATAAACATACTTTTAGCCAGACAGATGCATTCAAACATAAAAATAAAAATGTCAACAGGTCTACATCACAGTAAAGATCTTTAAGATGTCATAATACAGTATATATGGATATGGATGGATTTTTTTGGCCACTCATTACTCCTCTTTTTGTCTTTTTAGCATTTGAGCTCTGCAGGTTTATTACTGAATATCAGAGGTTGCAAAACAAAATCAGGACATTTTCACAAATGGTTCACCTTCCTAGAATAAAGGAATATATGTGTTTCAATGATCACAGAATATTTTTTTGAGTCAAATTGGAGCAAAAACTTTGAAGGCATGAATGTGTTCAACTAATTCCATGACAAACTGCTTACTGACTTACTTATTTAGACTTAGAGAAGCTACTTCAATTCAGTTACAATTTTAGTCATTGCATTAAATTATTTTGAGTAAAAAGATGAATTGTTACATGTATTTGTGAAAACAGGGACGAGGGAAGTACCTTCAAGACTTTATGGTTCAATCCTTGACAAAGTCTGACATGTTGTATTGTTTAAAATATATATATTGTATAAATATGTTAATAAACCAAACCAAATGATCTTTCCTTTCATCCCAGCCCTCTGCTGTCACAGTAATACTTTCGCTGTCTGCAGTCTTTTCAATCACATGTACATAAAAGGTTATGCGAAACCTGGTAACATGCCCAAGAAATCAATCTGGAGAAGTCAGGTTTCTCTAATCCCCTTCCCTGATTACAGAAACTGGATCTCTCGTATACAGTACATGAGTGCAACCTGGTTACTTCAATGCATGTAAATGCATTACTTGTAAAAGTCACAATCTGGAGTTATTAAAGTGCACGTAAATGCTTTTCCCCTCTTGCTTTCACACAAACACAAAGTCCTCTGTCATCATGTCATCTTTTATGTCTGTTACCAGGACGATGGTCCCAATACTCTCTCTCTCCTTCTCTCTCTGGGTCACAGATAAAAGGCTTCAGTGTAACTTGAGGAACTTGAGGACTCACACACACATTCAGACTATAACCATTGTCACAGAGTTTTGTTTGTGTGTGTGTGTGTGTGTGTGTTTGGGAAAGACTGGTATATATATTTACGCATGATAACAGAATGTGTGTATATTTGGTGTGTTTTATATTTTGAATGCATTAATTTGTGTGTGTGTGTGTGTGTGTGTGTGTGTGTGCGCATGTGTGTGACTTCAAAGTATAGCATGCCTCAGTCTTCACTCAGCTCAATGTTGATTTCACATGAGATACAGGCCAGTGTCATTACAAAGATACTCTTTAACAGGACGTGTGTGTGTGTGTGTGTGTGTGTGTGTGTGTGTGTGTGTGTGTGTGTGTGTGTGTGTGTGTGTGTGATAGAAAGCATTTTTCTGTGTTTTTCACTAACTGTCATGTAACCTGGACAGGTGGCTGCGCTGCCACAGGGAGAAAGCGGCTGCAGTCTTCAATGAATTTTTCAGCCTTAAAAACAAAAAAAGATTTAAGAAACTGTTAATTAAAAGCGGTGTAAAGGGAGCGTACGTGGTACCATCAGTGGCAGCTGGAACAGAAGAGAAAAGAACGCTGTAAGAGGCTCGCTGACCACACCAATGTATAAATAAATCCTCTTGGTCGGGTAAGGATGTCATCACTTGCAAAGAAATTCAGAAAATACAGTGACGATGACACAACATTTGCTGCTGAGAAGCACGCACAACTGGATTTTGGTGATGCCTCATTTTATCAGGTACAAATCACCAAAGCCATACAAACCTTTTGACCAGGTATTTGCATTAGCAGCGGCTCCATTAGCCTTTCCTAGCATCTGACGCTGAGCTACATGAAACACCTCTGCAGTGTAAACGGAGCTGACAGGCAGAGTGAAATGAGAGCAGATGAGTAAATTAATGTGAACAGAAACAGGAGAAAACTCTGACATTAAATATTCATAGCTGACACCTTGAGCTGTGAAACTAAACGCCTTTGTCCTCCTTCACTAATCCTACCTCTTCCCCCTCTCTCTCTAATCCCCCTCTCTCTTTCTTTAAGCCTCTCTCACTCTTTCTCTCCTCCTGAAACTCTCCCTCAGGCGCCGTCTCACCCTTAAATTGTTTTTCTGTCAAAACTCAGGCTCAAAAACTTGATTAGGTTGTTTGTATTTGGTTTATCAAAGTTCACACTCATTAATTAGGACAGAGCATGTGAGGCTGTTGATTTAGTGGCTCATCACTAAATGCAATGTTTAGTGCTCCTTCCACTGCTGTGTTTTGGCTCACAGTGATACCAGATCAGAGCTGCATCTGATTAACGTGTTATTTTAGCTGTGAAAAAGTAAGCAGCCCCGACCCCAGAATTAATCTGAGAGTCTGGTCCTAAATCTGATCAACTTCCGAAACTCTGAGCAGTTTTTGTTTTGACAAACACGAACGCGGAAGATGTTATCCACCTGCTGCACACAGCTCACTCCAAGCCCACAGGAGCAGCACTGGGCTGTGAGGTGATTTGGCCACACTTTGTATCGCAGATATTGTATTGATCACAAGATGCAAACTGGTCCTGAAAGACTTTTTCTCATACGCAATGATTACAAAAGGAGCGGCTGTAAAGCAATAAATATCATCCAAATATCCCAAATTATACAAATATCATATTTCCTCAGTAAAAAAGTCTCAAAGAGCTGTATCAGTAAATTATTTCATACCATCATCAGTATATTTTTCATTCTGTCCAACATGTTAAAAGCATCTAGAGGCCACTAATAAACTTTGTCTTTTAGCACAACTAAAGTTAGTTGACTTAACAATTCTTATCATGCTACTATAATTTGATTGTATTGATATTTCTCTAACAATAAACAGATTTTCCATAAATGTATCCTATGTCTTCCTTCATTTTAAATTTGCCCGGGATCAGCGAGCATCTCCTGTTTCATCTCCTCTTCTATTTTTCCTCCTTCCCTCTCTCCTCTCCTCTCTCTTTTCTTCTTCTTCTTCTCACGGCAGCTGTTAGTGTCTCGTCAGTGTTACAGGACAATGCTGCTGGGCTCAGGTTGCTGTGTGCGTGTGTGTTACTGTATTTGACATGCTGACATTCCTGCAGCCGCTGGCTGAATGTTCAGCCCTCCACACTCTGCTTATTCAGGCTGCTGCTCCAAATTGTGTGGGGGATTAGAGGGGGTGTGTGTGCGTGTGCGTGTGTGTGTGAGTCGGTACATCTTAGACACACGCCTTATCATAACACAGACGGCAGTGCCAATACAGGGTCAAGACGTTGGTTATTTTAAAATGGGGGTGTGTGTTTCAGCTTCTTAAGCCCTCCAGGCTGTGGAAGACCCCAGGTGGAACAGCAAGACGAGGAGACGGCCGGGTGCATGTGTGTGTGTGTGTGTGTTTAGACAGTAGGCTATATACCTTTTCCATCTCTACAATGTGAGGAATGTCAGCACAGGCTGAGCTCTCCGTCAGATCGAAGCACAGTTGTTGGCTGCGAAGAGAAGAGAGAACGACCGACATAAGATTTACACTCCAGACCTTTAAGGCCGACGACACGCTGAATGACTCTCAAGGCCGATTATCGCCGTGACATTTGGCTGTCGCCGGGGCTGCACTCCAGTTTGAGTCGGTCAAGACAAAAAAGTAGTGCTTGTGGCAGGGATGCACAAGCACAAGCAGGGATGTGGCAGGGTCATTCACTTTAACTCACCCATATAGACCATTACACAGAAGTAGCTGTAGTAGTTTGTTGAAATACTAAAACTCATGCATAAAGTTAAGATTATCCATGTGTTTCAGTATGTAAACAAACAATAATTTTTTGCATAGTAAACTCATTCTTCACTTATTCATCATGTTCACTTGAAAAATAAGTCATATCAGATCATCTCAGCAGAGCTCCGTGGAATGGTAAAAACCCCCTTGGGGCTTGTGAAACTCAGATTCATTGACATCATCCAGTTTAGTTGCTGAAAAGTATTTTGTCAGCTGTGTCACTGCAGTTACTGAATCAATTCGTTGATACTGTAGTTAATACTGTAGTTATACTGTCTGTGTTAGTTTTTGTCTTGTTTTTACCTGAATTTCTTGAATCTTGAATCCTGGTTCAGAAGCTGCCATAGATAAGTTAAACAGAATCATCCCCCATGGAAAAAATACTGTACATTACTGAAAGTTAAAGAATAGAGTAATAAACAACACTCACTATTATTATTATTTTTCTTGTGTTTCTTTGCAAATATCTATGGAATATCTATGAAATATGTATATCTATCAAATATCTATATCTATGGAAGTAAATGACACTTACTCATTATTTCCAGATAACACTTGTGTCGTTCATTCCTTGTTGGTTTTTGGTCTCTTCATTGAATTCGTAGTTGATCGTTTAAAAAAAATCCAGCCTTATCCTTTAAAGTGTGTGACGTCCAGTTTCTTTAGGGGTGTAGTGTGTGTCCCCAGCCTTAGATGGCGCTCTCCTCCACATCAACACACACTCAGTGGGTTCAGTTTGACGACCTGCTGTGATCAGACTGTCACCTCTCTGTTATGGGACCCTCAGTGTAACCATCAGGCCACCCTGCCGGTGACAGCAGGCTCCTTTTGTAGCGACATATCGCTTTGGTGTCGTTGTCGTCTCATTAGTGTGTGTGTGTGTGTGTGTGTGTGTGTGTGTATACTTGTGTGGCTGCTTGTAATAGAGTTCCTCTTTTTCCTGCAGCAACTGCTGTGCCACTGTTTTTATAGGTCAGGAATTCAGGACACAAACTGGTGACAGATTGTTTGGTGGGTTTTCGGTCATTGCATCGCAACAAGCTATTACCTCGAATGCAAGATTTTCTCTGCTCAATCGCAGCTGCTATGAAATGTATTCAAAGTTAAAGATGAATAAATTCACAGAGTCAAAGTGCAGTCAACAGCGATGAAGCTTGAGCTTCTCTGCAGTTCTCTGCATTCAAAGGGAAGAAGATAATTTCATTAAGGTAAAAATTAAATGTGTAAATCCCCTGTACTGGTGTAAATAATTTGTCATGACTGCACAGAGTGTTAAATGGTTTTGGAAGCTCCTGAAGGTGTTGGAGACCAGACTGCTGGACCACAGAGGAAGAGAAAAAACACTGCAGGGGGTGTCTCCTGTCAATCACAGCACGTTTGGAGAGACTGTAACGATGCCACAGGCCCACCCAACCACTTAACACACACAACAGTTTGGGAAGAGTTTGTGTCTGCCTGTGTGTTAATATGTCATTTAAACTTCATGAGCAAGAAAGTGAAAGAGACTCTCACTTAAAATCCCTAAACATTAAAGTCCATAGTGAAAGACCATTTTGAGAGCATGGTTCTTCTTTAATGTGATGAATTTCCTGAACAACCCATCATCAAGCATGCCATTATAGAGCGGGAAAAGATGGCATAATTGTGGCATAAAAGGGCACTAGTTTGCACACACAAAAACTGATGGAAGTAGTAGTAGAAATGAAGAAAATAGAGCTTGAAAGACAAGTTCAAACCCCGCCAACATTCTCACCTCTGCACCAGCCAAACTGCTGCATGAACCCGGTACGATTGTCAGATTGTCTGATGTGGACAGTTAGAGAAATTGTCAGACAAAGACCTGGTGTGTAAGGAAGGGGGTTTTAGTTTAGACATGTTCAGCCATCAAACAAGCACTTCGGTAGAAGCATACTGACAGCGTGCATCACTTTCCACTTCAATATGTTTCCTGACAACAGTTTGCAGAATTTTGCAACAGACATTGAAACTGGCTTTGGTGTATGTCGATAGTGAAACAACCAACACATTCATGGTGAAAAACCAAAATAGCTGTGACATATAAAAACACTATAAAACATCACACAGTTCCAAATAATAGAGGACATTTACACTTTTACAGAGAAATCTAAACACTGAGTTTCAGGACTGTGGTGTGTGATATTATCAGACAAACCAGTATTTCAGCAGCAGTTAGTGCCGGGCTGAGTGTTGGAACAAGCAAAATGAGTGATCTTAGTAGCTTTAAACAACTTTAAATGTACCTTTTAACAACTCCCAAACAGCTGTCCTCTTGAGCTTTCAAGGATTTATTATATATGGAAACTAAAAAAAAATTCCTCCCAGATGCAACCAGAAAAATTCATATTCAAATTCAACTCACTGTACATTGTAAGAATGTACAGAAACTCTGGTTAATAGGTTGTAGATGTACCTAAACTGTAAACTGGCAAATAGGTTTGTATTCACAGGCTCACTTTCACAGAGAGACACAGAGCTGCTTCCTCTATGTTTAGAAATGATGCTCAGTGTGACCCTGATGGTACAGCATGAGGTTACCGTACCAGTAAATACACACTGATATACAACAACTGCAATAAATACAAGGCCTACTGCAATAAAACAACAAAATAAAAACTGAATCTGCATGAAAACCGTAGATAACAAACTGTAACATTCTTTCATTTGCAGTGTAGCTTTAAGGTTGAGAGAGGAAGACAGAGACAGAAATAAAACTCTTACCTCGTCTACACGACTACGTCTCCTGTGTTCAGACATGCTGCTGCCAGCGTGTGTGTGTGTGTGTGTGTGTGCATGTGTGTGTGTCATGCTGTGCTGTGTCAGGACAGATTTACAGCAGGTTTGGCCTTGGGGAGTGTTGGGCTGCGTGTGTGTATGATGGTTCAGAGCAGGTGTGTGTGTGTGTGTGTGTGTGTGTGTTTGTGGCTTCCGTCACAGCTAGGTGAGGAGTTCAGAGTTTGTCTCACCTCGGGAGGGAAAGTTAGCCGGCGGCTTGTCACTCTGTCAGCCTCGGATCAGAACAGAACGAGAAAGTGTCAGAGGACAAAAAAGAAAAAATGGCTGCACTTACACTTACACGCATGTTTGCATGACACTTCACTGCTTCATAACCCAAGTTAGAGTTTAAAATTTAGATTTCATATTACACATCAGATATCTTCATAACTGTTTATTTGCTCTTATCAAGTGGAGAAATACCACTCCATGACATCTGTGGGATGGGGAACCCCCTCTGGATTATGAAATCCCTTCATAAGGTCAGATACAGCGTCATTACACAACTCATCAGCTCCTAAAACGTTGACATTTTGCACTGTAAGGGATGTTGTTGTTTCTGAATCAATTCACTGCTGCAGCAGTTATTAAACACAACATCAGTGTGTTTTGTCTTGTTTTGTTTTGCTGACCATTAAGAGATCTCTTTCTAATGTTCTTTTCAATGTAAGTGATAAATGATAATAATATGAGGCTGCAACTGTCCAAATTTATCAAAACAAGTAGATATCTTCTAAAGTTAAAGTATTTTTAGTACTTGATTTGGCTAAGTTGGACTGCTGAAGCCTCATATTACCTTATATTGTAAGTGCATTATGAAGGAATGATTAAAGCAAGAAAACCCTGTTTTAATGTTCATATGTGCACCTGACTGTCGTTTTAAGACAGACTTGAAAATGATCCTTTACAGAAGAACAACTGTGAAGCCGAGAAGTCAGCTCTTTGTGGTCGCAGCAGGGGGAACATCATCTGACACATCACACTAAAGATCACATTTAACCTCCAAATCCTAATCTGAGGTTAATACTGATGGTTTATTTTTCACAACAACTTCTGTGTTTGTCATCAGAACATTTTCAGTTAAACACTAAGACAGATGAGCAACACAGATTAAAAGGAGTGTGTGGTTGTGGTGATTAGCTGATGATAACTGATCACTCAGATGATTTTATCATATCTGATTGATTCCAAACTATTCTCTGTTGAATAATAGCTTTCGGGTGTTTTCACTTCTGTTTCAGGGTGTGAAGTGAATCAGGAAGTGGTGAGGTTTTGCAACCTGACTGACCCAACTGTGTGAGCCTTTATCAGCTGATCAATCGTGTTAAGATGGCCACAGTGGAAATGATAAATCATGTCTAAAATGTTCCCACAACAGCTTCTATCACTGCCTCTGAAAAACTGTGGATCAGTCTGTGAAACATCAGGTACATTTTTTATTTTCTGATAGCAGAAATGAAAAGTAATTAAAATACAATTAACAGGTTAAACTACAGAGTGTTTGTGCTGCAAATCACAAAGACACCTTCCCTGTGTGCAATCTTTGTCCTGCACATACACACATGTAAGAAACCCTGATTAGAAAAAAATGGTATCCCGTGTACATGGCCAAGAAATCAACGTCCTCCAGCAGGAATCTAGCTGGGGACATCAGGTTTCTCTAATCTGATTTTAAATCTGAGTTTACATGACATTTAGGAAGTCAGATTGCTGCTGAAAGCCGACAGCTACAGTTACTTAAGTGCATGTAAATCCACTGACCAGTAATTTTAACTTTTTGGTCTTTGGCATCAATATTGGAACACTTCATGTTAACAAACCAGTTTATAGCTCTGATGTGTCAGTGTTTCCATATCACATTTATTACACTATTTCTGTCTGTGCTGTTGGAATATCATTTCTATTTCCACACAGTTTTGGAAAACAAGTGAATGTGGGTGAAAGAGGAAGAATAAGATTGCAGATAGTGTGTGTGTGTGTGTGTGTGTGTGTGTGTGTGTGTGTCACCGCTCCACAAAACCAGGTTCCCATCAGAGAGAAACCTTCTATTCGCCTCCACAATTTATGACCTGAGAGCTTCTCCCGTCAGGTCGCCATGTCTGTCTGCCAGCCGGGTGGAGCTACACATTGACTCAACACGAGTAATGAGATTAAAGTAATCTGATTACAACAACTGGAAGCTGTCAGGTTTACTGTGTTTTTTCGGGTGTCTGTTGGTACACACTGTGTTTGTAGGCAGTGAAAATCCTTCTGTTCATACTGCAACTGCAGGTTGTTACAACACAATAAACAAACTAATTTTCTTATGTTTAAACTGTGTAATTAGACCTTTACAAGCTTTTTAATCAGTCGTACTATGGATTTACAATTCAGTGTTTAATTATAATAATTATTACTGACATACAGTTTAAATATGGGCTTTATGTGGTCAAGTGACAAGTCAATTAAAGACTGAATGATTGGACAATGATTTAATTAATATATGAACAAGTGAGTGTGAGTGATTAGAGAATATGAGATTTAAAGAATAAATTACTCGGTTAGCTGTGAGTGAATAAATGAATAAATGAAGCTGAAAGTGAGTTAGCAAATAGCACAAAGAACTGAATGAATGAATGCATCATTTCTTGAGTGACCCAGTGAATAAAACTGAGTGAATAAAAGAAAGAATGAATGAATTATTGGACAAATAAATGATGGAACAAGTGAGTGAGAGCATTAAATTAATGTTTGTGAATGAGACCGGTGTCAAATGACTGAATAAATGAATGACAAAGTGAGTTGAGTAAAAGAATAAATGAATGAATCACATGTACGTCTGGGTGTTCTTTCTATAGTTCATGTAGATTACAGAGTGCAGGTGATCTGATACTATAAACAGGTGATCTATAATCTGTAATAGATTACATCCAGACCCTCCTCCTCATCCTCCTCCTCCACTGGAGCCTCTAGTCTGACTCAGACGACTGCGTAAGTGCTCCATACAAAGAACCAACCTGCGTGCAGCCATAAATAAGGCCCCCCCCCACCCCTCTGTGTGACAGGACAGGTTGAGATGAAAGGTTCCTGTCTGCTCGCTTCCCCCGCAGCTTCTTATTAAAGAGCTTTTAACATGTAAACAGAACAGAGACACACACTCATAAAACACTGAGATTGAGATAGAGAGAAAGAAAGAGAGAGAGCATTTTACCTTTTCATCCTCTCTCTCTCTCTCGTGATGGTTCTCATTCTGTCTCGTGCTCTCTCAGCGTACACTTCTTCATCCTCTTTAGGTTGATAAACAACAAAAATGTGCATCCCAGCAAACATCCAGTAAGGAGTAAGACAGACTGATTGTCAGATAACTGAACGAGCATAAGATATTGGTTCGATCGTGTCTTATAAATACTCCTTGTTAATCAGGCTAACAGTAATTCCTGCGCTGCTGCACTGAGACACCGATCAAATCACTATTTTATTATTGCAAAGTCGCCTCTGTGATCAGCTGTATTGACATTTAAACTGAGTGATTACAGAGAGAAGTAGAGGTGACAGAAAGTCGTCATCTTAACTTTTCTGTCACACAACCCTGACCAATCATACGTCATTTTTCTCTCTGCTTCTCTTTTTGTTTTGCAATTCTTTTTTATCTTCCTTTTTCCTTTCTCTTTTCCTCAATTTCTCATCACTCATTTACTCTCCCAAGTTTGAGAGACGTCCTTTCTTTCTTTCTTTCTTTCTTTCTTTATACTGTTACATTTGAATCACACACTCACAGACATAGATATAGAGGTGTAGACACACACTTTTTGTCAGCAGCATCAGTGCCTGATGGGTAACACACACACACACACTCTCTCTCTCTCATACACACACTCTCACACACACTCGCAGTCACTCCTGCTGGGTGGTGTAGACACAACCCCACTGAGCAGGTTGGGTCCTACAATGGACCATCAGCAGGGAGGACACAGCAGTAATCCATGTTAACATAAGAATGGAGGAATGGCACACCTCAGCCCTGAGCACACACACGCACACACACACACACACACACACACACTGGCAACAGTTCACATCAGGTGTCCAGACAAAGATCGTGGACACAGACTATCAGACTTCACTCTAAAAGTCTAAAACTCTAATTGGTCTTCACAAAGACTGAGGTAGAAGAGAACACACACACAAACACACTGAACTTCCACATGTTAACGCCCTCCCGTCTTCATTCACTGTCTTGTTTAGACAAACCCCCCCATCCATCCTTCAACCTGTTCTCCTGAAACAAGACGTGTGTGTGTGTGTGTGTACTTCCGTGGAAGTGATTCATAATCACAGGGGTTGATGGGAAGGATGGATCCATTTAGGATAGACAGGTGTGACCTCACATGCCCCTATTTTGGCTTTAACGGCGTCTTCCTGGAGGTTTAATACTCACTTTATCACACATCAGACCACACACTCTCTGCTTGCAGACACTTTCATTTGTAATGTGTTTCATGTGAAACAAATACATCTGTATTTTCTCTCTGCACTTTAGTTTTTAGATCATGTTTTAGTTCACAGTAAAATATGACAACATCTAAAATCTCTTAAAATCTGTTTTATTGGGTTTGTGTTGTCTGTTTTGGTTCAGTTCAGATCTTTATAGACTCACAAGAGGAAATTATCTTGCAGAAAGGCAGCATAAAAAATATAAAAACACAACACAATAAGACAATTATTCTCAGTGGTGGAAAAATTGTTACTGTGGAACATTTTAAAAAGTTGAGTTTTCTCTCAACTCAAATTGACATTAAACAGAAATGTGGTTCAGGAACTGGAGGAATCCCATCAGCTGGTTCTGGAGGACAGTGAACACCAGCTAATCTGAATGAGCATTATTGGTTGTTGCACCTGCATGTCAGAGGACATTTGGAGGATACGTCAGAGGAGTTGAAACTGTCTCAAAACCGTCATCCTGTCTCATCTCCAGTCTTTGAGTTATGCCTCGTTCACTCATATGGATTCAAAGTGCCATGATCTCTCTTGCCTTTTATGAGCCCAAAGCTTGAAGTTTGCAGTGAGCAGTTGTTTAGAGCTCCAAATGAGCAGTTACATTCTTCATGTTGCAACTATATGGCATAGTTCATTTCCTGAGTGATCTGTTTTCACACATTGTTTTTCTTATTCAAGTCTTTGTAGCTTGTTAAAGATTTATTCTAACAGCTCAGGAAGCTGTTTCTCCAAACTTTTCCTCCATTTTGTTTGAAATACTTTTACGTAGTTCAGCAGAAAAGAAAACTATGAGCTTCTGTTTCACGAGGGAATTAAAATCAAGTATGATTGATTGTTGCCAGTGAACTGCATAAAGTTGAAACTTTCTCACTTTTCCCTTGTTGCACTGATATGCAACTTATAAGTATTTGCATTATTAAGTGTTTTGAGGTTCAAGTCACACAATAAATGGCATCCTGTTGTGTTTCCGGTGTTTGAATCTGTATGTGTGAACGGGTGGTTGGTGATCATTGTCGTCATGTGGATGGAACATCTGACACAGCCTGATGTAAACACAAATACACACCTATTAGCTGCTTTGACAAAGGTTGAGATAAGATCTATGTAGCTGGCAGGGATGTTACCTCCACTCCACACACACACACACACACACACACACACACACACACACACTAAGCTCACTAAGAGGCCTTTGCATCCACGCAAGATTCATTAACTGGGAACAATGGTTGGCCAACACCTTAGGCAAAGCATAATGCTAGTTTAAATCTTTACTGACGTGCTCGTGCACACATACACACACACACACACACACACACACACAAAATCACTTACAATCTCTATTCATTATACAAACAACATTTATTGGAAAAATCTTTTTTGGTCTTTATCCTCCTGTCCATCAATATCTCTCTCTCTAACTTGATCTGTTTGGTTCTTTCTCTCTCAAACACACACACACACACACACAAACACACACACACACACACATACACACACAGAGGTGCAGTTGTGAGTTCAAAGCGCTGCCCTCGGGCCGCTGATGGAGGGAGGAAGGGAGGAGCGAGTGAATGAAAGAATGAATGAATGAAAGGAAGGTAACATACCTGCAGGGGTCAGAACAGGTGAGCTTTAATGGAGCCTTTCCCTTTCAGACACACACACACACACACACACACACATACTTTCTTGCTGACCTCTGCCACAACATTTGTCTCAATGACTGATTTACTCTTTTTTATGTGGGATATTCACACACAAAACTGTCTTTTTAAAATAATTATGTTGTTAATGCATTCATTCTAATAATATAATATATATGCTGTATAAATGATAATATCTAGTAGTTTGCCACTTTTCTGCAACAGTAAGTTTTCCCAGAACTGTTTCAAAAGGCTCATGGGACATTATGGTCGACTGGCTGTGTTTGTCAGTGCACACTGTGACCTTTGACTTCTTCCCTGTTTGTTTCTTGTGATGTTAGTGATCTACAGGTGGGGAAGTTTCCCCTCACTGTTGCATTTGAGTCTCCATCGATCAAGATAGAAGTAAACATGTAGATTAAATCCCAACTTTTCCAGCGTTGCATTCGGGTTCAGCGTTTCAAGTTGTGTTTGAGGTTAGCGTGTAGTGTGGGAGAAAAGCAGCCCTCTGTCCTCACCTTCCACTCTCTGCTCTCTGATCTCCTCCAGAGGAGGGGATGTGGGGGAGGAGGGGGATGCAGGTGACTCTCTCTCCCCCAGCAGTCAGAGCTCTTCCCTGGGGTGCTGACAGCTCTGTGCCTCCCCGGGTCACCGCCAAGCTAACCTCAGGCTGGACCGCAGGACAAGTGTTTGAGTGTTATGGTTTGAAGAAATGGGAAAATGTGACGTGTCCTCCTCACTTTGTCTCTGTCACGTTTACAGTTTCAGTTTGATTTACTCCCTAAAACTTTTCTAAATAGTGTCCTTTTATTTTTCAGCTGTCAAAATCCAGGTGAGAGACGCTCTAATTTGATAGAAATGTTGATACACTTATCTGGGTCACCTTCATTTTCTCACCTTTTCACTTAATTTTAGAAATGTCTGTTATTTAATTATTATTTATGTATTATTTTCTTTTCTATTTGATCTACAGGTTTTATTATCCTGTACATCTGTCATTTCATGTATATTGAGCTTTCAATAATAATAATAACATATAGCCATAAAAAACAAGGTTGTGTATGTAATTAAATAGAGTGTACAGATCATACTTATTGAAACTGCTGTTACATTTTTTGTAGGCCCTTTTTTCCACTTGAGGGTTGTGGATGTGGATAGGTGGGCTGGGGGCTGCGGTCAGGGTCACACACACACACACACACACACACACACACATACACACTCATTGTGCTTCCAAAGCAGCAACAAAGCAAAGAGGAGAAAAGGGCCCCTATTTACCTGAACCACCTCTCCGTAAAGAACGAGGGATCAACACCACCTTTCTTTTTTTTTTCTTTTACTGCCCCTTCACCCCTTTATACCCCACACCCCACCCCCACCCCCACCCGTGATCGCCCCATTGTCGGAGAGGACAAAGGCCAGGAGAGAGGAAGAGGTGAAGGGGGGGGGAGTCAGAGGGGGTGAGGACTCACCTGATAAGAGGATGAATGATCCCATTCACTGCAGCATGAGGAGGAGAAAAGAAGAAGAAGAGGGATGATGAGCTTCTCCTCCCTCTAAAAAAAACAACCTGTTCTTTTCCTTTATAAACCCATCATCTGACTTTTTACCATCACTTTTAAACTATCACATTAAAAAAAACACCCAGGTTGGAATTAAAAAACACTTCTTTCATTAAAAAAACATGTTCAGGATCTTTATGAGCTGGTGTAGATGTGAGGTCACTTCAGCAGCAAATAATAAAGGATTCAACAAGAAAAGAGGAAAACTAAATGTAAACACAAACATGGAATTTAAAATCAACATTAAAACTGTATCAGTAAGTAATAAAATGTAAAAATGGAGGCAAAAACTGATTCCAAATCACTGAAATAAAAACAATGTGTCTTCAAATTCACAGTACACACTTGTCAAAATGATCTCTGATGTTTAAACTCTTCATTGTTGGTTGTGTAACACTGGTGAAAAGGGCACTGACCTTTTCTCTGCTGTTGTTTTTACTGTAATTTCTAAACTGTTCATGGAAAAGCCTCAAACACTGTTGTGAAATCGTGGCGTGATGATGATTGTTGCACATGAGAAATGAAGTGAATACTAAGAATGATTTGTCACCATTGTAATTGTACGTTCATAAGTCAACTGAACAACATTGAAAATGCATTATTTGACTGTTGCAAAGGTGCACCTACAGCCTTCAACTCCACAAACACCCAAAACATTCCAGTAACCACAGAAAGGGGGACTCATATCAAAAACACAACATTTTGATGTTCCCTGTTGGTTATTTTAGCCACAACATTTCAGGTAACTAAGCTATAACTTTGTTGCACTCCAAATATCTCTCCAGATGTTCCATTAACCACAAAATAGTCTGTTCAGGGGTTCATTTCAGTTAATTTTCCTTGTGATTCCCTGTAGGTAATTTTACCAGTTTGGGTAACAATCCACCAACATTTAGAGAATGCTGCACACATGTTTCTGTGCAACATAGCCCCCTCCCAAATTGTTCTGAAATCATAAAGTTGTTGTTAAATTCATGTAAAACTGTTTTAACATCTGAGGAATGCTGGAGTGAAACGTCTGATTTTTCCAAATTTCCTCAGGAACGTTTGAAAAAAAGCTAAACTAAAGATGGATAACTGGAGGCCTGATCTGTATTTTCATTATTTGTACATTTCTGATGTTTGATGCTTTTTTGCCTCCTCACTGTAAGTCACAACTGTCTAAAAACCCAAAATGTTAAATTACAGTAGTCAATAAATGAAAAGGGGAAGGGAAAGAGGGGGGGAGAAAAGGATGGATAGGAGGGAGGGAGGGGCAGAGGTGAGGAATTTATATGGCCAGGGTTATAGGTTATGGTGAATTATCCTGAATTAACAGTTTGTTTACTTTAGCTGGGAGGCTGCTGAGTGAAGCGGGTGAAGTTGGGGCGTCAGGTGACCCGGCTCTTTGTTATGGAGAGAGGAGGGCTGGCAAACACAGCCCCAAATGACTGGCAGGAATGTCACCTGGAACAATGCCGTGATTCTCCACAACAGTGGCGTCCATCATCATTAGAGGTCGCCCGTCGTTGTGAAAAACTGCTGTGAATACCTTTGTTAAGTTGTACTGTCAGGGTGCTGCGACTTTGACCCTTGACCTCTTCACTGTCTGCTGCTGGTTGTGTTGCTGATCAAGGAGCGGAGGTTGAGCCTCCTGTTGATCTCACGTGAAGATGCTTTAGAGGACTGAAATTTGAAAAAATAAAAAAATAATCTCACAAATTTTAACGTTCTCTCTTCAGTTTGTCAATAATTTACATCAGTATTTGCACTCTCTTGTTTCTCAATGTGATCAAAAAAGTCTTTCATGTTCATTTCATAATGGAAGTACAGTATGATGCCTAATATTCCTAATTCTTCACTGCAAAAATCCTCCTGAAGGAAGTAGGAATCAACTTCAAGTAAGGCAAGTTGCTGCACTAGAATCAGTAAACACGAAATGGGATTTTTTTAACTACTTGAAACAAGTTGATTTGCATTGGAAACAGTTTGAAATATAAATCAATTAAACACCAAACTGAACTGATATGAAGGAGATTTTTGTTCTGTGTTCTCAGAAAACAATCTTTTTTTTTTTTTTATTTATCCCATCATCTTTTATCTTTAACCAACCAGCCTTTATGCAAAACCTCTGGAAAGCACATTGATTTGTATCAATTTTGGCTCAGTTTTGTTAATTTTAGGTAAAAACAGAGCCGTTATTCTGATGCAGACCCACCTCCTGGGAGAAAACCGATATATACAAACATAAGCGGCAGTTATGGCAGTGCTGCTGGCATGACAAAACTGAGGAAAATTGATTTGGGATCATTTCCATAACAGTTAATGGATCCTACTTGTAGGGAAATAACGGCTTTTGGAACATTCAAATGTACAGAAACTGCAGACCAAAGACTATGTAAATGTTCTCATTTGGGGAGTGACAAGGTTTGTTTTTTTTTGGAAGAATAACAGATGAGACAAGCAATAAATTATTAATAACTGCTAACATTATCTTTCCTTGTTGCGTAGTCAGTCTAAAGTTTGTATCAGTATGTTTCTGAGAATAAGCTAGTTGAGTTATAACCACAACACTATTGCACAAAAACAGTATTGCACAGTGTGTGTATCTGTTTGTGTGCCTGTCCTGTATGTGTGTTCATCTCTGCATTGACCCAGGACACTATAGCACACACACACAAACACACACATGCAGAGTGGGACACACCGTAGGTAAATGCAATCCGCTCCCCTTCATGGTTTGTTTACGTAGCCGCTGTCCCTGAACGGCTAGCATTAGCATTAATGAGCTAAAGAACAAAGGGAGTGGATGGGCCGGTGTTAGCATTCGCTCAACTGCCTTTTATTTATACAAGCCCAAAGTCAGCTGACGAGAGGTCATTAACGCTTTATTTACAACTCTTTAACAGGGGAACTTTGCTTTTTGATGTTTGACAGAAGCACATTTTAGCCTTTTTCACAGAGTCTCTGTCAGGTTCTAATGCACCAAAGGGATATAAAAGAAAAGCAATTTCTTTAAACACCTTAAATCTTAAAAAATACATAGTTAAAATACGTAGTTACACAAACATACATATGTTTGTGCCTGAGAGGAAATAATTCAATTTAATAATTAAAAGTAAAGTTTTGCTTTATATAAAGTTATCAGACCATGTGTTTTGCTTGTGGTAGAGGAAAAGAATAGATTTCTATTTCCAGATTTAAGCAAAATAAAAATTGAAAAGATAATTTCACTTTGAAAATAATAGCACACTGGCATGTGATTACAGTTCAAAGATTGTTGCAGTTACTTCACATCACTGGATGAGCACAGTGAAAATATAAAATCTGTATGGCTGAGTTTGAAAATGTCTATTATCATGTTTGTTTAAATGTGTTAGTGGACCTTTGGAAAGTGTTAAAACCTCGTCGTCCAACAGCCAGTTTTCAAGGAACAAAAGTTGTTTTTGTGATGCACAAAAACAGTGATAACAGCTTTTGTCATAAAATGAAGCATCTCTCTGAAACAAGTAAAAATCTGCTTTTTTAAGACAACAGGAGGCTAGTGAAGTATAGTCAATTAAATTAAAGGATTACACAATGACAAACATTTTAATGGAGTGGATGCTCTGTGTGTTTGTTAACTGATGAAACTGAGGAAATGACGTGTCAACTGAGTGACAGTGAACTAACGTTTGTCAAGTCAATTAGCACATGCTAATAGAGCTCCATTTACCTGCAGTGGGGTTTGTCAGGGGTTGTTGAGACACGATGATGTTGTCAGCCTGTGTTGTTTCAATAAAGGAAGAACAAAGGAAAAAGCAAGTTTAAAACATAACGAGAAAATGCCCTGTATGGGTGAAATCACTAATCTACAAGACTGAACGTCCACAGAGCTCTCTCACTCACTGACTGGCTCTGACATCAGCTTACTGTAAGAGTAGCTGATTCAGGGTGACTAGAGTCAAAGATACCGGACACACTGCAAAAATTACAGGAAATTATCAGCCACAGATGCTCAACGATGGCACGCCATTCATTGCGGTTTCAATGTCCATACATAAATACACATCTGAAGCTCATTTCTATTCTGTAACAGATGCTTTTTGGCTGTACCATGACAACCTTCATGAGTCATGGAACACTTTAAGCTTCGAATTCGGATTTTTAATATTTGGAAACTTCCAATCTCTGACTTGCACCATGTAATGCACCATATGATCTGTGCTTTCCCAGGAGAAGAGCTAAGTGAGCTTGTCAGGCAATAAGTTTGTCAGCAAAGCATCCAGTCTGTCTACATTTACATGTACAACTCAGGTTAATGCAGGAAATCAAGAGTACATTTCCATGTTACTGGTACTGAAAAACCAGCTTTTAAATGCAATTGTTACACAGGTAACTATACAGTGATTGTGTATTGGGCTGTGAGCTCGGTACACACCAGTACTGCTGTCACACTGTACTTTCATTTTCTGAAGACTTCATGCATGTGTTTTTTTAAAACTCAGGTTCATTACAGTCCATTTAATGATAAAACTTGATGATGTGTGGCTGTGCGTGTGTGTGTGCGTGTGTGTGTGCGTGTGTGTGAGTGTGTGTCTCAGACGGCGAGAGCCTGTCTTCAGACTTTGAGCAGCTTACATGTTGGGGGAGTTTTGGGGGCCGTTGTGTTCGCTGCTGCTCGGCGCTGAGAAAACTCATCAAGCTAATTCTTCACCAGTTTAATCCACTGGTCTAATTCCTGTGTCTGAGACAGTGAACTGGCCTCAGCGGATTATAAACGCGGAGAGCGGGACTCGCTAAAACAAAGATGACTCTCTCTGTTATGGTTCGAAGAAGGCGACAGCAGGACAGATTTAAGGCCCTAGAGGCTCCAATGTTCATTACATTACATTACATGTTGCTTTGAACTAAGAAATATACTGATCATTATCCTTTTTGTACCCCTCCCCCCAGACTCCCCCACTCTATACCTCTCCTATCTTTGCTGTAATCTACGTCTTAAAGTTTTGATAGTGAACTCGCAGGAAAATCAGACCGCAACCCAAATCCTCCACCCAGCCCAAAATCCCTCGGGTGCAGTCCCAATCTGTCCATACAGTGAAGCAGCTGAACGTACAGAAACAAATAACTCCACCCAAAATCTTTTGCACCAATACTCTCATAGTAATGAAAATGACTTCCCTAAAACAACAAAACCTGTTTGGGAGTTTCCCTGCTTTACTTAGTGTGTGAATTCAGTTTATCCGACTTTAATCCACTGAAGCCTGAGGTCTGTTTAGCATGTACGGTGTTATTTTTATTACCAGAGCACACTCATCTAAAACTGTAGCAGGTTGTTTGTCTTTGCTGTAAAGTTGTGTAAAATCTAGGCCTGCGCAAACATCCAGAGAAAAATCATACGCATGATACAAATTACGAAGGCTGATGAAGATGTGAGATACAGTTGAGAACCAATAGTATATAAATCATTTAGTGCATCACATTAATCAATGCAGACAACTGAATGAACATTTTATTGAGCCAAAATATATCAGAACGTCCAAACGTTTTTACCAAAGTAGCATTTTGGGTTTTAGCATGTTAAACCTGAACCCACTGGCAAAAAATTAGAGTGAAAGATTTAGTAAATAAGATGACTCTTGTGTGTCACACACACACACACACACACGCACGCACAAATACACAGGAGGGGAAGGATTAATGTGTCTGTTTCGGCTGCAGAAGCATGTGGGACACGTCACCGTGCTCTGCAGGTTGTCCCCCTGCTCCCCGCCGATGATTAACTTAGTTCAGCTAATTAACACACGCGCATGCGTGCAAAGTGGTTCACTCACTGTTGTGCGCTTCCTTCTAAAACATCCTGAATTGTCCTTTCAGTTCAGTGAAACTTAAAGTGGCTTTGACTGACTTTATACCAACAGACACATTCTCTACATTATAGCAACTTTTATGATTCTTTTCTTCACAATAGAAAGCAGGAAGAGTCTTGAAATCTCTTGAATGCCATTTTTGAATTTGTCTACTTTATAACAGACTGCTCCATAACGTTTTGTGCTGCTGTTGGTTAAATCTTCCCAACAAGAAATGTCAGCTTTGAGGAGCCTGAATTCACAGGAAAAAAATGTGTGAAAATGTGCATACAGAGCATACATTTTCGCTGTTTTTAAAGGCTGTTCCACAGTTGAGGAGCATAGATGGAAAAAGCTGCATCTCCAATATTTTTATAAGTACGTTGTTGAGAGAGCAGCTGGGTATTTAAGGACCTAAGGGCTTATGCAGGAATATATGGGTTTAAAAGTTAAGCGATTTAACGCTTTGTAAACCAAAAAAGGAGAATCAATTCTCTTCTCAAAATAGGATCATCATTTTTTGTGTTATTATACAAATAGTTAAAGAGTTAAAGACTGTGAAAACATTTTGCTACAAGACTCTTCTGAATCTGAAGGGTTTAACTGACCATCAAGGAATTCATACACACATGCTAACTCACACAAACACACACACACACACACACACACACAGCGTTGTGCTCACAGTCACCCCGCCTTACCCCCTGTGTGGTGGCTGCAGGCCTAGATTTGAAAGGGATTTGTTTCACCTGAGGAGGTGTTGGCAGGAGGGCCATCATGTGTGTGTGTGTGTGTGTGCGCGTGTGTGTGTTTGGGGGGGAAGACTCAGACAGACAGTAAAACATATGTCGCTCCCAGGGAGGGGCTATCTTGCTAATTTAGCTGTGGCGGTGCTGCGCTGCACCGGTCAATAGTTTGGATCATCCACACCCTGAAAACCCACAAACCTGCTGGTTTACAGCTCGCCAGAGGCACGGCAGCAATATGGAGGAAAGGAGGACCCCTGAGTGAGTATGTGTGAGTAAATTCCCCCTCCGAGGCAGAGAGAACTGTAGGAGGTGTCACCCTTCTGCTGTCTGTCTGCATGTCTCACATTCCAGCCTCTTGTTTTAAAAAAAAGAAGTTTCTCTGTTTTAATATTTTATGATGGAGAATGACAGGAAAGCAGACAGCGAGAGGGACAGGATGGGTGGTGGGGGTCAGATATGAACCTGTGATGTTACAAACAGGTAATGTCATCCTCTCAAAGAAAGCAGATCGGATAACACCTCATCAAATAAATACAAATTTAAAAGGAAATGGATGTTTTTCTAACAACTTGTGTCTTAATTTGTAGTTTTGACCATCAACATTTCTACAATGAACCAAGATATAGAAAAAAACACCAGTAACAGAGCACAAAAAGCATCATATATATATCTGTTTCCCTTTTTGTCTTCTTTCTCTTTCGTTCTTTGTTGCTCCTCTTACAGTTTACATATTTCTGTAGCCTGTGGCCATTTCCACAGTTATGTCCTTTACCGCCCTATCCCTCCATTTGCAATTTGTTTAATGCCCCATGACTTACACTCTCTCTCTGTCTCTCTCAGTTGTCAGTGATCGATGGATGAGGCAACAGCTTGGTCTTGGCCCCTGGAGGGGAAAGGGGGATGCCAGGCCTACACACACACACACACACACACACACACACACAGTGTCCCTGAATACCTGACCTGGATTGCTACTGGGTTAAATTAAGTGGAAGGGGAAACTGCTTCTGCTGTCAGGTGAACACATTTCTGCCAAGCCCCTAGGAAGAGCACCGGGCTTTGAAGCCAATTTGACATAGTGGACAAACTGTGGAATTAAAACTTCCGGGTCCTACGGGGGCCCAAAAAGCATTTTTCCCCACACACGTCTTGCTGAAATCACCCGTCATTCAGACAGTGTGGGCAGGACTCACCACCTTCATTCTTTGGACTGTTGGGGCTGTTTGTATTTACTGTATGGTGTTCCTTTCATCTGTCCTCTATCTTCTTTCCTATATGTGTTTAGCCAGGATGATGATCACTGCTTATGCTAACTTATGCTAGCTGTGTTTTAGAAAGGTGCGTGTCCAGTGAGAATTGATTTACTGTATTTACTCTTTGCTGGCTAACATATTGGAAAATAGTTATTCACTTTCTTTCACAGAGCATGACAAATATTTCTTGGTTGGAAGCACAGACCTACTGCATTCTCGTGGTCATCATGAGGTTTCCAGGCAACCAGTGGAGACTCCAGGAAGTCTGTGTTCCAGGCCAAGAAAAGTTCAGAACATTACAACACTTCTCATTACTGCACTTTGATTTTTTGTACGGATGAATCAAACAAGATCTAATAAGTTAATTAGTGAGCTTTAGAGGTGTTGGGAGGCAGATTTTGTTACCTTCGGACAGAGCGAGGCTAAGCTAATTACCTCCTGGCTCCAGCTTATTGAACATACAGGTTTGAGAGGTATCAGATCTTCTCATCTAACTTACGGCAAGAAAGCGGATAAGTGCGTTTCCCACAATGTCACATTATTTACTTTAATACAGTTTTATTTTGTTGTTGCAGATACCAATATGAGGCCACAAATTACTGATGTTTGCACATTAATTATCAAAAAGTTAGCCTCTTCCTGCATGGCAGAGTATCTTTGTCGAAAGACCTATCATATAAAAAGGAAGCCAGCAACTATGGAGGTGCAGCAGCCAAAAGTAAGTGTGGCACAGGACAAAACCTGTTCACTTTTTTGGGGCAGAGCATTATTTTATTATTATTATGTTTCAATCTTTCTTTCTTTTTTTTTTTATGATAGTATGTGACATAATAATTTACCTGTGGTCCTTTCTTGACTGCCAAATGATGTGTCTAAATTTGATGTTTGTATTTCAAAGGTTTATCCATGGTGAGCATGATGTGACATTAACATTACTCCTCCATGTAGTTTCTGTTCCTTAAGTGTTTAAAATGGTTGGTGAAGTCAAAAATGACTCTTACTCTCAGGTCTCATTTTGTTACCAGAATTTACATTTTTCATCTAAATATGGAATATGTCTTTTAGGAACTTAAACCTCTTTATATCTCCTCTGTGGCTAATTTTAGAACATTCCCTTGTGAACACACAGTGGCTTATTGACTCATGCACCCCTGAGCCTGAGTCACAGAATGGACGTCTACCTGTGCAGATGACTCACACTTGGAAATGGGGGTTTTCCTGGGCCACAAACACACTGTCAATATAAAGGTCCAAGACGTCAGAGATCAAAGAGCAGGACGAAAGGGGGCGTGATCTCATGGCACCGCCAGGTTGCCGCAGGAGACAGTCCCTGAGGAAATGTTGCCGGCGACAACCCTGTTGTCAGGGAATTAATGACAGGGTTGATGGCCAGGTAACTATCACTTGGACTGGCTCGCTCTCTGTGTCTTTGTTTTTGTTCTGGTTTTCTGTCTCTTGGCTGTCTCCTCCACCTCCTTCTTTCTCTTCATCTGTTCCCCTTTTTGACAACACTGGAAAGAAAAGTTTTTTTTAGTTCCGCTCTAAATCATGAAGACCAATTTTCAAGGTCATGTGTCACTGCATGAAAGGTTTTTTAATTTCTTGGTATAGGTCAAATATTTGTCAGAAGCCTTTTTGGGATGAACCAGAGCACCAACTGTGAGCCAGGCCTTATCACCCAGTTGGACCTCACTAATACTCTTGTGGCTGAATGGGAGCAAATACCTGCAGCCAGGTTACAAAATTGTGGGGAAACCCTGAAGCCAGAAGAGCTGTTGTAGCAGCAAGTTAAATCCCATGTTTTGAGAGTGTCATTTCTCACTATGCTCTTCCTCCTTCCCCTGTAGGCCCCTCCCTTCCTGACTGGGTGTTTTAGAGGCGTGACATGAACATAAAATATCCAAAATTCTGCGAGAAAGTGAGGTGGTAAACAGGCGAAACAATCAAGACAGCAGGTCAAGGCCTCTCCCTCCCTTTCTCTCTGTGTCTCTCTCTCTGTCCCTTATACACACACACACACACAGTGTGGGATCTGAGGCTATTTTACAACAGGTGTGGTTCATTTGCTCGTCCTCTGGCTCTTTAATCAGAGAGCAGACGTTGGACTGAACTGCGAGAACAGCAGGCTTTACAGCACAGCCAGCAGTCTTCAGATCTTTTACTGAACTTAAGTAAAAGTACAAATACCACAATGGAAAAATTCATTCATTCACTTAGCTAAGTACTTCAGCTAAGTGTTTATCATGTTTGTATGAGAAATATAGCTGACAATAAAAATGTAGTGCTCTGCGAGTAATCTTTTCTTTCTCTCAGTGGAGTATTAAAGGTATCTATGTCTTACCATATCTTTAGGATGACAAAGGAATGAGAATGTTCAGTGATTTATGTATGGCTACATAATACCATATGAATCTCTCCATGACCTGCTTGATGTAAGGGGCCACACAAGATACTCTTTTTTTATTTAAATCAATACGTGATTTTGTCATAATACTAAACTCATAATATTTACCAGTTATGGAGTATCAATCTTGATTAAACCAATGGAAAGAACCCTTCCCCACTTGGCGTTTTCCCCTCGGTTCGGTTTCTTTTCACAGAGAAAAATCCAAGCAAACCAAAATGCATCACTACAAGCTTCGAGAGAATGTTCATTCCACTTATTCTGCAGATGTGTCTGAGTGGGAGCAAGAACATAAACACAAGAAGAACGTCCTGAAGAAGGTTCTCTGGCCAAGTACAATGGGTACGTCCCAATTCCCTTAAATTGCATCCACGTTTCCCCTCACTTGTGTCTTTTCCTTGTGTCTTGGTCCCTCCCACCGAGGATGCATGGAGAGATGCAAGGAAAAGATGTGAAGAGAGAGGAAATGAGGAAATATGTTTTTAGAGAAATGAGACGTCCTTTCATCTGAATCGTCATGTGTAGTGACGTCCGTTTCTGATGACAGCAGCAGCTGGTCACATCTGGATCAGCTGTCAGTTGGCTAAAAGTTAATGTGGAAAATAACATGATGAAAAGAAAATACTTTCTAATAAATGAAGGAAGTGGTTTTTGATTCAGTTGTTGATCAGACTGACATTTAACATAGATGCACTATTTTTAACTAGATGGTGAATCAGAAAACAAATAACATATAAAACTTGAGAGTGATACACTTGAGTTTAATCTGTAATCTGTCTGTATGGTGTTGTGATGTATCCAATCAGTTCGATCAGCTGCAGTGTCCAATCAATAACTGATATCCAATAAGGGGGCATGTCGGCCGGTAAAAGACGATCGGTGAAGGCTGCTCTCGCTCATGGCTCCTCAGAGATCCCTCCTTGATCCTCGCTCCTCGGAGCGGGAATAAAGCGCTTTGGGACGGCCTTCAAGATGGCGGACTGGAATGATTTCCGGGTCAAGTTGGAGAGGAGTACCAGGCGGAGTTTGTTGTGTTGGAGTACAGAAAGTGTAGCTCATGGCTGAATATTTAGCTGATTTCAACAACAACTTAACTTTCGCAGGATTTCAGAGTGAGACTTCTCCTTGAGCGAGACTTGGTTAGACACAATAACAAATGGATCAAGCGAAAGGTAAAGAAAAACATTTTATTTCTCTGTAGGGTCCTTTCCATAATGTTGTCAGACACTTATAATAACAATCTGAGCCTGTCAGTGGCAAAAACAAGCACTTTTATTGGACGTACATTGACAGGGTGTTATTGCCCCAAAGGATTATATTGCAGCCTGTTTTGGTAGGTGCTCTTGCTCAAAACTGGACCAATTTCAAAACTTGTTGTCCCCATTAGTCAGTTAGACACAAAATGATGGGAAAACAGGGTCCAGGTTGAAAAATACCGAAGTTTCCCTTTAACATTGTACTGAAGAAAGTGTAAATAGTTACTTCCCACCACTGCATAATCACTGCTGCCACAAAAAAACAGCAACAAAAAGCTTGTTGTGACAAACCCAAGGTTTCCCCCTCACATGACGATACATTCTTTGGAAATGCTAACAAAGAAAGAGGCTGTGTCTTTATCTTCTTTATCCTCCTGCTGTATCTGTTCATTTATCTGTCTATCTGAAGGAAAAACACCACAGGCAGTGGCTCCAGTGGAAAAACTCAATTACTCAAATGTTCCTGTCACCAAACACCGAGCAAAACTCCAGTCACGTTGTTGCTCAATATTCTCCAAATGTTACGTATTAGTCACACCAGTACTTTCACACGTTTGATGGGCTGAACACGTTAGTTATCAAACCACTTGAATTTTAATATTTCCATTATTCTTCTTACATTTAATGTAAAGTAGATTCAGTGATGGATGAAGAGTCTTTTTTCCAATGGTAGATTCATAATGTACATTACAGTAAAATATCCATATGCTTGTTTTGATGCATCTTATACTTTTGTTCTTAATGTCTTTGTAATGTATTCTTGTTCTGTTTCTTCTGTGAAACACTGTGAGAAAAAAATGTGTTTATACAAACCAGACAGTTTATAAGGAAGTCTGGTATTTACAGAGCACCAACTTTCCCTCTTTAATCTCTCCATCACTCTGTTTTCCTCCTTATCGCTTAATCGCTTCCTCTTTTCTTTCTGCTTCTATATCAGTTCCATCTCATCTTTATTGCTTTTTATTTTTGTTCTTTTCTCTTTTGTCCTTTGTCTTTCTTCAGTCCTCTATCACTGTATACTTTCTATATTTAACATTTCTTCCCTTTGACACTACAGACTATAGTTAATTTTTATTGTCTGTTACAAAAAGGTCTATGATGTTTCCCTAAATTTAACCATTACTTTAGCTGGTAGACGACCTTTTAATTATTGAAACCTGGAAAGAATAAATAGCCCAAACAATATGACAACACTTGACAGTGAGTCTTGAGTCTTGACAGTAAGATAGTAGCATAGGTGACAAAGTTATTTTTATAGATCTATATATAAATCCTAGAAACTTTGTAAAGACCATCACATCACTGTAATATTAAGTCGATTGGTCAACAAAATAATCAAAAAATCAATGCAAAAAAAAATCAAGATTAAGTGTGTTTCTGACTTTAAACCTGGTCAACAGGATTATAAAACAATACGTATTGATAGCTAAGCAGGGACCTTTACTGTTTGCTTGTTGTTGTTTTTCTGCTGTTATGTCATGTTGACAGTCGTCGTAAACTTTAAACATTTAAAATTAAAGAAGAAGACGAGCAGCGACTTGATCAGAAGGCAAACCATGTGAATTCTTCAACATAACAGTCGGCAGATAAAATCACACAAACTAGACTAGAACACACTGCGTCATATCAGCCGGGACACCCAAATTATATTTATAACAAGCCTGATAATCATAATTTGTGGCGCCGCCTTTAGGTGTGACAGTTTCTTGATTTTTGTGCCCTCACTCCATCTCGCCATCATGCAAACTCCTTCTCCACTTCTCCACCGTCTCTTCCTTTCTCTTTCTCTTAGCATCAAATGATTTCTCTGTTTGTGTCCTCCTGTGTCTTTCTTCTTTTTCTCTCTGCCAACTTCTTCTTTCTTCCACTCTCTCATTCACTTTCTGTCTTTTCTTCTCTCCGTTTCCCTCCCCCTGGCGTTTTTTCCTTCGCTACTCTTCTCCGCAGTCTCCTTCAGCCCTCCTCTTTCTCTTTCTCCACTTTTCTCCCTTTTTTCTCTGAGTTGACAGCTTGCCTCTCGGGACAGGAGGGATTGTGTGTCGCTAATCGGAGAGACACGGATTACAGTCAACACACCCACACACACATACACACATCTGTCACAGAGGCAGTTAATAAGTCAATATGTTGACGCTGCTCAGGGCCACAGAACAGCTCCTGTGGGGAACAGAGGTTGTGATTGTATGTAATCAATCCCTGACAGACACATGATATTATCTATCTAAATGTCTTTATACAGTAGCAGGCAATTAGGGGGGTCTTCCTGATGAACTTAAGAGTTAGATAAAACAACAAAGCAAATCTTATGCTGGCTGATTGAGCCGGTCGCAGCCTGGCAACATTCTTATTTATGTCTTATAACTGATCTATAAAGCTGATTAGTGTGGTACCACACTAATCACACACACAACACAAAATCAATCCGTGGGTCAGTGAGGAAATAATGGCAATTTGTATCAAAATTCACACACCTTTTTTATCTGAATCAGAACTGACTCATATCTGACATGACACACGTGCTGCCGGAAAGAAAGCACTTGTCCAATTGTCTAACAGCCAAATCCCTGCTTTTCCAGCGTTGGAATTTGGGGAGCTGTATTGCACAATTTCTGTAACTTTCCAAAACACACAGTCTGAGAATCATCCCTTTCTTGAGCAGTGATTGAGTGTTCAGTCTTCCCACAACTGCTTCCGTCACTTTTCATGTGTAAAAAGTCGAGAGCAACAACATAAATTCTTTTTAGGAGACACATGCAAAAGACACAGAATTCATGTCAGGGAGGTAGTGTGATGTAACCAGGAGGAGGCTATTACAGCAGGCTTCACACTCTGCCTTCAAGTGTGGGCATTTGGAACAGACACTTTCGCCTTTAGACCAGATTGGATGACACATCATATGAACTAGTTAGTTTCAAGCACTGAACCCTTAAAGCTCACCACGCCATCACGGTGCCTCTATCTCTGACACACTGAGACAGAAATTTGCCATGTGTTAAAAAAAATCTGTGAACATACAGATTTCATTCCAACAATTTCAAATATTGCAAAACTTGATGGCATTTCTGAGTAGCCCAGCACAAACTAGAGCAAATTTTTATAGACTAGGCAACCTCTAACAAATGACTTGTTCCCAAACTGGAGGTTGAGACATAGATAGATAATATACCTGAGAGGAAAACACACTATGCTACACAAAGTGATGTTTATTTTTTCAGACACTGTATTGTTTGAAGGGGCAACAAGCCGAAAAGGTTGGGAACCACAGGGCTAAATGGCCTCAAAGTGCTCAGTTGGTTGATTTACTGCAGGAATGAAGCAGAACCAGAATAAGACCAAACGTCTGCATCTTCAGATCTTTGTTTAAGAACTTTAAAAAGGAGCGACTGTAATTTCCATATAAAACCAGTCCAGGCCAAACTCAAGGCCAGACTCCAGTCCCAGTTTACAGGGTGACCTCTGACCCCTGAGGCCAGAGAGGAAGTGCTTAGTAAACAGGAGCGGAGGAGGGGGAGGACAGTAGATAATATCTGAGGCTGATTCAATCACAGCACCGTGGGAAAAAAACACACACAAACAGCCACTTTGCCTTCTGGAGAACAACACAGGAAGGATTGCCTAAGTGGCTGTTTCCATGGAAACGACGACCACCGCCCGAGTCCTAACCTTAGCTGTATGAGAACTTTTACCCCAGAGGACTTGTGTGCATGTATGTGTGTACGCTGTGCGGTAAGCAAACACACACTGGCGCAGATTTCGGCTGAACTCATCGGCCCTCCCTCAGCTCGGCATGTGGTCTGACTTGAGAAAGTGGAGGATGCAAACACACTTCAAACACACACACGCTTTCTTTCAACAGCGCCCTTCAGATGACAAAACATTTCCTCGCTGTCTCCACATGAAATTTTCCAACCTCCTCTGTCCGCTGATGGATGTGGCCGTCGAGCCGGTCGGCGCTGTATGTCGGGAGTGTTTTCAGGGTTTTTATGCACTCTGTGTTTGGACTGCGGCCTCTTGTTAACGTCCCTCTGGCTACAAACATACTGACATGTGATTTATGGAAATGAGCCATGGAGGAAATGCAGCAGGATAAATCAGACGCATTCGACCTGTACAGTGTGTGTTTCACTGTGTGTATGGAAAAGAGAGAAGCTGAAAGAGATGAAAACTAATAAAAAGAGACACAGAGGGAAAGTTTGAGAGATTGGTGTGCTTTTTTCCTCTTTTGATGTTCTTTAATGTAACAACAAAATGGAAGGAAAGAGACTAAATCCACATGCAGATGGGATTAAAAGTAAGTGATTCAGAAATATTAGCCATGCACCCAAACCTGGTTGAGCCTTGACCAACGACTTTTCCAAAAGTTTTGTGAATCTAGCTCAGAGTCAAAGACACAAATACTTTTTAACAACAAGCGTAATTAGAAGTTAGTTGTAGTACACTTTTATAGTTTCTTCTTCTGGCTGCAAACAATCTTTATTGAGTAAAGCGAAGGCACTGCATCAAAAACATTTCCTCCAATCTTCACTGTAACAAGATTTAATTCATGTACTTGTGCAGAGTTAAACCTAAAATGTCATAAAATGAATTAAAATTGTTCTTGAATGCTATTCTATTATATTAGGCACATATTATCTATTAGCCTGCATTTATTATAATCTTTGTGTCTGTTTAGTAGCTAATAGCTAATAGCTGCTACAATCACTAAAATGTTAATTGGAGTCATTTGCAAAGGTTCTAGTGAGGAAGAAGAAAAAACAAAGAAATTGAGAAAAACAATACTGACAAAAAAGAGACTGTAGATCACAAATAATCATACAAACCTACAACTGAACACTACCATTTTAACACATATATTTATATATCACACTCCCTCTCCTTTCCTGTAAAACTTTAAAATATTTATACTCAGTGGATGATTGAGGTGTGGGTGGAGGTCAAAAGTCCTCACCAGCTTCATATGGCTCCATATATTCCTGAAGACCAAACCCCTCTCTTTACGTTTCATGTGGAGTTCCTTCACTTTACGGAGACTAACGGTGCTCTTACTGCTGTTTCACTGTGACTTTAAAAATGTTACAGTTTCTTGAACATGCACTGCCATGATTTGTAGGGGACTCAAGGGAGATGCAGCAGTTGAAAACTGATGCAGTAAGATGTCCTGACTTTCAGTCCCTAGCAGTAGTAGTCCTTTAATAGTGCCTTTCGTTAGATTTCCTGACAGGTCTTTCAAACTCCATGCTCCTAGTTTGTAACTTAAGCTTTGTAGTCTCCAAACAAATCATGACTAGTAAATTGAATTTGATGTATACAACCAGTAGAGTCCCCTTTTAATGAAAGCTCCAAACGGTATTTGCAGTTTTGAAAAAGATCCATTCAAACACGCTTTTGCTCCTCAGAGGGTTAAACAACTTCATCTTTCAGACAATCTGAACCTCACATTATGAGTGATAAACACAAGTGACAGATGTGTCTTACATTGATTTGTTGTGTTTCATTACAGACCACTGACGTAGTTCAGTGCGTTTGTCAAGCAGAACACAACATAAACAACTTTCTGTAACTGGAAAGTAAAGTTCATTGCCCTCCAGACTGTAATCAGTGTACACTCCTCATTCATAAATAAGATCTGAAAAACATCGTCTTCACTTGAATCCTAAAACGTTTCCTGTATTCTCCTCTTTTGTAATTATAGCAGTTATTTTTACATCTTTTATGACTTCGGCCATTGTTTTGAGAGCAGATGCCCCTCTTGACCCTCCTTGAATTAATTTGGAAGGCTTTCTGTTTAACTGTACATCAACGCTGTTATAACAAAAAGAAATGTGAAGTGGTTAACCCTGCGCTGACCGGGTCCAGCTGGGAGAAAGGCCAGCCGGTTCACATTCATTTCAACCCAGTATGGATCAGACCACCAACCATTATCTGCTTAACTTGGGAGATTTCGAGAAACCAAATGCTTAGGAGCCTCCACACGCTTGCGTGTTGATGTGTGTGTACAAATACATAGTTTGCGTGTGCGCATATGTGTGTGTGTGTGTGTGTGTGTGCGTGTCTTCCATGTAAAGATGCTGATAGTCGTCCTGACTTTGCAGGGTTTAGGCTCTGGGTCAGGTATTAGCAGGTTAATATATGGTTGAGAAGAGTGACCTCGGTCACCCTGCAAACTGTCCAAAGAACCCACTGACCCCTCCCCAGCTAGATTACATTGGGTGGGTGGGGGTATGAGGGCGTGAAGACGACTGTAGATGATGACCTTCGGCCTGTTTTATAACCTCACCACCTTCTAAAACGTGCATTATTCAACTTCACACTGGTGTAAAGGTTGATAAATTGGTGGTAAAGTTTTTACGAAGACAGAAAGTTATATATATTAATGTGTTCCTGTTGAGGGTTTTAACAGATCTGTTAATCTTTTTTTTTTAAAAACTTCTTTGCCATCACCGAAGGAAAACTTTATGTGACAGTTTAAGATGTTCTCCAGAAGTATTGCCAGAGCATTATACAGTCAACAGAGGAAAAGGAAGAAGAAGTCTTACTAAATGCTGCTAAGGGAATAGAACATATGTAAAAACACATTTTACAAGGCAGAAAACTGAATATTTGGCATCAGAGAGCAAAGAGTCATAAATAGCAAACTGAACACTGAATCCTTTAAAGTTTGAGGTTACAAGACAGTGACAGGGGGATGATCCCTTGTCATGGGTGTCTCCCAAGGGTCTCACAGGGCAGGTGGGAGATCCTGGGATCAGCAGACGAGCTCAACAAACCCTCCACGACCTTGAATCGCCCTCCAGGCGTACACAGAGAAAACGAAGCCGCGACAGCTCTCCATTGGTGCGTTTTCATTGGTAAAGCCAGCGTGATCGCTTTACGCTTCATGGCGGCTTTTGGGCTTTCTGACACTGTCACTGTGTCTATAGACTCTCACACACACGCACACACTCGGACACACACATGTTGAAGTACATGTGTGGTCTGAGGGGCCCATATGTAACGGGTTGGGAGCGACTGAGGGTTTGAAGTATTTAGATGATAAACTCTCTGTAGATTACACCCTACAGTATGTCATTGTGTGTGTCCAAGAGGGTCCACAGAGGTGAAAACTGGTGTGTCTGTGTGTGTGTATGTGTGCTTAATGTTTATGTTTTTTTAAATTCTGCACATATGTTCATTTTACTGTAATGTGTGCAACCTCTTTGTCTGTTTTCCCATGCTTAAATGTGTTAACTGTCCATCTGTGTGTGTGTGTGTGTGTGTGTGTGTGTGTGTGTGTGTATGAGTGTGTGGGTATGTGTGCGTATGTGCGAGTGTGTCCAGCAGGTTTAATCAGAGAAGGCCTTGTCCGGGATAAATTTGTGGCCCCCAGCCTCCTAATTCATCCTCGGCCTGCTGGCCTTGGGCCACTAATGAAACCCACCAAGGTTAACCAGCTACAATCACACTCACACGCACACACACGCACACACACACACACACACATTCATCCTCCTTCATGTCTTCATCTCATCTTTACTTCTGCCTCTCTCTTTCCTCTCAGTTTCTCTTCCCATCACTCTTCTGTTTTCTTTATCTTTTTCCCTCCTTTCAGCTTCCAAATGTGGTCATCTCCTCTTTAGTTAGAAAGTCGTGTCCAGTTAAACAGTAACTTAACACCACTTCCACCTTTTTATATGTATAGTGAATTTATTATACTACTGATTCTGGTGCCAGTCTATAGTTCTTTGCCGTTTTCCAGAAAACAAATTGATGAATGCTGTACTCTAGCCCCAAAAAATATCTGTAGTGATGTCTTGTACTTGTACACTCTCAGAGCACAAGGCAACGTCATGTTCACTCTGATCTCACTGATCTGGACAACGCCCCCTTATCAAAACCGAAATCAACTCTCAGCATCAACAGTATCTGTTCCAGGACTGAAAAAGGACAACTGAAAAATGCTGCCAGATCCGGCAGGTGTAGGCAAGCCTGAAGGGGTGTGGAAGTATTGCAGAAAGGATGGGAAAGGTTTGTTTTGTCCAACTAACGGCACAAAACCCAAACATAATCAATCTACAATAATAATGAGCAAAAAGAAACCAGTTATTATATTCAAGAAGCAGCAAACAAACTACTGTATAATGACTTTTTCTGCCAACTTTCACAAATTTAGACAGTCAGAAAGAAGCTCAACACTGGAGTAAATATGGAGACAATTGCGCCATAGGTAGGCTATGATTCCAGTTGTGTTGCTAACTGCCAAAAACCTACAGGAACAGACAAGTTCAAGTAAGTTTTTAGCTCAATATAATAAATCACAAATTTGCCTCAGGGGACTTTACAATCTGGAAGAAACCTCAGGAAGTGCAACAGACCAAACATGCAATAGATGTTGTGTGTACAGAATAGACCAAGATAGTAAAATTATAGTATATGGAAAAATAGGATAACAAAATTGTGAATAAATTGATAATATCCTGTAGATGAAGAATATATCGGGAGGACGCCAAACAAATAAGACCTGAGCCACACAACCTTCTCTCTGGCTTGTAAACAAAAGTTTATAAGTTAACAGGTATTCTTGCATGTTCCTGTATCAAAACAGCAATGGACAATCATCAAAAAGAGTTTACCTTGCTAATTTATTCAGCAATCAGCACAGAAAAGGGAAGAAACAGAGGAAAAAACGCTAAATGGAGATGAGAGTGAGAACAACACGGACTGTAACCTCTGCAGAGAGCTGGAGGTGACGTGAACTTTACTAGATTGAGGTGAACTTCAGGTGAACTGTGGATCTACACCAAAACCTGATGAAGTGGATTCTATGATACCTGTTCTCTGACTTACAGTACACCACAGTTTGTCGTTACATTAGATTATAGATTATCATTAGAATAAAAGAAGAGTTGGTCCAACTTTGTCCACTCAATTGTCCAAATCATATTAATAACTGTCTCAACAATTGTAATGAGTGGATTATGGTGGTATGAGAAAGATCAATGGTCCTGGTCAATGATGAATATTGCCTCCTCTGCTTGGAAGAGGAAATAATCAAACTACATGAGTCATGTCACTGTTGTTTAGAAGTCCTCATTTGCTTATAGTTAGTCAAGCTGAACCAAAATTAACCAAATACAAATGAACATTTGAAAGAGAAAGTTAAACTGAACAGAAAAGCAAAGAGGGGAGGAGAAGATGTGACAGAGTAAAGGAAAGTGAAACAGAGGGAGAGAAGGACAAAGAGGAGGATAAGGGACGGACACGAGGGAAAGAAAGATGGAGAGTGAATGAGAGAAAGTCCAGGATGAAAAGAGGACATAAGTGTGAGAGCTGTGAGCGAGCGAGGAATAAAAACAGAGGGAGAGAGAGAGAGGGGGGACAGATTTCCCAAGGGGGTAATGGAGGGGGAAGGGCAGCTGATCACTGAATACAACACACACACACACACACACACACACAAACACCGTTCTCATTAATAAGACTTCATTAGCAACTGTCGGATGAGACTAATCAATGTGTTGTTGGAGACTGAGGGAAGCCGAGTGAATATGTGTGTGTGTGTGTGTGTGTGTGATTTACTGGCGGGGCTCAGCTGAGTTCGTGGAATGATCAGCACCCCAATCAGACCCCTATAACACACACACACACACACACACACACACATCTGGTCAGCCGCTGTAATCTGTCACCCGTTTACATGCTACAAGTTGTCAGTTCAACAGCAGGTTACGTGTGTGTGTGTGTGTGTGTGTGTGTGTGTGTGTGTGTGTGTGACCTTCTGTAAGTGACAGCTCCAATACAGATGACACACATATCATCTCTGCTGCTAAACACTATCCCTCACCAGGTAATATGTGTGTGTGCAAAGAATAGCTTCATGAAAACACAACATGATGCATTTGCACACACACAAACACACACACACACACGCACACTGTGTACATTGTGTATCTGCAGGTGGTGGAATAACGGTTAAACTACGAGATGGATTAACTCTGTACATAAAGGAGGGTCTATTTCTCTTTTTCTTTTTTTCTAGCTCTTACATGCAAACAACAACACATATCTGAGAGCAGATGTGCCGGCTGCACATACGTGTTAAAGTGATACTGTGGGTGTCCCTCACATACATGTTCCTCTTTATTCTTTATTCTAGCATGACATGACATTTACAGAATGAGCCACAATGCTCGCACAGTATTTGCACAGCAGTGGAGTCACTGCTGATAGTTCAGAAAATATTATGATATCAAGGAAGGAAAGTGTTTCTCTTCTCTCACAGGCTGAATCAGTGATGATTTTAGACTTATGTTGAAACCTTAAATAATGACTATTCTCAGTGAATCCTATAATAAATGTTCTCATCCATTTCATAATTTATTAGATAGAAAATGCTGTCAGCTGTCTATTTTATAATGTCCATCAGTGCAAGCATAGAATAAAAACACATCATGTTGGGACTGTCTTTTAATTCCTTTTTGCTGTATCACTGTGGTTTGGAGATTAGTTTAACTCCTTTATGTTTTTTGAATGAATGAAGCGCTACATGTATATATTGTTCTGAAGTCTGAGGGAGTAGGTCGGGGTGGATGGTGGGCATACAAGATGCAGGACTCTGACACCAGAGGCCGAGTTTCGCATCCTGAGTCTCGTGTGTGTGTTTAGGTTTAGGCAACAAAAAGCCCTTTGGTTAGTGAAAGATCGTGGTTTTGCTTAAACGTTAAAACTTGTGCTTTGCAGACTTTTTTTGTATTAAACCAAGAACACGATCTTAACCAAGTGCTGCCAGTGTCTAAACATAACCATAAAACTGAATATTTAACTTAAGCAGGCTTGTCCCATCCTTATCAAAAATGGCTCATGGAAGTTTAGTAGTTTTTATTGCTCAGCTGTAGTTGGAGCATTGAGGAGAAAGGGATGGGATTAGGATTCATTCATCCTCATTCATTCATTCATTCATTTAATTCATAACTTTCCTCTGTGGATGTGGATGCCGTTGAATAAACAGGCCTTGTGATGTTGTTTGCTCTCAGCAACATCCAACAGCAGTTCAGCACTCTTTGTTTCCTCCTTGGAAACAAAACTTTTGAATTCCTGTGTGTGTTGGTTGAATAAACTTGAAAGAGTTCCTTCCCTCGCTGTTTGCTGTAACTGCCAATGTTTGAACACACAAAAACACTAGTACACACTCAGAAATTGATGATGAGGGAGACAACACACACACATGCACACACACACAGTGTTTTTGCTGACACAGATGTGGTTTTGTCAGTTGTCTTGTCGGCCAGCTCAGATCTTCAGGCTTCCAACAAGAGCAGAATGCCAGAGCGGGCACACAAACACACACACACGCATAAATAGACATATACACACTCGCACACTCTTTCACTTCTCACAAATTAACACACACACACACACACACACACACACACGCACACAAAGACATAACAGGCTCTTTTTACCAACACACAAAGGCAGCTCATCCTCGCCACGCTCCAGGAGTGACAGATCGATTCCAAGGACAGCTGCTGCTCAGACAGGTGTGTGTGTGTGTGTGTGTGTGTGTGGGGGGGGGGGTCTTCTTCCTTTCACACTTAAAAAGAAAGACAAGAACTCAGAGCATTTCTCTCTCTTCCTCTCTCCTTTTCTTTCTCTCTCTCTCCAGGATTTTATTTCATTGTTTCCAAAGACACCAAGTCTGATCTTCATATTAATGTTCAAATTCAACTGTAGCCCATATTTTACTAATCCACACTGCTTTATATTTTGCTATATACTCCATAACCATTAACGACTTCTTCAAGACGATTACTACGTAGAGGGACCAGTTTGAATCATTCTTTTATTCTTTTGAACATATTTAACTTCCTTTAATTTCTTCCTTTAAGTTCCTTTACGTTTGGTTGTTTTTTGTTTTTTTCCACACTGAGAACAAAATCCACCTGCTATGAGTTGAATCATCAGCTTCAACCTCCATAAAATAATCAGTCAAGATCATAACTTTATGATTAGTATGTTCGTCACTGCCTGACACACACACACGAACAGTGACTGATCCATTTATTCTGCCTTTAAACAGGAGCTTGACATAGTGTCATACCTGCCCCCCCCTCCCCCTCCCCCCCCTCCCTTCACCTTGACTTGTGTATTCAGTTGCAATCTTTTACTGCCTGTAAAAGCAGCATGAGGACCGCTGTCAACTTTGACCCCTGCTACAGGACAGGAATAGAGACGCAGTCAGGGGTTGCACACTCCCTGTCCTTTGTCTTTCTGCGTGTGTGTGTGTGTGTGTGTTTGCGTGTGTGCTACTTAAAAGTCTGTGTGTGAGTAGTTGTGAAACTATTAGTCAGTTAATTATTACTGAAAATCAACAGTTTATATAATTGATTAATCATTAAAGTCATTTATCAAGCAGAAGTGTAAAAAATCATTAATTATATTATTGTAAATATATTTGGGTTTTGGACAGCTGGTTGGACAAAACATGTTATTTAGAGGCGCCACTTTGAGCACAGAAGACTTCTGAAGGGAATTTTCTGACATTCATCAGAATGAACGATGAATTGATTAATCGAGAAAAAAAATGACTGTTAACTTGAAACTAATCAGCATCATTGTTTTTGTTATCTGTTGGACTTTCTGAGTTGATATCAACGTCCAGAGCAGCAGCACAGGCTACAGGCCAAAAGGCTGCCTATAGAAATGTAGACTAACAGTGTGAATGTGGATCAGGCTGTAGCTAACAAAGACCATAAAGTTCATATGACCTTCCTTAAAAAAGATATTTAAATGAAAAAAGGTTATAACAGTGAGGGTTTTCAATTTGAGACTGGGGGTCAAAGAAAAGCCAGACTTTATATATTAGATTAGACATTAATATGCAGTAAGTCTAACTTCACTAAGCCTTACTTGGTATCCCATCTTACATTATTTAAAAAAACAAAAACCCAAATTATACTTTTCTCATTTGCATAGTCGGGAGGATCTGAGTGAAGTAAATTTCATAATTTATTCATATAAACATATAAACACTGAACACATCTGTCTACGCAGGTACAGTTTGTAGTAGCTACAGATGACATGCAGCTCCTGCAGTTTAAAAGCAAGCAGAGGAGAGAAAAAAATTTAATTCAAATCACTGACTGCAAAAACAAAACAAAAGAAGGTGCAAAAAAGAGCTAATAGTGAATTTATATGAAAATTAAAAGCACATAATGACCAAAGAGAGGTAACAGCAGCTAGATAGTTTCACCAAGCCAGGAATGCAAGCTGGCAGTTGAATGCAAACTGTATCGATACAGATGTTTCTGTAAGTCTACGATCGCACCACTGTAGGTGAATCTGTTGTGATTCAGGCTACACGATGAGACCTTACCTTCATGTGGGCATATTGTTCAATTAATTCCAGCTTGAGGAAGAAATTTGGAATCTAGAAAGAATAAACCTTGCACCAAGTTTTAATAAAAGGTGAATGTATTGAATTTGTTGCAGCACTTGTGTGTTTTTGATGTTTTTCGTGAGCCGTTAAATTGCCCTCTGTCAACAAATTATAGCTTTTCTGTACTCCACATGAACAAAAAATCTACCTGTCGACTGAAACTTTCCTACAAGATTCGTCCAAATAAAAGTCTTCAAAATGTGTAGCGTGTGTGTGTGTGTGTGTGTGTGTGTCTGTGTGTGCGGGTTGTGTGTGTGGGTTGTGTGTGTGTGTGAAGTGAAGGTGCTTTGGTGCTAAGCAGAGAACAGGCGGGTGTGAAAACTGATCTGCACTGTGGCTGATCGAGAGAGAGAGAGAGAGGACTGAAAATCGACAGCAGCAGCAATGCTTTCACTGCTAACATAACTGTGTGTGTGTGTGTGTGTGTGTGTGTGTGTGTGTGTGTGTGTGTGTGTGTGTGTGGTAAAAGAGCAGCTATAAAAAGACTAGAGTTACTGAACACAAGGTAGGGTGAAAAAAAGGAGAAAGAACAACAATAGCTGATACTGACAAACACACTCTGGCATGCACTTTGACCCCATCAGCTGCCACCATGCTTGCTTTGGGCTTCGTGCCGCGCGACAGGTGAGCTAGCTAACTGACGGCCGCCTGGGATAGCTGGAGCGCCTCGCATTTCACACACACACACTGACCCACGCACACACACACACCGACAAAGAGGGTTAAAAGCATTCATACATACATACACAGAGGCACAAGGTCAGGGCCGGGTCGGGGCCGAAACACACACACACACACATACACACACACACACACACCACTCCCTGCATTCCTACATATGTCACTTGTGTAATTAAAAGGCTCGCACCTCTTTGTCACTCTCACTGTGACACACACACTTATCCACCATCCATTAGCTGGCTCTGTAGAAAACTGGACCACATACAGTATACACAAATATAAAGACACATAAATACACTTCAACCAATCCATAAAGTTAACTGTATGGAAGATTTTATGCTATTTATCTGTTTATTCATGTGAAGCACTTTGTAAGATCTTTAGAGGGTTGTGAAAACAAACTGAAAGTTGGCATTCGTTAACAAAATGACCACAAACCACAGTGTTTGAGTCCGGCCAGGGACATTTGTTGCATGTCAAACTCCATCTAATCTAATAAAGTTATAAAATGCCCCAAAAACATACTTTTTAAAAACGCCACAAATGAAATAAAATACAATGAACAGTGTACAGTGTGAAGGCTTCCCAGATGCCAAAACACAGCACAGTGGTGAATATTGCACAATGAATATTATGAGAAAGTTGCTACAGCAATAATTTAATCTTTCATTGAGACAATTGTAAGGTAAACATGTCATAAAGTCATCTACCATGAATGTGTGCTTCTATGTACATGAATCATGAGTCGTATTTGATCGGCCAACACAGAACCTTTCCAATTTATGCTGCATTGAGTTGCACAAAAGTTGAGGCCAAGGCAACAACTAATGGGGCAACAAATAAACAATAAAACAATAGACACACCAAGCTGACAGTCAGCCAGCATTTAGCCAATGTTAAACCGGTTATATGGAAATCACTGAACGTCTGTGGCTGACTGTAGCCTGTAGTTTCACAATTATTTAAGCCGTTAAGCAGTTCAATTTCTCCTTCTTTCATTTCTACCTTTTATTTTGATAGAAGTTTGATAGAAGCTCTTCCAAAAGCAAAAAAACACAACTATAGTAGAAGCAAAACTGCAACTTTTATCAGAAATATTCTTAATTTTTATTTCAAACCACTACTGACTGGTTATTTCCTTTCATGCAGAATGTATGTGTAGGTTGGTATATCTGAAGTCTTTGTGTTTAAGTGCAACTTTTAACAGAAGATATGAGGCGAAACATCAGCTGGCCTGAGTTCTTAGATGTCAGCTTGTTGTGTCTGAGCCCTGGGGTTGTTTATATTGTTTATCTGTTTTTATTTTTTGTCACTGTCCACATTGAAATGCTAAAACAATATAACCAAAAATCTTTAAATTCTTATGAACATGTCAATTCTTCTGGGCAGCTTTATTTATGACCCCAACAATAATATGTCACCATTTTCAGCACTGCAGTTGCAGTTTTCAGCACATTTTCAAATGAACACACTTAGAAGAGTGATTTTGACATGTGCACGCCCTTAATGGCACCCTGTTGAGATATAATGCATGACGTTATGAGCATCAAGCTTGTACTGAGCTGCACCTGTTTTGATGTAGTACTGCAGCACATCAAAGCCAAGAGCTGTCAAAAAACATCCTCTTTCTTTGGAAGATGGCTGAGTCATCGCCACCACCAATTCACTGAAATTATCTGTAGATTGGAGAAAGACCATTTTCTGAAACTGAACTCCAGATAGTTTCAGAATAAGCTTAATTATACCCTAGTTTCAGATTCTGTTTCTTTTAATTGTCTTTAAAGAATGACAAAACTGGTCGTCCAGTGGGGAGACACTTACAGGTATAAAACTGTTCTTTAAAGACAGTTAAAAGGAGGATGTTTTCACCGTCCTGCAATGCTCTTGAGGTAAATACTTAAAGGTTAGTAGGTGTTCTGTTCGGGATATCACATCAAAAAATACATTTACTGTTTATTTATCTTTTAACACCTGGTCGAAGAAAGACTCTGAGTAGACAATTGGTGGTTACATAACAGTAACATGACGCCTGATGTTAGAGTGTTGTGTTATGCTGCTTAAGGACTAAGTCAAACAATATAATGGCATTTACTTCAATAACACACACACACAGCAGCCTGTTGGCAGCGCTCCAGTGAATACTACAGCCCAGTGTAATGAATAAATGACTGATAACATTACAGAGGAAAGCTGCTGGCACGCTACCAAATGGATAGCGTGTGTGTGGCGTAATACAAAGTTCACTCAGGGTTTACTTTGTCTTTTCTAAACCTTCATGTGGGAAAAGGAAGAATTTAGGGTTAAAATGTGGAAATGAGCATTCACTGAAACTGATAAAGCAGACAAAGACCATATCAAAAACAGGAAGGAGCAAAGTACACAATCACTGTAAAGACTTTTAGTTTCTCTTTGAAATACATGAAAATTCAACATCAGATTCAATTTTTAATTAACTGGGACATTGTAGATTTATTCTGTTTGCCAAATTAATCCTCATTTGTGGATGAAGACACTGCTGGAAAATGATATAATGTTTCTTGGTGTTCAAGTGGTTGAAGTCATAATAACATTATTGCTAGCTGACTCACAATAAATAACTGACATTGCTTTCTTCCTTTCCAAAGTTGGAATGATTGGTGATTGATTTTGTGTTTCCGACGTGTCCACGTCATGCTAAGAACAAGTGTAGAGATAAAAGCAATTGATAAAAGAAATCAACTGTCATGGGCTCTGACATTAAAAAAAAATATCAGCATGTGTCACAACTCCTGAGCTCTGACCTTCAGAAAATTTCCACTTAGTAAGTCATAAATACCACATCAGTGAATTGTTCAAATGGACTCTTCTCATAAACACGGTAAACACGACTCCACTTGAAGGCACCATTAGGGCTGCTAATGTTAAGGAAACTGCCTGCTGCAGCTACAAAGAAGTGACGCAGGAAAAGTTATTTTGGGAATCCAGGATTCCAGAAGTAAAAGTCTGTTTATTTTCTGCATAGGAAATGTTGGGCGACTTAGATTTGACCTATTTCAAGACTGGGATGGACAGAAAACCCTCCCATAAAATATCTGGTCCTTTGATTAAAAGTGAAACATACATATGTAGGTCAAGTATGACTTCCAAGTAAGAAAAATTCAGTCACAGAGAATAAAATGTTGACATGTGCTCTACTAATGTCACAAAAGATTACACATTTTTAACTGGATTTCAGCAGTTTAAAGGATAGGTTGATCATTTTTCAAGTCTGTCTTAAAACAACAGTCAGATGTCCATATGACCATTAAAAGCTCCCTTCCCGATGTGTTTCCAATGTAAGTGATGGAGGACAAAATCCACAGTCCTCCTTCTGTGCAGCTAATATACTTCAGTATCAGTAATCAGTACCAATTGTTCATATGGGCACCTGACTTTTGTGTTTAGACAGACTTGAAAAGTTGGTTATCCTCATCCTTTAAATCAGTTCACTTTAAGATTCTGGGTCAATTTTGTGTGAATTCAATTCTCTTATTTGCAACTCAGACTTGGATCTTTGCCACAACAGTGGCAGCTGAGCTCATGGGTAGCATAGTATTTTAAGCCATTCACCATAGCACAAATGAGCTTTCCAAGTGGAAATAATTATAACTGATGGCCATAGCAGGAAGCTTTTGTTAAATTACCCAGTAGACTCTCATGTCTTTGTGTTGAGAAACATTGAGAATATCATTTAAAGAAATGTTAGTTGGGTAAAAAATACTTCTGGAACCAGCAGCTCCTCCTACTTTACTGCTCTTTAAGTGATAAAAATGACTGATGGAAATATTTGAGTTTTGTGTTTTTGTCAGTGTGTAAAGCTGGGCGAGGCCATGAAGCACTGAGCTCATTACTGCTGATAAACCAGAGAGGCAGAGTGATACAGAAACACAAACACAGTGTGACAGAGTAGAGTTTAAATATGGAGCCAGACACTCTGTCTCCATACAGCTCTGTCATTTCTACTGTGTGTGTCACTCTGTTCATTACCTGTGTGTGCGCGTGTATGTGGGGTTAGGGGTCAGGGTGTGTCTGTGTGTGTTCCTGGTCAATCTGTGTGTGTGTGTCAATTTGAATCAATTTGTACCCTCAGCTGTTTGAAGCCCCCCTACCCATCTTCCCCATGACTCTGTCTGTGAGTGTGTGTCTGTCACCTTGTTACCTTGTTATTGCAGCGCTGGTGGGTCCCTTTGGTCACTGTGTGTGGTTCATTTTGGTCAGAGTGTGTGTGGTGTGTTTGTGGTTGGGGGGGAGTGAATGAAAAAGACAGAGGGTACATCCCAAATCCTCTTATTTGATTTTTCCTCGCTCCTCGATCCTTGCTTGAACCAGAAGTCCTCCTGGTCCGCCATTTTGAAGGTCTTCCCAAAGCTCTTATTCCTGCTCTGAGGAGAGAGGAGGGATCTCTGAGGAGCCATGAGCGAGAATACGTGAGAGCAGAAGTCTGTCAGTCTGATCAACAAAAGAACCATTAACAACTTTCTTCGTTTACTAGAAAGATTTTTCTTTTCATGATGTTATTTCCCCGTTAACTTTTATTATGGATCAAATTAAAGTCTGTCTGTCAGCAATATTATATTTTACATAATTTGTCATCATTTCCATTCAGTCACATGTTAGGCTGAAAATTCCTGAGCATCGGGTTTGATGTGAATTACATAATTTCAATGTTCCCTGAAACATTTAGCCCAATAAATAATTTCCAGTGTTCAAAAGACACCCTAATCATATTCTGGGTTATTAAATAATGAATTCACAATCAAAATATTAATACATACAGACACAAATCATCAATAAATAATATAAACGCATTCTGCCAGTAGAAGTGGTTGATGTGCCTCTGAGCAGGACACAGTACACAGGATAAATACATGCAGGTTTTTAATCATGTGCAGGTGTTTGTTAAACAGGTAACAGGCTGCAGAGAGGAAACACTGCTGCTCCGGCAGTGATAACGATGCACCTTTATTAGTGTCAGCACAGTGCACATGTGTGCAGACACAAACTCCATCAGAAGTCTCTACAGCTGATAAACCCAACTGAAGTGTGTCACTTCACACTTCCTCCTTCACAGGAAAAGTCATCTCATTATCATTTCTCTTAAAGCATACTGGCCGAATTCCAGTCTCCACACTCACAGACTCACATACTTTGAGGCGCTTTCTTGTTAAATCCATGGGGGCTTGGGGCTGTCCCACTGTCAAATCGTCAAGTGCATGAGGGCTCTGTTGCAAACTTTTTGAGCCCTTTATGCATACTTTATGTAAGTCCACATTTCTGCAGACTTTGCCTGAGGGAATTACCCACAGTTCATAGCATTGTGATGTTAAACACATGGTTACCTGGGGAAGCCCGGAAGCGTTAAAAAAAAACCCATTATATACCATTTTGAGCCCTTGCAGCCTATTGCACACAAGCACTGACCAGGTGACATCAATTAAGTCTGTGAGGGTTCGGGGCTCAGGCCTTAGTGGGGACATTGGGATTGGGCCATTTCCTCGTTTCCTCTCTCCTCACATGGTTTCCTTGCATCTCTCCATGCATCCAGAGAGACCTAATGAAAGCACCTGTTTATTTAAGTCATATGTTCTAATTTGGTGTGTCACCACTTATCAAACTGAATCAGATAATCTGGTTCCACTGCAGTCAACACCCACGAGATAAAATCCTTCAATTAGACATATTTAAGGAATTTAATCATTAACTACTGATCCAGTCGACACCCATCATCACATTTAAAATTAAAGAAATGCTTCGTTTCCTGGAAAATCTATCTTTTGTGTGTCAAACACTCACGCCCACGCCAGCTCTGAGAAGTTCCTGTCTTGCTCTTTTATGGAAGACCACAGGAGTTTGATTTCAGTTACAATGAATTCTATGAAGTTACAGCAAAAAAATTATCAAAACGTCTGCGTAAATTTCTCAAACCACCTCTGCACCTAATCCACTTTTTCACTATTGATCCGTTGGGTCAGGATGTTGCAAACAATTGTTGTTTGACTAATAAATGGCTATTTTTCATATAAGTACTACCTCATATCCCAGAAATAGTCCCTATCAAAACTTTTGACTGTGTGTTCTGTGGATTATCCAGACTAACAGGGACTTTTTTTCTAGAAAGAGATGTTCTGAATGCTGTGAGCACCACAAAAAAAACCCTGTTGTTTTGGGGAGGAGATAGAAATCTGAGAGACACATCTCTCATATAGGCTATCTCTCTGAAGAAATGAAACCAAAATTATCTGCATGGATAGATACCACTAGAGGTGCAGCAATGAGAAAATGTTTTTTGTCACCTGGGTGAACCCACCTTTGAAGTTATGACGTTTATCACCAAATTATCATCCAGTTCTTCACAAGTCTGTCTGGTTTTTAGAGCTGACTAAGGTCCAAATTATATTCATTCTAACTGGGTCTGGGGACGGTCTGTTGCTACAGGACTCAGATCTTTGTGTTGATAATGAGTGCAAAGTGTATTTTGGAAAGTTCTGTGATCAGTCAGAGTCTGAGGTGTCACACAAACACACACACTCCGCACATATGTGTGTAAACTCAGGCGAATAAAGTGAGGCGAAACTTCACTTTGTGTTCTGTCTGAACACACTTTAATACCAAAGAGCAATTTGTGATCATGTGTTGTGTCATAATCATCACAGGATAATATTTTTTTTAAGGCAGATGGAAAGCGTGAACTGTGAAGTCAAGGGGAGATGACAGTGTTGGTGTTCTCTGTCTATTTAGGTCTGTTCAGGTGGACTGCATTTTGGATCTGGTTTAATATCTAATTTCAGTTTATTTTGGATCAGGTCTCTGCTGGACATACAGAGATTGACCTGATATCCATCTTTTTATCTAAGACAGAGATCTGTTTGAAGTGTTCGTAGCATTTTATATCGTTTTATATACTTTTGAGGTCACTGATAATCTGTTTCTTGTTAAAGGTTAAAGGTCACAGGTTGTCAGGTTTGCTCAACGGGGCTGTCAGGGGCGAGCAAGGAGGGTTTATGAGCCTGACACCATGTTTCTGTTGTTTGTTGCATAGTTGGGTGTGTGTGTGTGTGTGTGTGTGTGTGAGTGGTGGCACATGGTGACCCCAGTGACATATTTTATCAGGGAGTTGCAGTTCCAGCCCTTGGCCTCCATACTTTCTATTTCATAAACTCTTTATGTGTGTGTGTGTGTGTGTGTGTAAACAGTGCTCACCTTGTTCCAAGAGCATATAGCTTGTGTCTTTTATCATTGATTGACTGGTCGGGCCTCAACTGAGATATTAGCAGCTTCCATATCTCCAGGTCCTGAGTGCTGAGAGTGTATGTGTGTGTGTGTGTGTGTGTGTGTGTGTGTGTGTTTTTGCATGCGTGTGGGCTTGTTGACGAGCTGGTGACTAGTCGTGGTGGTTTGGTTGGTAGCATGACTCTGTCTTGTTTTGTCAGAAGTGTGTGTTACCTGTGCTGATAATTAAATAGCGTGTGTCTCACATGCCAGGCTGTGTTTCTGTGTGTGCACGCCACTGCATGCGTGCATGCACCAGTTTGTGCGCTTGCATGTGCATGTGGGTTTGTGTCTGTGTGTTATTGTGTGTGTGTGTGTGTGTGTGTGATGCAGGTTAATGATTGCAGGGTTTGGTGTATGTGTGGCTTCCTGTGGATTTAAACCCAGTGCTGATAGAGAGAACTGGGGTCACATCAGGACACACACAGACACACTCTCACAGCTGTTATGTAGCATAAAGGAAACTCAACAGCAGAGTAACAAAGTGAACACACTGTTTCTGTAGCAAATCAAGATTTAAACATCAGTGAGGCTGTACAACCCTATCATATCATACTTTTTGTGATTTTTTTGTTATTTTTATACTGTTATGATGTGAGATGTTAAACATGGTCAAAGTTCCAAAACTTGAGACAAAATACTGTCTGCTTCCTCCTTGTGATGAAATGAAATTGTTCGTGCATGCCCACTAACGGCCGTCTGTTCTGTAGTCTTTGTTGCTAACATTGTTCCATGTGTTCATGTTGTCCACTTGCATATATCGGATCAGATGTATGAGATGTTTCCATTTTGAATAAAAAACAATAAAAAGAAGTGAAATCCTACTACTATCCTACTACTGCCCCTCAGCAGGAAGTCTGCTGAGGGGCAGCGTCCTGAAGCTGGCCAATCAGAACAGAGTGGGCTCATCAGGAGGGGGGCCTTAAAGAGACAGGAGCTAAAACAGTCTGTTTCAAACAGAGGCTGAACTGAGGGGCTGCATAAAGGGCCAGTATAAGATAAATAAGGAGTTTTTTGAACTGTAAATTATTTCAAAGATATTCCACTAGAGCCCCAGAGTATAAATATGACCTGGAAATATGCATAATATGTCCCCTTTAAGGCCTTTGCACACTAGATGTTTACATTTAATCTTGTTTAATGTTAACACACCAACTGTGAAACTCTCGTCCATCATTTTTTCTTTGCATCTATCATCAAGTTCAATAGAGGTGAAGTTTTCATTTATTATATAAATTTAGGTGTTGGAGAGACATGGGCATTTTTTTAAATGATATTTCCGGCAGGTGTGTGTGTGTGTGTGTGTGTGTCTGATGTATTTGTGTCTAACATACTTCCTGCTGCTTTTAAGAATCAACTGGATTGTAACTGGTCTAGTTCTTCTTCTTGTATTTTCTTCAGGAAATTATCAAACTGGGTTCCCGACATCATAAAATAGATTGCGAAGCTTCAGTATCAGCTTGTGAAATTCCCCCCAGTGATTTTCTTTTGTCCTCAGGCTGTATTTTGGTATGTGGGACAATCTCTTGGCTTCAGATAAAAACAGACTCCGTTTGCAAGATTTTCCTGATATGTTTTTTTTTTTTTTTTTGGATTATGAATTTAATACAATGGATATGAGAAATCTTTATTGTAATATTAGAAAATGTTGACATGTCTGTAATCTGCATCTGCATCTGAATGTGCATGTGCAGTTAGTAACTGTACAAGAGTCCTGTCATAAAATAGGAATGTTTGTGGAGCCAGTCTACACACCTGTTTGTCTTTGGATGGCTGCTTTCTGGAGAATCAGGCAGAGATTAGCTCACACATGCGCACACACACACACACACACACACATTGTTCACTCATTCAGTCACTTAATGTTTATTTGTCAGTTCTTTGCTTTCCTCTATTGTTTGTTCTTTCTTATCTGAATCAGGTTTCTTTTTCATTTTTCTTCCTACTCTTTCTTTCTCACTCACAAACACTTTGTCAGCTCTCGTAACTTCATCAGTCTTGTCTCCCACTGTGTGTCATGTGATTGGCTGCTTAACTAAATATTAACCAGCTAAAAGACAGTCAGTCCACTGTGTCAGTATGTCCACCACAGCAATTATTCACCACTGTGACTGTGTGTGTGTGTGTGTGTGTGTGTGTGTGTGCGTGCATGCGTGTGTGTGTGTGTGTGTGTGTGTTGCAAGAGCTGCAGTTTTTTTTCACTCAAGGATAATGAGACATACCTGGTTACCTGTATGTATGTGTGTGTGTCACTTTTGCTTTGTGCAGTGTGTGGTATTTGTGTTTTGCACATCTCTTTCACGTGGGCTGTCGTGAGATACATCCTGTGGCCATAGTGTGTGTGTGTGTGTGTGTGTGTGTGTGCATGCCAGGAGGGTAATTACAGGCTCAGTGCAAGGCCTGGACAAATTACAGAGGATCACACACACACACACACACACTCCCTGACTGATAGTACCTCTCTCTCTCTCTCTCCACCCTTTTAACCTCTAGCGTTGCTTAACACTAAAAGAGCTCAGTCAGATAAGACCATAAGAAAATACACCCCTCACACACACACACACATAATCATACATATGCACAAACAAATGTGAAGACACACACTCTTTCTCTTTTCTTAGGAAACAATCCCACAGAAAAATACATGCCTTAACAAGTCATTTAGTCTTGTAATGACTCATAAAATCTTATTTTCTGCCTATAAAAGAGAAAATATGCGTGTGTGTTGTCTTCAATGCAAAACAGCTTGTTTTTAATGTTTATTTGAACAAGTTTATGACTCACTATGTGCTAGCTCTCAAAAATTGGTTAAATTTTATGACCACTTTCACTTAATCTCTGTTTGTAACTCCATGATTCATTTTACTAGTTTTGAATAGGATTGTAGCATTTGGTTACATAGATCCAAATGATGGGTTTAGCACCAAAACAAAGCGCTGCATTTTGATTTAATCACTGTAAAATTAAAGTTTCACACAGCTGCCTGTGATGTTTCACAGTTGTCTTCTGTTGGTCAACAATGTCATGTTATTGGTTGTGTGTGTCCTTTATTGGATCATTTGCTTCTGTGTAAAAGATTTTATATCATGCCAGTGGTAGTGTCCACAATGTACTGGAGATTTTATTTTATTTTATTTTATTTTCTTTGGCCCAAAGGCTTTCTGCCAAAACCACAAATACTTGTTGAATGCTATCATTTGCTGCTAACGATTGCTAACATTGCTAAAATGACAAGGTGCTCAAATTTTAGTGAGCAGTACAGTAGATACCCATTTTTTTAATAATATGGACAGAAAACACTAGAAACAAGTTCTTTATAACGTCTGATGAATGAAAACCTCTTTGACCTCTATCTGGATGAAGCTAGTTGAAAAGAGGCTCAGAGTTTACAAGTTGTACTTGTACTTGTCTACTAGTTGTCCAATTGAAGGGCTGCAACTAATGATTATTTTAGTTATTGATTAATCTGGCAATTATTTTCTTGATTAATAGATTAATCGTTTGCTCTATAAAACATCAGAAAAATTTAAAAAATGTCTATTCCAGTTTCCCAGAGCCCAAGGTGATGTCTTTAAGTGTCTTGTTTTGTACGACCAACACTCAAAAACCCAAGAAAGTCAGTTTATGTAAGCAGCAAACAAAAAGCAGTAAAGTTGAGAACCTGGAACCAATGAATTTGGAGAATTTTTGCTTGAAAAATGACTGAAACAATTAAACAATTATCAAAATATTTGCCCTTTAATTCTCAGTCAATCAATTAATCGATTAATTGACTAATCGTTGCAGCTTCAGTTGACTGTTCTTAAACATGCCACTGAAATGTGAGAAAATCCCCAAATTATTGGTCATTTTTCAGAAAAGAAAACACTAACATCTCTTTTTGTTGTTTGTCACCTAGCAAAAGTGTTTTTATACTTAAACCACTTGAACACTGAGCTTAATGTGAACTCAACTTCCCCAAGTTTAAAGTAATTGATCTCAGGAGTTTCATTTGAAGCAGCATAACACTCAAAAGCCGACTTCGCGGTGGCTAACACGCTAACATGAACACTGTGAGCTATCACCCGAGGCTCCAGAGCTGCTAAGAGGTGATTTGTTGTTTTAAAAGTGAGAGAGTGTGGACTGTCTCCTCTATCTCTGCTCATCACAGGTCAAAAGTCAGATAAGGACTGTCTGCTGGGAAATGGAGTGGGGGGTGGGGTGAGTCACCTGATGACAGGACAGGAGGAAGAGGAAGGAAGAGGGGAAGTATTCAGTGTTAGCATGCTACTGGTGTTGATAGGCGTCCTCAGGAAGGTGTTTGATAAGTGAGGCTGTGAGTTACTGAGTAACTAAAACACTGTTGGGTAACAGGTTAGGGGTTCAGTTCCCTCTCACTTGGTGGAGCAAGGGACCTACTGATGGGTTGTTGGTTTGATTCCCTTTGGGACTGTTTATGCTAACAATAAGCACAAAGCACTTTGGATAAAACTTTTACCCAAAAATCCTAAACCTTTTAATTATTGCTTTTACATCATTTGTACATATTCACTGTTGTGTGCTTGGTAGTATTTAAAACATTCTACACCAAAAAACAGAGATTAAAAAGTAAAGAGTGTGTATGATGAAAGTAGCACTTTCCAATCATCTCCAAATTTCAAATATAAAAAGTGTCACAAGTGATGTCTGAAAAAGTTCATTTATGTCCCAAAAGCTCATATACTTTTATTATTATTGTGGGTTTTCATGTGAAAATGTAGTTGTGAGAGTTTTTCATGCAAACATTTAGATATATCATTGACACCAAGTTCTTACAGGACATTAATCTGACTTTACCTGCTATTTGTATCTTCATTATGCTTCTTATATAAATTGGCTTCACATTTTGGTCAGGTGACGGCAGGGCTCACCTTTTCACCTTCTCTCAGCTGAAACATGTTGCATTTGTTCTGATTGATTCTCTCAGGAAGAACAACTTGTTTTAAGTTTTTGCCACTCAATAATCTCTACTGTGGACCTTACAAAACTGACAGTCCAACCACTTCAGGGTTCCTCACAAAGGGTCACAGAAGACCATCATGTCCCACATGTCTACTATCAGCAGTCCAGGCTGACCAGTCACAGATCTTGTGGTCTCCACATCTCAGTGGCCACATTAGCCCCAACATGTATACTTTTCTAGAAGATGCAGGTCTGGGCTGTAGTGGTACTTCAGCTTCTGCAACATCTATGCATATGTATGAATTTGACTTTAGGTGTCCCACATGACTGACACTATTTCTCAAGTAACACTCTTATGCTCATTCTGGCCCTTTAACTTTCAGTGTGTGTTTAAACATTATGGATGAGGTCATGCAGGGTCTAGGAGCAACAGAAGTTGCAGTTTGCTGTTTGCAGCATGTGACAGATAACCCAGCAAACAAACTCTCAGCTCATCCTGTCTGCATTATGTCCTCTCCTCCTCCTCCTCTTCTCTGCTCCCTTTTCCTCTTCTTCCCACTTTCAGTCTCAATTTCAGGAAAATCTCAGCAGTTTTTAGATTTTCATCTATAAAATGGATATAAATTCGCAGCTGTTTTTATTTAAAAGAGTTACATTTAAATATATTCTAAAATCAGTTTTGCCAGACAGCTTGTTGATTCAGTCCCATTCAATTCTATACAGCACAAGAAACAACTGTAGACTTTGTAATTTTAAAGGATAAGTCTGGCTATTTTCTATATTTTCCTAAATGACAACAAATCTTATGTGTAGAGCCAAATAAACAACAATTGATCTACTTACAAGTATTGTGTGTGTATCCAAAGCCTGATATATCTTATTCTGCCGTAGACCTCTGTTGTTGTCTAAAAACTATTAAAAACACATCAATGAGCCACACCGCTGCACTGGGTGACATGTTCCTTCACCACAAAGATTACAGTCACGGTAGTTTGCTTAGAAACGGTTCCACGGACTAATAACAGCGATCACATTTTCAGTCTTCGGAGAGTAGTTCCTTGTACGGCAGATGCCACGGAGCATGCACAGGAACGCGGGTTCAAGTGCTTTGCTAGCTTGTTGTGCTACATATCACAACCTCTTGACTTTATATTAAAGTTATTTACAATGTACAAAGTCGAGCTGCTACCTGCAACATCAGATCATTTCCTCTCCTGTTAATTTTTACATAATTGATCAAAAGAAAGACTTGTGACCCATGTATGAGCATGTGTGAGGGCTGTATATGGACACATACATTTATCATATACATCGTTTATCTACATTTATCTGCAATTTGCGAGCGACAGTCATTTGTGAACTGAGCCCCTGGTTTCTGCTCTCTATCACTTCATTACATGTCTGATAGTCTTCAAAACAGATGTTATCTCAAGGAAGCCAAAATGACTTTTACTGTCTTTAGTCTGCAAAATGAAACAGAAAATTAGATTCTATGCAATAAAGTTTTAAACTGCTGTTTTTGTCCTCTCTTCTGCATGAAGTAAAATCTTTTCTCCTCTCCTCTTAACTTATAATGTACTGTAAGTCTGTAAAACAAGTTGTGCTTTGAAGGTATGTGCTAATAGGAGCTATTATACTCACTCTTCTCCTCCCCGCCTTCTTACTCACAAACACTCTCTTCCCTTTCCTCCACTCCCCACCTCCTCCTCTCTCTCTCTCTTTCTCTTTCTCCTTCTCTCTGTCCTTTTCTGTGTCTCTAATTAGCAGCGTCTTAAACTCGGAGAACAGTGGTCAGGAATGCTCCGACAAGCTCGTAAAAATGACGTCAAACTCCCAGAGACGCCAACAGACAGGTTTAACCTCCCTGCTCATACAGTGCGGGATGATGAATGGATGGACAAGGAAGACAAGAAAAACAAGGTGGAGGAAAAGGTAGAGTGAGGGAGGAAGACGAGCTGAAATGGATGGAAGCGACTTTTGACAGAGAATGAAAAATATAGAGAACTTATTTCATTTGTAGGCCACTGCACGTTGCAAAAAGAAACTAAGCTAAACTGAAATTAATCCATGAAATTAAATTGAAATTAACTGAGTTTATTTGAATCAAAGGAATTGAACTAAATGAAAAAAAGTTTGAATTGAGAAACAGAAATAATTATTTTAATAATATTAACATTTGTTGTATAATAATTACACCTAAAGGTTAATTCAAGACGCTAATTACAAATTAATATTTGCATGTAAACACAAAGATGGAGAAAGCTGTGAAATCAGTTTGTGTTTGCTCAGAAATGCATTTCTATGAACATGTTAAAACAAGGTAATCATTTTATATTTCAAATAAATAGAATAAATAAATTATAAGTATCCTTTAGTATTCTAAAATATGTAGAAATCAAACAACCAAACTGACAAAATCCTAATTCAGATGGGCTTAAATCTAACGTCTTTTATTCATTCGTGTTGTGTCTTGATGTGAAATTAGTTGAGTGTTAGTTGCTACTTTTTCAATTCAGAATTTGTAAAATAAAGTGGAAAAACACAAGTTTCCATTTATTTTAATCACTTGTGTTTGGATTAAGAAAAGATAATTCTATATATTGTGTCATGTAAATTTGATTTATTTACGGATGTACACACATCAATCCAAGGATAACATGTGAGTGAGAATACTTGTATTTCCAATATGGTCCCAAGATGTTAAAAGATGACAAAAAACATGAAAACATTAGATATCAACCCTGTTCTTTCCCTTCTTTTCTCCACTCATGTCTTCTTTGTCCACCTCCCTCCTTCACTCCTCTTTCTTCACTCTTTCATCCCGTTATTATCTCTCCTCCACCTCCACCTCCGTCTTTTTGTCTGCTCTGACTCTCTTTTCTCCTTCATACCGTCAGTATGGCCACACAATGACTCTTTCATGCAGAAGGAGGAAAGACAGAAAAAGAATGAAAGGAGGGAAAAGAGAAAGAGGGAAGGGATGTTAGAGGGAGATGAAAAGGTGAAGAAGGAGAGAAGGAGGTAAGGAAGGAGAGGGGGAGGAGGAGGAGGGGAAAGAAGAGGGATGGGGTGGAGGAAGGATAGACTGGGGTCAGAGCTGACACTGGAGGGTTGATGTGGGGTCAACATGATGAAGCAGTAATGGAAGTCTGTTCGTGTGTGTGGGTATCAGAAGACGTATGACTGGCTGACAGGAGAGAGAGAGACAGAGGCAGATTGCGGCAGAAGGTTGAGGGGTAATTGCCTCGATGGGGGTGTGTTCCTCTGTGTGTGTGGCTGTTGCCTCATTTATATTTTCCTCTCTAGGTATTTAGCTTTTTGCTCAGATCCAAGTTTTATTTCCTAAATGACAAAAAAACAACTTTCTGCAGGTTAAAGGTCACAATATCAAGACTGTAATAATGACCCTTCAGGGTACATAGAAATTTCACAGATGATGAAATTGTTTGTCTTTGTGTTGTCTGTATATTTGCAGTGGAAAACATTCACGTTTTTTAGACTTAATTGGGCTGTTTTTCAAAAAATGGACATAGTGCCGCCTATAACTTATTTTATTTAAGTTAATTTTTATTTTTATTTTTTGTTGTGTTGTATCGTATCTTGAACCATTTTAGGTGATTTCCTGTAGTGTTGATCTTTCTTGTAAATAAATGCTGTACCTGTGAAAATAATAACTTTTTTTCTCCATTTTAAATCACTTAAGTCTTTATTTTTGTATGATAAGAGCCACTAAAAATCTTGCTTGCAGGAAATTGAAAACTTGCTTGAGACCCTTTCTAACATAATTTACCACAGTTATTTTAATTCATGAAGTTACAGTAGTTTTAAAAATCCTGGTGGTATTTATAGACGCTTTGACATCCAACATTCATGAGGTCTGGTTTTGTAAAATCAAAAACACAAACAAGAGGTTTGTCCAGCAGCTGAATCCAAAAGGGCAGATGTCTAAGTGTCCTTGAATGCATCAACAGAGAGAGTTTTTACAGTAAAATAATCACTACTCACAGCAGCATTGTCACTCAAAAGTGAGGAAATATAAAGATGTCCAAATGTTGACTGACCCCTTAAAATAAAACATAGTCTACCTGGGACCATCGCACGCTGCATTGTCTACCAGTTAAACAAAACAGGACTTATTTTTATTTGAATAACTTTTAAAGGCTTGAGGAAATTAAATACAGCAATTTACAATTAATAAAGCAGAAAATTAAAGGAAAGCTTGAAAACAAAAAATTATTTTGCGTGTCAGAAATGTGTTTTTTCTGTTGTTCTATCCTATGATCTTGCGACCGCTTAGATTAATCAGCGACCCCCAGGTTGGGAACCACTGGCTTAGTTGATCAACAGAAAATGAATCATCAGTGATTCTGATAATAGTTTAATCTGTTTAATTATTTATTAAGCACAATTTCAGCCTCTCAATGTGAGGACTTGCAGCTTTTTCTTTCTTTCATATCATTATAAACTGAATGTCTTTGGAGTTCGGACTGTTGGTGACAAGCAGTCTGAGGAAGTCAGCTCGGCTTCTGGGAAATTTTGATCACTCTGTTCTGACATTTTAAACAGATCAATTGAAAAATAGTAGATAGATTAGATGATAATCAGGAGAAATATAAGTCTATAAAGAATGTAAAAACAAAGTGAACATGCTCCTTTGTCTTTCCATGTTGTAACACAAACCCATTCTGCAGTCTGTAAACATGGAGATCAACATGTGAGTGATTGTATTCAGAATAAAAGACAACTGCTGTGTGTCGGTCAGAGCGAGAGAGGGAGAGGTGACCTCTGATTGGCCGGAGCAGCTCAGAGGTGAGTTGAAAGGTCATCCAGGGGTTGAAGAGAGAGAGGCATATCAACACCTTGTCCAATATGTACCCTGCAGTTTGTGTGTTTGTGTGTGTGTGTGTGCGCGTGTGTGCGCTTGATTGATCCGTCCAACCTGGTGGCCACAGCTATAGATCCGAAAGACCGGAGATAGGTGTGTGTGTGTGTGTGTGGGTCTTTGTGTGTGTGTGAGTGTGTGTTTGGGGAGGGTCTGGAGGATGAGAGGCGATCTGTCTCCCGTGGCGACAGGCCGGACCATGGACCTTCCGCTTCCTCTAAATATTTACAAAGCACCAGCCAATCAGAGCCAAGCAGACACTGGCCACCAGCCATGACATGAGGGAGTGTGTAGAGTGTATAGAGTGTGTCGTGTGTGTTTATGAGTGTGTGTGTGTGTGTGTGTGTGTGTGTGTGTGTGTGTTTGGAGTGATTACCCACATTCACAACTCAGCTCGCTGTGTCTTGCTGCTGCAGGGCAGCCTGGAGATAAAAATGTAACACTCACTTAACAAGTTTTTACAATTGATATCAAACCAGCTACTAGCTCTGACACATGCTCTCTCACACACACACACACACACACACACACACACACACATGTAAACACACACAAACACATTATAAAAACCTCCCTCAAACTTTCAAACCTACAAGTGTACATATTAACTCTCTCTCTTCAAATTTCATCCGAACTTGCAAACACATCACTCTCTCCCTCCCTCTCCCTCCCTTTCTTTTACTCTCTCTCTCTCTTTCACGTACACGCACACACACACACCGGAGCGCGTGTGTGCAGTGAAAGTGCTCTGCCTGTTTGAGCGAACAGTAAATGAATAAAATGTGTTCGAGCCGCTGAGAGGAAGTGGTTTCCAGACCGCCTCAGCATGTTGGAAACAGCTGTTTCTGCGTACGTGTAAGTGTATGTGTGGGAGTGGGTGTGCGCGTGGGTGTGTGAATGTGTGCACGTGTGATTCAGCTTGTTCCTGAGCAGCATGTTTTCATCCTGTGTGTGTGTGTGTGTGTGCATCAATCTGCGTATCTCTTGATGTGTGTTTCTATGTGTGTGCTTGTCCCTGTGTCCAATGTGTGTCTGTGTGTTTGAGTGTGTGTGCAGTGCTGTGGAGGGGGTCTGTTGACCACTTGAGAGGAAACCACAGGCCAGACAGAGCTGTGTGTCATCAGGCCGACCGCCGTGGAGCCGAACATCCAGCTTCGGCCTGAAAACACGAGCGACAGAGATAAACACAATGCAAAACTGTGAAGGATGAACAGACGAGTGATCGCTGTCAGTTTTTAGTTTCTGCCATCATGATGGAGAGCAGAAACATCAGCAAGCCCTTTTCTTTCTCCTCATAAATGTTTACTCATGTATATTTCAAATTATTAGTGACCATTTTCAAAGTATTGTTCATACTTTCAGCCCTCTTTCTCCTTCCCCCGTTCCTTACTTCGTCAATACTTCAGGCCTTCCTTCCTTCCTCCATCCGTCTGTTAAGAGTCGCTGAATCTAAAGGAAGAATCATCATTGTAGATTTGTTAAATAGAAACATCTTTGAGTTTGGCAAACTGAAAAGAAATAATCAAATGTTGTGGGAGTTAAGAATTGATCCTAAAATGCTCAGATGTGATTAAAAAGACAAACTCTTGAAGAAGAAACAGAAAAACTTACCTGACAATAGTTTGTTGAGTTTTTTAGGTAGTTTTTTGTAGAAAAACATAGAAGCTCTGATGATATCTTGATTAGACTTCGAGGGATTTCGTGGTTTTGCAAGTTTTTATTTGTGGAAACAAATTAGCTGATACTGTACGAGATAACGTACACCTTTAACTGCCCTGTTAAGATTGTATTTGCGTATGAAGTACTTTGGTTGTCTGATCTCTTCATGCAAATATGCAGCTTCGGCAGACAGGAAACAGCTATTGGCTGCTTCACTGCAGATCCTGTTTTAACTTCATTCACATTTAACTGACAGTAAATAACTAGATTAAGAGTCTGTTGGAGTCATGATATTTTATGATTGACGGGTCAGTGGTTCAAACAGGCAGCTGGCTAGTCTGTGTGTGTAAATTATTGGACAAGATTACATTATTGTTGAAAAAACTTACAATAACTAATTATCATTATATTAACCAATATAACAAAGCATTATATATTTTCTGTCTTGCCACAGGAACAGTTTACAACAAAGTAGAAATAAAATGACACTGCTGCAGCATGTTTCTATGGCAATCACTGCAACTCAGGTTAGTACAAATCCTACAAAAACACATTTAAATATCTTTACCTATGAAAATACTTTTTTCTGCAAATTCATATTGTTGTCAAAATAACAAAATTGCTGCCACATATATTTGGTTAAGTTCTGTTTTTGGAGCGTTTAGATTTGTTGAGTTCAGTTGAAATGAATAGTTCAACAGTTTGTGAAATGATCTTATTAACTACTCATTTTAACTATTTTCTACTGTATTTATGTATTTTAAAAGACATTGTTTGTTGATGCTTTGTCCTGTATTTTTTAATTGTCCTGTTTTGTGGGGGTTTTTTGGTGCTGTGTGGTGAAACCAAAGATAATCTTTTTTTCCATTTAACTTTCTTGGTGAGACATTTTGAGCTTTAGTTTCAGAGCTGTAGAGATGATGGTAAGTGCATTTTGTCGGGAAAGAGTTAGACTAGTTGTTTCCATCTGTTTCCAGTCTTTATGCTAAGCTAAGTTAGCCTGCTGCTGGCTCTAGCTTCATATTTAGCAGAGGGACATTTTTACTTCTCTCTTTTAGTCTTGTTTTTATTTTTATTATTCTTATTCCACTTCTTATATCCTTTTATATTATGTAAAGCACTTTGAGTTTCTTTGTGTATGAATTGTGCTATATAAATAAACTTGCCTTTTCCTTCTCATCTAACTCTCAGCAGGAGCGTGAATAAGCGTATTTCCCAAAATGCTGAACTCTTCCTTTAAGTTAAGCTGCAGCCTGATAACAGCTCACTCCTCCATGTCGTGGAGCTCTGCTGGTGTCTAAAAACTATAAAGAGACATGAAAGAGGCACATCGCTGAACTTTGGTGACACTGCTTTGCTACAATGATCAGAGCTTGTGTAGTTTTCGTGGCATTCAGAAGGAAAACGGTGCATTTTTATGTTGAATTAATGCGACCATTTCTCTGATTTTCCTATTTATTTGATTTTGGTTTTTTTTTTTGTTGATTGGAATAAATTGGTGATTGATAACTTTTGTCTTGCTTCATAGAGCTCCTGTTTTCTCCATTTAACCCACACTCCCCTTCGTCCACCTCTTCATCCTCCTCCTCCTCTTCTACCTCCTGCTCTCGCTCTGTTTTCTTCGAGTTGTGTGGCTTCTACTTCCGTCGTGCCCATGAGCCGAATCTTCTGATCTTTACACGAAACAGATCAAGCTCTCCCTCACACACACACACACACACACACACACACGCACAGGCTGAACACGGACACACACTCCTTCACCTCATCAAAGTGGTGGAAGTGTGTGTGGGACGATGGATTTGATGGAAAGGTTGGGGGGCTCGGAAGTGTTTTAGTGTGTGTGTGTGCGTGCGTGAGTGCGCGTGTACATGCGTGCATGTGTGTGTTGGAGGGGCGTGCACACATGGCCACAGACACACATAAACACACACACACACAGACACAAACAGCTGGGACTTATCAGTGTTTACTCTCTCCTGTCTGACTGTACTTAAACTTTACCTCCTCTCTCTCCACTCTCTCTGTCCATAAACACACACTGACACTCACACACACACACACACACACACACACACACACACACGTACAACCACCCAGCCAGATCGGGGGAAGCCTTTATCTGAGCTTGGCGCTAAGCTGTGAATGGCTGTGTGTGTGTTGTCAGTGTGTGTGTGCATGTGTGTGTGTATGTTTGTGTGTTTAGCTTGGCAGACTGCCAGGGAAATCGGACTGAAGCCAAACTTCTCCCTAAAGCAGCAGCCACGCGCCACAGCCTGCTGAGAGTGTGTGTGTGTGTGTGTGTGTGTGTGTGTGTGTGTGTGTATCTTGAGATTTATATTTTATAGTGTCTCTGTTTCTTGCTGTTGCACATGGGAACCACCCAGTCTGGGTTTCAGGTTTTCTATTCCACCTCAGGTCTGGGTCTATATGCCTCTGTTCTGAATTGTGATTGGCCCTGAGAACAGTCTGAAAACAACACGCTTGATACTGTGAAATGAAGCTAAATACTGATTTAAGTGTGGCTTCATGTAGGAGATTGTGTCGTGTTTTGGTCAGGAGGCACCGATATGGGCTACTGAGGTTAAACGTGTGTCGGCCAGCCCCAGTCAGTTTCACAGTAGTCCATGTTATCCTAATGCTAAGACCCAACTGGTATTTAGTCTGAGCTTGATGGAACATCGCCATGCAAACAGTTTTGGTTTTATCTCCTGATGTTTTGAGATATTCACCTCTGAAACCTGAGCCACTTCCCCAATATATTTCAATCTATTCTGCTTCATAGTCTTAGGTGAAAGAATTGTGAGAGGAGAATATATTAAAACCTGGGCAACTTGGGACAGCGGGAAAATATGTTTTTGTCATTTGCGTAAACTGATCCTTTAAAACAAACTGGACAAATCATGAGCAAAGGTGCGGTCAGGTTGCTTTAAGGTCAGAGCTACTTGATTTTGGGTCCATTCAGTGTCCATCTGCAATCATGTCTCCTATAAATTATGTTTATATAGTACTAATCTGAAACAGCAAATATGTTTTGAAAGAAATATAATGCCACTTAAATTAGTTTATGATTAACTTAACTAAAAAAAATTTTTTATTAACGTTTCTGCCAAATCGCAAAAATTTCATGGCTCACAACATATTTACTTTGTTTACCATATAACATCCACTCGTGGCAACTAAAGCATAATTAATGTTTTTATGGCAATTTTTCGGCAATCAAAGCACTTGGTTAAGGTTAGGGAAAGACAGTGGTCTTGGTTAAATCATAAAGTCAAGGCTGACTTAAAGTACGAAACAAACTGGGTTTACTTTTTAACCAAAACCTCAATCTTCTGCCAGTGAATATATTTTCAGGTAGCAAGTATATTTCCTGCAAAAAGTATTATGAAAAACCTTTTATAGAATATAAACGTCATTTCTAGAAGACAGAGTTGGAGAATCTTTGATCCTTTTTGGGTCACATGTGTGTGGAGGTATATACTGTATGAACTGTGTCCCAGTGTATTGTGTTAGCTTAGGTGTCACCTTATATTCCTGTGATACTGTATAAGTTTGTGTGTGTGTATGTGTGTGTGAATACTTGTCATGTCAATACACACACAGGTAGACAAATGAACCAGGGATGAGTGGCTTTGTGCTGAGAAGTGGCCCACTTCATCTCACACACACACACACACGCACACACACACACACACACGCATACACATACATAAACACAGTGCTGTTTTGTTGCAGAATATGTGTCACTGTTGTCTTTCACCTCCTTTTTTCTTTCTTGTCCTTGAAAAGCTGTGACTTTAACTAAGCGGAGATAAAGAGGGTTTGTGAGACCTTTACAGTTTATGTACATGTGTTTGTGTGACTGAGAGTGTGTGTTAAAATGTCTGTGAGTGAAGGAGATGACAGGGTATATAACTGTGGAGGCATAGTGTGTTTAAGCCCTGAAATTACCCAGCCTGAAAAGGAATTGTGAGTCTTACTGAAATTGACCTGAACATGAAAGAATCACAACACAAATGAAACTGATCTGACAGTAACTGGACGGGTGTTAGTTTAAAAGGTAGCAGGTAACATTTCTTCCACAGGAAAGTGGTGTTAATTTATTTTCTGTGGCAGGTGATGCACATAAAGACATTTGCATTGTTAAAACACTATGAAATAAAGGTGTGGAGTTTCTCGTCTCATCAGAAAGAGTAAGTACTTTGTGAACGTACTTAGCAACTCATTACAATTACCCTAATGAGAATAATAATTAATAACCAAACCTACTAACTCAATGGTGTGTTCAGACAGAACACTCACACCGGTTTACTGCTGGACTGTTGTGTTTATTTGCCCCACACAGCCAATGTACCAACTGTACTTTAGCTGGAAGCTAGCTAGCAACGGACACACCGACCGTGTCTCTGTGTTTGTGTTCAGTTCAGCTTCTAACTGAACTCACAACTCACCAGAAACTCCTGTTATTTCCCTCCAGTCTGTCCTCTTTCCCCTCTCGTCTCTGTACGTTTATGAGGCAGATCCATAAAGCCCCGGGATATGTGTGCGTCACGTCATGCCGCCCCAGGCAAATGCACGTCTACTCGTGTCTTTCCTTTGACTTTATATGCAATCGCACCATCATCTAATTCTCTTTGCATTCTGTGTGAACACACAGTAATAATTACCCTAGTCCCAGAAGCTAGCAATAAAGGTAGCAACATTAGCTACTGGGTTGGCTAGCCTGCTACACAAAACATTTGAGAGCACACATGAACACCATCCCGATCAAACATGCTTTTGTACTGCAATTTGTATTTTATGTTAGAAGTACAGTATGGAGTACCATTAGCTAATATGACTTACTAAAGTTACTTAAGTCAGTAATGGTCTCTTCTTATACATTTATAAACTTTACCAGTGGCCTTGAAGAACCCATAATGGCCAGTAACCCCATTGTATATTTTACTACACACACACAATCACTGCTTGCTGTAATAAAAACTGAGGGCAGCAACAATGAAGCAATCCAGGCAATCTGAGAGGAAAAGGCTGAAAACAGAAGAGCCATAAATCCATTTCACTTTTCAAGGCCAGCAGGTCACTGGGTTAATGTTACCAGCACACTGCAGCCTCTCTGCATTGCTGATAAGAGATTGCAGGCAACGCATATGTGTGTGCTTGCGTGTGTGTGTGTGATTGTGAATTGAGCTCCTCTCAGATCTCAACAGTCTCAATGAACCAGTTAAACCCTGCTCTATGATCAGATAGCTCTCACACACACACACACTTATATCCACGTCCAAACCTGATTTCACTATTCTTAAACAAGAAAATAAATATAGTGAGAAAATACTTCCACTTGGATTCTTTACATTTTCACCTTCAGAGACGCTAAACTCCCTCCTGGACACACTGTTCTCGTGACCAGTTATTATCATTATTATGAAGCAGAAATATCCTACTGTGACACGTCCAGTCTTTGTCAACACAAGTCGACTTTCACCTCCTGCTAGTTATGTTTTCGGTGAGACCCCCCGGCGTCTTTTGGCCTAATTACAAAATGAACACAAGCAGAGTCAGTTTAATTTAGATGTATTGTAATTAATCAGGTTATTAATCTGATTCTGATGTATAGCAGACAGCTGGGGCTTTGGACAACACGCCGCTGATTATATTTATTGATTTTGTCTTAAAGGCGGATGGTAGTCAGTCTGGGTTATAGGTGAGTGCTGAGTTTGTTTTGTCTGGTTAAGGCTTTGTCCCAAAGAGTGGTTTGAATATAAGCTCAAGACCTTTATTGAAAAGTCTGATGCTGCAATGAGTTACTGTTTGACCCATAAGAGACTCAAACTTTGGCAGAGTTACAGTCTTCAGGTGTCCTGGTACCTGCTGCAGAAACAATTTAAACAGATTTATGAGTAAAAGGGCTCATTTGAATAATGAAAAGAATTAATTTGGGCCTGTGAGAAAATTCAACATTTAAGCCAAATGACAGGAAAAAGGGCTCAGAACACAAGAGCGATCCCTCTTCCTCCCTTTTCTGAAATGTTTGAAGAAGTATAGGAGCTGTCAGCATTTTTTGACGAGCTGAATGAAGGATAAAATCAAGTTTTATTGTTAATTTTAGAGTTCTTGTTCTGTGTTGTGATAATAAAATCTTCCTTTGTGCTGCAAGGCAATCTGGCAGTTTCCTTCAGTTTCTCATAATGTAACAAAAATAATTAGAAATTCCCTGGTTGTTCATAATATGAAGTGCATTCTAGTCGCTGCAACAGGTTTATCTCAGCTTTATGATTATGGTAATTAAAATAACTATCTTGGTGTTGACACAGACTGACACTTTGTGTAACTTAGCTCAGGCAAGAAGATGACATTCAGTTTGGCCCGGGTCTTGAAGGTTACAGTTGTGGTCAGCATTTTGCCATTAAGGGCCTCCAAGGGGCAGCTTGGCCTCGGGTAATTGGGGTTATGGCAGTGATAGGCTTGTAGAGTTGAGGCGAGGGTAAGGACCCAGGTTTGAACCAGGGTTTGAGGTGCTTTGAAGGGTCAACTTGGTTCCAGATTTGGGAGTTAAGGCACTGTTTGTATTAGTTTGTATTAAGGATGGAATGAAGGCCAGAAAGGAGGAGGTGTTTTTAGTGTTTGCTCAGTTCCAGTTCTTCAGAGTCATAGCTGTGGTCAGTCTTTGGGCTTGGAGCATTTAGAGGGACCTCTGAATGTCAGTGTGGTTCCAAATCGGGTGGATTTATGGTGGTAATGGTATCAATATGCTTCAAACAAAGTACTTGCATGATCTTCCTCTACATCTTTCTGATGTCAGAATCAGGGGAGGTTGGGTCCAAACTCACAGTCAGCTCTTAATGTCAGAGAGCCAGCATTTGGAAATGCAAATAGGAATAGATGTCGAACTTACTGCAGATATTGGAAAATTGATTAGCTTCTGGGATTGGAGCATGATTGCAGAATCTGCTTCTAAGCTTTTCTTATCTCCAGTTTTTGAAGGTTCCAAATTTGGGTCAAACTTTGAGCAAAGGAGGGCTTCTGAATGCTGAGCTCAGGGTCAGCTTAGAGGGCTAGAGAATCATAGAGGATATGATATGATCCCTTTTAGAAGTCTATTTAACATACAGTATTCTTCAGGGTTGTAGCATTGTCCAGTTTTTGGTGTTAAAAGGCAGGATTAATACCCGATTGGAACCAATACTAGAGAGAAGTCATTTCTAAGCTTAGTTTAGCTCCATTTCTAGAGGGTTGTAGCTGTGGTAAACATTTTGGAGTTGGTGTCAAAATTTAAGCTTTGTTAGGCATCTGAATGCTGCATGGCAGTTATGACAGTGGTCAGTTTGGAAGGTCAGAACAAGGGTTTGGACTGAGATTAAAGGAAAACAAGACTTTCAAAGTTAAATTGACTGTGTGTGTTGGGGTTATGTCACTGGTCAGCTATATTTAGGACTTCTTCACTATGAGTTGAGATGGGCTTCTGTATCCTGTATGTCTCTATATCTTGGGAAATTTGATAAGCTTGGAGGGTTGGAGTCTGGAGAGGCGAAGGGGCATCTAGAGTTGAACCTAATTCTCAGTGTGGGGTTAACAGCATTAATAGCATCGGTCAGCTTTAGATTGGAGACAGAGTTGGAGAGGACCCTGGCCGGCCCAATGTTGTAGTCTTGGTCAGCATTTTGGAGTCAAGATGGACTGCTGAAAGCTACATTTATCCAAGTTTTGGGGGGTTACTGCAGAGCAGTTTTGGAGGGTCAGAGTGTGGGTTGGGGCCAGGGTTAGAAAGGAGAAAGGGCCTCTGTGGGTCATCCTGGCTCCAGGTCCAGGGGGTAATGGTGTTGGTCAGTTCCTGGGCGGAGGAGCCTCCATGGCCCCGGGGTCTCTGCAGCGTCCAGGGGCCAGGCTGCGGCCAGGTCAGCGGGTGATGGATGAGGCCGAGGCTGCTTATGGCAGGTGCCCACCAGCCCCGACCAGTCCAGCTTAATCAGCACAGCACTCGGACAACAGACCCCATTTAACCTCCTAATGACCGGTCACTCAATCTGGACACACACACAAAGGGAAAAAAACATGTGCACACACACTAATTACAGCGTAAAACAAGAAAACTAAATAAGATTAAATACATAAATAAAGAAATTAAGATGCATGCATAAAGGAAGATTTAGTGCTGAACAAACACACACACACTCACACACACTTACACACACTAGCTACCGCCTGCTGCTCTGCCATTCAGCCATTTATTGATTTCTGGTTTATGAACTCAGAAACAATTAAAGTGCTGGTTGTAGCGACAGATAATGTAATTAAAGCATCACAGCTGAGTGCACTGAGCTGTTGCAGCCTCATGTGATCTAATCACTGTTGTGTGTCTGTGTGCATTGAAAAAGTATATTTTAACGCATTTAGTTTTTGTATGTGTGTTCGTATCTTTGGTTCAGTTGCGCTGCACTTTTGTCAGTTGAACGTACTCCAACACCCCACAGTGACCCACTTTCTGCCGACCATCGTCATTGTCTCACTTCATTCTGCTTCATTTGGCAAAAGAGTGTGTCGTGTGTGTCTGTGAGTGTGTGTGTGTGCGTGTGTGTGTTTGAGTTCATTCATAACTCCTTACAGACATTCACTCTAATATGTAAATGCTCATATTTGAAAATGTATTCATTTTTATGTAAAAGTTGTTCCGGCTACTTTTTAGTCACCTTTTTGTAACATTTCTCAAATGTGAATAAAAGCAGTCACATTATCATTAATGACACATAAAATAGAAAATCACAAAAGAACAGGAACTGGAGCTTTAATTGTTGTTCTTTGATCAGAAATGTAATTCTTCACAGAGATCATAACTCTATAGAAAGACTCATGTAAGGTATATAAGCTACACTGCGTCTGTAAATGTGGCTGAAAGTTGGTCCAACCCTGAAATTAGAGAACTCGTGTCCCTCAACACAGATGATCAGATAAAAAGAAGTTAGACAGTCTCTGTGTGTCTTTTCAGGCTTGAGGAGACCGGAGATGTGGGGTGTCAACGATGCGTCAACAGTTTTCCTCCCTTGGCTTGCACATGCTGTGAGGAATCGTGCATGTGTGTGTGTTTGTGTGTGTGCTGAGGCTGATCACATTAGTGAAAGTGGAAAGTGTTAATTGGACAGTTAATATCAGAGGTGTGACCACTAATTAACATAATGTGTGACAGATAACAGCGTAAAGTTTGTGTATTGCCTGTTTGTTTTCATTAAGGAGAGCACACACACCCGTTTGAGTCCAACAAACGCATATTCTCTCTGAGCTGGATCTGCAACCAACCACGTTCAACAGTTTCCTTTCAAAAACGTTCATGTCTGCTAATTGATTGTCTCCTGGAGTTGATTTCCCAAAAACTGACGAGCATTCAAATCAATTCCTTCTCACAACTGCATTTTTACTAGCAAATAACTTAACTTTTGTATTTAGATAAAGACAACTAAGTATTCTCTGTGATGTAGCCGATCACTTCAAGTTTCCAATGTCTGATTTTCAAAGTGCACTGACATGAAGTGAAACCAATGACTGCAACAGGAAGAAAGGAAGAAAGGAAGGGAAGGAGAGGGAAAAGGAACAGCAGAAAGTTGGAAGAAAAAGTGGATATAAAGGAATGAAGAGAGGAAGGATAGAAAATATGAGCAAGAAAGAAGGAGGATGAGAGGAAGGGAGGACAGAAATGCAGGGAAATTAATGGGAATGGAGCAACGAGGAAATGAGAGAAACACAGGTGGGAAAAAAGCAGGGAAGAGATGAAAGAAAAAAGGGTGAGACAGGGGAGAAAGAGGATGGGGAAAGGAAGGATAAAAAGGAGTTAGGAGGAGGAGGGGAGGGGTTAAACAAGACTACTTGGTGTGAGTGGAAAAATAACTGCGAACCCAAAGTGACACACAAACTCCATCTGAGTCCACACACATACACTGCCAGGAGCTGTGGAGTTATAGGAACATTATATAAACGCTATAAGAACACAGTAGCAAGCCGTTGTCGTCAGCAGCTCCGGTCAGAGGACAGCTCCGGTGCACGGAGCCAGGAGCAGGTGAGACCTGGCGGGGGGTCTGCTGGGGGGAGGGGGAGACATGCCGGAACTGCGCTATGAGTTGCTTCAATGATTTTCCACTTTTAACAGATAGTTCATTGGCTTTATTATCGGTGTGAAAACGTTTTTTAAACGGATTTAGTCACCAATAAGCACCCTGTGTCTCGGGTGATTAGTTGAATCTATAGCAGCTGTGTATGGTAACCTATTTTAATGTCGGTTTCCTTTTGGCTATAGCTTAAAATAGTCTTATACACGTTCAACTTAAGTGTGTCTGTGGTCGTTTAAAGCTCTAAAATTAGAATTAATTAACACATATTCTCTTGTATCATTGTGTTCTTGCAGGGACTTGCAATGTGCAATATAGGTTATTTGTAATATTTCTATAATATTACTATATCTGACCTATATTATAGCTCTGAATCTTTTTTTATTGGGCTATAATGCATGGTAATGAATTTAGAGGTCGAAAAGTAAAAACAGTGTGTCCTCTCCTCTCACATCAGTGTGTGTAACAGGTTGTTTGCTTGGTCATGTTGCGCAGCGTGTGGAGACAGAGCGGTGATTGTATTTCTCGTTTATCTGGTCCAGAGACTGTGTCGTAACATCCAGGTTTGATCTAAACTCTTTTCAGCTGCTCTAATCAAATTTAAATGCCTGGAAAATTCATAACAAGTGAAAACACCGTTAGAGATCAGAGAGGAGAGGGAAGTCAAAACAGATCCTGTCAGGTGAGACGATGAATGGCTGGATGCAATGAAAGGATGAATGGACGGAGTACCACTAAAAAAGTACCTCCTCCTTATTGTTAAAGACACACTGCATATCAAAATAACAACACAGTAATTGAAAAATTACTTTTGACAACTAAAACAAAAAGGCAAAAAATCCAAATAATTATACAGCATATGAATATTATGATGTCACAATAAACTAGGAGATATATGGGATTTCCAATATCAATATTCATCTAATCACGATCACTTTACTTCAGGCCTCCAGTTCATAGGAAAAAAGTCCCAGATCAACTGTGTTCATATCAAGGGTTATTGGCAGTTTAATCCCCGTCACCAATCCCTGGCAGCCAAATATCAGCCAATAAATATCAATAATGAACATTAATTGATCGACAAACATACTATTCTGTAAGCACTGTAACTCCTATAAGAGTAGCGTAGAAGTATATTATACAGATAGAAGCAATAAACAATAATATTTAATAATAATTACTCATTTATGTCCCTTTAGGAATATAACAGGAATATTAATGTGATACAGTGGGAGATAAAAACACCACAAACAACAATGAAGTCACTATTAATTGGATTTTTTTTAACCACAGACACAGTTTAAGTCTTTAAGTATAATAGTTGCACCAGAGTGGTTTGTCCTCAGGCTTGTTATAATGGAAACTTAGGACAGGGGGTAACATTGACATCAGTCATGTGTGTGTGTGTGTGTGTTATCTCCACGCTGCTGTTGCATGTGGTGACTCATTACACGTTTCCGCTGTTTACGGGAATATTGCTGGAACATGTTTATGTCCTGAAGTTTTTAATGGCTACCTGAGAGCGAGTACGGGAAGCGTCTGGGCTCCTTTTTTTTTCTTACTAAAGTGCTTTATAAAAGTTGATTTATTTTTGTTTCTTAAAAGGGTTTTTCAGTTCGTCTCAGCACTGACGCTCATTGTTGGCTGAATGTGACGTCCGTAGCAGTGAGACTGACTCACATATCTGGACTGCTCTGTACTCACACAGGAAAATAAATAACAAATAGAAGGACAATGAGAAGTTGCTGTGAGCTTACCAGCCACTTCTCAACTTTTTATTGTGTTTAGGCCTGGTTGCTTATTGTATTCTTATAAATCAAGAATGTTTACCCCAGATGTAACATTGTGTGAAATGCTATATGGGCTTTTTCTAAACTTTCTAGACAAAAAGAGAAGTCAAGTGAAAAGAGGAAGAGAAGTAAAACTAATTTAATGAGCCCATGTTTACTGAGTCACGTTTTTACGTTATAGACCTCTACTTATGTAGTCCGGTTACACAATTCTAGAGGCTGACACATATGTTACCAAAAAAGAATAACACCATACAAGGCATTGTCCACCGTGTTGGAAAAGCCAAGTGATAGCCTATGTTTTCTGCAAATATTTTGTCAGTTCCACAGTGTACAATTTACATCCATGTCAGTGAGAAGATCGATATCACACACGTCTGTGGTGATTAGCTAAGCTTAGCATAAAGACTGGAAGCAGGGGGAAACAGCTAGCCTGGCTTTCTCCGAAGTGACTTCAAGACTCAGTTTATTGCATCCGGCCACTGTTCAGATATTGATAAGTGTCATTTTTAACTCTGGAGAAGTCCAGGCTAGCTGTTTCCTGCTGCTTCCAGTCTTTATGCTAAGCTAGACTAATTGGCAGCTGGCTAGCTACAAATTTAACATATAGACATGGGAGTGGTATCAATTTTCTCATTTAACGCTCAGCTAGAAAACGAATAAACCAATTTCTCAGTTATTTCCCAAAATAACCAGCTTACCAGTATCAGGAATTTGTCTTCCTCTACGAAACACAACGCAGGATAAAACACCAAATTGTTGTGTCTGACGGTCATTTTTGTTCCAGACGCCCCATGTCTGTCAGCTCTGACCTTTATCTGACTTATACTTTAGAGTCTGATCCAGACATAACCTTTACCAGACCTTAACCATAGTGTAGTTGACGTGCGTTATTCTTATTTTGTTCTTGCAGGAATTGAACGTAATCTGGGGGTACACACAATCACCGGATGTCAACATCATGCATGCAAATAACCATGCGTGTTAGCAGACTGTTTCATGTTTTACCTGAAATGGATTTTAATGTCAGCTCTGAACACAGTGTGTGTGTATGTGTGTGTGTTTAGTCAGGCTCTTAATGAGGAGTGTGTTTGGTTGCGTGCTGAGGACACCGTGATTAGCTGTAGACACTGAGGGGGAGTTAATGTTGGAGGGGGGGACTGTCTGGTTTGGGTACCTTTGGCCTTTCTGCTACAGCCATCTGTTAAGAGAGTGTCGAGATGAAGCAACTTGTGTGTGTGTGTGTGTGTGTGTGTGTGTGTGCTCACACAGCAGGGGCGGATTGGCAAGATTAGGGGAGTTGGCTACCACACCCCTCCTCCTCCATCCCCAATGCACCTCCATCCCATCTTTTTCAGGACCTCGACCCTGACGCATGCCACGCGTTTGCGACTATCCCTCACACACACACACACACACACACGCACACACACACACAGAAAGAGAGAGAGAGGGGGATCATGGTTGGGTCTAACCTGCCTAATTCTCTCTAATGGCTTCTCTATTCAGGGATTAACTCCCTAAATCCACACACACACACACACACACACACACACAGAGGATCCTCCATGCACTGACCAACACTATAACCGTCATTTGGTGACACACCGTCACACACACACACACACGCACACACACACACACACGCACACACACACACAAAGGAAATGGACAGTAGCTGATCTCTTCGCAGTGATTTGGCGAGGCATCAAATGGCCTGTGGGCTACAATTAAAATGTTTGAGACTCAGGGGACGACTGGAGGGGAGTCAGGGGAGGACAGGGGATAGAAAGGAAGGAAAACAAGAGGAGAAGGAGAGAGGGAGAGAGAAAGGAGAGAAAAGAGTGTTTTTATTTCCTTTTACGGGCCTTTTCTCAGTTATCTGTGTGATTTATTGGCCTAGTCCGTTTCCCAAATCCAAAGAATTCAGTGTTGTTCTCTCCTGCTTCTGCAGGCCTGCACTGTAAATTAAAATACAGTTTATTTTAATTTATTTTAATCGGCTCTTCTCCCAAATACAGTACAAAAGAGGAGAGATGAACTTGGTTTGTTTTGAAGCGGACCTCAAGGGGCTAGAGTGCAGCTAACCGACAGACTGAGAGACACTGACCGCAGTAAGCTTTCTGTGTTTTATCTGTTATCTAACCAGGTCGTCTCGCTGAGATCCAGATCTGTTATTCAAGAGAGACAAAAACATTAAGAGAAAAGGCTGCATACAGGTCAGTGTCCTGTTCCAGCAGCGCACAGGGACATACATGACGTAAACAAACAGAAACAATGCAGAATATGGGAGGCTTTAAAATCTCTCAATGGGGCAAGAAAGTGTGTGTGTGATTTCATAGAGATGCAAAGTCGGAAGTAACATTAAAGTGTAGAACAGAAAAGGGAGATAGATCAGTTTCAAAAGGCAACACTATATTCAATTATATATGTTTATCACTACTTATTTAGTTTTTGCCAAATTTGTTTTGGAGGAATTGTAATTGCTGCCTGGATTATGTCTTATGTCTCTGCTTTATACTGAGTGGAAGTCAGAAGACACCAGAGACCACGTCCTGCATCACGTGTGCAGAAATTTTTTAGCAAAACTGCCAGGTTCTAAAATTTGTTGCTTTTCCTTGTCTTATTTTACTGTAATTTGATTATATTGAGTTTTCGATATTATATAGAAGAATAACTGACAATGAAAGTAATTGTTAGCTGCAGCCCTACATTAGTTTCAACTAAAACACATCTTAATGCTACAGCATACAATGATATTTTGTGAGAGATGCATGTAATGTTTCTGTGTCCACATACGTTTGGGCCTACAGTGTATGTAACCAAGATTGACAGATCTTGACTGTTATAAGAGCGTAAACACAACTTGACAGGTAACGTTTCTCTCCAAAGGAATGTGAAGTCAGTGTTAATCCCACCTGTAGCCCCCGAAACTTCATTCACCCATCCCATCCCCTTTCTCTAACCCCCTCCTCTCCTTTCTCCTCTCTCACCTTCACTCTCCCTCCTCCATCCGACTCTTCTCTCCTCCTCTCTCCTCTTATCTCGTCTTATTACCTCTCCTCTCCTCCTTGTAGCTTCTATTTAGAAAACCTCTGGATGAGGGCTGATTCCAGCAGAACTCTCTACACCTTTTTAGCAGAGCAGAAAGTTTATGCAAAAAGAAAGTGTGTGTGTCGATGCATGCATGTGTGTGTGTGATAGAGGCCCTCTGTTAAACTAACAGAGACCCAGGAGGTCCCTCTGCCCTCTTTTGTCTCTCCTCTCTGTCTCCTGCAGGCATGCATGCAGGGCCACTGCAGGAACAAAAAGACACATTTCAATGTGACTTCAGAGCTGTTTGTGTGCAAGGGGGGGTAAAACTACCCTTACATATACCCCCCTTGCCCCCCAGCTACCCCTACCTCCCCTCTTTACAAAGGGAGATTTAATGTGACTTGAGTTTAATGGGGTTACTGGCAAAGGCAATTATATTTTCTGTGTTTGTAAGTCTGCAACTGCATCTCCCAATAACTGTAACTATTTTTGTATTGGCGGTTCAATAGCTGCAAAATGTTGTGCAGTTGGTTATTCCTATAATATCAGAGTACAGAAACTCAGGGAAAACTCCACCCTTCAATCTTTTGAATATCAAACAGGCACTCCCTGTGGGTATGAAAGGTGAATGTAAAAACTTTGTAGTTTGATTCATTCACATTTGGATAAAGTGTCACCAGATTGTCCATATCCTGTCCGACCACTCCTTCAGCACGATCCATTCCTCCACTGTCCATCAGTATTTTGTATCTATGTATGTTTTTGCCAGAACATGGCTAAATACACTGCTACTGGCAGAGCTTCAGAGCATCAGGGAGGGTGACAGAATCACATGAGAGTTATGTATTTTGCCATATATTGATGAAATGGATATTGGAGAAGTGGATTATCCTGGAAGAGTGGTGGGTCACCTTTCAAGCCCCACAGGGAGTCAGTGGTGAGTGTTTGATAATCAAATTTTGGAAAGAGTGAGAGAATTTCTGAGACACGCCTATAACAACGGGTCATCTAATTTGAGCAGTTCCCCATCGTGAGCTGTGCAAGACGTTACCACAGTCTGATTTTATCGTAGCCACAAACAAAATGTGCTTGAAGTTAATGTACCTTGGAGGTGAGAGTCTAAAACAGGAGATGAGTGAGAGTGCAACAGGAAACCAAGGGGTGGGGAGGAAGGGACACAGACACAGAGTGACCTCTCGCATGTTTTCAGATCATTGCAGATCTTTCCAGCTGAAATAATCTTGTAAATACATGTTGTCTGAGATCAGTTCCATGCAGCCCCACGTCAACATAGTCGTCATAGTCATATCAACAGTCTGGGGCAAAGAAATGTGAGCAGCGCAGCAATTTTGAGATTGTTTTGGATATGTTTTGTTAAAGGGCAGGACATGCATGCAACTCACAGCATGCTGGTGTCAAAACATAACCAACCTCCCCAACCCCCACACATATACTTTACACTTAACTGTAAGTACATCACGCTACTTCTTGCAGTAACATTGAACAAAGGCTCTGGACATAATCCCTCTTATGAAACTTCCTTCAAACGGAAGTTGTGCATTTGTTTTTTCCAAACAGGGAGTTGAGTATGTGATACACCTGCCCCTTCAAACGGTTTAACGCTTGAGAACAATGTGGCAAGGTAACCGATAATAAACATGGAGCGTTCATATACTTTGTTTTAACTACGTATTACCATGTGGATCATTCTCATATCCAGCACCTAATGCACGACACATGTGAATATTAACTTTCAAACTGAGGGCGTTCCAGCCAGTATAACACATCCAGTTCATTAACAACTAGACCTTTTAAAAAACATAAGTTTATAGTACAAGGTAGAGTTCCCCAAAACATCCTGAAGATAGCCCCACCCACAAAGTCACCCACGATACTGTTTTATTTCAATTTGATTATCAGAGCGGCACAAGTTTCTATTTTATGCACACTGTCCCATAGAGTTTTGTCTAGGCTTATGTTGATCTGCAGGAATTTTTGATTCAGACAGATGCAAGCAAGTAAATTCTTTCTGCATTCAGGATCATTTAAAGCAACAAGAAAAAATCCATGACAGTTGTGAACAACTTCCATTGGCTCTACTATTTTTAAACACACTATACACACAACACGTTTAAACTCACAGGTATCAGAAAATGACTTTTCTTTTCTTTTCTTTTAAAATCAGTGGGTTGTTCATATAAACTGTTTGCATGAAAACGGGAAACGCAACCTCACTTAAAAGCACCATTACTGTCCAGCATTACATTTTCCCCAAAGCTATTTGTTTATGCAAAATAGTTGCGTATGAATGTACAGTAATTTTGTGATTGAGTAGGTGTGTGTCTGTGTGTGTGTGTGTGTGTCTGTCTGTCTGTGTGTGTGTGTGTGTGTGTGTGTGTGTGTGTGCAATCGGCCAATGTGCTACCAGAGCATGTGCTCTTAAAAAAGGAGACAACTCTTTCTTCTTCATCCCTCTCTCACGCACTCTTTCTCTACATCTCTTGCTCTCTGTTTCTGGTTGTTTTGCAGAGGGAGGAATTGCTTGGTTGCAAAGCATCAACATGTCCGACAGCTGTGGGACAGATCTGCAGCTGTGTGTGTGCGTACGTGCGTGTGTGTGTGTCGGGGTCGTCTGTTGGCAGGAAGCAGTAGGCAGCGAGTGATGTGGTCAGACCCTCTGTCACCAGAGAGAGAGAGGGAGGGAGGTCCTGTGTCTCTCTCTCTTCTTCTCTTCTTCCTGTTGCTTGTTTTCTTTTCCTGATCATCGTTCTTCATTACAGAAGGAAAAAAACACAAACACACAGACTCATTTGGCTTTCTGAAGGCTGATACTGATGATTGTTGGACTGGTGGTGATATCGCATGCACGCATTCAGCTTCTTTCAGTTTGACACAGTTTTCACATCAGCAAAAAGAGACAGAAAATTACTGATATACAACTTTTCTCCACTCAGGAGCAGTGTGAAGCTATAAAATTGTTTATTTTTGCAGGACATAATCATTCATATTTTCACGTATTGCCTGTTAAATCTGCCTGAAAACTGGACAGCATTTTGGGAAGAAATTCAGTTCATTCAGTTACACTATAAAATCCAGATGATAAATAACAATAGACTCGATAATAGACTACATTTCTATCGGCAGCTAGTGTAATATTGATCAGTTTTACAACCAACAATCAATATTGAATCAATCCAGCTCATTTACTTCATGTCAAGCTTGACTAATCTGATTCTTAATTAAACCGCAAATCAGCTCCAGATGTCTTTCTGACTTGTTGTTTTAAAAAGTTTGATTTTCCGTTTCTTTTTTATTTCATATTCTTGTTTTGTTTTTGTTTTCTGTTATTTGTACATTTGATTTTTCATTTCTCATTTTTAAACACATTCTGATTAATTTTCTGTCGCTGTTTCTGCTGAAATTATATTCTTTTGTCAGGTTCAGGTTTTCTTTTCAAGGCAGTTTCCATTCTAATGCAGTTTACGTGTCTGATGTGTCGGAAAAAAAGTTAATGAAAAAAAAAAGCGAGAAAAACATGAAAACGCTGAAAGAGTAACAGTGATTTCTGATTTATTTTGTAGGCGAGGCATCAAGAGGAAAAAACAGGGAGAGAAAAGTGATGGAAAAAGTGGAGAGAGAGGTCAGTGTGGAAAATTATTTTTGTAAATACAGCGTGGTAATCAAAGGCAAGGAGGAGGCCAGTGAGTAGGAGGTAAATTGAGGGAGTCGGGGGGACAATTAGATGGGAATTTCCAGTGTTAGTGAGCGAGTGAGCTTTTGTTATAACAGAGAAAGAGAGAGAGAGAGAGTGAGTGAGAGCTGTGAGTTTTTCTGCATGTGTCTATTGAATTTAAAAAGAATTTCACTTTTTTATAAATATACTGATGCAAGTCATGACTATTAAAACAGGGAGAGGGACATATAGGAGATCTAGGGAGAAGAAAAAAAGGAGAAAACGAGGAGTTATATGTAGAAAAAGAGAAAAAATAAAACATCTTTCAGACCTCGTTACAACAATTTTACAACAGAAATTTTCACTTTCAACACAGCACAAGTCTGATCTGAATGGCATCACGTTAACATAAAGGCTGCAGCAGCACAAGGTTAAATTCACATAAAAGACATTTTAAACCGCACATCTTAAAAGCCCTGTAATAGATTTATCACCCAATTATCATATCTTATGAACAAAGAAAATAAAATTTGTTGACTGAAGCACAAAACTCTGTGAATGAGACCATTTTAAGTTGTTGAGGAGATTCTTATCATGTCAGATAAAAATTCTTCATCCTCATTTCCCGTCATCCCACCACTGTTGACTCTCTGTTAAAGGTGTTCAGTGACAATCATCAGACAAGTCGGCTCCCTGCTTATATATCCAGCTTTTTAGTCATGCCAAGTGCATGGATGAAATTGTAAATATCCAGGGAAATTATTTACACGCAGCATGTGAATAAACAGGGATTAAATAAGAGTACCAGTTTAATTATCATTCTATGCTTGTGCATTGTCAGACATTATAAAACAGGCGGCAGAATTCTTTAATAAATTATGGAATTGATGAGAAAATGTTTTTTTTTTTAGATTTGCCAGTAAGATGAGGAGGTGATTGTCCCTCACAAGCTTCAATGACAAGTTTTAAAATCAGTGCTGCAGCCTGTGAGACAGAGAACCGTCTTCTTTCTTCATATTAAACTTTTCAACTCACCACTCCCTCTCGTGCCAAATATTGCATGAGCATTGTGTCTAAATGAAGCTGTAACAAACATTTATGTAACAGTCAGCTCTGTCAGAATGACTGAAAGCCGTCACTTTAACAGCCTGATGAACCCAGCAATTTATTACATGTCTGAAAAGCGTTATGGAAGATGTAGAGAGACACGGAGAATAACACAGTACATAAATGCAACTTGTATTTGTAGGCCTAAACGAATACATGAACATCTTTTAAACATTAGAGAATATTTAGTTGATTTTGTTCACTGTTTTCTTTCTTACACCCACAGATTGCAATCACATTTCTCTTTTTGGCCCTTTTAATAGAAACCACATCACCGCTGTACAGGCCTCCCTCTTCTGGTTACCAGTGAAACATAGAATTGATTTTAAGATTCTTTTATTTGTTTTTAAAGCTCTGAATGGTTTGGCACCAGCCTGATTTCCTCAGTCTATATTCTACATCCAGACCTCTCAGAACCTTTGATCAGTTACTTCTCTCTGTCCGAGAAGGTGGCCGAGCTTTTTCCTTTGTTAGTCCCAGACTGTGAAACAGTTTGGCCCTCACAGTCAGATCTTCCCCTTCTATCACCACCTTTAAATCCCAGCTAAAGACCCACTTTTATACCATCACATCCGATTCCTCTTCATAACTTACAGTTATTTATCTATTTATTTTAGTTTTCCTTTAATTATTTAACTGTCTTGAATTTCTCTTTTCCCTCTACTGTAAATTTAACATGCAATACAGATTGAAATAGATTGGAATTTAAATTAGAAACTGGCATTAAGTCATTTTAAGGAGAGAGAAAGTAAAGGAGAGAGAGAGACAAAGAGGGAAATGAGAAAAGAGAGGGAGAAACGGGGAGAGCGATAAAATTATAGAGAAGAGATGGTGAGAGACACGGACAATAAGAGAGAGAGAGTATATAAGTCCCTTAGCGAAAGCAACAAGGGCAGACCAGTCCTGCCCCCTAGAGGCAAAGTGTGTGTGTGTGTGTGTGTGTGTGTGTGTGTGTGTGTGTGTGTGTGTGTGTGTGTGTGCATTTTTCCTGGGGAAGAGAGGGGCATCCTGTGAGTGACTCAACACTTCCCCCCCAACACACACGCGCACACACACACACACACACACACACAAATGTTGTTTACCCTTTTGAAGCTGCTAACAGACATTTCCCATACACACATACAGACGCACACCATCATCATCACTGAAAGAAAACTTTATTTTTAGGCAGAAAAAGTTGTGTTTTCAGTGTGTGTGTGCAGCTCATGGCCTCAGGTGAAAGCTCCTGGTGCTGCTTCCTCACAAACAAAAGTGTGTGTGTGTGTGTGTGTGTGTGTGTGTGTGTGTGTGTGTGGTGGGAGGAGCCAGGAGGAGGGGTTAAGTCTGGGGGCGTAGCCGGGAGAGAGAGAGAGAGGCAGCACTCTTTCCAACATAGTGAGAGACATGTTGATTTTGTCAGGCATTTGAACACGGGACACCGAGTGGATCACACACACACACACACACACACACTTACACACATACTAGTGTGGAGTATCAGCGCTCGGAGCAGGACGGACGGAGGGGGAGAACTGCACCTGTCCCGCACACACACTCTATCTCACACACACATATACAGAGAGGCACTGATCAGTCGTCCCTATGTGTGGATGGGACCAAAGTTACACGGTGAGTACAGATCTGCTCCTAACACCTTCTGACTTTTTACATTTTATATCCAGAGAAAGAAAACAACTTTCAAAGGACTTTATTTCACTTTTTTAAATTAGATTTGAGCCTTTTTTCTTCTTTTTTTAATACATTTCTTAGTTCAAGATTGTATTAAAATTTCTGGATTGTGAAAATTCACAAGCATTAAGTATAAATCAAACTTTTAGGACATTTTTGATCTTTTGATTCCGCATTTACTCACTTTCAAGATCATTTTAAATCCGATTTTTGGCTTTCTTTGGTGCTCGTGTCTGACTGGACATTTAAAGAAGTTCTTACTTGAGGTTGAGGCTGACTTGAGGTCTTTTATTTCTGGCTAAAGGAGATTTGTTTTTATTGTTTAATGTTAGTTGCTGCTGGAGTTTTTTGCACTTTTTGAAGACTGTTTTAACTTCCACTTCAAAATGTTTTTTTTAAGTTTGCTCAGCATCTCAGTTTTGGATTTAAGGTTTTTTTGCAGACTTTAATGATTTGTTTGTTAATGAAAACTGTTGGACTCAGAGGTGCACATGAGCTGGTTTGGGTCAGTGAAGCGTCCTCATATCACTGAGACTTTTTCTCCACTTGGATTTAAATGAGAAAAAAGTATGATTTCCTGTTCCAGCTTTGCCCTGACTGGTAGTGCAACAACTCAAAGAGTTGCATCTCAACTTATGAAATTGTACCTTCATTTGAAATTCCTGTGACTGCGTGCACACTCAGCTTTTATATTTTCAGTTGGTCTAAATGTGCGAGGTGAATTGTTTCTTGGTTCTTGGTTTCACTATTAGTTTTCGATGGTGCAGCTGTTATGCAAAATTAATTCTGAGTTCTGCTCAGAGCTGAAATATTGAGAACTTTTCCATAACAAATCAGTTTTAATGTGCTTCATTTAAATGGCAAATAGAGCAGAAACTGTTGTTCTGCTGGTCTGTTCTCTGTGGGGAAAGGCTCAGCCGCTATCAGGGAGAAATTACATTTTCTTGCTGGAAATTTAATAGTTTTACAATTCAAATGAAGGATTTTGTGGTTTGTGAGATTTGAATGCAATTTTAATGTTTAGCTTTGCTCCATTCTGATGTGTTTTGTTGTTAAAGTCAAGATTCAGACTGTGTTTGAAGCTAAATAGATCAACTTTCTTTCTTTCTTTTTTCTTATTTTAATAAGTTTAAGAACAAAAGAAGTCTTGTGATGTGCAAAAGTGCAAAACATATCAAATTTACTGTGAACATGAAGGGATGATGAGGCTCTTGCCTTTTAAATTCAGTGGTTTTCCCAGTTGGTGGTGCCTGAAACGGATCTTCATATGAAAATGTCAGTTTTTATTGTTTTAAATCATTCCTTGTCAGTGGTTTGAGTTCATCTCTTTGTGTCAGTTCTTGCTTCTGTTGGAAGAAAAAGTCGTTAGCTGTGACTGGAGCCAGTTGGATGTGAAATAATTTTCTTTCTTGTGGCTGCAGAAGAATTTAGAGAGCTGAGTGTGGTCACTGAAGATCTGCTGCTTTCCGCTTGTCTGCGTGGGACAAGCAGCATGTTTGTCCCTGTGTGGATATCTGGCTGTGTGTGTGTGGGATTGTCTTGGGTGGGATCACGTTTGAAGTTTTGTTTGCGCTGCTGTGGCCCCCCAAATGGAAAAGTTTTGGCGCTCCCTTCCTCAACACCCCCCCCCCCCCGTCCATTACCAACACACACAAGCACACACACGCTGGGAGTCGGGATGATTTGCCGGTTCCGCTGCAGTGCCACTCTGCTTCCAATTTTAGCTTCATTCAGACACAGACAGCGTTTCCTTCCTCTGTCTTCAACCCCAGGGAGAGACGGGGGGGAGCGAGATACAGAGGAGAGTTCAGATTCAAATAATCCGCCACATTGTTGAGCAAACTCAGAATTTCTCTACAAACTGATATCTGTCTAAGTTGCACTTTTATTGTTTTCTGTATACAAATGAGTCAAATATGAAGTTACTTTGCTTCAGGGAGAGAGAGGCACTGACAGAGAATTGGAGAGAGGAAAAGGACGAAAGGAGAAATTTGTCTGAAAACTGCCGAAATGAACAAACTCACCATTAATGTAAAATAAACAAATAAAATTTGTCTCACTTTTTTCATGATTTTTTATTGTCAGACGCTGGCGTCCATTGTTCAGTATAGTTGATTTGCTGATTTGTAAAATTGTTGCAATTTAAAGTTAATTTTATACATTTTGTTGTATAACTCTTTAAAGTAAAATGTAAACAAAATAGATAACATGTAAAAAAAAATTGAAGCTTAATTTTTCATATAAGCATTTACATAATAAGAAGTGAGCATCATTTTTACATCACTTTACATGAGACACGCGTTGAGTTACTCAATCAGCCCCTTTTCAATTCCCTTTGATCACGGTGCCCTTATCTCAGCCTGACTAATTTTAAATCTCACCTTGTGGTTTTAATAGACATAAAAAGAGAAAGATAAATAAGAAATCAATCAGTTTGATCCATTTTGGAGCTTAGAAACACAAACAGATAATAGTTCTGGTTACATCTGAGGACATAAACAGGAAGAGGAGGTTCATGAAGGATTTGAATCAAAACAAAATCAAACATATGAATAGCATTAAGAGTAGAACATTTTACAGTAATGGGGGTGGATATTTTTTGTCACATAATACCCACATTATATTCTTATCATATTAAAGCGATCTGATGATTACTGGAGTAAATGAGTGAATGAATGCAGCTTTTATTCCATAATTGTTTCCCAAATTAGTTAACGTTTTCTCTAAATAGTTGACAAGAGAGTTTCCTGTCTGTTCCTCAGTGTGTGTGTGTGTGTGTGTGTGTGTGTGTGACAGCAGTCTTAGTCAGACCCCCCCCTCCCTTTGAGTCACCACACATAATAATCACAGCTCTTCCTATCCTCTTTCTCTTCTTCCTCATCCCTTCATCTCTCTGCCTGTTTTTATCTCATTTCTTTCTTTCTTTCCTCGTTTTATTTCTTATCTCTTTCCTCCCACATCTCCTTTTTTTCTTACTTTTGTAATCTTTTTTCCACTTAGTCCACCACGCCTCTCTGTCATCTTACATCTTTCATTATTTTTCTTTTCACCCTTTCACCCTCTTTTCCTTTGCACGTATTGCTTTGTCATTCCTTTTGTTTATCCTCAACCTTACTTCTTTCTTTTGTTTTTCTCATCTTTTCTTTTCCATTTTTTTTATTTTCTTCTTCTCTTCTTCCTTCCATCCTTTTCTTGTGTCCTTTTTTTCTAACCACTACCTTCCTTCTTGTCATTCTTTATTTTTCTTTTATGTCTTCTTATATTTTTGCACTTTTCTATCTAGTGGAAGTGTTTTAACAAAGGAGATTAAAAGGAAAATCTCTCTTTTTCTTTCTCTCTGTCAACCAGGCGACCTCTCATAGCTCGGCCATGTTGACCAGTGAGGGGGCGCACACCATGGAGCAGGATGACACACAACATGGAGTGAAGATGGCCTCTGCCACCACCACAACCACCGCCGCCGGTGCCAGCTCAGACGGAGCAGAGACAATGACAGACACGGACGTAGACATGGAGATGGAGATGGAGGAGGCAGACATGACACGCTGGACGGAGGCAGAGTTTGAGGAGAAGTGCACATACATTGTCAAAGACACGGCGTGGGAGGCGGGGCCAGACGGTGACACCATGACGACGACGACAACCAGAGCAGAGGCGTCTCTGCCCAGAAACCTGGCGTTCAAACACCCAGCTGACAGCAAGGAGGTCAGACTCACACACACACACACACACACACATGTACACACACATTAGTAGACATACAAACTTTCTCTCCAGTCGCAATCTTTCAAATACACTCAGGCAGAGAAAGCCATCTGTACACACACACACACACACACACACACACACACATACGTGAGTCAGATGTGGGTCATGTAATGAAGAAGGGGTCGTGTCTCGTCGTAAAACACACACACACAGAGGAATCTGTGTGTGTGAAACGCCTGAAGCAGGATTCACTCACACATACACACACTGTAACTAAAGTGTGTTGTGTATTTACGCTGCATCTTCATCAGTGTGCATCCATAAAGACTCATTCATCATCTGAGAAAATGATGATGGCTTGATCCTGCGTGTGTGTGTGTGTGTGTGTGTGTGTGTGTGTGTGTGTGTCTTATATATCATAGAACTCATTTTAGTCATTAAAACTAGCTGCAGTACCTGATCTTGCTGGCAGGAGGAGCCATTCAGCATCCTAACCAACACAACACAGCAAACTGCTTCTGACTGCTGTCTTGTGAGCTGCTGAGTGACATTTTAAGTTTTAATGTGACTTAATTTTGACCCATCTGACACCTCACATATCAAATCCGAGGTGGTTTTTGGTCTTGAAAAATTCAACTTTATTTGATTCAGAATGTCTTGAAACTCCTGGATGTTTCTGTTTCTTCTGTTTCTTAAGAAAGAAACAGCAACCTGTAAAATTATAGCTGACTTACTGGTGATAATAAATAACTGCAGTTACATAGTTTGGACAGTTTTTGTTACCGGGCAGGAATAAAACCTAATTTACACGTGTCCTCTTTCTTAAGTAACAAATAGGCAACCTTGTGACCTTTTGACAAACCTAAAAGATTGAGGTTTTTGTCATTGACTGAACTAGAGGTGAAAAAGTCAAAATGTCAAAAGCGTCAAAGTTTGAAACTGAGGGTGGATAACAGCGAGGTATAGATCTGTGATGCACTGAACCAAACTGACTCTCCAGTTATGTTAAAAAGGAAAAAAAACAGAGGGTGCTTAGCTTCTGAAAGTTTTTTAATTTTAATTTTAGTTTTAATTTTAGATGTAAATTTGCATTTAAAGCGAAAATTTTGATTTGCATCTTCCTACAGCTTTAGTTATTTAATGAGAATATCTTATGACTGATCAGTATTCGATAATGCTCCAAACACAAATTCAGAAGTCAACTCAAGAGCAAAAAAAAAAAAAAAAAACCTTAAAAGTGATCATTTGTTTTACATTACATTTACGTTTTAAGGTTATCAAACATCTCGTTCTAGAGGCTAAAAGAAGATTCATGACATCTGCTGCAGTGGTGGATCGATGCTGTGTTTTGTCAGACAGATTGGATGAAGAAAAGTGCGTGACTGCAGATCAAAAGGTCAAAACTTTTTGACACCTTGTGAGTTTCTCTGTAAACTTTAAGTGGCGTGATCACATGGATTTTCTCATCAGGGGCTTATCAACAGGAAACTGTGGAAAGAACCAGAGAGGTAAAGAGAAGTGTGTTTTGTTTACGAGCTGATACGCTATCAGCTAATATTTATCTCATCTGAGAGAGGAAGAAGGGAAAGGCTGAGGACGGGAGTTTGTGGCTCTGATCAAAGAAGATTGAGTTTTGGTTTAAAGAAGGAGAGAGAGAGCATTGTAAAAGTCTGTTAATAAGTAAAAAAAAAAACTCCGGTTGCACACTCATGTCTGGTCTTATGGAGGGAAAAGGGGAAAGGGGGATTTCCTATGTCATCAGGGAACAAGGGGGTTTGGGAAAGATGTCTGTTTGCGTGGGTTATGCATGAAGAAGTGTGCGTGTGTGTGTGTGCGTGTGTGTGTGTGTGTGTGTGTGTGTGTGTGTGTGTGTGTGCGTGTGTGTGTGTGTTTCTCCACCAATCCACAGCTGGAGCCTGATGTCTTGTCGCCAGATAATCCCTCGCTTTTCTCTTCCTCTTCTTCTGTTCCTCCTCCTCCTCCCATTTTTGTCCTTTAATCAAATCAGATGAGAAACCAAAAAAAAAAAAAAAAAGTGAAACAAAAGAATCTTTTTTTTTTCTTTTGAGTATCTGGATGTTTCCCCCCTGAAGCGTCTGAAGTGGCAGCGGTTTTGGTTTGATGTGGCGGTGAGCTGAAATGTGACGAGAGAGAGAGAGAAAGACATTTGAAAGAACAGATTTTACAGGTTTTTTTTGGCCACACACACACGCTTCTTTTAATGAACTGAAGCATGAAGTTGGTTCATTAATCATCGTCTCTGTTGACAGGTGGTTGATAATTTGTGTCTCTGTTCCTGTGTTTATGTATGCAATAAGATTTAATGAGACTTAATGACACATATCACTGATGAATGTGCACAACAGCATGAAAACACACGCACCCTCCGTCTCTACGGCAAGCTACTCGGTCAAAAACATCCTATTTCTTGTGTGTGTTATCTCTGAAGATCTTTACGTGTGTGCATATAAAATTCTTGCATCTTAACAAGGTAAAATCTGATGTTTCAAGACATTAAAGTGGGTTGAAAAGTTGAATTTTGTCGTGTTATCACACCAGTGTCGACTGATGCTTTGCCATGTCGTACTTTACATAATATTAACATTATTTGAACATTAATATTAATTAATGAGGGAGTTTGAATAATAAAAGTTCGCATACGGGGAGTGGAGAGCAGTAATACTGTGCTAGAAGGATGTAAACAAGTGTAAAAACACATCAAAGGAAGAAGGAAATGAGCTTTTCACACTGGTGGCAGTTTTGAACACGTTCAGATGTTACAAACAAACGCATAAACATGCTGTAATTGTCTTAACAGCAGATTATTACTTTGAGTGCAAAGATATAATACGAACTTCAGACTTCACACACACACACATCATCACAGACAATCCACTTCAAAGACCTCTTCGATCTTTTGTCTAACCTGTCTGTGTGTGCGTGTCTTCATGCAGGTGGTCGGCGTGTGCAGCAGGGAGTACATCCCCAAGGGAACTCGCTTCGGTCCCCTGGTGGGCGAGATCTACACGGCCGACAGCGTCCCCAAAGACGCCAACCGCAAGTACTTCTGGAGGGTGAGTACACACATGGAAAACACACAAATATACAAACACACACTTCCTCAGAAGCCGGAGAGACCCCTTCCTGTGATGTCACGAACGTCTAAAGTCACTCAGTGGAACAGGAAACTGGGCTTGCTGTTTTTCTGTGTGTGTGTGTGTGTGTGTGTGTGTGTGAGAGAGAGATGGGGATATGATGTCACCTTTACACAAAAAACATGTTACACTGTGGTTCCTGTAAGTACACACACACACACACACATATCACACACACACACCATTTGACAGAATACGCTCCATCACTACCCGTAACTGACAGTGAGAGCACACGCTCAAGAATCACCTACCATGACCACCGCCCACGCAGCGTGCGTGTGTGTGTGTGTGTGACTTGCATGAAAAGAAAGACTCACTATGCGTCTAACCACAAGCACACAAAATCAGGAAGGTGTTCCATTCATGCTCATATCTCACTTTCTCACACACGCACACGCACATACACACACACACACACACACACACACTGAGCCAAAAGAATGAGATAGAGAGTGAAAGAAAGAGACAGAGTGGGAGGAGAGGTAGAAAATGAGTTGGTTCTTCCTTTCTCTTTTCAATATAAAAGAGTGTCTCCTCCTCCTCGACGCTCTGTTTCTGTCCGTTCGTCCGTCTCAAGGAGATGAAGCAGAGGAGAGGGACATGGTGAGGATGAAGGGATGAGGGGATGGAGAGAGGGAGTTGGACATTTTGTATTTTACATTTAAACAAGCTGGATTTCCTCTCTGCTCTGGGCAGCAGCTAGGTACAGTTAGTTAGGTTTCTTATTTATTTGGTAAATCAAATTTTAATTACCGATTACATTTTCTTAGAAATGTAGTTATATAATCAATCATTTATCATTAAGGCTGTGTATGACGTGTTTAATCCATTAGTTTCCTTTTTAGTTTATTACCTAATTGCTAAATTCGTTTTTTATTAAATTAATTACTTTCCTCCTTATGTAGTTGCTGATTCACTTACATTGTTAAGTTAGTGAGTCAACAAAGGGATTTCAATGTATTAAAAGGCAGTGAATGAAGACAGGGACAAATACATTTTTTTACAGTACTGACAAAAATCTGAACATTTTCTGCATTTATACCAACTAATTTAAAAAAATGGAATCATGTCCTTTTTGGTAAGAAAGAAAGAAAAAAGAAAGAAAAGGATAACTGACAGAATTCAGATCAACAATAGCAAATAATGATTAACAATGAACAACAATAGCAAATAATTAATTAAATACCTAAATTAACTACTTCTCTTCTTCTTCTTTCTTCTCTTCAGATCTATGCGGACGGGGAGTTCCACCACTTTGTCGACGGCCTGGATGAGACCCGCTCTAACTGGATGCGGTACGTGAACCCTGCCCACTCAGAGGCAGAGCAGAACCTGGCGGCATGTCAGAATGGCATGGAGATTTACTTCTACACAGTGAAGCCCGTCCCAGCCGGCGCCGAGCTGCTCGTGTGGTACTGCCACGACTTCGCCCGACGCCTCCACTACCCGCCGTCCGGAGAGCTGATGATGCAGAAACTCAGTAAGTCCTTATGATTATTTTTTTTATGCTTTAATGTTAGGTGAGGACAGAAATTCACTATAAAATATATCTGATTTCTCTTTTTTTTATTAGTTAAAAAATGAGTTGTTTGGCCTCAAAGGTCAGCCGCTCTACCATTCTGTACAAGAACAGTCAGTTTTTATTAATTATTATTTGAGCTGCTAACTTAAAAAACTTAGGGTTATGTAGGTGTGTCCGTGTGTCTTGAGTGTGTCCTGTCGCCGCTCTTAAAGCCTCTTAAAGCCTTCCTCTCTGAACGTTAGCCTGTCATTATCTTTCACACACACACACACACACACACACACAATACTATACAAACTGACAACCTTTCATCTCTGTCAGTGCCATCGTTGTATTTGTGCGTGTGTGTGTGTGTGTGTGTGTGTGTGCCAGTGACAGTGTAATTACACAGACAGGGGGGATATGGCCCCTAATGCCACAGTCTTACACACTTAAAGACCCGCTTTTAACATGAAAGCTCGCACATACGCACTCACACAACCTTACTCAACCTCAATAAAAGAGCCAGAGACACTGTGTGTTTGCATGACTGTGTGTCTTCCGTGACCTTTTTATTAGAAACTACTAAAAGTAAGCGTCAGACTTCTCCGTCCTAACAGAGAAATATTTTTATTATACTATATACCCTGCATACACCTTCATGACACAGCAGACTAACTGCACTTATCCACTTTAGCTGAGCTGATCAAAAAGAGAGCGAGCTAAGAAGGAAACAAAGAGAGAGAGCGGGAGCTCCAGGGTTTCCAGGTTTGACTGCAGGCTAATAGCAGTGTTAAGGTGGCAGAGGAACCAGCAGACCCAGCCTCGGCGACTCCACTGCCCAGGGAGAAATGCGCATGACCTGGGGGACAGAGGCAGGAGGAAGCCCCGGCCCCCCCGCCTGCCTCCCTCTCTCCCTCCCCTCCCCTCTCTAAAGCTCCTGTGTTTGTGTATACAGTATATGTCTTTAATAAGCTCCCTCTGTCACTTAGCCCCACAGGCTCCTGTTGACCTGCCAGTGATTTGAATACTGATGTTTACCTGCAGGAACACTTACCTGCACTCGGCTGTAATTTTGTCTTTTTGTCCCTTTGAGCTTCAATGCTTAGCCTTTTTTTTTTTTTCGGTCTGATGAGCATATGTTTCTAAAATAAGTACTACTTTTTACTGTTGGTGTGGCCTACGGGAGTTTAAGCTGTAAAAACGAAGTCAGAAATAATCTCATTGGCTGACTAAAACCAAGAAAACCACAGTATTTCTGACTAAGTAACGTTAAACCGAAACCCAGTTAAAAGGGCAAAAGGTAAAGGAAGAGGAAGCTACTCTGATGAATTCTGGTAGTTGTGCTACGGACTGAAAAAATGCAAGTCAGTTATTTAAGTTAGCTCGGCGGCCTAGCTGACATTCCAAGTTCAAACTCTCCAGCATTATGAGTGTCGTGGCCAAGAATGAATCAGTATTTTCACATTCTGAACATTTCGCTGTTTGAAGTGAAAACCACTTGACACATCTGGGCTGCTGTTAATACAAGTAGGAAATAGGTATAAATTGATATTGTCAATTGTTAACGTTATTGTTTACAAATGAAATGATTATTTTGACTTCAGTTCCATCTTTATAATCCAACTTGACTACATTTTTTCATGTTTTGGCTAGCACGGATTATTTGCGTTCACCCACTCATGATTTACGCCTCTAGAAAAATGCTTGATTGACTTTACATAGTTGAGTCAGGTTAATTAATCAATAAAAATCTCAAATACTGCTCATTAGATTCTGATCAAACTAGAGAATAAGATGCACCTCACTATTGCGTTCTGGACTTTTTACAAGAGTTCCCCAGGGAGGCAGCACAGTTGTCCAAACAAAGTGACATCCTGTATTTTATTCCTGAGAAGTGCGACATGTCTCCTGTTGTCGGTTTCTGGTTTTTGCTCTTTAGCTCTTCTGTCGAAGGGTTTCCAGCACAGTCATAGCAAAACCAGACGTGTGTGTTGACATCTGTGTGTGTGTGTGTGTGTGTGTGTGTGTCTGTGTGCCTGTGCATGAGCAGAATGACTGAGTATGCAGCGCTGTCTCACTCCCTCACTTTCTCCTCTCTCTTGCTTTTTTGTCGCCGTCGTTTAGCATTCTTCAAGTGTTAGCACTTGAAAGCACCTGTCAGCCATGTGTGTGTGTGTTTGTGGGTGTGTGTGTGTTGTGTGTTGTTCAAAGACCCCTCAGCTCTGCCGACAAAAACACTCTCTCTTCTCTCTCACACACACACACACCCACACACAAAATCATAAGTGGGACATGCCAACACATTCACATCCATTCTTTTCATCTCAAACAGATGCTAGCTCACACATACTGTGCATGCGTGTGTGTGTGTGTGTGTGTGTGTGACGACCATTTGCCTGATATATTTGGCACTTCAAAAGGGACAGAAAAAGGTGGAGGAGGGAGTGCTGGAGGTAGAGTTGCACCCCCCCTTCCACCTCCTCAGTTGACTACTTGAACTTCCTGGCAGAAGGGCCGCGCTGACAGATTGATATCTCCAAGATGGCCGCCCTGTTTGTTTTCTGGAAGAGGGAAGGAGGGAGGAGGAAGAGGAGGAGGAAGGCTAACTGATAACCTCAATGTTTACTCACTGCCACTATACTACAGATGCAAGGGTCACCGACTACGTGTGTGTGTGCATGTGAGGGGGTGAATTGGGGGGGAGTCAAGTAAATTTCACGAGTGCTGGCACTCAGGATTAACTTTGACAACCTCCATCTCTCTCACACACACGTACTTACTCTCACACACACGCACACTCCCCTCTGGGCGACCTCATGGTAAAAAGTCGACTGGGCAGTAAATGAGCTTATAGATAATAGACGGCGGCATTTTAAGGGCCTGACTTCAGCCATTTAACAGCCGAGATGTGCTGCAAGCTGACATGCCAGGGCTTTTAGAGTCTGTGTGTGTGAGCTCTCCTCCTAATCCACTCTTTCATCATGCAGACGAGACAGTAGATGTTAGTGACTGAAGAGGAAGCTCTCTAATTTAACCTTTGGCCTGGAAACAATAGCGAATAGCCAGGAAAACCAGGAGAGTAGGAGCTTGATCAAAAGTGTGTGTGTGTTCTCCAAAAGTGGGAGAGTCAACAAATCAGATAGAGGCCTCTGTCTGCAGGCGCCTTTGTGTGTGTACCTTGTCACAAGGTGTGTGTGTGTGTGTGTGTGTGTGTGTGTGTGTGTGTGTGTGTGTGTGTTTCTGTGTGTGTGTGTGGAGGGCAGTTGGAGGCCAAGTTTTTTTGGAGAATATCTTTAGCAGGAAACCTTCCATCAGCCCTGTCTGTCTGCTATCATTTTGATTTTATCTTGATTTTATAGACACACACACACACAAACACATACCATACACACACAACACACAGCGCCCAAAGGCAGCTGTCACGCCTCACTTCCTGTCTTTTGCCCCCGTCCTCTCCCCTCACGCTCGTTCGTCAAATCTGTCACCTTAATTGGCTCACTGAGTTACTAATGGTGTTCCTTTACCCTGCGACACACACACACACACACACACACACACACACACACACACACACACGCACAAACATAATCACACCTCTGCTGAAGAGAACTTAGGTTTATCTCTGCTGCTAGTTTCGGTTTTAAAGGAATTTGAGTATGTTGTTAAATAGAGGTCATGATTACTATTTTAAATGCTAGAAATTGGAATCATTAATTAATGAGCCCCACGGGGTCCCAAGTGGACCATAACTTGCTCAGGTGAACTCCCTCTGACACCTTTCTCTCTCTCTTTGTCTCTCCAGAGCAGTCTCTCTTGGAGGTTAAGCAACAGCAGGTGAGCGGTGAAGAGCGTGTGGTCGAAGCCTCCAGCCCATCCCCTGTCTCAGTGACCCCCACCCCACCCAAGAGGGAACATAGTGTCCTCTCCATTCTGCGTGGCACCAACAGCACCTCTTCCACCAAGCGGGAGCCCAGCCGGCCACTTCCCACCCGCCCACGCTGCGCCGACAGCCCTGAGCGCCCTTTGTACCCCCGCGCCCTCTACCCGGCTATCAGGACCCACCCTCACATCTCTGAAGACTTCCTTAGCCACAAACCTAGCCAGCTCGGTTACCCTTGTTCCCCTGGCAATCAGTCCTCGGCTACACCCAGCCCGTCGGCGAGGAGCAGCCCAGACAGCAGCCCTCAGGGGAGCCCCTCGGGTCCAGCGCCCTCCCCAGGATCTTTCTACTCTACCGGACTGGGTTCCTACCCTGCTTACTCCCCACCATCTGCACCCCTCTCATCACCCTTCTACCCTCCAGGAGCCCCTTACTCGCGCTACCTCCTGCCTCATCATTACCCTCTGCCTGGTGGTGGCGTCCCCACCGTGGGAGGGATCTTTCCCAGGATGTACCCCCTCTACAGCAGCATCCTGCCCCCTCACATGCCCCTCCTGCCATCTGACACAGCAGGGTTGCGATTCCTGATGCCTGACCCTCACCACCCCTCCTCCATCTCTGCCCACAGAGACTTCCTCTTTCCTGGGCCCACCAGTGCCTTCTCAGCTGCCACCTCTCTGAAGGACAAAGCAGGGCCTCACCACCCTTATCCCAGGCACCCTCACCCACACGGATCGGCCCACGCCCCCTCCAGCGGATCCCCAACAGCAGGCACAGCACCTCCCAGTGAGCGGGTGCCCACCAAGCCTACCTCAGCTCTGCTGGGCAACACCAGCGAGCATCACCCCGACGAGGAGGCCATCAACCTGACAAAGGTGAAGCGTGGTGTGGGCTCAGCTGGCTACAAGGCGCTGCCTTACCCGCTGAAGAAGCAGAATGGCAAAATCAAGTATGAGTGCAACGTATGCAGCAAGACCTTTGGACAGCTGTCAAACCTGAAGGTGAGGCTCCAAATGCTACCGAGTTGTTCGGTGTTTGGTTTTCAACATCATGTCTGCTTGTCTGATTTACTGCCTTAATTATCATTCCATTCCTTTGTACTGTGAGGTTGTCAGTGTAATTAGTAGGCAGCAGAGCCGGTTTACACTTTAAAGAGCAAAGGGTGTCACAAAAGGTTTCACAGAAAACACATTACATGGAAAAAAAAACAACCGTCAAGCTCCCCTTTTCTTCTCCTGTCAAGATGTTTCTTTACCATTCTGTTAGTCACAAAATCTGAATATACCTAAACAGGTTTTTTTCTTTCCTCTTCCTATATGCAGGTTCATCTTCGTGTCCACAGTGGAGAGAGACCCTTCAAATGTCAGACTTGTAACAAAGGCTTCACCCAGCTGGCTCACCTGCAGAAACACTACCTGGTCCACACTGGGGAGAAGCCACACGAATGCCAGGTGAGGCCAATGCTGAAGATGTTTTATTTCCTAGACAGATTAATTAAAGCCAGATGTGAGGGTTAGTTTGTGGGTTGCTACAAACTGCTGACATCATTTCTTTTGTCGCCTTTCCTCTCAGGTTTGTCACAAGCGCTTCAGCAGCACCAGCAACCTGAAAACTCACCTGCGTCTCCATTCGGGGGAGAAGCCCTACCACTGCAAACTCTGCCCAGCCAAGTTTACCCAGTTTGTCCACCTCAAGTTGCACAAGCGGCTGCACTCCCGCGAGCGTCCACACAAATGCGCCCAATGCCACCGCCACTACATCCACCTGTGCAGCCTGCGGCTTCACCTGAAGGGCTACTGCCTGGCAGCTAACTCTGGCCCTGGCACCTCAGCTGTCTCCAGTCAGGCTGCCTTGGAGGAGATGCAACGCGCCAATGAGGAGATTGAGCGCTTTGACGTCAGTGAGCATGCCGAGCGGCTGGAGCAGCTGCAGGGAGGGGTGGAGGTAGAGGCCATGTTGGAGAAGCAGGTCTTGGGGATGCTGTGGAGGGAGACTGACCTTGAGTCCTCCCACTTTCATCCCCACCACAAGAGCAGTGCCAGCGAGCTTCTGTCTGCGGGTTATGGTGTATACGAGTCCCCAAATGAGACGTCAGTCATCAAGATGCGGCGCAGCAGCCCCATTACACCACTTCCTGCCAACGTCACTGTCAAGCAGGAGTCAGAGGATCACGCTTAAGTTACCTTTGACCCCAAAGACATCGAGTCAGACTGCATGACTCAAGGCGGACTGGGTTGCCGGGAGCAACAGCTGTAAATAAATAATTCTCTACCTGGTCGTCATCAGAAGGGACATCATGACCACACCAGGTTTTCAACCTATCAGGGACTTGCGTACTCAGGGCTACAAGAGACACTGTCCCATGACTACTTAACGGTTTCAGCGTTTAATATACTTATAGACAATCATCTACCCAGGACTTACCTTCAATGTAATTAATATTATGCTATTAATATTGTTGTTGTTGTATTATTTGGTCTCCATTTTCAAATGTCTTTTGTTTTTTGATCAATTAGTTGTTATATAACCTCCTTAATTTATTATACTTTTTATTTGTTGTCTTCAAAAGCAATAAGTGGAAGGGATGGTTACACTGATAGGGTGAAATCAATGTAAAAGACAATTTTTCTGTTGATATTTTGTTTTTCTCTGTGGCCATTTCTCTGTAGATAGTCACTCTCTCTATGCCTGTATCCGTCCTGTGACCTCTGACCCATAGAACCAGGGGTGTCCACTCTTCAGGGTTTTATCTATTTAAATTTTAAAAACAATCTAGCAGGTTAAAAAAGGGTTGAAAACCTTGCCAAATTACGGCACATAAATTTGTTAATTTAGCGAGAAGAGCTTTATTTCAACCCTGCTTGATAGCTTCCCTAACGTATGTCTGTGTCCTTTTCTGATGCCTACTTAATTTAAATGAAACAAAAAAGGGCATTTTTTGTATATTTTTCACAACGGTTACCTCAGTGTGCATGTGACAACAGGAGTGTGTGTTTAAGTGTGTGTGTTTAAAGGGACAGCTGAAGGTGGGAGCTTTCTATTTATTTGCTTTTTTGCTACTTGAAGAAGAAGAAACCAAACTGAACTGGAGTGCAGCTCTTCACATGGTCCAAAGGAGCGGCGGCAGCGAATGCTCCGCCGGCTCAACATGTAGCACATAATGGACTTGGGAGGCTAGTGAGCCGCCTCCCACTCGTTCCTCCTCTTGTTTTATTTTTTTACTACACTGTCAACACCCAACAGGGAAGTGAACATCCTCAGATTTAGGGATTCACACTTGACGCTAGTAACCAAAGTTCACATGGCTTAATTTCAAGCGCACACCATAAAACACAAAAAAGAAAAATTGAAACAAGGGAAGAAGGACTTGAGGAATCAAAATGCTGAAGAAGGGAAGATGTAGTGTGTATATGATGAAGTGTTCGCTCTTTAGCTGTGGTCTCTCGTTTTGTAGATGTTTTTTGTTTTGTTGTTGTTCTTGTTGTTTGTTAATATTTTGGTTGAGAAACAATAGCCCCCTTCTTCAACACCACCCATCCGCCATTTGTTAATGAACTGGCATACACCAAAGCACCTCGGCCTTCTTTTATGCACTGGCCCCCTCCTCCTACTTTATAGCTTCAGTGCCGATGCTGCAGCAGTTGTGCATCAACAATCTGAACTCTGTAACTCCTCTGATTCATTATCTTTCTCTCTTACTAATGTTCGACCAAAGCATCTCTTTCTCTCTGATCAGAGCTTTAACTCCACAGGAGAATCCCTTAAAGAACTGTCTCTGTTTACATTCTGGTTTACATAGTTATTTATGTGCAAAAATGTCAAAAAGTGTAAATTATGATATAAATGTTCACTGCTTTAATCTAAACCCTGCGACTCTGTGTTTGATTCTTTCCACCAGTGTTTTGGTATGATAGTCATTTTATATAATGAAAATTCAAGTGCACAGACATTCTGGCCAAACTTGAGAAATAATCTTTATTTATGGCAACTTATGTATTGGTACATCTATTATCATTTTACCAACAACTTAGGTTACAGCAATATATTCTATACTTATATCTGCTGCTATCATCTTAAATGGTATTTTTATTTTTTACAGAGCGGAACACTTAATTACACATAAGTTGTTGTTTTTTTTAGGTGCTTTATTTATTTATTTATTTATTTTTACTCCCCTTATCATCAGTTTTGGAAACTCTCAACAATGTGACCAGGCTTCAACACATTTTAGTTAAACTTGATCATAAAAAAAAAGTTGTTACAACTTTCAGGAACAAATACTAGAATTACTTAAATTTAGTTTGCTGCGAAGGCAGCTAACAGCTAGCTATCAATACTGCAGTAACTGCATCCACCAGGACACAAGCTTCACTTCCATCTGACATTTTACAACTATATATTTTATATTGTAAATAAATAAATATATAAAATGACTTTAAATCCATTTTATTCTAATATGATAACTTTTTAAAATTGGATGTAGCATCTCCACTCAAGTTTACTTTTATAGCACCTCTCCAGACATAAAATCAGGGTGATAAATCAAATAAAATAAAATAAAAGTCAATACAACTAAACAAGCCAGTGGAGATCTTAGTGTACATGAAACTTTTTGGAGGTCTTGGTCAAAGGTTTTGCAGCAGCATTCTGGACCACTTCACTCCACAGTCTGGACCATAATGCAGGGATGTCTAGCTAGGGCAGGTAAAAACAGAGTTGTGTAGTCTAGACTAGATGGAAGTTTGAATAAATTTGATATATGAATGTCCCTCAGCTGTTAGATATATATGATTGCAGTCTGTAAAACTGTAAAAAAAATAATAATAATAATAATTTAAGACAATTAAAACCTGTCACACTTGTGAAGGCAGGACAGTTTACATCTTAATCATTCTTATTTATATGCCTATTTCCAATCATAGCTCTACCCCACCTGATTTCACTCTGACAAAAGGTCTAATTAGCCAGAATATTTGAAAACGTTTGTGTGGGTGTGGAGATATAGCTACTTTTATCCCAGTAAGAAAATAGTGAATGATCCTTTAACAATGTCACTTTAAAGAAATTACCGTAAACTAAAAGAATGAGACAGCTGACACACTGACAAACAATGGAGACAAACACAAGCAATTCACCTTTGTATTTCACCCATTACCTACTGGAAATGTGCAGCCGGCAAACTAGCTCAGGCAAAAAATACCCTGGCAGAGATTCAGAGTAGTCATCTTAACTTCCATCATCGACTTGCATATTCCAACTTTTACCACTGAGCCTGCAGTAAACCAGGCTCTTTGGTGGAGAGTCGTGAATCTTTATGCCCATTTCCGTGCAATGTCAAGCTTTAAGAGAGGAGCAGGAAATGGGAACACAGCTCCCCTTGCCCTGTGGGCTGCAGTAACTGTAGTCTGTCTTATATCCTGCATGCAGGAGACATGCAGCCATCATGACTCATTTTAGAGCCTACAATCCTCAACAGTCTCAGGAGACTATGGACCTTTAGCATCCAATCTGAGTCATTCATGCTAGAGAATTTCTGATGACAAAAAGGATTAAGGAGAGATGAGAAAAATAAGAGCACACAAAACTGTAACTAAACATAATAGATCCGAGTGAAACTGAAATAAAAATGATAAGAAATCAATATATATGTCCTTGGTGTTTGTTCTGATTTGTGTACTTACTTGGTCAAAAAAGAAGAAACCCTTAAAACTGATTCATTTTTGCACTGATAGCGCCCCCGTGATGATAGCACACTGTAATTTGATTGATGCAATGCCTGTGTGGATGGCACTAAAAGTAGTTTTTAAAAAAAACAGCTTAACAGACAGTCATCTGGGGGGTCAACGCTACCTGTTGCTTAGAATAGCTCAATCATTGATCTTTCCCCATTTTTTACTCGGTGATTCACTTCACAACAGAATAACTTGCTGAAGATGCACGCCTACCTGTTGCTGTGAGCTTTTGACAGTCATTCACCATCAGCACATCTGGAACCATGACTGAGAGACAGCTAATGCTGGCTAGACCCCCCTCTTTTCTATAATACAGGAAGAACACAACACTGACTGTGCAGTAGCTGCCAATGACTCAGCAGAAAAGTAACGTCTAGTGAGAATCAGCGCTAATGCTGATAGGCTAGCACGCTTCGAGATGTCAGAGTGGGATTCCAACTTGTTGTAAAAGGACAGATGGCTTAAATTACTCATGACTGATAGCTAACTCTATGTGGAAAAAAACACCTTGTATCAACTTTCGTTAGCTATACAGTAAGTAGTAAGTTCTCCAGTCGGTAGTGCACCATGAAGATGAGAGCATGTCAGACAAATGCTCACAGGCTACACAAATATGTCCAAAAACCGTTTTATCCTCTTTTGTCAAACTACTAACAATAGCTGAACTATCATAATAGTTTGTATTTCCTTACATAAAAAGGAAATTTAAATATAACTTCTTCATGTATCCATATCCAGGTTTGAAAAGTAACCAGCATATTAATATCATAATATATTTAATAATTATTACAGAATATTTATGTGAATCACATGATTTTAGTTATATTTGATTTGGAAAAAAATTAATTTAGAACTTTAAAATTGTATAAGGTATGTTTATGGTCAATTCAGAAATTGCCTGCTGTGGCATGAAAGTTAACGTGATCATCATTAGATTCAACTTTTTCATTACAAATTCAGTTTTCTTCATCAGCGTTACACTCACACATTCACTGATTTTTTTAGTGTGAACGTTTACAGTCTGAAGTGCAACAGATTTATGTCAAATTTGGGTGATTCAAAACTTTCTTCTCACAGTAATCTTACAGCCACCAGTTTTACAAATTGACATTTGGCAGAAAGGAAGTGGTAATTCACATTCCACCTCCATGTTATTATGGATCCTGCAGTGAGTAAAGAGTCACTGTATGAGAGAGCAGTATCAATCCGTTACCTCATCACCCAACTAAAAACACTCGGTGCGCCCCCACCCTTTGACTCAGCATCTTTCACTTTTGCACACTGTGTCGCTCTTTCCTGTTTGTTCGATCGTATTATTACTATCTGGGAAACTTCTGAAGTCACCCGTTGACACAGCGAGTTCCACTACCTCAGCATCATGACGCCGGGGTTTCACAGCACTTTTCTGACTGGGGGAGGCCACCACTTACCACTGCTGCAGGAGAGGGGGGATATCCCATGGGCCCAGATGTACCGAAATGTCAGGCCTGTCTTCCGCTTGCCTGAACTGAGGTGAGGTTTGTTTATCTGCTCTCCAAAGGGTTTGATAAAGTTTCAAATGTTATCTCATCTGACACAGTCCTCCCTGTCACACAAACAGCTTCATTGTGGTGAGACACCCACAGTTTTGAAGAAAAGGGACGCCCACAATTTAATGTTAAAAGAAACTGGAGTGTATTTGAGGGCTGGTAGTTATGTATAGCTTAGAGGAGAATACTGATGTCATTTGTAGCTCGTCTCTTTCCTACTGATGTCTATATCTAGTTAAACATCCAATCTAATCATTTTGTAATGCATTTAATATGTACTTTAACAGTAGCTGTGTTTACATGGACCCTCTTATTATTAGATTCTTGTTTTGTATTATATTCGATTCTTCACCATTAAAGTCAAATATGGTCTCCTAGACTCACCATTCTGTCTCTTTTCCCTATATGCACTTATCTGGGTAATACATCTTTCTCAGACAAACGTTCAACGGGTGACATAGTTCAGTCGCTTATGGATTATGTTAATACTGGATGATTCTGCAGTACACAACGAAGCATCCACTAATCACTTTAATATAGTGCAGTGTAAGGTTATGGTAGGAAGGGAAGGTAGTGGATAGATATGTAACATGTTATAATTTCAACACGGTAGGGTCAAGTTCATGTCTTACACCAAGAGAGAGTCTATTGGCTTTTTCTTAAACTGGCTATAATCAGTATTTTAGATAATAACACTATATGAGCTGACAGTGTGTAATGTGTTGGTCGTGGCTCGTAGTGATGAACCTACAGAGAATTATCAGCAACACTGCAGAGATTTATAGTGAGTTTCAGCTCATTGTTTATCTGTCCGGCTGCAACTTTACTGTTTTGGTTCACTCTCAGCGCTCTCATAGTGTCGTTTTGGGCCGCAGCAGGCAGCTGTTTTCAGAGAAAAAGCTGTAAAAAGCCACTGTACACTACCTGCTCAGCACCAAACAGCAAACAGACACAGTTAGCTGTAGACTAGCTGGTGAACATAGTGGAGCATTTAGCAGCTAAAGAGCCAGATATTTCCCTCAGGAGTTGGTAGAGAGCAAAAACAGCTAAAAGAGAGTGAATATTGGACTTACATTCATCAGGTGGACAGAAACACGACTCCTAATGAATGATAATGTTGCTCCGTAACTCCTGGATGTGGAAATAAGCAACTGTTTGCTAACAAGTTCAACATATCAACTTAAAAGCTGATGATGTGTCAGTGTTGTGTTCTTGTTTCTGCTAAAAAACAAGTGGCCAAACAATTTGCCATTACACTTATCTTTCTCTAACCTTAACTACACTTTTACAACACTGTGGTGGAAAGTTGAATTATGGTGTATGTTGGAACCGTTCTTCCTGACTGCAGAGCATGTAAACACCTTGGGCCCTATTTTCGTGGCGGCACAACAATCAGCAGAAGTAGCACTCTGACAGGTTGGTATCTTCCTGACCTTGAAATTCACTTTGCTCGTTGGTGTGGTATTTTGGTGTCCAGCTCAGGGAGCTGGTGCACAGGTGGAAGGAGATTCACAAACCGGATGGGAGGTCCACCAAATTTGAATATTGACTAGCCATTTGGCCGGTGGACAAAAAAGTAAATTTTGCACTTGTCTATAATTCACTACGGGTGATTCTGAAGGCAGCAGGACAAATATGTGTGATACCTCTGTGGAGGTTGTTGCACACTGACAGACAGTCAGATGTTCTGTCCAACACTTTGGTTCATGAAATTAATTGTGCATATTCATAGTCCCATGAAGATGAATCCTAATAACTTTAGTGACCCTGACCTTTCATCTAGCGCCAACGTCGGCCAAAATTTCCCAACGAAAAGCACTTTGGTGTCCAGACTTCCATGAACTCCTCTCAGGACACAGCTTCAGACTGTGAGGCTACAGTGGAGAGTTGACAGTAAACAGCAACATCACTGCTGGCAGCGTTTCAGAGAAAATACTCATGATTTATACACATACACACACACCCACACCCACACACATTCTTACTCACACAAACACACACACTTATTAAGAAATGCATAAACACACACACAGACACCAGGAAACACATGTGTCATTACTATACAATTACAAATAAAAACATGTGTACAGACACATCCTTCCAAACACACACACACACACACACACTCACACACACAGTTATACATGTACAATACATTAAACATTTGTCTTCTTTTCTTGTCTTCATTTATTGCTTAATCATTTAACTCTCGGGAGATCTAGTGTCATTTTCCCCTGAAATGTTGTGATTAGTTTCTATCATAACGAAACCATAAACCATACAAACCCTTCAACACCCACACACCCACACACACACACACACATACACACCCAAACATACACTCGGTCTCCTGCTGCGTTCCAGTGACGTTTTTTCGAAAACCAAGTGGCGTCCTAGGCGTCTGTGTTACCGTAAACACAGTGCAGCACATCATCACATCAAGCAGACAAATCAGAGGAGGGTCACTGGTTATCGCGGGTGACTCAGACTCAGGCCCTCCTCCCCCGCTGCCTTCCCCCAACTTCCCTGAAATTCACTGTTCCTCCTCAAAACTTTGTGACAGGAAGTCATAGCCTTATTTGGCTGTGACCAGACCCTAGTGAACATGCAATATTCAGGCCCTTTCAAACATTAATGTCATCATCAAATTGACCGCAATACCTCATCAAAAATTTTATCAACAAATGAGAACACGATGGAGTCAACTGGGAGCCAAATGTTTCTCCAAATTAATACCACATTTCCCATAAATCACATTGCTGCTTGTCACCAATACAAGCATTGCTTCCTCAGCTAATGCTTTCCTCTTTGTCTTTACAAAAGAGAATAAAGATGTTGGACTTTTCTATTCTTTGGTCTTTCTTTGGTGCTGTCACAAGAAACCTTTTATCAACAGACATTTATGTTATATGTTGTATTTTTAGCCATGCCAGCCATATGGCTCTATGAATGGCAATGTAAGTCTGGCGGTTCACCACTTCGGTCCAGACTGAAATATCTCAACAATGGATGGACTTGAATGAAATTTGGCACACATACCCATAGTTCTCAGAGGATGAATTCTCCAGCTGTGATAATTCCTGACTTTTCCTCTAGCACCATAATGAGGTTAACATTTTTGTTTCTTAGTGAAATGTCCCGACAAGTATTGTCACTCTAATTGGTAACAACTAAGAGTTAATAATATAATAATAATAAACATGAATACATGGGAACAGGTTTGACTCACCTATAGCTGTCATCCATTGAGGCTAGTGCGAATAGTAGGCTAGTAGTAATCTAGTTTAGGCCTCCTCCAAATCCAGATAGGATATCCAGATAAAGATCACATGTTAATGCCAAATGTAAATGAGGTACGAATGGTTTGTCATACTCATAACCTTGTTTACTTGTTCTTTGATCATATAGGTCCTACATTCAACTTTTTAAAATGCCAGTTTTAGTTCATTTTATTTAGTCTCTTTTATTTTAAGCTCTTGTCCATCCATACTAGGATGTACAGACATGCAATATGTTTCTTTATTCAGATACAATATCTAGATACCCACAAGTCCTCCGACAAATTAAACAACAACATTGCACTCCAGCAACAACATATTTCGTGTTTTCTGATCTGACACCCCTATCAGCAGTATAATATAATTTTTTCTGTGCCTTCCAAAATCATTACAAATCCCTGTTGAAACATAAATAAGTTATATAATGTGACAACACTAGGGTTAAAGGATATGGCTGGCGATTTCCTATACGTTTCTTATTGTCAACAAATCTCATGTACAGAGCCAAACCAACAATGAATTGATCCTATCCTAAGTATTGTGTGTGTGTATCCAAAGCCTGATATATCTTATTCATCTGTGCCGTAGATGACCTACGTTGTTGTCCAAAAACACATCAACGAGCCACACTGGAGTTGGAGAGTAGTTCTGTGTGAGCCAGACACCACTGAGCATGTGCAGGAACGCGGTTCCATTTACAGTGCTCCCCCAGCTTGCTTCGCTAGCTCTTCGCTAGCTCCATCCAGCCCGACCTCCTCAATAAGTGGACCTTATCGCTTTATAATGACATCATCTGATTTCCTCCTTTTATTATTGTTAATTATTTAGGCCACTAGAGGGCTTCTGTAACTTGAACAGAAAAGTGTCATTTTGGGGAACTTCAAAGAAAAATGATAGACAGAAGACAGTCTTTCAGATACAGATTGCATGTTAATGCCAGGTATAATTGGGGTCATAATGTTTCCTTTCATTTGCCACAGCAATACTTTATCAGAAGTCTTTGTCATGCACCTACACTCTTGTAAAATCACTCTTACAAAACCTGTGTAAAGATGGCCAAGAAATCAGCTTTTTCCAGCAGAAATCTAGCTGTTACCCAGCTTTCTTTATTCCTTACATACACTAGATTTGTCATTTACAGGATATTTAAGACATGAGGTTACTGTTGACAGTAACCTGGTTATTTCAGTGCACGTAAACACACTGACAGAGAGAGAGCGTTGTACTGATGAAGGGAACCAGCGAATGGAACTTTTGATTTGATCAGTCAAATGGTTTTTAATCAGAGATTTTCCAGCTGGTTAAGAGAAACAGTTGATTTGAGTCTTGTTTCCTTAGAGGCAGTCAGCTCTGATTTTACACATCATACGTGTGGGCACACATAAAAAAGGGTGTGTCTTACACAGGAAGTGTGTGTGTGTGTGTGTGCATGTGTATAATAGTTCATAAGCCTCTCTATAACATGTGGCTCATAACAACCGCAAGCTAATAACTCAACAAACCCCCGTACCCTCTTTCAACATACACACTCTGCATGAATGATATTAAACACACACACACACACACACACACACACACGTGTACGGAAGAGGATTAGGGCCACATGTGAAAAATGTATTTGAGTTCTGACTTCAAACTCAGAATTCTGAGATTAGAGTCATGCTACGTCTGAAATCGCATGCTATGCACTACATACCCAATATGTGTACTATCGTTCAACATACTTTTGTGTGAATAAACAGTATTTTGTATCTTTTCGGACTTTTCGGATTATCATGTCACTACCTGAGAGTTTACTTGCCAGTTGGAGACACGTAACCATGGTAGCCTGTGCCAAGCATAAAGTCTGAACTAATTTAAAAAATATATCACGCCTAGAACAGTGAAACCTTACTTAAATTGAAGCATTGACGTTACGCCAGAGCTGCCTTGGTCGCTGTCCGCCATTGTCTGATATGTTGTTGTTGTCGTTGTCATTACTGCATCACATTGTGGGATATTTATGCAGGTGTAGTGTCCAGTGCCTGCATACTGTAATATTTCCCCAGAAATAGTACTTAAATAGTAATAGCACTTCACGTACCATTGGTTTCATACTAAGGTTTTGGACATACTAAAAATTTCACATACTGTTTTAGCGTGCTAAATAGTAGGGGTGTAATGGTTCTGAAACTGAGAATGAAACCGCGACACAAACGTTCATGGTCTCGAGATGCAATTCCACCTTCTGTGTCGTGGTCTCTGCCCCCTCCCCCCAACCCGATGCCACCGCTGCAGGCGCAGCCTGTTGAGCTCTCATTACATTACTAATGTAACAAATCTCACACAACCACAACTCACAATCAGAATTTGATCTATTCAGTCGTAACATTTGGAAAGTTTAGAAGAGCCGCACGATTAAATAATTTTCACATCCCCATTATCATAATTACCAGTAATGCAGTAACAAAAAAATAACAGAGCATACTGAAGCAGTAGAAGCAGCAGTAATTTTGTTTACTTTGTTAAAATGTAGACTGGTCTTAAGAGAAGTGTTTATTTATTTATTTATGTTTACTTAGTTAATATGTAGACTGGTCCTCAGCAAATTAAATTAATTAATTTATTTATTTATTTATTTAATTTATTTTAATTTATTTAATTTATGTGAAGTTAATTTATTTACCTTCATAGTGACATTTTCCCCCGTTTTTTTCTTATCCATTTAACAGAATTGAATTCTGAGTTTATTCACAGAATTCTGACTTTAAACTCAGAACTAATTTTTGGCCCTAATCCTTTTCCATACATATGGGGACCACAGCACATGCCCACACAAATATACATGAAAACTGAAACAGTTCCATATACACATACTCTTCCGTTTGTCATCTCATTTCAGCAGATGACGGTGCCAACACGAAAAGGAAACTACCAGGCAGTCCCTCCTTTCTCCTTTAATAAGGGGACCGTTATAATAATAATGAAATTCTACTTATGATTCATTATACATTAAGAAATATCTTTCTCAGATTCCTAAATTTAGGAAATCTAAAGTACAGAGTAATTTGTGACACTTCCACTATTGATTTGAAGCTAAATTGTTGTCATTGATGTTTTTATAATTTGGTTATTACAATTATCTGGCAAAAATCTAGGAGGAAATGAAGCTAATATGTGTTGTGAGTTGAATCTGCTGAAAGATGACAGATACTGCCAATTAAATATGACCTGAGAGTATCGTCCAGTAAGAACCACAGGATCTTTCCCTCACTGTACAAATATTTGCATACCAAATGTGTTTATCTGAGTAAGAACAACTGTCACAGTCTTTAATTGAGATAAAACATTAATTTAATTGTTAAGTATGTTGGTGCAGTGCTAAACCAACTTTTAGGAATTCCTTAGAGCCTTGAAATGCACTATTAGATAGAACAGTATTTATTAAAGGCTTCTGATTCACTGGCTCCCATTTTGCGAGTTAAAGGGAAAGTTGTAGGAGAAAATACTGTATGTCTTGGCAGAGTTGGGAGAGATGTTACCTGAAACTGTAAAAATAAATTATTCATTTGTTTCATAAAAGATTTTTAATAAAGAAATCATTTAAAATTTCATGTTTTTTTTTCTTTCCAGATCACATGGTTTAAATCAAATCCTGCTGTACTTAGGCTAGACAAATCTGAACTACATTAACATTTGGAGCCCAGACCCGATGGTGGTACTGGGGGGGGGGGAATACTATTTTGAACCCTATTTCAGTATGAAAACAGACAAAAGGACAATTTAACTGCTTTTTGTCAGTCAAGACCACACAAGATCAGATAAATCCAGGTCAAGATCTGAACTTGTTGTAGTTAGACTTATCAAACTACAAGAAGATTCATACCAAGAGTCCAAAGATCGATTATTTCCAGTTTTAGATTTGTGAAACCTTTATTGTCTTTGTAAAAAGGACAAATCTAAAGCTGCAAACCGGAGACCAGTTTAGAACACACCTCTTCATGTTTTTCATTCTTGTCTTACAAACATGTACAAGCTTCCTTGTTAATTTGTTTCAGTCACACAGACACACATGTGCAGAAGATGACTGAGGTGACTCAGCAGAAAGCAGCCATTTTTCGTGTCCCCTGCTGACCCCTCCTGAATCTTCACACATGTAGAGCATCATTCTTCTTCTCTTCATCTTAAAACCGCAGCAACCAGCGTCTCTTCCTGCAGACCATCCACATTTCTTACACATCAGCAACACCATCATTTCTGCACCATGTTGACCCGGTCACAGAGGAAATGTTTTATATGGTTACTGGAAAATGGTGTGTGTGTGTGTGTTTGTGTGTCACGGGATGTTTGGCAGCCCCCAAATCCTCATTTTAATGTCATGGCCACCAGGTTTCTTTCCTTCTTGCATGTAAATGTCTATGAACAGTGGCATTAATTTATTTAATTCTTTGGCAGCAATGCACATGCAGAGGACACTAAACATACATACATACATACAATATAAAAATTTCATTGTGTGGTTTTTGTGAAGACACTCAGTGAACAGACTCTCCCCTGCAGGTGTCTGGAGGGCAGAATCAGGTCGTCAGGGAGATTCAGCTCACCTGGTCTGATACTACATAAGCTAGTAGTCAGTTTCTCTCTGGCTTTTGTTTGTTTGGTTACTTTACTGCACCATACGCCAACCTTACAGCACATTCTTCACTCGACTCATGCAACCTTCCATACATGTTTTCAATCTCGTTTGTTTGTAGGTTATTTTCTGTTTTCTTCTAATCATCATCAAGCTTTATTTCAGTCTGCAGCACATAAAAGAAATGTAAATGTTATCAAACTGGTGGAATACAAGTCGCAAATCGGTCGATGGTGGATGAGCCTCACAGTGAGATCTAGGAACATCGTTTTGGATTGGCGACCAAGATTTCACCACGTTTCTCAACTTTCATCTCAGACAGCCCACAATCGCATAAAGAGGCCTTGAGTGAGACTAAATTTTATGCAGTATTAAAACATACTTTTCAGTATTTGTTTTTCTACACAACAAAACTTCAGTCAGCACCTTTTTCAGAACAGGTGTAAATACTTTACTTGGACTAAACCCTCTCTGACAAGGAAATTTAAGGTGGTGGAGCCTGTGAGGGCCATAGAAAGGTGAGAAACAAGCGCCCCTTATTTTACCATCCTAAAGACAACAAAACAAAAGAAAAAATTGCTTTGGCATGTTGTGTTCAGTCAGTGTGTGTGTGTGGTGTCAGTTTAGAAAATACTGATGGTACTTAAATATTAAAAACTATAACTTAGTTTATTCTTTAATATAAAAAGATAGAATTTATATTTCCTCCTCTCCATCCATGCAGCACACAGGTGTCTTCCCAGAATTGTTGGGTATGATAGGTATTAGTTTCACAGAAGTGTGTGACCATCATATATTGTGTATTTTGCGTGCTAACATTGCAGAGAAATCGGCATTAAATCCCCTATTTTGGATGCGGAATTAGGTACAGTCACAACTTTTCAGAAATTTCAGTAGTAGTTTTAGTTGAAACATTAAGAAAGCAAAGTTAGTCAACAAAAAAAAAAATCCCCCGGGGCCCAATAAGCATTTTTCCCATAGACCATTATAAAAATAAACTCAGCCACCTCAGCCTGCAAACATCAAAGATTTTCTCTTTGTATGTATTTGTACAGCTTTCTCAGAGTCTAGAAAAGCTGTTCTATGTGTCATCTCAGTGTAAAGTCTATGGGACGAGGAAACACTAAACAGCTAATGTCAGTATGACTACAGCTTTACTCTGGCCTAGTTTGTGACAAATAATAGTCTCCTACCAGCCAGTCAGGAGCCACAAAGCAACACACACACACAGGTAGCACACTTGATGTCCTGACCCCAAGGCTACGGGCGGGAAAGCGACACACAGTGCTTATTAATAATAGTCAGTGTGTGTGTGTGTGTGTGTGTGAGAGAGAGATCAAAGTGTTAAGCTCACCAACCCCCCATCATCCACATCCTCCTGTCTTTCTCTTTCTCTCTCTTAGGATCCCTGTCTGTCCGTCTCTCTCTTCAGCGCCTGCCTATTAGAGGGCGGCAGGGTTAATAATAGGTTGATCCGTGTGTGTGTGTGTGTGTGTGTGTGTGTGTGTGTGTGTGTGACACAGAGAAACAGGGGATGACGGGAAATGAGAGAGCACCTCCAGGAAAAAAAGTGTTCTTGTTGTTTGGTTTCTTTGACCCCCTCACATGCATACAACAATCCACATTTGCAAGCTTGCACAAGAAAGGACATTTTAATGCTACAGCATAAACTAATATTTTAGATAAAAGTGTGCTTTGACACTTTTGGTCAATTGTTTTGTGTTTGTCCCTTTCCTGTTGCAACATGACAATACCTCCTATGCAAAAAAAAAAATAATAAAAAAACGTTCCAGAAAGAAGTCAACCCCATCCAACACCTGAGGGATGAACTGTGAGCCAGGGCTTATCACCCAACATCAGTACTGGACCTCACTAATGCTCTTGTAGCTGAACGGGAGCAAATCCCTGCAGCCAAGTTCCATAATGGTGTGAAACCAGAAGCGTGGAGGCTGTTATAGCAGCAGATTAACAATCACACGGTCAAAACTCACACGTGGGTGCAAAGTTCACTTTTTACAGCTAAACATAAATAAAACTGAAATTCTTAATTAATTCTCATACCTTTTTATAATGCACCCTAAAAGCCAGTGAGCAGGTCAGAAACCTGGGTGTCATCCTGGACGCTGATCTTAACTTCCGAAAATCGCATATCAAATGTTACAAGATGATCATTCTAACACCTGAGAAATATATCAGATTAGATTACTGCAATGCTCTTTTCAATGGATTATCATTCAAAACATTCAATAGGAAGAATTCAAAAGAAAACATCATCGCATTACTCCGATACTTAAATCACTTCATTGGCTTCCTATTCAACAGTATTAGTGTGTGTGTGTGTGTGTGTGTGTGGGGGGGGGGGGGGGGGGGGTATTGTGGGTATGTATAAATAATGTTGTTGCTTTCTTATTTTATTGTTATACCACTTGTTACATATGCTTGATGTTTGTGTGCCTCTTTTTAAATGTAAAGAGCACATTGAGTTTCTTTGTAATGAATAAAGTTGCCTTGCCTGGTATACTTGTGCAGCATGCTTGTGTGTGCCTCTGTGTGTCTGTGTGTCAGATGCTCGTGGGGAAGTTGAGTGGTTTAGGGGTTTTATTGCAAAGGGGAAAGTTGTCTTTGAGAAAGAAGATGAAAGTGGGAGAGAGAGCGAGAGATTGTATTTTTTGCAAGAAAAAGAAGAGAAAAAGAGCATAAAAGAAAGGAGGAGGGAGATATAAAAGACAACGAATAAAGAACTTTTAAATCATTTTAAACAACAGACGTTTTATGTGTCATCTGAGTGGGTTTGTGTGTGTGTGTGTGTGTGTGTGTGTGTGTGTGTGTGGTGAGAGACAGAGAAGACTGAACTGTGTCCTTTGAATCATTACATTACTTCAAAGGCTGTTGCTCTTGTTAAAAATGGACGTCCATCCCTCTATCCTCTGAGAAAAAGAGAACCACAGAGGGAAGTGTGTGTGTGTGTGTGTGTGTGTGTGTGTGTGTGTGTCACACTGCCAGGAACAGAGAGACAAAGAACCATGCACACACACTTCTTCATGCTTCTCTGGTTGTTTACTGGTTCAGCTGGAAAAAAAGAAAAATCTCTTTTCTTGCCGCAATCTCATCAGTTTAATCTTTACAGCATTTAAATGGATGTTTGTTTTTCTTTACATGTAAACTGTCTTTTTTTAGCTGTAGATGTGAAAGTGTCTCTGAGCAGGAAATGTAAGATTTCCATCAAAATGAGCCACTGATGATTACTTTTACTGAAAAAGCCCTGTTGGTGTTCATTAAAAACTTCTGATAAGTATCTTTAAACCTTTGTTTACAGAGCGAGAGTCGTACTACAGTACTACAAAAGCTGCTGGTAGTTTGGAAAAATCTTTAAAATTGTCCGTTACACACAACAATCATTTCATCAAATCAAAATTTGATTTGCAACCACTCCTACAAGATAGGCTGCTTCTGCAATGTTCATTTCCTAGTAAGGACAGATATGTTGACACACTACATCCAGACAGGCTACACCATTAAAACTAGGCCAAATTTGATTGAAAGTTTTAGCCTTTACACGTCTAGGTTAAAGTTAACTGTAAACTGTTTGTTGCAGCATTTCATGACTATATTTCCTTGTGAGGCAGGTTCTTACTGCACCTATTTGAACTACAGTCAGTGAAATGCTGATAAAAACTTCAGCTTTTCAACCAAATTTAGCCCAGTTTGATCCCAGACATTCAAATCACAAAATCAGTGTTGATTGGGATTGTTGCTCAGTATTTTTCAGGCTCTCATATTTACACCAAAATATGGCTGAATACACAAATCCTGTTTGGAGCTTGTAAACTTGGATTATGGTGCCAAATGTAGCATTTCAAGTGGTTTAATCATTAAATTCAACCTGGCACTGCTCTGTACATTTCCTGAGATACTTTTAAGATAGCTGAACTATGTAACCATGGGAACTGTATTAAACACATGCAAACACACAAAACAAATAGAAAACAAATGTACTTCCTTATTGAACATTAACGTGACATGTTTGTACAGCTGAATGAAAACTAGATTTAAAACCTTTTAATTCTTTCTGGAACTGAATTTAAAACTAATTCAACAAGAAAAATAATGAGGCCAAAACAAAAAAAATGAAACTAGAAATGAAGATAGAGACAAGCTCGGAAATGAACTGTTACAAGAACCTCAAGTCTACAGTAAGATCTTTTTCCCCATTAAAGCTACTCAGAAAACTGAGTTAAAAATGTTAAATTCAATAATTTTGACATATTAAAGGCCTGCAGACAACCTGGATGTAACATGCACACATTTACACTGTCTTTACAATGTGTGTCTGTTGCATCACATGTAAACAAGCATGTCTAGACAAAGATGTTGAGTTAAGCGACCACATAGTCATTAACACTAATTTGCTTTGTTTTTCATCCTTTACGTCTTTTAATTTATTCTCTTTCCGTTTCTCTCACAGTTTGTATCATCACACTCACATTTAAGGTGTTTTAGCTCAGCAGGAACACACACACACACACACAAAATATGTTGTCATTTTCACTCGTGACACATGTTCACTCTGTCCCAGTCTGTGTTGTGTTATATGTGTGTAGGTGTGTGTGTGTGTGTGTGTGTGTGTGTGTGTGTGTGTGTGTGTGTGTGTGTGTGTGCGCGGCTTCATAGGCAGAACACTAATCGCTCTCATCTGTTGATCTTCTTGATCGCTGCTCTGCTGTCTGATATACAGCAGAACACTGCGGCCCCCTGGGAAAGGGGGGAAGGTGTGTGTGTGTGTGTGTGTGTGTGTGTGTGTGTGTGTGTGATTGTGGTTTCACGGAATCAGGCAGGACAGTAGGGGACTGAGTATAGTTGGAGGGCATAGTTTGTGGTCTGAGTTGATGGTAAAAGTGTGTGTGTGTGTGTGTGTGTGTACGTGTGTGTGTGTGTGTGTGTGACTGAATGATTTCACGGAATCTGTTGGAAATCAGCTGTCCGGTAAACTTTTGGTCTATTATTGGAACAAACAGAGGGGTGTTTGCAGTTGGTATGGAGACACAAACAAACAGTTGATTAAAACCTTCCTGATACTAATTAAGTTCTGACACAAACTACATAACTGTCCCCTCTGCTGTTTAAAGGTGCAGTGTGTAGAATTTAGTAACATCTAGCAGAACGGACTTGGCAGAAATGGGATAAGTATGTTTTAATAAGTGTCAAATAAGCTTTATTGGCATGACAGATCAGAAACCTATATTGCCAAAGCAGTACAGAAAATTATCTACATCAGGAGTGGGTCCTCTTCCACAGAGCCCACCATGGTGTGCCGCCATGTTTCTACAGTATTGAATGGACAAAGCAAACAGTGGCTCTAAAGAGGGTCTTTTCGCGTTTTTTGCGACTTTTTGACTTTTCAAATCCTACACACTGGTCCTTTAAGCATTACTGATACATTAAATATAAAGTTTAGAATAAAAGATAAGTGTTATTTTTTGTGTTTTCTTGCCTTCTAAATGACCACTTTAAAAACCTTCTGTTAAAAATGTTTGTCTAGTCTAACTGAGATTACCCTGATGGCATCATCAGGGTTATTTTTTCAAACTTTGGAAAGAGACAGAAGACGTTTTCACAGGATGAGTAGTATTCCTTGTGATGAAGAAACTGAACTTTGTGCATAAAATCTACAAGGTCAGTGCAGTTTATTCCTGCTCAACAAACTACAGAAGTAGTGTAAACACAGAAGTACGTCTCCACAGCTTGTTAGGTGACATCTGCCTGATGTGGAGCTACTCATAGATATTGAAAATGCAGAGTTGTTTCAGAATAAAGAACAATTACTGTGTTAATTTTGTGTATGTATCTCTTTTTTGTGGGTATTTTTAATTCTTTATTACAGACAGTAGGGAGAGATGGCAGGAAATGAGAGAGAATGAGATGCAACAAAGGTCTCCAGCCAGACACGTCGGGGTTCATGGTCAACGTCTTAACCCTACCAAGCTACGGGGGCATCATGCCATTTAATGGCCACCGCACACATCAGACATGTCATACAGACAGAGGAAGTAGTCAGAGAGCAGTGGCCGGGATGTGCCTCTCCGGAGACTGGAAACTATAAAATTGTAGCTTCTTAAGAGAGTTAACACGCATCAACACTGGAAAATAAGACGGTGGCATATCCTGACAAACTGACAGGATGTCCCGTGGCAATATGCGGCTGGTGTGTGTCACCCTGTAGACTATGTCCACACTAAACTAACTAAACTAAAAACACTGTTTATAAGTGAAGACGACGTCATGCCACACAAGTGTTTTCAGGTCATTTTCATGACAATCTTCGTCCACATTGAAACGCCTGAACAATAAGAAAATGGCTAAATCTATTTTTCCTCATCGGATCACAAACAGATAAGCAAAAAGATGCATTTTCAAATTTATCCAGCTTAGACTCAGTTGTTATGGTCAGTTATGATCGATCACAACTGGCTCACAGGATGTTAGCCGGCCACATTAGAAATCAAAAGTGTTTATAGTTGCTCCAAACAGCTACACTAGAAAGCTGGCTGTCATAGAGAGGGAGACGCAATATGTTTAAATACGGGGATAACAGCTCATATACTCAGACAGTCTCTCCTGGAAGGCAGTCAAAGTGTTGCAATTGGTTGTTAACATGAAAAGCGACAGAAATAGTTGTGTGAATAATTTAAAAAATGAGCTAGAGAGAGAAGTTCAAACCCTGACGCCTTTCTCACCTCCGCATAGCTGGTCAATCATGACATGAAGTGGGTGTGAATATCTGATTGTTGGTTTTGGAAAGTTACAGAAATGGCCCTGCACAGGCCTCTGCTATCTGCCATTGGAAATGTGGGGCGAGAGGGGGTTTCCAAAGCTATTCGCCCACCCGACAGGCACTACTGACTGAGTGTACTGGCCCTTTAGTGAGGACAGTCTTACACAGATTGTAATGACACCAGGATGGTGGTTCACTAAAACTCTGTCCAATAATCAAGCTACTTGTGAACGTAGGGTACTTTTGTTCATAAGCTCTTATTTGCTTAAAACTGATGATGCAAAAACAGAAAATACAACAATACAAGTGAACTTTTCCACTCTGATTCAGGGAGAGAGAAAAAAAAGACGTGGAAATGCAGCCCTGCTAACAATTTACTTTCGACTCATTCCATCCAAACACCTCACCAAACATCCCCCCCCCCCGTCCTTTATTTCCTATGTCTCTCTCTCTCTGCTCAGTATGTTGTACAGTATGGGGGTCGGACGGCAGCTCGGGAAATCCCATAAAAGAGTGTGTGTCAGCGAGATGACAGAGTGAGACAGACTTTTCATCATGCGTCTGCAGTCTGTATACAAACACATAAACACACGTACACACACACACACACACACAAACACATAAACACATACTGTACCCCACGCCGAGCCCAGGGTCTTGACTCAACACCATAAACCCGCCGTCCCATCATAGTTGGCGGCGGCAGCAGCAGTGAGGAAGCCTGACGTGATGACATGATGTGTGACATCACTCTCACACAACACACACACACACACATACACACACACACACACACTTTAAATTAGCAGACTGGCAGAGTGACAAGAGACGAGTGTGTGTGTGTGTGAGAGAGAGAGAAAACAGGCAGAAATCCATTAGTTGTCTTCACACACACACACACACACACACCTGCGGGGGGCTATAAATGATGTCTGTAATTATGTACACACACACTACATCACACACTCACACTGTACAGTTGAATTCCGCGAAACCGAGCTTGCTCACATCGAGACAAACACACACACACACACACACACACAAAGCAGCCTGAGGCCTGTCTGACAGGACAGTTTAGTGGTCTCATTAGCAGCGGGTGAAATGCCAACAGATAATTATCCAGGAGAGATGAAGAGAGAGAGGGAGGGTGAGTGTCAGCAGTAAAACACAAGAGCGACAGAGAGAGATGTTATTCATACGACAGATAAAGTGAAGTGAAGGTAAAACACCGGAGGGGAAGGAAGCTGACTTTCAAACCCCAAAAACTCAGTCAGACACTTTCACTGTTTCACCAACCAGCTGAGCTCCAGACTAACACCTTCCTAAAATAATCAACAGAATGACAGGACAACAGTTTCAGGATGGTGTGTTCTTTAAAAAGGTTATATGGTGTTATTCTATATTTTTCTCTTTTTTTGAGTATTATTTTTATTGACTGATTTTTCATACAGACATATAAACCACACAAATAAACTTTCTTCTTTTTCGAGGACACAGTCGACTTGTTTCAATACATTTTACTGGAACTGTCACTATGCAAAACCGATGGAGCGGTTCCATCATGGATGTACATTCAGTGTGGACACCTCATCATGGCCGCTCAATTAATCTGCAGAGTGTGTGAGCAGATAAACTGCAGGTGCTGGTCATGCAGAAAGGTATATTAAACTGTGCAGTGTGAGTTAACACAATGTACAAGATTAATAAAAACACACAATGTCTTTCAGGCTTAACCTTTCCAAACCTTTTAACACATATCACATATTGACCAACATCTGTCGGCTCTGGCTAGTTAACATGACACAGTGAGAAACAGCAGTTAGTGAGCGTAATAACTCAAAATGACTACACAAATTTAGCTCTTGCAGGTAGTGAGAAATTAACTGTATGTCTCAAACCAACCCTTCTAATAAAAGTAACGTTAAAAAATAATGTTAAATTACACAAGTTTACTACAGTTTGTTTGCTGCACAACTTGATATTCTGGATATTATATTAACAACATTAGCATGTATGAAAACTCTGCTGTTTACCATTAAAACATATCAGAAACATAGTTAACATATTTTCTCTCTTACCTCTAGCAGCTTCTAGTCATGCAGAGTTTTGGTTTTATTTGTCCAGGATGTGAGATATCTGTCTCCACCCCCAATACAATGCATGGAGGTGAAGGTTTGTGGTTCTCACAGCATTGAAAAGTTACAGACAGTACATCTCTTTCTATAAACAGTGTCCCCATCACTGTGGATAATACAACTCAAGGAACTTTGTCCTTTTAAAATATAAAATAGCACTAAGTAGTTATCAGTAAAGTTTTTATTGGTACTCTCATGAAACTCTGGTAACACTCTGTTACCAGTAATGAAAAACATGACCCCCAGCTCTGATATCTAAGGAAGGTGAGATTTTCAATTTCACTTTTGTCGTCATCTTGCCATCGAGTGAAGCTATCTAAGATTGAGTTCACCTGGAATGTAAATAAAACCTCATTTCAGGACAGTTGCATTCAGGTTTTGTGACCTTTTATACTGAACATATACTGAAAGAGAAAGCCGGTAATCTGAAGTATTGACAAACTTTACAGACATGAATGTAACTGGTGTTGAGTCCTTGGTTGTAAACGAGAAAAGTCAAAATGAGTAAAAATACTTTTTTAAACTTCAGTTTTCAGCGTAGTGCTACAAATTGTTTAACTATGTTTAAGTAAATATTGAAGTTTTTATCTCCTTAATAAATAAGTAGATTAGTAGACAATGAAATATTTGAATCAACTCATTTTTATTTTAAGTCATTCTGGATAACAGTGTCAGCCAAATGCTTAATGAGTAATTTTATTTCAGTAAGAACAGATGTAAAAAAGACAAGATACTGAAATGAGGTGCAACAAAAAGGTGATTAATGACATAACCAGCAGAGATCCGACCATGTCGAGTCATACAGTACCTGCTTTTACCAGTTTTCTTTCTTTCCACAAACTAAACATGACATGTTACACAACTTTGGTCCCCAAAAGCCTGCAGACTTGATGCTAAATGTGCCTGTTGTCTCATTATCTGAGCTAAGTTCTTTAAATGAAGCAAAACCAGATGCTCGTTTAAGTTTGGCAACAGACAAAGAGGCTTGAGCCAAATCTGACAAAAAACAGACAGTAAAACAACAAAACTGTGTTGCATTGATGGCGAAAAGTGTGAGTTTTTTCCCATGACCTTATCAAAATGCTTTAGCCTCATAAATAGCTAGTTCACACTCAGCAGTTACCATCCTGCGAAAAACAGCAACAAGTTAAAAACAAACAAGTACAGCCTTTTATTTTCAGGTTAAACAACATGTGATTTTTATTTGATGAAAAATGAAAGTAAACAAAATTTAAGTTACACTCTTTGAGCTGAAGCTGTAATTAAATGCTAATTTGTGAATAGTACTAGACTTTTTTTCTGCTTGTTAAATTGCTTCCTTAAAAAAATGAAAACTCAAAGGTGGCACCAGGCGTCTAGTCCCAAGTCAGCTTGTCTTCTTCTTATACCAGCTCACTTTGTCAAATGAAGCCAAAAAAAGTTAATCCAGGCAACCTAACCAAAATACAGTCCTCTGTAAAATGTCTTATACAGTTTTTGGAGGCTGAGGTGATGTAAACTCAGAGTGACTTCATGTATGTCAAGACGATGAAAACAGATGAGCGTGGTAACTAAGGCAACTTCAGCATGACTATACGCCTCTCCCCAAACCCCCCAAAAATCCTGTCTCCCTGTCGACGGGACTGTCTTTGTCTTGGACTACAGTAGATGAGGAGGAAGATATGCGGCAGAATGGGTAAAACGAGCGATCCCGTCACCTCCTCTACTCCAATAAAGATGTTTGTTTGGAGAGGAGTAGAAAAAGGGAGGAGGTGAAGATACGAGATGGCAGGATAGAAAAAGGAGACATCGTCTGCTCTTTCAGCCACCTCTTTACCGATAGAAATGTCTTTTCTTTTGGGAGCAGAGGAGGAAGAAGAAGATCCTTTCATCCTCTCTCCTCCTATACATGTCGTCTGAGGTGAGAAGAGGAGTATTAGTAATAGCAGGAGTAGAAATATAAATAGATAACAAGATGGAAACGGAGGTTTGTTAAACTCCTCCTCCTCTTTGTTCATCTCCATCGACAAGATTCTCCTTCTCGTTAAAGAGTCCGTTAGTTCAGAGCTTCCGCCGCTAAGCGCTGCCATTTCCGGGGACATCCAGCCGGCTGACGGGTCAGCTGGTCAGTCGGTTGTCACGGTGACAGTGAGAGAGGCTGGGAGGGGCTTCAGTCAGTGGGGGTGGGGATGACGCAGATGTGCAGGAAGTTGTCGGGGTGGCTGAGATGTTCACTGAGCCACTGCAGAGGAGTCTCCAGCAGGGGTTCGATACCATGAATCACCACCTGGTAACGCTTCGGCTCACCTGGACAGAGAAAAAGACAAATAAGTTAAATCAGTAGCATCTTTTAAAGAAGACCAGAGGACCTTTTACCATTTTTTTTGTTGTTATTGTTTATTGCTGCTTTCCACTTTGATATTTTCCTGTTTTGTCATTATTTTAGCACGTTTTTAGAGTTTCTCTCTGTTTTACTGTGTTTGACTGTGAAACAATTTGTACATTTGTTTAGAGATGTGCTATAAAAAGTTATTATAAGTAGAAAACAAGAGAGGAAATAGGAGAGAGGGAGAAATTGAGGAAAATAATGAAATTGATAACAGGGAGGAGTCCAAAGATGGGAGACAAATGGATAGGGAAGGAGGGAAAGAGTTGATAGAGAGGACAAAACAGCAAAGAAAGGAAAGATAAAGAGAAAAGAGCAAAGAGGCGAGAAAAGAAAGTAGTGAGGAGGAACAAAGACAGAAAAAGAAGGGTTTGGGAGAAAAGAAGGGGGAAATGGTTTAAAGTTCATGTTCAAAAACAGGAGGGAAGGAAAAGACAGGAGGAGAGACAGTGTGATACAGAGAAAAGACGAAAAAAGAGTAAATAAAAGGGTGAAGGAGAGGACAAAGAGAAAAGAAGAAATTAAGAGGAGAGGAGGGAAGGATGCAGGTGAGGAAAGTGTTAAATTAAATACTGTAAAAGAAAATAGAAAAGAAAGAATGGTACAGACAGAAAAGTGAGGGAGAGATGGTGCAGAGAAAAGAGGAAAAGATGGTTACATGAGGTGAGAGAGACCACATCATACACGACAGTAACCCCGCTGGTGTGGTGAGAGAGACAGAGAGGGAGAGAGAGAGAGAGAGAGAGAGAGGGAGAGGGAGGGAGAGAGAGAGAGAGAGAGAGGGGGAGAGAGAGAGAGAGAGAGGGGGAGAGAGAGAGAGGGAGAGGGAGGGAGAGAGAGAGAGAGAGAGAGGGGGAGAGAGAGAGGGAGAGAGAGAGAGAGGGAGGGAGAGAGAGAGAGAGAGAGAGAGAGAGAGAGAGAGGGAGGGGGAGGGAGGGAGAGAGAGAGAGAGGGGGAGAGAGAGAGGGAGATAGAGAGAGAGAGAGAGGGGGAGAGAGAGAGAGGGAGAGGGAGGGAGAGAGAGAGAGAGAGAGAGTGTTGAGTCATCAGTTGTGAGAGAAGATAGAAAGTGTACAAAGGTAAATGTGTATGTGAGATTTTTCAGCTATGAAGTGACAGTTGAGTGTTTTTGTGTGTGTTGTTGACAAGATTCGAATTTTTAACTTTCACTCTGACAGTTTGTAGTTTCACACTGTGTATGTGTGTTTGTTACTGGCTATGATGGCCTCCTGTGACCGACCCCGCCCTCCCGCTGAAGGGCCATGACCACAAAACGTCCGTTAAGAGCAGCAACTTTCTCGACCTTCCGGTGTGGTGTGATTTGCACAGATGAGATTTCAGAGACTATTTAGAGACATTCAGGGAGCCTGAAAGTTTGATCTACGTACATTTGAAACATTTTCATAAGGGCACTCCACCCATTTTACACAGAGATCATTTTAATTGTCATGAGTACTACAGTACACTACTACGGCAGGATGTGTGAAGTGAAAGACACTATCAAGTTGCATTGTGAGAAGTGTAGGTTCCATTGTTTTAGAGCATGACCTACAAAAGTCACTTTCAAGAGTTTAATGGCAATTAGAATTTATTTATTACCAGGCCACCCTCCTGGAGCCAGGAGGGTGCCCCGGTCTCCCTCGCCTCGCCTGAAATGCCGTTTCATTGAGGTCTATGAATCATTCTTGGTCTGGACCCTCACCTGGGATCAGTTTGCCTTGGGAAACCCTACCAGGGGCTATGGATCCCGACAACACAGCTCCCAGGGTCACAGGGACACTCAAACCCCTCACTGGCCTGTCAGAAGACACAGAAGTGTGCCTGGTATATTTAAGACCTTTAAAATTCTATTTCACATTAAAATGTTGTACTATATGATACTATTAGATGTTTTTCTACAACTATTTCCAAATGTATTTTTCTAGACTTTTACATATTTCTTACAGAATGAGTTGGTAAGGTGAGTGTGTGATGATGATGATGTTGATGGAACTGTGCTGTTACACACCGAACAGGAAACAAATGCCACCTGCTTGGCTGTTTGATTATTAAAGTGCATTTAATTATTAATGTATGGATATCATTATTTAGAGCTCCCTTCATGTTGTTAAAGTAATATATAAGATTATGCAACACTGAAATTGACAACTTGACAGCTCTCTGCCTGTTGGGGTCAGACAATTTTAGGACTTCAAAAGGGCTTGTAGGCCAGAAAATGTTAAAACATGCTGTATGCACACAGGATCTTTTCTACTATACTGACATCTTTTGGATATTAATTATTTTAGTCTGTTTAAACAAACCGACTAACTCAAGTCACCTTATCTGTTTCCATTTTACTTTGGCTTCACTAGAAGTCTTTAGAAAATGTTCACCTGTTTAAAGATAAATAAGAATTTAAGCTACCTGCCAGACTGATTCATGCTTCAAGACAAATATTTTGGCGGTTTTGCAGTCAACAGGCTGGAAGGTGATGAATATTTTGCTCTGCTGTAAAACATAACCTATGTTTAACATGTGCATTAACATAAAAACATTTAATACAGCTATTTTTAATTTGGTTGGTCCAAAGAGGCAGAGATTGTAGTTTATGGTTAGTTTAAAATATACATTTTTATTTCTTAGTAATTATTTTTAAATATTTTAGTATTTGCAAATTACATTTCAGCTTCTGGATAATTGCAACAACTCTCGTTTACAATCAATGTTCTGTGTGTGTATGGGAAAGACATGAAAGACTGTCTATCACTATTGACCTCACACATACAGATAGGCAGATACACATTTACAGGTTGTCCTCATTCAACCACCGGGTACATGACATTTTAACTCCACGTAATATCAAGAAGACGGTTGAGGCAGAGTGTTAACTGGCGGTCTGAGAAGCGTCTCCACCCTACACCTGCTGACTGGCAGAGCAATGTGCAAGAAACTAATGTCAGGCAAACAATGCAAGAAATCTGCTCAGCAAAGGCCCTCTTCTGGAAACTACAGATGTGCACATTTAGGCCACACATGTGGGTGGAAGAGGTGCAGGGTTGGCTGCCTCTGCTGGTGGCTGCTGAATTTTTTATTTAATGCAGCAAATATTGCTAATTTACTAGCAAAACTGTTTTTTTTAACTAAATTTGGGCAATTTTAAACCATAACAGTGTGACTGTCCTCAGCTAGTAGCTGCTAGATTCCAAAAGCAAACCAAATAATATAATATTTTACCTGCTAAATGTGATATTTGATACTCTAAACTGCACTGAGCAGGGGCAGATCAGCAGATCACAGATGAAGCTAAAAGGTAAAACATGATTTGGTCTCCCCTGGTGGATTAGAAGGTGTTATAAGATGTTATTTCACCAGCTAATGTAGTTGCAGTTTGGTGAATGCAGACTGTAGAGTTGTAGGCATGGGGGGGGGGGACTATTTTCTGCTGCTGAATTAAATTATTAAAAAATAAACCTAAACTGTTGGACTTTTACCAGCTCAGGGGATTTTAAAGACCACAAGAGCAAAGCACAGGCCATGCAGGTGAAAAATGAAGAAACTAGTTCACATTCTTCAGTTTCCTGTGGACTGCTAGAATCATAAAGGAAAAACTACTTTTGTGCAAATTCACAAGCAACATTTTTTTTTTTTTATTCATACACTAAGAAAAGGCCCTAAAGTGCCAGGCAGAAAGTCACAAACCTTTCTTGGATGTCAGTGGATTCAAAAACACAACAAACTGTAATTAATTTATCCTACTAAATTCATTTTTTGCCTGGAAACAACCCAAGAACAGTTTAAAGACTGAATAAATTTGAAGAGACATGGTTTTGTATTGTGCACTGTCTCTAGAACAGCTTCCTCGCATCGTTAGCTTGCTGCACCAAACCACTGAGCCACAAGCTTGAAAAAAAGAAACCAGCTTAAATTCAAGCTATCACTGTACTGATTTTGATTTCCTCTTGACTGAAGGAAGTCGGTTTCTTTCATGTGCTTTGTAACCTTACGACTATAACTGAGGTAAGACTGTTAAGAAGCTACTGAATCCATTTTCTGTAAAAAAAAAATAAATATATGTATATATATATATATGTGTGTGTGTGTGTGTATATATATATAATTATTATATATATAATTAATGTATAAGCAATTATAAGGTATTGAAGTACTGAAAGGAGTTGAGGTATCAGATGAAGTGTATTAGCTGAAATTAGTTGAAGGCCCCATTTACACAACAGATAGGATATCCAGATACAGATCTTATGTTAATGACAGGTGTAAATGGGTTTGAAGTAGAGGTCTAAGCACTGAAAAGAGCTGAACTGTAAGCGCTGACATAAGGTGAAGTGTACAAAACAGGAATTAAAAAGGAGTAGTTACAAAATTTCTATACCGTCTGGAAATTTTCTGGTATTTATTTTAAATATCAAAAATAGGGTGGCTCAGAGGTTAAGGTGCCACAATAATGAACCAAAACATCCCTAATTCATGCCTGGTCTGGGACTTTTTGTGTTTTGTTTTGCATTTCATTCCCCATTTCTCTCCCATCACTTTCTGTCACCCCTCTACTTGGCTTCCTATAAGGACAAAAAAAAAGCCCAGTGAAATTATGCTGCAATCATCTGCTCTCTTCGATTTTTCTTTTGGAAGTGAGTTTCTGAGTTTTTCTCTCCACCAGGACTCTAAATTTTCTCTAAACGGTGTCATCTGGTAGCAGGAAACACTACAACTTAAAATGAACTTAAAAAATTGGTAAAAGCTGAAAATAATGAGCCTAAATCAGCAATCATCTGCAATTTATTTTATTACTTACAGCTCGCACACCACCACAGAAGTGTTATTACAATAATAAAACATGTAGGTATTTTTTGTCTGATTGGGTTTTGCGTCTTTTATTTTAATTGTCAGTAAATGTGGTGAGAATGTGAGCAGAATCTAAAGAAAATGTTCAGTTCAGAAAGTAAAAGGTGTCACCCTGACACTGGGACAGCGATAGCGAGAACACACTTTCTCTGGTTCACACACACACACACACACACACACACACACACACACACACACACACACACACACACACACACACACACACACACACACACACACACACACACACACACACACACACACACACACACACACACACACACTCTATTTCTGAGTGGTATTTCTTACCTTTTTCCAACCTTTAGCCCCAGTGTTGCTCAGCAACACACAGGCAGAAGTGGGCGAAGTAGGTGTATTCTCAAACTCTCACTATGAGAAATGGGGGAAATTCACAATGTGTCACGCCCCCACTCACCCACACACACACACACAACCTACTCAAACACATATTACTGTAGATCCTCACATTACCCACCTGCATCTTAATCTCACACACACACACAGATAGATAGATAGATAGATAGATAAATAGATATAGCAGATGTATGAAAGATACAAAGGGGGAAAAAGTGAATGACAGATGAAGTCAGTCTGGATTATAACTCTGCATGGTTTACCGTAGTTTGGTCACCATCAGTATGAATTCCTTCAATAAACACGCCTTTAACAGCTGCAGCATTAACACAGCTTGAGTCTTATCAAGCCACAAATCTGAGAAGGAGAAAAAAATATTTTTTCACTAATACATGTCAGACAGGCAGTACTTTTGTTTTTTTCTTAGAACAAAATAGAGCTGCTGTCTCTAGTTCCAGTACTTATGGAGTAAACTTTAAAACTTTCAGTTCCCTTACCCTCTACTCTACATTCTACACACAAGGCGAGACTGTGCGCCTTTTGCTACTAGCATGGCAGAGATGCACATAAACATATAGTAATACACTGAAGAAACAAACCATCCATGTTCTTCAAACATCCCACTGTGTTGTGCGCCCCGTGTTTTGGCCTACACTGCCAACTGTCATCAGCCACATCTGGGCATATCTGATTGTGGGTTGAGATGAGTAGAAATTTGATTTGGAGATTATTGGGTAATGGATTGGTACCAGGAAACACCCTTTAAAAAACACAGTACACCCAGTATTTTTCACACTGAATACATGAGCAAAACGCATGCAGGCTGTTGGATGTGAACTGAACTGTGGGTGATACTGCTATTGCTCAAGATGTGAAATTATTATAATATAAAACTCGAAGTTGAGAGAAAATAAGCTCTCAGTCAGCAGTTTATTTGATGAATTACAAAAATCAGAACAGTAAGTCACTTATGGGAAGAACTGTGATTACAGTAAATGTGAGGGTTTGATTCCCTCTTAGACTGCCCAAAAGTACAGGTGCAACACCCGTCAGCAGATATGTCAAGTGAAAGAACACACAAGTTAATATTATACAGGAATAGAGATTTACAGAGGTGTTTTCCCAGTTTGACTAACACTCACTTATGTGATTCATTAAAGCATCTGACCATTCACAGCAGAACAATAGCATCTGAGGCCAACAAACAAGAGTGTTTATACGCAGAACACAACACTAATATCTGGGAGTGATCAGTGATCAGCTTCAGGCAAATATTTTCATTATAAGGATTAAATGACTGATGTACAGTTGTATGCAATCGTTTGGGCACCATATTATCAGCCAAAAATTAATGCATAGTTAATTGAACAAAAATGTATAAAAAAATAAAATTGTGGGAAATGCAAAACTTTGGGGACCCTAAGAGTTCTGAAGTCTCACATTCTTTTTACAAGGTCTCAGACCTTAATCAGCTCGTTAGGCCTGAACCATGTCAACAATTGTCATTAGGAAATGTCAGCTGGTGCCAATTTCAAAGCTTTACAAATACTCTGACTCTTCAAACCTTGTGCAAACACTCAGTTACCATGGGTTCCTCTAAGCAGCTGCGTAAGGCTCAGAAAATGAAAGTTATTGATGCCCACAATGCAGGGGAGGCTACAAGAAGATGGCCAAGCGTGCAGTTTCCACAGTGCGAAATGTAATTAAGAGATGGCAGTTTAGGGGTTACTCTGGAGGTCAAGATGAGATCTGGAAGACCAAGAAAACTCTCGGATAGAGAACTGCTCATGTGCTGTTCAAAAAGGCAAATCAAAACCCCCATTTGACTGCAAAAAACCTGCAGACTCAGGAGTGGTGGTGCAACGTTCCACTGTGCAGCGATGCTCGCACAAACAAGACCTTCATGGAAGAGTCAGTAGAAGAAAACCTCACCTGTGTCCTCATCATAAAATCCAATGCCAGAAGTATGCAACAGAACATCTACAGAAGCCTGATGTGTTTTGGACACAAGTGCTGTGGACTGACGAAGTTAAAATAAAACTCTTTGGCCATAATCAGCAAAGGTATGTTTGGGGGGGGAAAAGAGCAGCATTTCATGAAAAGAACAGCTTGCCAACTGTTGAGCATGGGGGTGGATTTATCATGCTTTGGGGTTGTGTTGCAGCCTGTGACACAGGAAACACTGCGCGGGTGAAAGGAAGAATGGATTCTACTAAATACCAGCAAATTCTGGAAGCAAACATCACACCGTCTGTAAAAAAGCTGAAAAGAGGACAAAACAGGATAATGATCCTAAACATAACTCGAAATCCACCGTGGACTACCTCAAGAGATGCAAGCTGAAGGTTTCAGAACAGCGCTCACAGTCCCCTGACTTAAACATAACTGAAAATCAGTGTGTAGATCTTAAAAGAGCTGCGCATGCAAGACGGCCCCAGGAACATGCAGAACTAGAAGCCTTTTGAAAAATGGGAGAAAATACCAAATACAAGAATTGAAAGCAAGCCACAAAAAGCATCTGCAAGCTGTGATATCTGCCAGATTGGATGTTACTTAGGGCCCAAACTTTTGCATCCAACTGTACTTAAAATAATCACTGTATTGTTTGAAGCTTAAATCATTATCATGATCAGCCTTAATGTTCTTATAATGTAAAACTGTCATGATCCAAATTTCACTACATTGCTGACTGTACAGTTGTATGCAAAAGTTTGGGCGCCCAAATTGACAAATATTTTGTTTTGTTTTTTGTTTATATTTTTTTATTGAAAAGATAAACAGTCTTTCTAGGATATGGAAAAAAACACAATGTTTTCAGCAAACATGATGCATAGATACATTTTATGTCATAAATTGAACAAAAATAAAAACATCATTGTGGCATGTGCACAAGTTTGGGCGCCATAAGAGTTCTGAAGTCTCACATTCTTTTTACAAGGTCTCAGACCTTAATCAGCTCGTTAGGCCTGAGCCATGTCAACAATTGTCATTAGGAAATGTCAGCTGGTGCCAATTTCAAAGCTTTACAAATACTCTGACTCTTAAACCTTGTGCGAGCACTCAGTAACCATGGGTTCCTCTAAGCAACTGTGTAAGACTCTGAAAATGAAAGTTATTGATGCCCACAATGCAAGGGAGGCTACAAGAAGATGGCCAAGCGTGCAGTTTCCACAGTGCGAAATGGCAGTTTAAGGGAACGGTGGAGGTCAAGATGAGATCTGGCAGAATAAGAAAACTGGGAGAGAACTGCTGTTATGTTGGTCACAAAGGCAAATCAAAATCCCCATTGGACTGCAAAAACGTGCAGTAAGATTTAGCAGACTCAGGAGTGCAGCAAATTCATTTTTATACATACATACTGTAGACACACAAAAAAGAGAAAGATACTTAAATAGAGCAGCTCAAAACAGCACAATAACCCAACTTTTTTCTGCAGTTCGAAAAAAAGGTGTAGGTTTAAGCCGCAGCTTATAATACCTACCCTTTTAACACACGTTGTGTTGGATCTTGAAAGGTAACTTCGAAACAACAAAAACAAAACAAGACAAAAACAATCAAAAACAAAACACTAAATACCAGCAAATTCTGGAAGCAAACATCACAACGTCTGCGGCCGGCTCACGAAACTCAGATCAGACTATCAAACTAGGCAGTGCTGATCAAATTGCTGGATTCTGTGTGTCTGCACCATTACTGATAAGTACTGACTGTAGGGCGCCCAAACTTTTGCACGTGGCACAATGATGTTTTAATTTTTGTTCCATTTATCACATAAAAAGTAACCATGCATTAATGTTTGCTGAAAATACCCCCCACCCCCACCCCCCTCCATTCTAGAGAGAAAAAAAAATCACAAAAAAGCTAAATAAAAAATATTTTTTGTCTAGGGGTGCCCACATTTTTGCATACAACTGTAGTTTCAAGTTCTGCTTTTCATACACTGATTTAAGTACTGAAAATGCTCTGTGCTCAACAACTCTGATTGTGAACTTTAACCAGACTATTGACTATTTCAACAATATTTCCTTTACTGGGACTAGATCAATTTTTCTGCATATAAATGTATTTTATGACCTATTAAATGTCCTGTAGGTGGACATTGTTTACTAGGAAAGTTTTAATAAGAACAAACACAAACAGCACAAGCTGATGAGACCAGACACAGAGTCAGTGGTTTAATAAAGAGGAAAGTGAAGCTACTTTACATATACTTAATGCCTCCCAACCACAATTAAAGTATTAATGACTGGTTTGCATGGCAGCAAAGTAGCAGCAACTGTATAAAACTGGATTAATATGTCCACTGACGCACAAACAGACACATACACACACGCTGTGGTTGAGTGGTACATGACCGCCGGCCAAGACGGCATGTTTTGTCAGTCGACAAAGCCAACCACTATTTAGAAAGACCGCAACGCCACACTTTCTTCATAGCCAAACACTCAGTCTCACTGCACCACTGGCAGCAGTCTGACTGACTGACTGGATAAACCAAATGACTGATGACGGCTGGTGGACTGTCCAATTGGCATGCACTGTGAGAAAGAAAACTTTTCACTGCAGGGCTGCAAGCACTAATTATTTTGATCTATTAATCTACCTTTCTAGGCCTATACATATTATATACACATACACACATACACACACACACACACACACACACATATATATATATAAGCACATTACAATTTCACACAGCGCAAGGTGACGTTTTAAAAGTGCTTGTTTTGTTCGACCTACAGTCCAAAACCCAAATATATTCAATCCACAATTATATAAAACAAAGGAAAGCTGAAACCATCAAATATTTTACTTAAATTAAAAACACAATCAGTTATCAAAATTGTTCTCTCAGTCAATCAAATAACCGATAAAGCGCCTTATTTCAGCAATAGTTGAGTGGCATCAAAACAAAAACACAGCCAGCAGTTTCAATAAAGGTAGTCATACTGACAGTGTGAGTGATTCAAGCAGAGCCGCTCTGATTTTAAAAAGTGCATTTCTGCAACATTTTGCATGCAGCGACATTCTGCACGCCTCCACCACACCTATTGTTATTGCTGGTTGAAAATATGCATCTGATCATCACATTACAGAAAACATTTCAAGTCATAATCTATATTTAATCTATGAGGTGACAGGGCTCTCAGACTGTGGGGGGGGGGTGATACCTTCTCAATACCAATATATCTCAGAGAGGAAATAGGATGATTAAATTGAACAAAATGTGCTGCTACTGGATAATTCATGTTTTTGCATCTAATAGTGCAATGTTCAGCAATGCCAGTTTTCAGTGCTTTCCAACATGTGACCTACCATAAGGGCACATGATAAGATAAATGACGACTTAGTGTGACATGAAATAACTCCTTTACCTGTGTGAGATGTTTATAACTGTTACAATAGTAAGTATAATTAGCTATAAACAGCGACGGTTGGGCTGGTACTGACTGAAGAGGAGGTAAATATGAGTGTACCAGGTGGTCGCTCAGGTTTTTACCTCTTTTATATACCATGAGAGGTCCTTCTTTGAATGTACTAATGTACTGAGTTTTTATCAGATTCAAGTATATGCCAATGTTTTGTTATTATTCCCTTATTTCCCATTATACGGTCATCTGATTTCACTGCAGGTTTATTTTGTAAGAGATCAGACCTGGATCTGTCTTTTATTTTAGTGGCAACATCAGTTTGAACAGATTTCTTGTTTCCTCTTTTTTTGAAAGTTGTTTTTCATTTCACTCATGTTCCCGTCAAAATCATCAAAGTCATCAGTTTTCTGGAAAATTCATTTTAGTCTGCAAAACTGACTAAAAGATTTTTTTTAACGGTAAGGGATGAGCAGAGTCTGCTCTTAGTGAAGCATTTCGAGCAGTAGCTTTTCTGAACAGATCTGTATACAAGTAATTATTCTTTCTAATGATCCATAAATCTAGAAAACGAATGCGTTTGTAGTCATAATCATAGTAAATGAAGCGTAAATGAGTTGAGGTATGTAAAAAATGACTATAGCTGGGCTTTGGACCCTTTAAACAAACAAAACACATCATCCAAGTACCTCTTCCATAAGAATATATTAGCCTTGAAGCCATGATTAGAATAAATAAACTTCTCTTCAAACAAGCTCATGTTCAAGAAGAAAAGGAGGGTGAAGCGGAACTACCCATAGGTTCTCCAAGTTTCCTAATATCTTGGAACATCCGATACTTGTGTTTTAAAATCAACTTAGTGAACTCCAAAAGACAGTTCTTTGAGGGACATCCAATAAAATTGTGTTTTGAAAGGAAGTATTCCAGGGCCTCAATACCTCCATCATGTGGTATGGATGTATACTTAGCATTCACATCAAAGGACACTAAATAAAGTTCCTCCTCGTCTAACAGAGGGTCGATGGATTCTATGAGTTCTGATAAGGTAATCTACAAAGGTCTTACCTCAAACTAGAGGTAAGAGAGCCAATACTGGCAACAATGGGTCGGCCTGGAGGATGTTCAAGATTTTTATGTATTTTTGGTAATGTATAAAAAGTAGGAATTATTGGGTGTTCAACTTTTAGAAACTTTCTAGAAATTTCTCTGTTCTGTAACAGATTCTCAATGGTTTCATGAACAATATTCTTGAAAGACAGAGTTGACTTTCATTGTAAAACATTTCATCAGAAAATTGTCTTAGACATTCATTAACATAGTCAACTTTATTCATCCTACACAGTGACCTTTGTCTGCTTGTTTAATGATAATAGATTAATCTGACTCCAAGTCCTTAAGGGCAGCCATCTCTTCTCTGGTTAGATGGAAGATATATGATTCTGTTTATTTTTTTAAAAAGTTCAACATCTTGTTCTACTAGTATACAATATGTTTCAATAGAGTTACTACGGTTAGAGGGAGTTTCTTGTTTCTATTAGGTAATGTGGGGGGTGCTACTGTATACCTTTTATTTACTGTAGTCATGGAGAATATATTCTTATGGAAGAGGTACTTGGATGATGTGTTTTGTTTGTTTAAAGGGTCCAAGATCCAGCTAGAGATTTTTTACATACCTCAACTCATGTTCTGAGCTTCATTTACTATGATTATGACTACAAATGCATCAGTTTTCTAGATTTATGGATCATTAGAGAGAATAATTACTTGTATACAGATCTGTTCAGAAAACCTACTGCTTGAAATGCTTTACTAAGAGCAGACTCTGCTCATCCCTTACTGTTAAAAAAAATAGTCTCCCTTTTAGTCAGTTCTGCAGACTAAAATGAATTTTCCAGAAAACTGATGACTTTGACAGGAACATGAGTGAAATGAAAAACAACTTTCAACAAAGAGGATACAAAAAAATCTGTCCAGACTGATGTTGCCACTAAAATAAAAGACAGATCTAGGTCTGATCTCTTACAAAATAAACCTACAGTGAAATCAAATGACCGTATAATGTCTACAACAGAGTGTTCTAAGCATTCAGAACAGATAAAGGGAATAATAACAAAACATTGGCATGTACTTGAATCTGATAAAAACTCAATGGTGCATTCAAAGAAGGACCTCTCATGGTATATAAAAGAGGTAAAAACCTGAGCGACCACCTGGTACACTCATATTTACCTCCTCTTCAGTCAGTACCAGCTACTTTAGCACCTATCCCTGAGGGTAACTGTCGCTGTGGTTGTTGTAGTCAGTGTAATTATACTTACTATTGTAACAGTTATAAACATCTCACACAGGTAAAGAGATACCTATAAAAGGAATTTATTTCATGTCACACTAAGTCGTCATTTATCTTATCATGTGCCCTTATGGTAGGTCACATGTTGGAAATATGAGTAGAGCACTGAAAACGGGCATTGCTGAACATTGAAGCACTATTAGAAGCAAGATCCCACCGTCTGAGAACCCGGTCACCTCATAGATTAAATATAGATTAAAACGAAGTGTTTTCTGTAATGTACCTCTATTTATTGGATATTTAGATTAAATTGTTTGTGATCATCTAGAACTGGGGTTTAACTTTTTTCCTGTATATCTATTAGAAATCTATTCAAAATAAATGTATTTTTAGCATTTTTTAATATATTTAACCAAAGAAATTGTAATGTAAAACTTAAATCTCTATATGTGGTATGAGACATAATGGTTCTTGTCACTTTGTTTAAAGTGATTTGATTGGCTGTAGTTCCTGTCACTGTTTGAGAGTTTTGATTCGCTGAAGCCCTCTTGAATGTTTTTCTCACCCTAATGGTGGAACATGATTATCTAATCACCATCAGATGTGTTACTAGAGTGTGTCTCACTATTAATGTTGATCTTGAAGAAGACCTGAGGGCCTAAACGTCTTCTAAATAAGAGAAATACATATGGAGCCAGAGTGTGCGACACTTTTTTCCTACTCTCAAGTCTACCTCCAGTGATCAGCACCTCACTACAAGCCTTGGTGTGCCTTTTTCATTATACCCGAGTTTCAGCACCATTTTCTCTAAAACCTTTGACATTTGACAAAAATGTTCTCAAATGTTAAATGTTGTATAAACACAAGCAGTTGTACAAGAACTTAAAATTGGAGAGACTTGCAATTTCTTAATTTAAATCAGGAACCATTTGATCAAAGAATAAAGTAAACAAGATTTTTTTGTGGGCTTTTCTCATTTGCTGGACCAAGGGTCTGAGAATAGGGAGTGTTGTATGATCTACACAGAAAAAATTGCTCTGAGGTCAACTTGGGTTTGGGCTAAACTAGTAAAATTGACTTGACTTTTTAAACTGATCCCAGCCCTTGATAGCATATTAGCTTAGTGTTACAAAGGACATCAAAATGTTTTCCAAATTTTCCACAGATTTAAAAGCGTACAAGAAAATCTCTGAATGTCTCTGAATTCTACCGAGACATTCGCCGTCCTCACAGCCATTTTACAGTAAAGTTACACGCATAGAATTAGAAAGCAAAAGAGATGTGCTGACCACATTTTTATCAACAAGGCAGAGTCATCAAGCAGGCTTTCGAGCCATTCTGAATTCCCCTGAACCTGGTGCACATCTCACACGCCTGCACACATGAACCATAACCCGCTATCAGCTGTATCAAAACAGCCACCGAAACCTACACTTCCCCCTCGAGCCTCTTAAGTGAGCCGACCTGTTTGATGAGCACAAGCTGTATTGGCTCCTGATGCAGCTTGCATGGGGAAGCCTGCCAATAGCGAGTGGGCTGTACCACAGATGCGACTAAGACGGGGGAGGGGGGAGGGGTTGGGGGGGGGTATGTGGGAGGAGCAGGGAAGTGGGGAGGTTGGATGCTTAAAGTACCATTTGTGTGGATTTGTCACTCTCAAAGAGGAGGGAGGGGTCAGGGTGGGGTTGTGGGGGGGGTTAAGATGGGGTGGGGGCTTTCCTCTGAACAATCAATGCGGGGGTTTTTCACGATTGGTCTCACCTACGATAAAACCTGAAAAGAAAACAAAAAAAGCTTGGCTTACGAGAACTATCTGTTAATACATGTGTGTCACGTAGGCAGCATCACTCTTTAGGCTTTAGGCTGTGATTTGTGCAGCAAACCTGGGCCAAATTCCTGCCAAAATCTTGCTCAATAACACACCTGGTTGAGAAAACAAATTACAGCTTCAACAAACATCACTGCTGACCGCTGGTTACAGCAACATGTTGTTTTCAGTTTCTTTCCCACATCTTGGGGGGAACGACAGCCTCACAGCAACATAGACTTTTCTGCCATTGCCTGAGAATGGTTTGGGAATCCCCTTGTCTTTTTCCCTTAATTCTTGCCACCCCCATTTGTTTGCTGTGACTGGTTTCTGGGTTCCGCAGGGGTCAACACCAATCCTCTCTCAGACATAACAGGGGGGAGGATTGTTTGAAAAACCTTGTTATTTGATGTTTGAAAGATCACAGAGGAGTGGAGCACCCCAGATTTTCTTTTTCTGATGTTAGGGTCCCGGCAGAAAAAGAAAAAAGTCCTCTGAACTCCTGAACAATACTACCAGCAAACCCCACCACCATCACCGCCCCGCCCAGTCCCTGAACACACGTCCCGGACTCTCTAATCCAAACACGCCGCCATAATCCCCGGCTATCACCCGACTCATCTACCAGCCGAGGAAGAGGTGGAAACTAAACAAACGACAAGACACAAAAGGGCCACTTTCACCTTGATCAGCCAGGCAGGCTGGCAGACTCCTCTGGGAGGGAGGAGAGCAGTGAAAAGCAGAGATTTAACGTCAAAGACATGAAAGACATCTACGGTAGACAGGGAAGATGTTGAAGACTACACCTGAGAGAGAGAGATAGAGGATCAAAGAGGGAAAAAAAGAGTCTTAGATCAGGAAAACTATAGAGACAGAAAGAAACAGGAAAAGAGGAAGAGACAGTAAGAGGATATCTTTGTCTCCACCTAACAGTCACGCAAATTTTAAGCAGACCCTAAAATCTGGCAAAAGCTATAATTCGAATTAGATGGAATATAACAACTGGTTAAAGTGGATGTCAAAAAAACGCCCTTGAGAAAGTGAAGAGAATCTTTAAATGACATCATAAGATTTGGCAGCTCCTATTGTTCAGAGATATCAGCTGATGGCTGTATTTCATGCTGCCTTAAGCCAAAAACAAAGATGTACTTGGCAGGTTTCAAACATACTTTTACTAGAGATGGATTCTGATATTTCCTGGTGAAAGATGTTTTTACTGTCAGCCTTGCCTGTAAAAAAATTGCCACAACCACATTTATTCTACACACGTCTCTATTAATGCAAATTCTCAAACTACAAATACACACCATTCACTTGTGACTGTAGAGTGATATTGAAGAGCAGCGTTTCTTTTATCTCACAAATGATCTTTGGCTGTCTACTGAGATGTGTTGCTGTCTGCAAGCTGTACACCAGCTTGCAGACAGCACATTAACCAGAGAAGGTTTCATTGTAGCCTTTTGGCAAATAACTTCATTAACGTCATTTAATTACACCTAATAATATCTGCCACCGGCAATTTTAATTTGAAGCGGCAAAAGCGACGGTTAGTGCCTGGATGTTTTATACAATATTAGGACGGGTTCTGAAATAAGTTTTTCTTCAGTTCCTAAACACGATAACCTTTAATTATTGCAGACAAATGCTAAATATGTGCAAGGACGTGGCTATCTGCCAGGACCTGTCCACATCATGCATCAACACAACAGCTTGTCGATTTGTTTAGATACGAGCATGCATGGCTAACGTCACATCATTAGTTAAAGATGGACCGTGGTAAACGTATTATCTGTAAGCCAGGTTGCACATCAAATTTGACCAAACATTTAAGGCAGCACGGTGTTGGTCTCCTAGCCTGAGTGTGTCATCAACCAGCGCTAGCACCTCGCTAGCTCCTCTAAGAGAGCACCTAGCCGTGACAAACCATGTCTGCATGTACTGTATTCCTGTTGTCATTAAGATATCGTTTTTCTTTTTCAACTTGTTGTTCAGCAACATACAGGAACTCCTCAGCTGCATTAAGACTGAAACAGTACTGTGTAAAACAATACAAGGGGCTGTGTTTGTGTGGGTGTGTTGTTTAAAGTGCAGATGAGACAATGAAATATAATCCAGGAAGTACGGTAAGTAAAACATTATTGCGTTTTTCACCAGAAAAACACGGCACAACAGTTTGTAATATTCACAGACTGGATTTTCAATTCTGGAAAGTTTTCATGCTAAAACCCTGTTTATTAGTGTGCCCATCTGGAACGGGTCTGTGTCCGCGGACCTCCAAAAAAAGTATGAATGGAACCGCATGTGCGTCCGTGGTGTGTAGTATGGAATTGGGACAAAGCTAATGCATACTGGGTTATCCTGATCTGGATCCATGGAACCAACCATGGAAGCAACATGCCACTGCATGGTGCAAAAGTAAGACCCCTAACAGCATTTAGGAGATTTGTAATATTACATAGGACTTTAAACTGAGTTAAGAACTTTTCTGATTTTTCTAAAGGACCTCTGGATTATATGAAAGTGATTGTGAGACATAAACGTCAGGAGGACGATGGAAACAGAATGAAAGTGAATGTGAGACAGACAGGTACGCAGACAGACGGGGGGGTGTTAATGGCTCTGTCTCCTGGGTGCAGGTGAGTCTCCTGCGGGTCCTCTGTCCCAAAACACTATTGTCTCTTTATCTACTTCCTCTCTCCTCCTCTGCAGACACTGCCTGTTTAGACTGCCATTCGCCCCCTCTGTCTTTCCTCTCATCTCTTCTTTCATTATCACCACACCTCCACCACAGCTGCAACTCAACTGTAGGCCACGATAGCACACAAGGCTTATACGTCAAATCTGCTGTCCATGTGTATACATATTATAAAGTTTGGCCTACTTTTTACATGTAGGCTTACATGAATAATATATAGTATACATATATGTGTACATAATATAGAGTATATTGGTTTGCCAATATTTTACAGTTTGCTGATATTGACAGTGTTGCCTTGTGTGTTTTATAATTTTACCTCTTGCGTGTTGTTTAGTGCCTTTGATATGGGACATTTTGCACCCAGTCCCTTCCGTATTTTGTAATATTTGTTAAATTCCAGGTACTAATACATAGCAATACATATACACGTATGCTTATAATGTTTTTGTACTGTTTGCATTATATTTAGTTGGCCAAATAACTACCTGTTTGACAGTATACATGTTATCATGTATTGGGAGGAAGTCGGAGTTTTTATTGTGAAGACACACGAAGCGTTGTTGTTTGTCGTGCATGAAGTGTGTTGTGAATATGGCCATCGCCAGAGAAGTAGTTATCGAGTACCTGCAAAAAGTTGTCTTCTTGTTGAGTAACAATTTTGATATCTTTTTTTAAGGATTTTGATGCCCTAAAAAAATCTAATTTGTCCAACTGATCCAGTTTTGTTTATTTTTCCACAACACCACAGCCTATTTAAATGCACCTGTGTATGGAATAAAATGTTTGCTTTGCATTACTTATTCAGAAGTTGAAGGATTTACTAATGGATTTTTAAAATACAATCTTTGTCACCTGATTGGTGCTGTATTGTTCTGTTCATTTTGTTTCTCTTGTTGTTGTTTATTTTGTTACATTTATGAATATTTACTTTTTATCAATTTATGTTCTGTATATTGTTTTTATTTAAGGCTAGGTTAGCTAAGTAAGCATACCGCTTCTGGTCCGCTCCTGTAACTTTTTTAAAATTTCTTTATCTCTGGGTTTGTTTTTTGCAATTTTATGTTGTTTATATAGTGCAAAGACATATAATTAAATAATTTGAAACAGGAAATAAAAATCGTCTCAGACACAGATCTAAAAACCTGGACAAATATAATGAAACTCATTCTTAAACCCCTAAACCACAGTTGTATATTTGGGAGGGTACATGCACTGCTTGGTGCTCATCTTTGAATTTGAAAGACACACGATTGTGTTTGTGATTTTGACTTGAGGAGGACCGGGTCTAGTGAATGACCTCAGTTATCACTTATTAGAGCTACTACACATTCTCCTTCTACCTGTTTAGACTGCAGCTCTCTTCATGTCTACCTCTTGAAGCCTACTCTGACTGTACATCCCATCTGCAATTTGCACTCATTCTCTTTTCTTTTTCATTCCTCTTCACTGTCTATCTGTCGATCATCCCCTCTCCTCCCTCCCAGATCTTTGTTCACTTGTTCTGGCGACTGCCACTATTTTCCCTCTTCTGGCTCCCCCCCAGCGGGTACATTATCTGAGAGAGTGGATCTCTGACATGCCTCGTGTGGCTGTGTAAATAAAATAAACCAGCGAGGAGAGGTGCTTGTTTTCTTCTCCCACTTCTGGGAGACAGTAGGGTCCATGTTTGATAAGGAAACCAAAAATAAAACATGGTTGCTACTGTACTCCTTATTGTTAGCTGCTGGTCATGTTTGGCATGACTGAGAGTTGTGTGTGAGTGATGTTTTACGTTATTCTAGATGACATCATTATTATTATTATTATTATTATTGTTGTCTGTGTTCACTGAAGGAGATTAACACAAATTCCTGAATATTATGTTGTTCACTACCATATGTGTGTGTGTGTGTGTGTGTGTGTGTGTGTTAGGACCTACCGTCACTTGGTATAGCAGCTGGGTACATCTCTTTAAGCAGGTCGCCAAGTGTGTGTACGTTGCCGTCAGGTGAAACGGGGCGAAACAGTTTCTGGATGAACGGCCTGTCGCTCATCGTCTGTAATGAATTAGAGCACAACTAAGGAACTGTGCAGAAACACAAATATGCAAACACACTGCACTCTGTATGTAGTTAAGCAGCTTTCAGGGGAATAATGTATAATGTTAAACACATTACAGATTACACAAACTAACTAAAAAGAACTGCTTTAAGTTGCAGTAAGCATCTCTGTACAAATGGCAACACAATGTCAATAAAGCACACACAGTAGCTCATGTTTGCAGCCGGCCAAACTGCAGTGCTTTATGATGAAGGAAACAAGAGAGATGAGAAGGAAAATGGTTGTTTATCATTCCCTTCCTACATGAGTTCATTCAAAGTTTCATACGTCACTGCTTTGTTGCACCTGTAACAACACCCAGAGTCATGGGGGTCACTGCAACAAGTTGAGAAGTGAAACCACTGGAAGTCAGGGTGTTAAGTTGTGCCTTTGATTTTTAGAGAGGATAGTAATCAGGAAACTGTAAACATAAGTGTTTGAACAAACAACCAACGCTGTTTTTTAATATCAATGCATCGAAAGCTCTCCTCTGATAACTTAAATTTGATATTTACACTTAAAACAATGAGCAGATCCATCGTTATTTTACATAGCCAAACTTTGCTCAAACCTAAAACCAGGGTTTCCAATGACACCAAATGCATCATGCTGAATTATATTGATATGGGTATTAAAGCAAGACACCCTGAAATTTCCAACTGATGTAACAGTACAGCCATAAAAAAAATGTTACATATGATTTTAACATTTTACTCATCAGACATGTGACATCAATTGGAAAAGGACTTGCTGGAAAAAGCAGACAGAATATCCTGTGAATGGGCCAGTTTCATGTGAAGTAACATAAAGGGAAATTTTAAGGTGATAAACAGGGTTCACAGGGTTAGAATAATGGAAGGAATCCACACCACTTTGCACGCAAATTCTGTGAATGAACAGCTTGCTTGAGCTACGCTGGGAATATGGTCCTTTGATGAGCCCGGCTGATCAGAATGTGATATTTAGCAATCTGAAACATTTCGACAGATGCTACAAGTGACGCTGCCATGTTTTACTGATCAGAATGAGTCTGGAAGTCATTAACTGGAGCTTGAGTATGTACTTGGCAAATTTAGCTTCTACACAAAAACTCCTCTGGCTCTCCTCAAGTTTTTCCAAATGGAGAAAACAATGGAGTAAATCATAATATTAAATGTAGAATTCTCTACTGATCCCTTAAATGGAAATCCTTGTCTCTCTGTCACCACTCCACAGAGAGTTCAGAGATCAAGGAACTGACAATGTTCAAGTGTTTTGCTCAAGGACACTTCAGCAAAGTGGATGCTTTTTTTGTGCAAGGTTTTCCAACTCAGTGTGCGATCCTGCATCTTAATAAGTTAAAGTAACACTCAAAACTGGACCAGAGGCCAAAGATTGAAAAACATTCACTGAAAAACACAACATACTCTATATGTTTTGGAAAAGAGGTATGCTGGACACAAATTCAACTACCTCTCCAGTCTTGCAAATGCAGAGCGGAGATTAATCGTATCCATTCTTCCATGTCATCCTTTTTAAATCAAATCCTTTCCATCATTGCTCTCATTTCCATCTCTCCACACTGTACTGTAATGTGATCCTTCTACAGTCAGAGGCATATTGTCACAATGATTTGGCCCTGACCTTTGACCTCCTTACTATTAGTTGCTTAACAAGTTAGTGATCTGGGACCTGAAGCTTGTCCTACTGCTAACCACAATGCAAATCACTGTGAGTAAGAGTAACCGCTAAATACCTAAAATGTAAACTAAGTCATGATGGAACATCCAAACAAGTGTGACGTTTGCAGCAAACATCCTCATGACTGTTCAGCTGTGATCTGCAGCTCCGCAGCCACAACATCCCATGAGTGAGAGGTGCGGGAAACATGGTGGGAAATTACCACCAGATAAAAAATCTAGTAAACCATGTCCAGAGCTGGCAGCTGACTCTGACTCAAATTAGAGGGTGTCGTATGCAGATCGCCATTTGAGATAAATTTGTTATTTGAGATGCTGGGCTATATAAATAAAACTGACTTCACTTGGCTTGAGGTAATTAGTTGCTCTTTCAAGTGTCTGTTTAAGTCCAAAAACTCAGCCTAACCCTGTCTGTGGAAAATAAATAATTAGTAAGACATTAATCATGATACTTAGAGAACAGTTAATAACACAACTCATTGATTGAATGAAAGAGTACACATTTAAAAGATCTAGCATCTGCCTGCAAATCATTTTAAATCAAACCATCATTGGCACCTCCCAAACTACACTGTGCAGCTTTGTATATCAAACAAGTTGACTGATTGATCCAACTAACTGTTGGGAGGCAGGTTTGAAGCGCTGGACCTGAATGGTAAATGGTAAATGGACTGTACCTGTATAGCGCCTTTCTAGTCATTCGACCACTCAAAGCGCTTTTTACACTACGAGTCAATTCACCCATTTACACACATTCATATGCTTACCATGCAAGGTCCCAACCTGCCCATCAGAGGAAATCTAATCATTCACACACTGTTGGCACAGCCATCAGGAGCAATTTGGGGTTCAGTATCTTGCCCAAGGACACTTCGACATGCGGACCGGAGGAGCCAGAAATCGAACCGCCGGTCTTCCGATTAGTGGACGACCCGCTCTACCTCCTGAGCCACAGCCGCCCCTCCAACCTGAAGTGGAGACTTCAGCGTTATACCTAAAATCCACATCTGCAAATGTGCATGAAGTCATGTTCCACCCTTTGAAGGTCTATACACCCCTATTTTTAGGATATTGCTGTGTTTGTACTGCTTTCTGCCCAGCAAATAGCTACACCTGCAGAATTTTCTTTTGAACACACCTGCTCCCACAATCCTTTGGTACAAAGCACGCCTGCCAGCCGGTAACCTCAAGGCTGTGGATGACCTATCACATTTTGCCAAGTGATTTCTGAGTCCTAATCAAAAATCTGTGTAAAACATTCCAACAAATCGCACAATAAACAGTCGTCACAGCAATTTAGCGCTCAGCAGATGAATGATGAACAGAGGTGCACAAACAGAAGGCTATCCAGCTCACACCATGACCACAAGATATAATGTGACTGCCCCTTAACCTTGGTGAAACAAATTATTTCCTGTCAATCCATGTCATCCATTAACACACTGATCTTAATGAAAGTCATATCATGAACTTTTTTGATGCATCACCTCCTAAAAGTAAACACAATGAAGTCAAAGAATACCAAATCTACCAAACTGTTTAACAAGCTTTATGTTGTTCTGTAACCTCTTCTAAATCCAAGTCCTGACCCTGATTCTGGTATGTCAGTAGGTACGTTCTTTGTAAGAGTGTAAGAGTAAGAGTCTCGCTATCACTTCAGAGTCGAGTTAAAAATTCAGTGGTTCTGGTTACCAGGTGACCCGTGTTCTCAGGGCAGGAGAGAGGGCGCCGGGCGCTGGACGCCATCCAGAAGTTGCTGTCAGGAGGTGACTTATATGTGCTGTTTGGTTAATCATGTAGATCTTAGCTACGTGCCAGAGTGAATGCACATTTTTAACACTACACCAGCTATTTTCACTAATTAGTGTCTTTAACTGAAAATGCATTAATTAGTGGAATCAGCAGTAGTAGTGTTTGACTGGACTGGACTGAAAACATCATTGGTTCATGGTCATTAATCATCAATATCACAATATTAATCAGATTTGGTGCCAATACAATTAATTTATTAGTCAAGCAAAAGAATAATAATAAAAACAATAATCCTAAATGTCATATAATTATAAACTGAATCCCTTTGAGTTTTTCAACTGTTGGCTGTTTCAACAGTTCAGACACATCAGAAATTCAAAAACTGGATCTTGAACTCTGGGAACTTTCATTATTATCATTGTATTACATTACTTAATCATATATTTAATAATGTTATTTGCTGACATTGTATAGGTCGAGCAATTAATCAAATGATCAAAAAACAATCATCAAGTTAATCAATAATTAAAATAATAATTTCTTTCTAAAAAGATTATCTCTCCATTATCAGAATATATCACAACATGGCAAAAATACACAAAAATCACATAGTGATCAAATTGATGTTCAACGCAATAAACCGTGTTCCAACTAATTTTCTTTGTTTTTAGCTACCATTTGTTTTGAAATATTAATTGATCCCATTAAAAGTTTATTAATGATCATATTTTATTATCGCCCAGACCGTAGCGGGGGGCTCAGCGAGATTCAAACCCTCACAACAGTTAGTTAACGCCTTGCTCTGAACACTGAGCAGCATTGGAGAATGGGAGAAACCGGGGCCTCATAGAGAGGAACTTGCTCCATGCAGATACCCAACCTGAGGTGTCAAACAGAGAGTCTGACACACAATAGGGCCTAATCATGGAGCTGTGAAAAGGAAACCGGCAAGGACAGGGATCGAGTAACAGAGCGGTAACTACACACCACAGAGCCAGGCGCGAACCAGCAAGAGGAAGGTGGCGGTGGAGGCGTGAAGCTGATCCTCAGGTTACACAGAAAGACTGAGTCACTGACAGGAAGCATGGCGTTTCGTGCGGGATCATCGTCGAGAGCCAGAGCAGAGAGAGTGCGCTAAGTGACAGCTACTTCATTGCATTTTTAAATAGCCAGCCATGAATAATTGAGCCGGTTGCCATACAAAGAAGGAGCTATTGATGCCCCGGGAGAGAAGCATGATACTGCTTGGATGAAGACACTTTCTTTTCAGCTGGCGTGACACCTTAGCTGGCACAGCGGCACATGGCGACACAAAGAGAGCGAGGCGTCATTAGGATTCAGGTGAAAAGGGATGGCTCGCTCTCGCTGAGTGAAAAGAGCAGCGGAACTCAAGACGTCGCCTAATTGATGGAGGGATTCAATCCGCCTAAGTGATGGTAAAACAATAGAGGGGGGGGGGGTACAGCACCGTCAATCAATATTAGTTTCCACGAAACGAGATGGGTGAGAGAAAGCATTTCCACTGAACTCTGAGACCTTCCATTCGTAAATTAAAATTCCAACCTCATTTTTAGCGGCCTTCATTTTCCCAGAACTTGAAATGCACACCTGTAGAGGAGAAACTCCATCAAGGGACACTGAATTGAATTCTAAATTATTTATCACTCAAATGTTATGTGCTAGGTTGGTCTGCTGTACTTCACCATTCAAACGTCTCCATGTTTTAGTACTAATCAGAATTTCTGTGCTCTATCAGGTTAGCAGAAGTGTTTGTATTCACCTGTTCTTCTAAACTTTTAAATAGATGGAGGCATAACTAATTACTTCATTTGTCGAGCCTCCCTAAAACTAGAAACTTTCTTTACACAATGCTTGCCAAGTCACTTTGATATTGAACTTGTTCTTTTTGGTGCCATTTATGGAGGATATTGCAAGTATTGTGAAGCCTTTTGGTGTGTAATGTTCTCACAACAGCATCAAGTGTTTTTCAGGCCAGCAGTTTGACAACTGGAGTGAATAGTGCAACAGCAGTTTGCTTCCAGATATTTAATGGTTTGGTTCATGCAAAATATTTAAAAGACCTATTTTCTCAGTTACGTGCCTATTATGGTATATAGCACATGCAGATAGTTTGGGTTTTATCTGCACAGGTTTTTCAGATATCATCTCTGACATTTCTGCCTCCAGCTCAACACACAACACGACTTTCCACTGAAGAAATTTGTTGACAAAGCGTTCTGGATTAAAAGATTAGATAACATAGACTTTTTTGTCCCAGTGGGAAATTTGCCTTGGATATCATAGTGTCTGCAGTATAAAATCACAGCAAAACATTAAACAACAACAAGTACATGTATCAATCAATTATGTTATCAGAGTAATTGGGGGACTGTACTGTGTACATTGTTTTTTGTTTGTTTTTTTTACAGCTGTGAGCACCACAAACAATATTTCATTCACCTTGTATGCAGGCTGAAGCATAAATTCAAAACTGAGCAGATACAACCAAAACGATCTGCACGACTAGATAACAGTAGACGTAAGATAGAAAATGTTTTTCGGTGAACTAAGATCCAAGCAAACCAAAGACAAAGAATTTATTGTTAAATTAAACCTCAGTCTGACTCTACGTAATGGTGTAGATCATCTATGTTTGCCACCACCACTGCAATTAAAAATATAAAGCATGTAGGCCTTTTAGCAGCTTGGCAGTAGCAGACTGATTATAAAACCTAAAGGTTTTCCATTGACAGTCATTGTTCTACTAGAAAGCATTACTGTGAAGGAGGCAGCAGCACATTCTTCCCTTGTACAACAGACATATCACCTGTTGCCTTTGGCTTGATTACGCACAATTGTTTCCAGCATTCCCATGTTTTGTAATTGTCTATGTAGTCACCACCTCCCCCTCAGCTCAGTCAGCCATTACAAGATATCTGGGAGGCAATAAACCTGCATTCTTTGAAGCAGGCAGCTTCCACAACACCACAACACAGAGGCGGCTGGACGCGGACTGCCTGCTCTTGCATTGGGGGTTTGTGAGTAAGCACCGAGTCACGGAATGGGAACAGAGAGGTTTACCTGTAGAGCAACAATGTAAGCAGTCTTTAAAAGGAGGATAGTAATTTTCACTTTCCGCGCAGCGAGACGGTCGGCCCCTCTCTGGCTCTTTGAATCACAGAGTGGCGTCACTGCTGGAGCAGGAAGATGCACTGGCAGCCAAACAAGTCCCGCCGCCAGCCAGAGCCAAGGGCGCGACGGGCCGATGCGCACAAACACACACAATAACACACAAGCACAGGGCTCAAGTGGACGCAATTTAAATGACAAAGACAGACACATGAAAGAGAGAAGGGAAACATACACAGACGCTTGCAAAGACAGACGTATATATGCTCCTGTTTAGTAAGAAATCATTAAAAAAATTAAATGAGTATTATGAAGCTAATTAGGGTAAATACTACAAATTAATATCTAAGATTCTAGAAAAGTGGTTAAGTCATTTTTAACCTTCAGGACATGAGGCAGGCAGACGCGCACACACACACACACACACACACACACACACACACACACACACGTTGTCCATGCCTATGAGGTGTCTTCGTCTCCATGAGGAGCGCAGGCCAGACGGAAATGAGCCCTCTGTTATTTGGACTGAGTGTTGTCATTAATTCTGTCTGCATCAAACACAGCACATGTTATTTACACTAAAGACCACAATCTGGCTTTGAAGGACTCTGAGCATGTGTGTGTGTGTGTGTGTGTGTGTGTGTGTGTGTGTGTGTGTGTGTGTGTGTGTGTGTGTGTGTGTGTGTGTGTGTGTGTGTGTGTGTGTGTGTGTGTGTGTGTGCGCGTGTGTTTATGTGGGAGGGGGGATCTTTCCTCTGTATAAGGCAGTCTCCTGTAAAGTCATCCATGGTGACTTCTGGGCGACAAACAGCTTTGCTCTCAGCGTTTCTGCACCTTTTTCCATCTATTCCAACATCTACTTTCTTTTACTCCAAGCTGAGTTTCTTAACTGGGTTTTGTCGTGTCATGTTTGGTCTTGTCAAAACAACTGCGGGTAACAAAACACTGGATTTTCCTCTTAGCAACAACATAAGCTCTGGAGGGTTTCTATACATTTTCCATTTTGCACAAAAAGTGAAGTTCATTGCTTGGTTTTAGTTCTGTTTTTGTGTTTGTTTTAAAATGTGATCTTTGATTAAAAGATAACTGCTTTATTATAGCCTGGGTCTTATTCTAATAGGTTTGGCTATCATTCCTATTGTTAATAATATAGTACTCACCAAACCACTTTTAAATGGTGAAAGTGGTGGCAAAGTACCAGCAAAAACTGCCATTACTTGTATTTTCAAGGACATAATGATCACATTTAGTTTCCACTTTTCTCCAGATTTTCCAGCCCTTCTTTGGTTGTAAATATTTAGCAGCTTGTAAGATGAAAACCACACCATCTCCAAAACAATCCAGACTTTTCAGGAATGACACTATTTTTCTCCCTGACACCAATGTATTTGGAAATCACACCATGAGGTTTAAACAGGCTTTGATGCGCCAACTATCATGAAACCGACTCAACTCATAAATGAGTGTGGAAACTTTCAGTTCAGCCATGAAAAACGCCTAAAATCTGGAGCAGTCTGGGTTTCTTATACCCGCCAGCAGGTTTTACAGCGGCAACAAGTGCATGTCTGAGTAGGCGGGTGAGACTGCATGTTTCAGTCTGCCACTTTAAAGAGTCACATTTTATTACCAAACTCAAGAATGTTTTTGTCGATGTGTAAAATGGTTTTGTTAATTTACGCGCTAAAGATGTGAAAGTAAAAACAAAAGCATTTTGTGAGCTTTTTGATTTTCATGCAAAACAGCCTGCACTGACAGTGACTGACAGCTGTTCCTCCACCCTCGTTATTGTGCAAAATGTAAATGCAGCCATATGTGGAGCCCAGCAGGTCTCATTAAAAACTTAACACGCTTCATAATAAATCATCACGGTGGGAAATTACCAGCAGTCACAGCGAATATGATGACGGAAAAATGTGCTTAGTAAGAAAGTTCACTTTAGCAACTAAACATCACACCAAAGTCCCGTTCTCTTTTTAACATCTGCGAATGTTTCTGTTTCATAAGACGACACTCTTCATCAGAACTATTTTCTCATCAGTTTGCTGCTCCATTTTGTTATTATTTTTCTTAACTTGTCTTGACAAGCCCTAAAATTTTAATTCCTTCACAGGACTCAATAACAGTGAGAGGCCTTTCTGTTTGCTATGACTTGAGATCAAGGCGAAATGCATGTTCAGCCACTAGACTCAAAGCAGACTGTCAACATGTTTTTGTAGCAAAAACCAGATGTTTTCTGAATCTTTATTTCTTTGACTGGATTGGATGAGACTCCTAATGGCATTTAATTTTTATTAATTTTTTAAAGATAATTCCTTCACAGTGCTAGATTTTAATGATAAAAGAAGAATTTCTTCAGTCTTTCTGTGCAATTCCTGACCTGTTCCCAACCCTGGAAGTTTTCAAATGAATTCTCCACACTTTTCCAGCATGATCTGTGTAGAAAGCCCCAACACTTGACTCAAAGCATGGCACTTTTCCCCCACTGTCTGGCTTGCGGCGTGTTAATGTTTTCCAGGCGAGGATCGGCCGCTTATTCATCCCCATTTCTTCTTTTTTGTCTTCCGAAGGGAATTTTCACCTGAGTCAGGATAAAGTTGCGGAGGCTTGGCTGAAACACCCAACCTAAGGGCCTCTTGTCTGTCTACGCCTCCTGATCCCAGGCTGAACCCTGAGCACAGTCAACCATCTCAACTCAGTTTCAGAATTTCACACAAACTGGGGAGAGTCATTGTTATCAAATGTATAGTAACAGATGAATAACCTCCAAAAAACACACACATCTCAGACAGTAATTGAGACTGATTGTCAATGTTATCAGAGGTCACAAGGGCAAGAAAACAGCAGTAAAACAGAGAAATTACAAGCAGCACTGACAAGTAAATATACGTAATTAATATTTCTCTAAAGATTTCACTTAAACATTAAGTGAAAATGAGAGAAATGGCACATAAGCAGGTTTGATCAGGCTGTCAAATGTATCAAATGTATGGCTTTTATTATATGTAGGGAAATATGACCTCTAAATCTAGGTTTTGAGGTTTAATTATAACCTTAGATGAAGAGAGACTATCATTGCTGTGCATCACACTGACGAACATGTCAAGAGAAGGTCACAGACTCCTCAGTTGCATAATAAGGAAGGCTGACAAGTGAAGAGACTGTTGTTGTTGGTTTTTTTTTTTGATTCAGACTGTCTGCAAGTATGTGGGTGCCAAGGAGGGATTAAATTTACCCAGAGTGGGTCTTAAACTGAGGAATAAAATCTGGATTTTTATACTTTAAAAGAAGAAAAAGTTTTTTTTCTTTTTTTTGACAAAACCCAAATCTAACAGTCCATTTCATCACCTGCCAACTGCACATTTTGAATAGAACATGATTCTAATGGTTGGTAACCTAACCTGTAGCGTGAAGTAGCTTGTGAAACAAAGTGAGCCAGTGTCTGTTTGGAGGTGATTTCCCTGCTGAAGCAACATCAGACCAACATGGAGGGATTTTTACGCAGCTGTGTGGCTCCATCTACTGGGCTGTCTGGACAGACTTCAGCTTTCCTTTCAAGAGTTCAAAGACTCAAAAATATGTTTGTTGTTTTAAACTTTTGTCGCTTTGTGTGTGTGTGTGTGTGAGAGAGAGAGAGAGACCTGGTATATCCTGAAGGGGATGTATCTGAAGCCTCCCTCCTCAGTGGGATATTCCATCAGCTTCCTGTTCATAGCCCAGAACTGGTCGAATTTATCTGGACCAACACAAACACACATAGACACCCATAAAGATCAACAAGACACTGCAAAATATCCCAAGCAATGATTAGACCATGCATGTCGCTTTAATAAAATGTTCATCATCCTTCTTCTAGATGCATCAAGCAAACGAAAACAACAACATCGTTTTTTTTACATCCTTGTCACCTTACGTCACTTAAAAGTTTGTTTTTGTCAGTTGTTACGTTATCGTTGGACACAGTGAGTTTAAAAATCTGCAGGTGTGGTTGCCTTGGAGGAAGACAGTGATGCAATGAAAAATCTGTATATGTTGTGAAAAATGGAGGCAGGTAAAAGTATGTGTACATGTACTAGAATATGAATAAAGACTAGAGCTGTACTTTAACTTTGTCTGTATATTCCTGCCCCTCTACATGGAGATCAGAGGTTATGGTCAGTGATGGAGGCGCATCAATGAAAAGTTTAAGTATATACGGCTTGCTAACACAGGAGCTCGAACTTTAGCTTTCTGGTTGAAAGATTTCACCATCCAAAACAATCCTACCCAGCATGTGTTGGTTTCAAACCCTCCACCTCACCCTGCCTCTCGCTTTCACACAAACCTTCTGAAAACCTTCTGTTTTCTCTCTCCTGGATGAAAGTTTGAGCCATCTCTGTTTCTCGCTCTCTGTTTCTGATCTCTTTTGGATGTGAAAGTTTTGGTTTAGATAAGGTTTCATCTCTCACTTTCATATGTAACAGGTAAGGCCATCTCCTTCTGTTGGATTATCTTAGCTTCAGTCATGTCATGTCCGCTTCTCTGTTTACTGTAGTTATAAATAGTGTTGTAGAAAAAATGGAATACCCAAAACATTTTAAAACAGTTCACAGAGTCTTCTATTTTTCCTCTGTGTCCTAAATGAAAGTTTTTGTCTTTCTCTATGGATTAAGATGTGAAACGTCTCTCTCTGTTTCTGCTCTCTTTAGGTGAGGACTTTGTTTCAGGGGAAAGTGGAAGCGAGATAAGCACCTGATGTTTATGAGTATGAAGATCTTGGGTGCTGCAAACCTGTTCAAAACATTCTCAGTGTCACATTAACAGTAAACAAATTTGACGCATGCATGCCAGTAAAGTCCTATGCAAAGAAAATAGCAGATTACATCCAATTTTTTGGCTATTTTTTGGTATTTCATTACTGTACTATTTGTTCAAAAAATGTACATAAATTTGTATTTGCTGCTGCTGTTTGCTGTTAATGCAACATTTCTTCCTCCTGGTTCACATTAAAAGCCATAAGTCAGTTCAAAGGGTTTAATACATTTACTTTCCTGGAAGGCTTTTGTTGGGAAACATCTTCAGGAAGTGTATAGTTTCACAAACATCAGATTTTTATTTTCATAGAACAAAAACAGCAAGTGTAGTGTGTGTAGTGTACATTATTTGAGGATTTGCAGTCTATGACGTGAAATTAGAGACACTACTGACATTATCAAGCAGGACCCTGACAAACTCCACTGACATTACCCAACAGGAGAGTATGAAAACCATCTCATAGCAGTTAATGCACCTTTTTCACTGTGTTTCACCACACTCCACCAGACAGTATAATGACAGTATATTTAAATATATGCCAAAGCCAACTTCAGGCACCCATGCATGTAGGAGCACTGTTGATGTTATTCAGTTTATAATTTTATATATCCATAACGATTTTTCAAAACAGTTAATTAAGTTAATTAGTTGATTCATTGATCAATAGAAAACGAATCTGCAGCAAATTTGATTACTGTTTAATCAAAAATGTCAAATATTTGAAGCCACTAAAATTAGAAGATTTGCTGCTTTTTTCCATTTTATATATTTTTTAATTGAATATCTCTGGGTATTCAAATGTTGGTCGGCCAAAACAAGACCTTTGAAGACGTCACACTGGGCTTTCAGAACTGGTGGGCACAGACATTTTTCAAAATTCTGACATTTCATAAACTAAACGATTGATGGATTAATTGAAAAAGTAATGAAAATAATCCTTAGTTGCAGCCCTATTCATAACATAATTCAATACTGATGTATTCATGCACATTTCATTTAAATGGCAGTCTGATTGGTGGAGAAAAAAAAGAGTTATTGTGTGCTGATAATTATTAATTCATAAGGAGGAGGGGCACTACAATTATAGATCAAAACATGGCGACATATGTGTTACTGATTGGCCCAGAGGGCAGCTACATCACTGGTGACCAAAGTGTTTATTGTAACCTCGTTTGATCAACTTGACCTGCAGTGATTCCAGGAATCTCACACCAAATGTCAGGTTTTACTTTTCAAAGACGGGCACAAGTTTCACATAAACCTCAACCTTAGGAATCCACCCACCCCCCCCTCCCAAGTGCCTGCTCCCACATCACAAGCTTCCAACAAATCAGTGACCCCTCCTATTTTCCCCCTTCCATCAATGCCAGCTTCACCTACGCAAAACACTGCAATCACAACCAATAGGAAATAAACCTGTCCTGGAAACGGAAAGGGTAGATGTGTGGGTGTTTGGGTGGGAGAGGTTTTGGAAGTGGGGGCTTCAAAGACTGCTATCAGACTAAAAAGAGATTTGATTTGTGTGTGTGTGTGTGTGTGTGTGTGTGTGTGTGTGTGTGTGTGTGTGTGTGTGTGCGCACAAGTACTACAACATAATGCATGAGTGTGGTCATGAGTGCGTGCGCAAGCAAGTGTGAATCTCTGTGTAGGAGTTCGAGCTGAAGAGACAACATGTGTGCATCAGTGTGTTAATGAGTGAATGTGTGACTGTATGATTGTGTGTCACTTCCCCAGCAGCTGCTTGTGGTCTTTTTTCTTTGAAATGCGAGTGTGCGCGTGCGCGCGTGTGTGTGTTTTACCGTTCTGCAGGCCCATCCACAGCTGCTTGTGGTCTTTCTTCTGCATGTCGTTGACGACTTGGCTCTTGTGCTTGAGCGCGTCAGCCTCCTTGATGCTGGACATGAAGTGAGCCTCGATCACAGAGTTGGACATGCAGTGCAGCAGGTCACTATCTGGAAAATTCTGACTCACAGTCACAAGAAAAACAACTTATTTGAAGCTGCTTTAATTCTCTGAACCAAAAAAAGAAATGTACCATAAAACAAAAACTATGAGTGAAAACAGGCTCTGTGGGTTTGTCCCATTTCACATGACAAATGACTAATTCACTTAATTGTATCTAGAAGAGCTTTTTTATTTATTTAGAATAGAGTTAAATATAATACTCCCAAATTAAAAAAACTGAGATGTTGTGGATACTGTGCATGCAATTGGTTCCTACCTTAAAGTGCACAGTGATGCTCCAGGGTAAGACAGTGTTGGATGCATGGAAGTCAAACAGAACTCCTATTGGATAGTGCCTGAACCAGGAAATGCACATAGGAAATAATGTTACTGGTGAAAACCCTGTCGGATTGCTGTCAACTCAATATCACAGCCGAGATCGAGACATCAGTTCTTGTAGATCTTAAGGAAACTGGTGTTACTCCCATTAATGGCTGGATAATCTTTAAACTGACATCACATGTTTTATCAGCCAATTAGTGTCTGACAACCGCATATGACCTCCAAATCAAAAGTTAAAAAGTGTTAAAATAGGGATCATTTTATTCTAACAAACCTTTTGTAGCAAAGGTCTTAATACAATTGATAAATTTAACTGTAATTGGTAATCTGTTTCAAAAAACCATCAGACTGAATTGGTGTCCATTTCAGGTTACCAGACCCTAAAGTGATGCCTAAAGGACAGGTTCACCATTTTTCAAGTGTGTCTTTAAACAGCTTACATTGTAAGTGTATTATGAATGGATCTTCTAATGGTCAGTATGAACAGGAGGAATGATTATGGTAAAAAAAAACCCGTCCTTTAAAATTGTCTTTTCGTCAAAAATCCAGCAGGTATTACATTTACAATGAACTGACATTTATAAAAGGGAAAGCAGGACTTCACATTTGAAAGGCTCCAGTCAACATTTTTATATTTTAACATGATAATAAATTATTAAGTGACTATCAACACTGACATCTGTTCATTTTCTCTAACGTGGTTTAGTGGCATTAAGAGGACTTTGAAGTTACGGCCAACCAGGTTCTTTATCTTTTGTTTTGCAATACTGACACCTTGTGGCAGAACTCTGTGACTGCAGCTGAGCTCAGACAGGAAACTGGTGGTTAACACCAGCTGAGGCTTCTCTGCTGGCTGTGAATGAATGGACTCACAGTGACTTCTTTCTGGAGTTGCAGGTGGTTTGAATAGACTGTTATGGTACTGACTGTGGATGCCATTTGTTGGAAAATGTGAATGTTTGTATTTAAAGTCCCATGAAGCAGATTTTAGCAGTTTGGGAAAATGATGACACACATCACAGACCCAGTTTCCTGATGAGAGTGGCAGCTGTAATATGGAGCATTTTATTTAGGTTTATAAGGGAAATTTGTACAAGAGCAATCAGGAACAAATAATGTTAATATTTTGAATTTAAAAGTCCACCAATGCACTCACACATGCCCAACCTTGTTTCCCCTGACAGAACTAGTAAAATCAGTTCATCTACTAATCATTCTCTCACCATTTGAGTGGCGTCCCTTCATACTCAAACCACATCTCCTCCACGTCCTCGGCCCTCATCACTTTGAGGAAATGTTTCTTCACCTTGTCTGTGACCAGAGTCAGGTAGCTCACCCTGGGTAACAGCAGCTGGGACAGCCAACAGGAGAGAGGAAGAGACCCATTATTAAAACAGTACAGTCTGTTTCTGTATGCTGCACTGGCACTGTGGGCTAAATTTAGTGTCCCTATGCAGCTTTTGTGACATTAACAAATAAGCAGAACGTGTTTTTAGTCTATGTCTGTGTGCTTCTTTGTGCTTTCAGGTCTAAATTCACAGATCTGGGAGATATGAAGGAACAAGGAAAGCATAAAAACAATGAGGATAACTGTTCATAAAAACATTCACTATCTGCTTCTTAATCACCTGTGGAGGCTTTATAAAGACTTGTTGTCTCGCCCTCAGGCTAAATGTCGCCCAATCAAAATAAGCAACAGGTACTGGAGCAGGAACATGACCAGGTTCACATAACACCTCCTACCGTCAAGAGAAAACTGCAGATTGGCTGCTAAACAACTGAATTAAACCGTGACTTCTGATCATTAAGTGTGGAATTATATTGCACCTACAGTATGTGTCACAATCACATATAAGACCAATAGCAAAAATACAATCACACATATAACTAGAAGAGTGAACTCAGTAGAGTGCAGACCTCTGCCAGGTGTGTCTGGGGGTATAGTCTCAGTTTTCTTTAAAATGCATAGAATAGTGTAATTAAATTGTAAATTGTAACCAAGTATCCTGGGTTCACCTAACTGTATAAACTAAATAAGGTAACAATAAATAGGACGATAAGTCCAAACTTTTCAGTTTAAACATCGTTATTTATTTAGAACATTTTGTTGTAACACACCACACAAAACAAAACCCTTCCCTACCTTCCTCTCCCCTCCCAAACAAAGAGGAGTTGAATCTAACTCGATTGTCCTTCCCGGTTCCCTTACAGTCAAGATGGCAGCGAAGCTAACAAAAACGGGGATTGATTCATCTCGTATCGTGCCAAACTTTAGAGGATCATAACATATTAGGTAGGGAATTGATCTGCAGATGCTCCGGCTCAAGATGAGACCAAACTTTTCTATGGATGTCAGTTTTTGAGCCACAATGAAAGCCAAAATGTGGCCTGTAACAGACTTGTTTTTAGCCTAAACTTGCTGGAAATGCCTTTTGCTGCAGTTGTTGATCACTTGCAGCCCCTACCAGCCAGTTAAGAGGAGTCAATGGTGGCATAAAACGCCTTATAAAATAGGTTTTTCAACTGTGAATCACTGCAACCATGAGAGATCCTCGAGCATACAGTCATAAATGTGCACAAAAACTATTACGCTGATGGGTCCAGTAGTATGCAAGATTATCTGCGGACAGATACACACACACACGGACACACACGGACACACACGGACACACACGACCAAACACATTAAAAAAAAACAACCACATAAAAGACAGTTATATATAAAATCATCGATGAGGTAAAAACAATCAGTTCATTCTCGTATTTTACTCATTGATATCACCAGAACAATACTAAACTGATGTAATGCAATATTCTTATATACCTCAAAATGTTTAAATTATTTCATTCATTTTGTTATGTGGAGCGATAATGGGGAGGTTTCTACATAAAAAGAGACTATTACTGCAAAATCATTAATATGTAAATCATGTTTCAATTCTTTCATTAATAGTGGTGGAGGGCTGCAAGCAGAAGGCTTGCCATTGAAGTGGCTTTGCTAGACATGTTTATTGAAGGTGAACAGATTACTGAGCCATTCTTCAACTTGCTTTGTATTATCTCATATATCAACAACCTCCACTAGTGCCAGAAACTTGTAGGAGAAAACACAGTTCTTGCAGTGTCCATGTGGTACCTACGTAGCCTCCGTAGCTCCAAATAGAGAAGTAGTTAAATTTTTGAGGTGTAGCTACCACAGCTATGTGACTACACTTCTTTAAATCAAGACTAAATTTAAAGTGTTTGAAGCCTGTGTGGGGTGTGACAAGTAGCAAACTTTGGGTGACAAACTCCTTTCTCTCCAGCCAATAAGCAACCACAACACCCAATTTCCTAACAATATGAACAGCTATCAGACTGGACAAAAAGTGGGCAGAGAAGGCAATAATGTTTTAAATGAATGAGCATTGCTCATAGCATTACTATTATATCGTCTTAGTAGGAGTAACTTTTCAGCTGTGAAGGCCCTGCTGAGGGGGATACAAGGATTTTTGTTTTCCTGAACAGAAAGACATCTGATATGTTTCTGTATACTGATGTCAAACATATAGCTGAAGGCTCAGAGGGGGCTTCTGTGGGAGTTTCATCTCGATTTAGGCAGGTAAACACAGAAGTTAAAGGATAGGTTCACAATTTTTCAAGTGTGTCTTAAAACAACAGTCAGGTGCCCACATGAACAAATGTGCTCTCAATGTAAGTGATGGGGGTCAAAGTCCACACAGTCATTTAGTGCAAAAATGCATTTAAAAGTTGATCTGATGCTTATATGAGGCTTCAGCAGTCTGAGTTAGTCATATCAAGTGGATATCTGCCACATTTACAGTCTTTTTAGCATCAAATTCCCTCTTTGTGTTTCCTCGGACAGTGTTTCCCTGTTGAGCTGCGGTGGAAGTATAGTAACAAAAAGAGGGACTTTGGCACTAAAAAGACTGTAACGTTGAAAGATATCTACTTGATTTGACTCATTTGGACGCTGAAGCTTCATATTAGCTTCAGATAAACTTTTAAATACATGTTTGCACAGAAGGAGGACTGTGGATTTTGTCCCCCATCACTTCCATTGTAAGTGCATTAAGAAGTGATCTTCTCATGGTCAGTATGAACAAGAGGAATGATTATGGGTTTTTTTTTAAAAATGTTCATTTGGCCACCTGACTGTTGTTTTAGGACACACTTGAAAAAACTGTGAACCCGTCTTTTAAGTTAGATCTCAAAGTTTGTGGCCATGTGAAGACAGAGAGTAACAGCACTTACATAGTAGGGCTCGGCCTCTCTCTCAGTAACCTCATCCGGGTTCAGAGTGAAGCAGGTGGGGATCCGGCCGAACCAAACGTCTCTCAACACGTCCTTGTCATCTGCCATGCTGCTGCAGCTCCCAACGGCACATAAAGAATGGCAGCTACAAACACAGATCCTTAAGTCCAAAGGCAGACAGCTTCCTGTTGTCAAAAGCACAGCACAGCAGAGTAGACAGGTTAGCATTAGAGAGAAACTTTCACCAAATCAAGCAGGCGATGCAGCATAAGCCACCACTTTGACACAAGTTATCCAGCTAACGATAAGATAGATGTGTGTTTATTCATTTTCAGGGGAGTTATTACTTAGTTATAATCCTGCTAGACTTCCAAACTGTCAAACTACGCAGCTTTAATCCAAAACTGACGTTAGCTTGAGGGCTAGGTGAGCTAACTTAGCTAGTGGAAACAAACCTTGAAATAAACAAATGTGCTAGCCTCCTGCGTAAAGTTGCTACTGCCCGCCAACTGAAATGTCGTGTGTGTGAGAGAGAGAGTAAGAGGTGATTATATGACAGAAAACCTTACTTTTTGTTGATGTTTAGCAGTCAGCTTGAATGGAAGGAAGGGCCGTGACGGTCGGTGTTGTCATGCCCCTGCTGTCACCGTGAAAACAGCTGAAAAGAAACCCATTCACGCAGAATAGCGACACCTAGCGACTGCTGTCTTTACTGCAGTAACGGCAAAAACATGTTTAACCTCGCTGTTTTTAACATTATTGGCACGTACGAATTAAACGTAAAGTTCTATTTAAATGTCACATATATTACATGTTTTAAAGAGCATGCAGGTCGTATATTTTCATTAAAAAACCGAGACGTATTTGTTAACCTACTGCGGACGCGTCACCAATATGCGACGTTGCAGGTGTTTCGATGTAACGAGTGACCGTGTTAACTGGTGACTTCCGGCCGAATGCGAGAGAAGAAGAAAACAGAAACAATATGACATAACATGAGACAAGGATATCAAATTAATAATAATGTAGACATAAGACAATACAGTTTCTTTACTCGTAGTGACGACAGCTGTTGAAAACACGAACGGCCTTAAATTCTCTTAAATTGAATGTTCAATATAATATATATTCATCTGGTCCTTTTTGTCTTACATTATGTAAATTAAACGGTGTTGCCAACAAGAAGCATTCACCTTTCCTAAAGTTATTTTTTGTGCGGGGAAAATATAGATAAGCAGAGCAGCTAGTGTCTTATGGGGAATATGACACTATTATGAGTGGTAAAAGAAGTAGAAGTACTCAGATCCTTTACTTAAGTAAAAGTACCAATACAGCAATGTAAAAATACTGCATTAGTAGTACATAAGTATTATGAGCTTGATGTAGTTAAAGTATTGCAGTAAAAGTAGTGGTTTGGTCCCTCTGACTGATATATTATTATATATGACATCATTAGATTATTAATACTGAAGCATCAGTGTGTAAGCAGCATGTTACTGTTGTAGCTGCTGGAGGTGGAGCTAGTTTCAACTACTTTATATACAGTTAGCTAGTTTAGTCCAGTGGTTCCCAACCTAGGGGTGGGGCCCCTCCAAAGGGTCAGCAGATAAATCTGAGGGGTCGTGAGATGATTAATGGGAGAGGAAAGAAGAAAAAACAAAGTTCTGATACACAAATCTGTTTTTAGACTTTTTCTCTAATCTCTGATTTTTAGTGAAACATCAGATTATTTGAACATTTATTGAAATGAAACCATGTGAGAAGTTTAGAGGGAAAAATCACTATTTGGTGGAGCTGTTAACAACTCATAGACATCTGAAATGTGACCCCGACTACACACTGCTTTTTGTAAGACATTAAAAGCCAAAAAGGTTGGAAACCACTGGTTTCATCTTTAACAATGTGTTGTATTTTAAAAGCGCATTGTGCCAAATCTTCAAAGTAACTAAAGCTGCCACATAGATGAAGTGGAGTAGTATTTAAAATTAATTAAAGTAAAATAAAAGGCTTTCACGCGCCTGTGTGTTCTCTTCCTGTCTGCCGTCACTACGAGCAACCACGGACGCACTCGGCTGAGAGTCACCAGTTAACACGGTCACTCGTTAAACCGGAACACAGGGCTGTTTGGGTTCCGTTGTGTCCATAGGTAGCTTCAAGAATGGATAAAAAACTGGAGACTGATAACCTGGAAATGCGTCTGCAGGCGCTGGAGAGCCGTATATACGGAGAGAGAAGAAACAAAAGTGGAAAACCCGTCAAGGTTTGCCCAGAATAATGTCAATTCTGCCTTGTGGGGCGAGTCAAGGAGCTAGCTAGCTGTTAGCCTGGCAGAGCTAACGATAGCGCTGTCACTGGTAATGAGTGAACGCCCTATTATTCATTTTACGCACATTAGCTGTGCAGCAGGTATTCAGAATGCGTTATAGTATTATAGCAGTTATAGCAGTAGTACTCCCCCTACTGCTGAACATTTCTGTAGGCATAAACACAACGTTACTGTTTTAGACTTGAGTGCGTTTTCCTACTTTTCTATTACAAAGACCGACATGATTATCAGCTATCTGCATCTCAGTATCGATGATGTGCTGCTATTTGAGCTTGGCCGGGCTGCAACTAACGATTGTTTTCATTATCGATTAAAGGATGGGTTCACATTTTTTTCAAATCTGTCTTAAAACAAGTCAGGAGCCCAAATGAACATTGAAACCTGTTTTTCTTGCTGTAATCATTCCTCCTGTTCATACTGACCATTAGAAGATCCCTTCATAATGCACTTACAATGGAAGTGATGGGGGACAAAATCCACAGTCCTCCTTCTGTGCAAACATGGATTTAAAAGTTTATCTGAAGCTAATATGAAGCTTCATCATCCAAATTAGTGAAATAAAGTAGATATTTATACATATTTAGTGCCAAAGTCCCTCTTTTTGTTACTATACTTCCACCACAGCTCAACAGGGAAACACTGTCTGAGGAAACACAAAGAGGGAATTTGATGCTAAAAAGACTGTAAATGTGGCAGATATCCACTTGATATGACTAACTCAGACTGCTGAAGCCTCATATAAGCTTCACATCTACTTTTAAATGTATTTTTTGCACTAAATGACTGTGTGGACACACTGTGGATTTTGTCCCCCATCACTTAGATTGAAAGCACATTTGAAGGGGATCTTTTAATAGCCAGTATGAACAGGAGGAATGATTACAGCGAGGAAAACCTCTTTCAACGTTCATATGGACACCTGACTGCTGTTTTAAGACACACTTGAAAAATTGCAATCTGTCGATTAATTTCTCAATTTATCAATTAGTTGTTTGGTCCATAAAATGTTAGAAAATGGTAAAAATGTTTCCCAAAGCCCAATATGACGTCCTCAGATTTCTCCTTTTGTGCCGACCAACAGTCCACAACTCAAAGATATTCAGTTTACCATCTAGATAATATTCACATTTGAGAAACTTGAACCAGAGAATTTGGACATTGTTTTCTTGAATTGAATTAATTATCAAAATAGTTGGTGATTCATTTAATAGCTGGCAACTAATTGATTAATCAACTAATCATTGCAGCTCTATATCTGGTGGAGCGTTCATAAGGTATTTAATGAAACCAAGAGAAGGCTGCTGTCCTGGAACAATTTGCCGATTCATTATTTAAACAATGGACAGAAAATACATTGTTGACAATTTTGCTAAAGGATTAGTTTTATGAGTAATTTATCAGGAAAATTGAACATCAGCTGTTTCAGCTTCTTAAATGTGAGGATATGCTATTGTAAATTCATTAATTTTAGATTTAGGGTTTATTGATCAGACTAAACAAGCAAATTAACAACAGGGCCTTGGGCTCTGCAAAAACACAAGATACGCGGTATGTTCTCTGAAGAAAGAAATTAATATCATGATGAGATATAACGGCCAAGCAGAGAGAGGCTCTCATTAAAAGTAAAAGTTCAGATGATGATCACTGTGATTTATTACCTATCTCAAACAAGTTTTAAATCTCTGAGGATTGAGTGTAATACTGCACTGAAATGAAGTGAAGTCACTGCTTTCCAGGAATTTGGGAAAACACATTTATAGTAAAAAAAACATAACTTATTTATAGAAAACTTCTCAAAATCCATATTACAAAATGCTTCACAAAGGCAACAAACTAAAACAGACAAATCATACAATCATTAGGTTTTAAAAAGCAGATAAAACCAATTTAGTGTAAGATAAAACAGAAGAAAATTTAAAAGAAATAAAAACAGAAATAAAAGACAGTTCAAAGAAAATACAAACTCAAGTAAAATCAGGAAAGTCTCTGATAAAAATATGTTTTATGAAGAGACTTAAAAGAAATCACTGACTCAGCCAACCTGATTTCCTCCTCCTTTTATGATTTAATAATGTTCACTAATAATTGTAATTGTACATATTTTGTAGGTGATGGGCTTTAAAAAAAAAAGGCGGTGTTGTCCTTTTGAGCCTCAGAGTGTGATGTCTCATCAGAGCATCATATGATGCAAAAAAAACACTGAACATACAAAAGGAGCATTGAAGTTAACTTGTTTCCTGTTTTTTTTTTTCTTCAGGGGAGAAAGTGTCTCAGTTTGTTACTCAAGGAGTGTTTTACATTTATAATTGTTGTGTTTAAATTGAAAGATTCTCAATATGCTCACAGACAGACCTAAAATGTAGATGCTACAAGTATGCAAAAGGAAATGGTTACAGTTGGGACGGGACGGTTAACCCCAGCTGTGAGGCTGTAATGGAGACGTGTTTTATCACGGCTTGGCACGGCTCAGGCGGACCAACCCGGGCTAGTGGAAAAACCCTATAAGATGATCTTAATGCCATAATAACACTAGGGGGTGAGATCATCCTACTTGGACAGACTCATCATGTATTCTCATGTTCCTTTGAAGGTGATTACCTCTGCCATTCTCAAGGGGGCGATACAGGGCAAATCAGAGCAGAAAGTGCACAAATTAAATCACCACTTAATTGTGTTGCTGCCTACTGTAGCTCCCTGCTACACTTGAAGCTTGAGCTTTTATGTTTGTGTACTATGTTAGGAATAGTACCACATATTACACAAAAAGGCGTAATGACATCAGTTCTAATGACTTTTCTGTACTCTCTGTCCCGCAGTGTGCAGAGTCTTTGACCAGGATTCAGGCGGGTCTGACCAACACGGCCAACAAGAGAGAACGAGTCAAGATCCTGCACAAGAAGAGTGAGTCACAGGCTGGGTTGGGTTAGCCCTGACAGCCTGGATTGTTGTAACTTTATTTCTTTATGTATTTATTTTTCAGGTTACTCAGAAAGGATACTACAGTACTTCACACTGATAGTTATCCATGTACGTGTTGTGTAGTGTTTTCCATGGAGGTGCAAGATTGCTCTAATACCTACAGAACTGTAATATTGTCACTCAGTGTGCTCACTGAACATTAAAAACATTAAAACGCTGACATAAAATGCCAAAAGTGCAGCAAAGTGAAGTGACAAGGTCTAAAATTCAAAATGTCACAACAGTGCTTGCAGGAGTTAATCTATAGTCAGATTTCAGACTGTTTGGTGAGTCTTTGATCATATTTATTGATGCTGTGGTGCAGTTGAGGACCTGCTGAAGTACCTGGACCCGCAGTTCACCGACCACATCACTGTACCTGACACCATGAAGCTGGAGTTCATCCTCGCTGGTAAGAACCAGGAGGACTATGGGATAGATGAGTCAAATAAGAAATAACATCTATTAACAACTGCAGTCAAATTCATCTTGGTTATTGTTGGCTTTTATTATTTATTTATTGTATAAGTTATCACTTTAGGAGACTGAAAGAGCAGCTGCTGACTTTTAAGCTGTTGCTGTGTGTTTGTGCGCACAGAGGAGGACTTCCTGCTCTCCCAGGCTGCTTTGCTGGAGCAGGTCAGCAACCTGCAGCCGCTGCTGGACAGCCCGTACATCAGAGGTGAGTTTCACCTCATTTTCACTGTCGTTTCCCTGTTTGGTAACAAAGTGTCCCAAAAAGTAAAGAATAGATTTGGCTGAAATTTGTTGGACAGGTCGGCTTGGTGTGTTTTTTTTTAAAGTTACATCTATTAAGTGATGTCATTTTCTGGAAGGAAGTCTGTGATCAAAGGTCTGCTGCTGAATGTGCACTTTGGTAGGAAATTTAAACCTGGAAGCTGAAAAGTAAAGTTTAGAGTTCATTCATGCAGCGCTGGCAGAGGTTTGAGCTCTGCTGAGTGAAAACAGTATCTGCTTGGTTAAATTTTACTTGTTAGTTCATCTAAGGAATATCTACTTTTTCTTTTCCGATACCAACCAATACTTTCATTATCAACCAATACCAGTAGTTTACTAGTAATAGTAATGCTGTTACGCAGTTTTAGTGTCATGTATCACTGATTGGCTACTGTTGTTGACACATGCTGCTTTTCTATTTGCAGCTTGTGTTTTACCTTTGCATTGTCTTTGATTTTGATTTATTGAATACTGTCTGTATATCTGTGTATCTCCAGTTCACACAGGTCCTGACTGCTCGCTGTAGTCCCTGTTCTGCTTCTAGTGCATCTGACCGAATCTTAGTTATCCATGATCAAATTATTAGTTGTAAACTTTGTGGCAGCATTCTGTCATTGAGAGGAAAATGAATGTAACTTATGTTTTTATTTGAATTTCCATCCTTTTCAGTGGTGTTGTAGAGCTGCTGGATCAATAGAGAGGAAACGCTACAGTATTGTATGTTTACCCCATCAGCCCTGTGTTAACTGTGTGTTTCTGTTGTTCACAGGCGTACCCGAGCATGCTACCAAGCTGCAGCGTCTGTCACAGATTCACATCAAAGAGCAGGTAACCTCCTCTTCTTCCTCGCTCTCCATCTGCCTCTTTGTATCTGTCTCTCCTTTTATCTGTCAGCTCCTCTCCTCCATGTTTGTCTGTCTAACAGGACCAAACCGAGGCTCAGTCCCAGGAAGTGAAGAAACTTTTTGAGGAATACAACAAAATGGTACACTTTTATTTTCATAAGAGCTTTACTTTTTTATTTCTGTAAAATAAAAATTTCCTGACAAACTATTTTAAGTGTCGTTGGAAAACTACATTTCAATTACAAACTTCTTCTGTATTTTCTTGGGGATTAAAGAGACAGAATAATAATATATAAATACAGTAATAATTTGCAGCTAACTCTTCTGTTCTAAATCTGATTTTGACCTCTAATTGGCAGATGTTCCTGCTGTCCAAGCAGTTCACCCACTGGGACGAGACCCTGAGGAAGCTAGAGGAGGCAAAGGGCATCCGGCCTGTGGAGTAGTTACTGTCAACACACACACACACTTCTGATGAGGATGGTGATGATGAAGACTACGCTGTGGTGGGAGCTTTAGATCAGACAAGTGTTCCTTATGTAGCTTGTTCACTGTACAAAAGACAGTTGCATATATTGAGTCATATTGAGTGCTAGCATCCCGTTTTTCCCAAATAAGTTAAAACAAAACTGAGATAAAGGGGTCACAACATTTCACCGTTTCATTTTTAACTGCTAATCGTTTTGTCACCACAATTGAATTGAATCAGTTGATATTACGTTGATATATTAATTGCCTCATTCCATGATATTGTTAACTGTTTCTAGAAAATTACCCAGTTGCAAAATTTGCCATTTTGCGAGCAGATTTTATCTCTCCGCTGGTAATTGTTGCCAATGAAATATCTGGGTTTCAATATGAGCTCAGATGTCTTGTAAAATTGACCTTTTTTGAAAATATAGTCTGCGTTAATAACGACTTATTTTGTCTCTCAAGATTTAAAGGCCTTGTTGTAGCTAAAGACTGATGTGTCTCCCATCTGACAGTGGTGTTGCCCAAACAGTAATATTGTACTATTTATACAAACCTAGTCGCACAGTAAAACTGGAATGTAAGGACTGGTGGAAATCATGTACAGGAACTTGCTCTCATGTGACTCTTCATCAGCCGTCTGGAGGAACTCGCTCCCATCACGTGACACGTGACTCAGACAGCTCCGGGATGCTGCTGTTATTTATTTTCAGACTGTAGAGCTTTTTATGCCCGCATATTGACTTTACTTGTAATGCATTCCATCACTGCTTCCCTACTGCAAGCCAGTCACAAGACTTGTTATCCTGCCCTTCACCCATTTTCCCACACACACACACACACACTCATACTCATATTTACCCATACTCTTCAAGGCTTTAATTATTTCCCTCTGGATGCCTCCTGGCAGGATGAGTTGCATAAATGTAAATTAGCTTCATTATTATTCCCAGTGTTCTGGTTTGAAAATGTGACACATGTCACATGTGTCATACAGTGTCACTGCAGTGGATACAATAAATATTATTACTTTTTTCTTGGACTATTCCAGTGTGTGATGTCTATTATGTACAGTATCTACAAACTGTTTAAAACTCGAGGAAGATTCACCTTTCATTGGATGTCAAAGCACAGGAGAAGTGAGTGAGAATAAGTTGTATTAAGTAGATTATAAGTAGATTTACTTAAAGTAATAGTTAGACTTCATGTAAGTATGCTCATTCTCGTTCTTGCTGAGAGTTTTTTGATTGGTTGACACCACCTGAAACTGCCCCACCTGCCACCTCCACTCCTACCAAACAAATACTGTTCAGTCTTTCAGTCCAGATATTTTACTCAGCATACTCTCAAACATAAACTGGTGTATTATTCATCCATCAAATCTGTTTAATAACATTTTATATATTTTGTATTATGTATATATATATATATATATATATATATATATATATATATATATATATATATATATATATATATATATATATATATATATAGTGGAAAATTTGATTACAACAATTCAACTGTGCCTATAGCTGATAACTACAGTTTTTAGTGGTATCATTAGCATTGTTATTGGGAGATTCTCTTGAGAAGGTTCTAGGTTTTGACTAGTTTACACTGATTTATCTTTTTTAAATGTTTTGTGACGTGTCTTACGTGTTTACTCCTGAAAGAAATAGAAACAATCAGACATTGAAAAGCTTCAAGCTCCTCCTTTGTGCCTACACAGCTTAACAACCCCACAATTTTTTTGGCGGTTTTTTGGAGTTTTGGCTTTATTTTGCTCCTCAGACATGAAGTGCGATAATTACGCTCAAATAAGTAAGTCTTAAAACATGACTGGAGGGAATCTTTTACATTAAAGGTGTCCACTGGCATACCAGGTTACAGAGCTTCAGTAGTGGTTCTATTCTTCAATAAAAACCTTACTGCCCTACTGGTTAAGAAGCATTCCACATAACTACAATGTCAGCAGTTCGATTTCGGCATTCTTGACCTTTGTTGCATGTCGTTCACCTTATCTCTCCCCTCGTTTCCTGTCATCTATTTACTGGCGTATAATAAAGTCCTAAAAAAAATCAAAATGGATCCATGTCTTGTTTTGTATAGGCCTATGCATCAGCAATAACCCCTGGGATAAAGTAACTCTTATTATGGTTGTAGGGGAGCAGAAACCCCTAAAGTTTCTATAAATGAGTGTGTATACAAAGGTAGCCTACTTAAACATCACCTCCAGATATGTTTAAAGACATGGTTTGACAAGTCATTTGTGTCTCATATGGTTTTTCCACAAAAAAACTTTAATTACTGTAAAATCCTTAACATCTACTCCTCTTCCTCAACTAAAAATTCCGTATCTATGAATATGCAAAGGCTTCAAGTTTCCACATCACGCTTGTGTAAACTGCATATTGGACTACGATTGGCTCCAAAAGTGTCATGGTGTCACAAATTATGCTCACAAGTATCAACACTCAGATAATCAGTGAGAAGAGAAACTTTCCACTCTCATTCTGCAACTGACTGAATGAGAGGGAAAAACATATTTTTGACTGGGGGTTACTTTAAGTAATATGAATACATTTGCTGGGGATTACAGAAAAACAATTTGACAAAATGCTGCTTGATAAAAATGAAAATCTGAAGGATTAAAATTTAAACAGCTGTTTTTACAGGCGTCACACTGTAGACTATGTTTATTTAATGTTTGCAGTAAATTTCCTTGCGTGTTACTCAAAATCTAAAACCCTCCTCTGTATGAACATCAAAGTACAGTCTAACTGTTATCATCACTGCTTCAGTGCACAAATGCATCAGGTTCTGTAAGTTGTTTCTCATTTCTGATCCCACAGATGGACGAGGGGAAATACTCAGTTTAATTTTAGCATTAGGATATATCCATAGCAGCAACCCTGTCTCCTAGAAATTATTCCTAACATTAACAGGGATAACACAAGGCAGCCAGTTCTTGCTCAGTCTTTTATTACAAGTAAGACACTTTCACCCCAACATGCTCTCTCCATGTTTGCATTGTCTTCCATCTCCTTCACCAACTTGTCTAATCTGAGGCATATTTTGGGCTCGTTCATCTTGCAAAAACCACCAGCAAAAGTGTCATCCTGAGGACAAAATAAATGATATGCAAGTTAAATCTGGTCTCAGCCACAGGAACAGAAAACCTCACATTGTTGCTTCCAGTAAATAAGGTAATGTTAAGTTTATTGATATAGTGAGGTTTGATAATGTACAAACAGAATATTCACAGGTTTAGGCTTAATAATTTGGTTTGTCTGTTATAATCTGCTAAACTAGACGGGCAAAGGTTGTTTTTTGTACAATTCAAAGGTCCTCAGTTGAGGATTTGATGTGAATATTATATTAGCAGTGTTTAGCAATTCATGCAAAGGGAAAATACATCATGCATAAATTGGCAATAACGAAACCATGAAGAACTGTTCAGAAAAACACTTGCAACTGAGTTTCAATTAATCTCCATTAAAAACACTTAAGGTTAAGTCCTGTCTTATAGTGCATAACCAGAAACACAATTTAAAAGCCGTAATATTCATCCGTTTACATCAATTTTACTCATGTAGTGAGTTTTATTTTGCATAAGTTGTTAATACCAGTGCTGCCAGAAAATTATTTCAAATGGGTTTCAGGATAAGAAATTTTGATTCATCACAATGTAATTGAGTGAGGTCTTAATAGCTATAGCGCCTTTTATCGCAGTCTAGCACCCTCACAGACTTGATGTGATGACGGTGAACACGTCACGTTTTTAAAGATTTACATCCTCAGTAGAGACCAGCAGGCTTGGAATGGAGAGCCACAGACAAGGTAGAGAACTCAGAAAGTATTGAGATTGGGATTTGTTGACAATAAGAAAAGTATAGAATAGCACCAGCCTTATCCTTTAAGATTTGACTGAGAATATAAAAGCAATTAAATGCACAATGTGAATGAACAATGTGCTGTGCTGAATAGACCAGAGAGTAGCAAACAGTGATGGCATACTTTTGAAGAAGCCACATACCTGTTTTGTAAGCCTCACTTTATAGCGTGCATAGGTAGCAAGGTGTTCACAGTTGTTGGTAAGGACATTATATTTTTTACATCCTTCCGCTGTCATTAATGCCTTAATGTTATTATATATCTCGTCATCAGTTTTTTTGTTTATTGTTTGACCTTTGGAGGTTGTCACGTTGTCTAAGTAATTTTCTTCGTGTTGTTCGCCGGCCTCGTTTCGGAGCACACCGAACACACAGTCAGCACCAGGAGCTGTCAGGCCTTTACCTGCAGTGATTGTGAGAAAACAGTTTTAGAAATACTGTATATAAAACTGATTTAAAAACCTGGAGGGAAGGAAAGGTTTCAGTAGTTTCAACTTAAATCAACTGATGTGTCCTTCTACTTAGCTGACACTTCATCCAACTGTCAGTTGATAACCCTTATGATTTCAAATCATGGAGGCATCCAGCTGTCAAAAGCAGAAATTGACAAAAGAATCTATATTCTTATGAAGGAACTTGCTGTGTTTTTCACTTTTGCTAAAGCTAGGCTAGCAGTTACCTCCTGCTTCCAGTCTTTGTGTGTCCAGTACAGAGAATGATCCAGGACATGTTTAGCCTTGTTTAGCACAGACATGAAACTTATATACATCTTGTTATCTGACTCTGGGGAAGATTGTTCACAACTGTATTTCCTCAAATGTCAGAAGGATTACAATGGTTTCACTACAATATGTTATGAGACCTCACAGTGTTCAAGACACTAAGGCTGGTTTAACTGTTCTCAGTGAGTGTGAGTAATAATGTAATTGTGAGTTGAAATGTTTAAGTCGATTCATTGATTACTCAATTAACAGAAAGCAACTATTTTGGTAATCTTCATTTTTCAAGCAAAAATGTCAAACATTTACTGGCCACATCTTCTCAAATGTGAATATTTGAAGCTTTTCTTTGTCATATATGATAGTAAACTGAATGTTTTTGGAGCTTGAACTGTTGGTCAGATAAAATAAGCGATCATCTTTGGCTCTGGGGAATAATAATGGGTATTTTATTGACAAAACAATTAATCAATTAAGAAAGTATTATAAATATTCTAATAAAAGAAAATAATTGCACTTACCTATGCGGTGAAAAATATCCTGTTCATCTTTTTTACCGTCAAACTTTTTTGTACCCACATAAATAGCAAAATGCTTGAAGGACATTCTTTTATATGTCCTCCTAAATGAAATTATGTCTCCAAATTCGTACTGTAAAGAAATCAGAGATGCATTTGACCAACTTTACATTAATAGCAAAACAACACAACACAACAATCAAATGATAACCATGTAATATTGAAAAATGAAACTTAATAAAATGTTCAGATGCCACATAATAATCATATAATCAAATAAAATTATTTGCAATATCCACTGAGGTACATTAGACATCAGAGGCAAGTTTCAGCAGTGTTTGGCTTTGTCTGTTTAATTTTCTAGTTGTACTACAGTGGACTGGATCATTTTTAAGAGAGTCTTATGTGGCCCTTTGTCAATTCAGAGAAAATAACCTTGATGATGTCATCAGGGTTATCTCGGCTTGGGGGCTTCAAACTTTAACAAGTCACAAATGTTTTACAAACTGTGGAGTTTGAAAAGTGTAGACATTTGCCACACAGGAAGGCTTTAATGAAAAGACCATTACATTGCATCATGACAAATGCAGTATCCCCATTTTTTTGGAGCTTTACCCATACAAAGGCCTAAAAGACTTTTGATTTTCACCATTTTTATTTTAATCTCCTTCTTTCAAGTCCCTCAACTTTAAGGAGGTGCAATACTAAATTGCTGGAGTATTTCATTTAGTTAAAACGCCAAACATTTCCTGTTTGCAGCTTCTGAAATGTGAGGTTTTACTGTTTTTCCCAGTGTCATATAATTGAAAATTGAAGCTTTTTTTTTGATAATTAGATGGTTAACTATCTAATTTATAAAATGTCAAAAATTAATTACCACTGTATATCAAGGTACCAGTCCAGATTGATGTTTTATGCTTATTTTGTCTGAGTAACAATCAAAAAAGAGCTTCCATAAGTGAATCATTCACTTACTAAAATAATCTTCACAGTTTTAGTTTTAGGACTACACATTGTATATAGTGTTACAGTTTTCTGCTTTTCAGACAAAGCAGATTTTCTAACCAGAAGAAACTTTGTGGATATCTTAAAACTAAACCTTACTCTAGTAGTCTTAAAATACCAAAAATGTGGTAGGAGTAGAATAAACAATAACTACATGAGAGCAACTTACCGTCTCACTCTCTATTATTATGATCGCCAGCTGAAGGATCACAACAACCAAGATCAGGTTCCTCATTTTTACAGCAGTGGAAAAGAGGCCTAATGAACAGATGAGAAAATGTCAAAATTAACCATGTTAATCATATCAGCTCAAATGATCAAAGCATCCTGAATTTGTCATTCCAGAGTCCAGCCATGAGACTGTTGAAAGACAGAAAGTAGATGAAATAGAAACAGGGAAACTAAGTAATTCATTAATTAAAGTAGTCACTGGATAGATAAAATCATGACTTACCACTAATGTGTTCAGAAGATGGTTAGCAGTAAAATCAAGCTACTTCACACCCTAAAACACACAAAAGTTTGATAGTGCAGTGTCACCCAGAAGTGTCATTTTCTCATGCAAAACCAACAATTAAAATGATCAAATTTTTATCAACAACTCACAGTTAGAATTCAGGCCATGAAAATAGCTTCTCAGCTTTACCTGCAATATAGTATAGCCATAAAATAAGTTCTCAAGGGAACAATGAGGTCTTACCTTCTTAGAGAGACAGTGGAAGCCTGTTGGGGCAGAGGGAAGCATCTTTTTATATACAATTCAGAACAATTGTCCAGCCCATCTCTGTCATAACTGTACCCCAGACTAATTTGAATACTTCAGCAGAAAGAAGATAACAGTGTCAACTGTTCGATTAAGCACACATTGTTTTGTGCCAAAATCTTTCCCTCTTACACAATTCCACATATTCCTCACATTAAGTTGTCCAGTATAACCACAGTCTCCTACAAGGGACCATTGTCAGCCTCCACTGATGCAGGTCCTTCTCCAAATGGAACCTTGGTGGTCACCCGTATTCTGCCAGCTACATAACATATACAGCATACATTACATGATGCTCTAACAAACAATGAAAAACAACCACATTGCAATTGTGTTTATCAGTATTTTACTAACATTGAATCACTTTTCATCACAAATTATTGCTAAACTTTGCAGCTCTACTGACCTTTTTTAGCCTGTGGTTTTGGTTTTCAACTTATTGAAGCTGGTGAAGGAAGTGGAACTTCTAGCAGATGAAGAGCTAAAAGGAGAGTGAATACTGGACTTACATTCATTAGGTGGACAAAGACATGACTCCAATGGGATGAAAACGTTGCTCTGTGTCTGCAGGATGTGTAAATAGATAACTGTTTGCCAACATGTTCACCATAAGAACTGTAAAAGTTGATAATATCTCAGGGCTGAGTGAATCAGCATGTTTTAGAGTTCTGCAATTTTTTAAAAATTAACTCCACCAGTTTTAAAGAATTTTGTGTGTTTCTGTATGTAATCTAGGTGCTTCACCTTTTATTCACCTGGTCCATCTTTCTTTTTTTTTTTTGGAAGAGCACTTTGAACGTCTTGCATGGAATAAAGTTCAACATACACACTACTGCTACTGACAGCAGCTTTTCTTTCCTGTCCAATAAGAAGACCACTGAGTGCACTTTTTGAAACTACAAGGAGAGACCTGCAGATATAAAAACACTGAGCTTGGAACAGTAAACTTCATTTTGCTCACAATACAAGTGAAAGACTTTTAATCTGCTTTTGGACTTTAATTCTTATGTCCTACAACAATTACAGTGAGGGGCAGAACTCTTTTATTTGGATTTGAGTGTTCAAATGTAACAGCATCCTTTAGGCTTAAGGACAATACCATGATGAACTTTACTTTATGGCCGACCTTTCAAAGGTCCAGTATGAGATACAAAGACATTTAAATATTTCCACTCTTTTCAACAGGGAAGAGATAAAAAAACTGAAAACTGAAAAAGCTGAAACTTACTTTCTTCTATTTGCCTATTCATATAAAAGGCATTGTATATCATGCCAAAGTGAATAACTGGGTGCACATTTTCAGTCAAATTACAGAGCTCAGCACTGCTCAGATAAAGTTCCAGCTAAACCTCCCTTCTAGTATTCAAAGGAGAACCCTGCAGCACGAGAAACACTTCAAACAGTATCTGTATGTACAAGCTTTTCATCCAGTGTCCTGATATGTTCTTTTAAATATAGTGAAATGGAGCAAACAGTATTATATATTGGGGGAAAAATGGATTACAACACCAGACTTAGCTTTAACTGCAGTTTATAGTGGTAACATTGGTGTCAGTTTACACTGTAAAATTTGATCATCACAACAATATCATATTTCAGGAGTAAAATATCTACAATCAACATTTATGTGATCATCTGTGCAAACCAGAATCCACAATATTGTTTAAAATAGAAAGGTACTAAAAGTTAACAATGATGAATTTCTAGATATAATGGTAAATATACTATATAATAAAAAAAAACTTTTTTCTTCAATATCCACTGCATTTTTGGGCAACAACTGTGAGGGAACCCATGTCTTAAAGAGACTGAATTAAATAGTTGATCAACCTCAAATTATTTCTTTCTGTTTTATATCAGTAAACTGAATCCCTTTGGGTGATATTTGACTTTTGGTCAAACAAAATTAGCAATTAGAATGAATACTGTTAAAATGTGCTGCTTTTATTTATTTTAAACAAGTGACACTGTCTTGAAAAATGTAAACATCTGCAGACTTGTGTTAATGAAATGACCTTGGATCTAATTTTTAACCTTTTTCTTTATTCTGTGCCTCTCACCCCGATGGTGCACTTTAACTGTGATGCTTTAAATCACTGTATTTGAAGGAAACACATACTGTAACTCCTCACCCCAGAATAAATACTCATACTACAGAATAAATGATCTTACTACACTTTCTTTACACTTGAAAGGAAAAGCCTAGCTCCAGACCTCTGAATTGTTGCCCATATCTCCAATTTCTTTAGTGAGTCATGATTAAATGAAATGACATAAAATGGCTCGTCAGACTGATTATCAGGCTAAAGGAGTTGAGCTGCAGTTGAGAAAAATCATGCATCACACCACCTTCACTCCAAACCCAAAATGTCTTGCATCTGTCTGGTCTCCTTTGTGTCTCTGTGGGTGTATAAACTGTTCTCTATTTCTCCCTCCATGATTATTGAATGTCAGTGCATATCTTGAATGAAGGACTGACACCAAAACCTCACATTTACATTTTATATTGGTTTTTGTCACACTCTAGCGTAGCCTACCTTTTCTGGGAGATATCAGCACATGCTGTTACATCCCTATCTATGAGGAGACAGAAATGGGAGCCAGAAAGTGATTCGATACGTTTCAGTGAGTGCCAAATATGCAAAAGTATGCAACAGTATCCCCGGACTTATTTGATGGAAATTTGAAACATGCAAATTTACTTCAGTTGACCATCTTTATCTCGTGAACTTTAACTCTCTTGCATTCATCACCTAACTTAAATTTAAAGTTTATATGTTTAATTTGGTGGTTCGGGGTTAAATATTTGTTTTATACATCTTCACTACAGGATCAGCCAGTGACCTTGGAATGAAACTGGAACACTGGAAACTGGAAACTGGAACACTTTGTTGCATTTTGCTTTATTTTGTGTTCATGTTTTTGTGGGGAAAGTCAAAAATCCAGATCTATGTTGCCTATCAAAAGGTGTAGCATTCAAGTTCTAAGTTGTTGGTAGATATTAAACCTATAATCTGATGCTTTTTATTCCAATCTAGCAGCACAGCAGCTGACTTTACTGACACACTTTTAACCAGTGAGATGTAATGAATAAAAGCAGATTATTCTCCAAAGCTATGGAAAAACAGTATGGTAAAGAGTTATTCTGTCATCTGAAATGTAATGTTATCATGTTTTGTTAGAGTTAAAATTATACATTTGTACCTTTAGAAGAAAGGCTAAAGTTTTATTAATCATTGAGTTACTCATTTACATGTAATGTTAAATATATGAATACAAGATTCAGTAAAACTGACCCACAGAAGTGTACTAGGAAACTGTTACATGACTTTTAGCCCAACCAGTTCCCAACCTGCAAGGGGCCGATGGATTAATCTAAGGGGTCTCGAGATGATAGAGAAGGATAGGACAACAGAAAAAACATATATCTGACACACGAAAATGTTTTTTTTTTCAAGCTTTCCTCCAATGTTTGCTTTATTTATTGTGAATTACTGTGTTTTATCTACTAAATCATCTAAAAGTTATTAAAATAAAACAAAATAAGTCCTCTTTCATTACAATGCAATGTGTGACGAGGGGTCCCAGGTAGACTTTGTGTTATTTTATGGGGTCACATGCCCAAAAGGTTGGGAACCACTGCTACAGCCTATACAGTCTTTAAAACAGCTTTATCATGCTGTCAAGATTGAAGAGGGTGCAAGGAGGGATCATTCAAAAGTGTAAAGAAAATTTGCATTTATTTGGCACTTGATTTTTTGTTTGGAAAAATACTCAAAAGTACAAAAGTATTTTATCTGAAGATATGAGCACAGTGCTCTCCAAAGTCTTTTAAAGTACACCCAATTAAGAACAAATAACTGAAAAGGCTTCACTTTAACAAGAGTAGGCCATCCAAGGAGGGTTGAATCGAGGGCAGCTGGACTTGGTTGTAGATACCTGAAGACGTTTCGCCTCTCATCCAAGGGGCTTCTTCAGTTCTAACTGGCTGGCGGGGAGTCCCAGGTATGTAACCTATGTGGGGTCGTTATCATCAAGGTCACTGATACTTGGGTTTGTAGGTTTATTTCCATCAGAGCAAAACTGTACTAGAAGAAGGCAGACTTTAAGGGGGTTCTTTGGGATGAAGGACAAGATACTTCAGATACTGTTGATATCTTTAGTAACTGTATTAACACACAGTGTGTTAATATTTTCTTTGCATCGATTGACCTGTATTTTTTTAAGGACTTTTGTTTTGGGATTTCCTGTAGGAACGGAAGTGTTTTATTTTGAACTTTGGAGTGAAGGGGGGAAATGATGGGGAAGTGACAGTCTCTGAAGCAGAGAGAGATAACTCACATTGTGTTAACTTTTCCTGCATCAGAGGTAACAAGATGGATTTAATTTAAATACACGCGTAAAACATTTCACTTTACTGTTAGCCTACCTGACCGGGTCGCTGGCTAACAGTTAGCTTCTGTGTTGTTGCTAAGTAACGTACAAACCAAGTAAGTTAAGGTTAGCTTAATGGCTAAAATGAATTAGGGACCTTGTAACATGTAATTTCTATTCATTTTAAGATAAAGGGGATATGTTGACATTATTTGGCATTTATTTTCAGCCTTGGTGTTTATTTTTCATCTAGCTATTACGTTGGTTAGGCGGGTTTGGACGGTTTCCAAAAATGTATTTTCTACAGAGTGAATGGTCTCATTCTGTATAGACGATCTTTGGCTGGAAGGCGGCTGTTGACAGAAGGCAGGACGGGACTCTCCCCTCCGAGCGGCGGCGGGCGGACTGGTTGGTGGAGAAGCAGCGGACCGACCGTCATGGACAGGACGGCCGTGGTGAAGGTCGGGGCCGCGGCCAGTGCCAGCGTCTGCGCCCTGTTCGGCGGCGTAGTCCTGGCTCAGTATATCGTCGCTAAGAAGAAGCGAGCGGGCAAGAAAACCAGGATCATAGAGATGGTGAGTAAAAGCCAAACACGCCAGCTGCGTCAAGACGACCAGAGGCAGATAAGATGAGACCGGAAGCAAAGAGCCCGAGCCTTCAAAATGTGTAATTTGACGGTTGTGTCATTGAGAGGTTGTTATGAGCAATGTTGTTTATTACACCATCGTATTTAGTTGTAGGGTGTAGAAATCAACAGTCCCTAACTACTAGAAACCACTAGCTGTTTGTTATTGAAACCTGGATAATGAATTTAATACATTCCTATTATTGCTTTTTACCCCACTGATTCATTTTTAACACTCACAGTGTTGACAGTATTACCACAGTAATTGTAATGGCCAGTAAAGCAAAAGCTAATCACCCTTTGACCTTAACCTGAAGTCTGGAATAGCTAGCAGGCTGAACCCAGCACATCTAAGGGGCCTTTTTGGACAGCAAGGAGTTAAGACTTCACTCATGTACTCTGTAAAATAATAACAAAGCACTTTACATGGTAGAACCAGGATTAAAACATCAGACAATTAAAAATAACTTAAATTACGGTGAATTAAATAAGTAAAATAAAAACAAATTGACAATTCAAGCCGTCACGGTCTTCAGGCAGGGAGTTCAGAGCTGAGGGGCCCTGACAGTTAAAGCTCAGTCACCTTGACTTGAGAACAGCCAGAAGGGCCCTGCCTGAGGAGCTGATGCAATGTGCACCTCTATTCTGAAAACCATCACCGGAAATGTGACGCTGCGCTCTTGGGTAACTTGACAGCAGTGGCTCTCCACCATGCTCGACGCAGGCGCGGATGTTCCCTAAAAACAGCAGCTGTTTTTTTAGAGGTCACCAGCTAGCTTTTCTCCAAAAGAAAAGAGCAGCAGCTTTCTGTTTGAGAGCAGAAAGCTTGGACAGCTGACCCTCTGTGTCAGTGATGCTCTCTACAGCCCTTTCACTGTCCTGGAATCAGCTTTTTGCTGCTGTTGTTGTCTGTTGTTTAACGGGCAGCATGCAGGTTGCGCAGCAAATGCACTCAGTCCAGCTTTCTAACCAGTCCGACAGGAATCAGTCTGGTTTTCATCCGTGTTGAAATGTAAACATTCTTCACAAACCGCAGAATACAATGAAAATAAGGGATGAAATGTGTGATTCATTCATTAAAAAAGGTTAAATCAGAGAAATAAATACAGCATGTCTTTTAACTGTTCAATGTATGGCACCTGAAGGTCACAAAAATAGTTATTTTAGGTTTCTTGACAGAGGTTTAGTTTTGGTGTTTTTATGCTTATAAAGATATGCTATAATGGCCCATTTATGACTTATTTTTATAAATACTGAGTCTATGTTACATTTTCTTCACCAATCGGAAGCTATTTACATAAAATCTGCATTATTAATGATCACCTTTCCATATTTGGAAGGAATTTATAGGAAAATATGTTGCATGGATGTTAAACTTGTTGAGTCAGGGGTTTAAAAAAGATTTTCAGACTTTGAACAGTAGGCGTTGTTATATATTGTAATAGTATCTATATGACTCATGTCTGAGTTACTTGGCTCCACCTGTACAGTATTTGTATGCACTGTGTACCCACACGGACACAAGCTCATTCAACAAGAGGAATTCCCCAAAATTCAGCCGTCACTTTTCACATTTTGCCTTTTGCAGTAAGAAACAGTTGATCAGCTTCCAGAGTGGCTGCAACTGCAGTCAGACTATTTGCCTGCAGGCAAACCTTTATTGTTTTATTGCTTGTAATTTTCCCGGTAGATAACCTCATCTACTTATGTCATTGTAAGTGTATGTTATCAGTGTCGTCTCGCAACAGTTTAAAGTGTGCAGCTGACTTTTTACAGCAGCACAGTTTACATTTCTGAGGTCACTGCGACTGTTGATCCTTGACTTACATCTGGTTGCTTGCATCATTGTTGATTTAGGAACTGAAACAGAAGGACTGCCAGTTTATGAAGTATATCAAAGTAACCTGATGAGAGGGAGAGACCAAACACTGGAGGAAAGGGAGGGTCAGAGATATGATGTAAAACTCTGCACGTTGAAATGCAAAATGCGTCTGAGAGTCTGAGACGTCCATATACTTCCCACAGAGCTGCAGAGTGAGAAGATCAATGAAAGCCCCTCAGATGCCTGTTTCTTGTTCTTTTCCTGCTGATGTGATTCAGTTTCATTAACAGTGCTGATTGCAGACATCCAGATAAATGAATTATTACAGTTTTCATTGAGCCTATTTAGTTTATTTTCAGGTAATGCTGCCAATTAGGGCTGCAACTAACGCATATTTTAATTATTGATTAATCGGAGGATTATTTTCTTGATTAATTGTTGGTCCATTAAATGGCAGAAAAGAGTGAAAAAGGCCGATCACCTTTTCTCAGATCCCAAAGTGATGTCCTCAAATGTCTTGTTTTGTCCCGACCAACCGTCTTTAAAAATGACTCAAAACGATTAATTGATTATTAAAATAGTTGGTAATTGGTAAAAAATGGTAGTTGGTAATTTAATAGTGGGAAACTAATTGATTAATTTTTGCAGCTCTACTGCCAATTATTACTCTTATCAAATCGAGCAGTGCTGTGACAGACAAAAACAGTGTAAACATGATTTTCTCATTCACAACTTTGTAGTTGTTGCAAACCACCAAAGACGAAGTCAAAGTCTCTTGAATGAAAGAGAACAAAATGACACATCAACCAAGCTGCAAGGCCACCAGTCGTCATCTGTTGACTTTGCTCTTCTGAAGAGTCATCTGGTTAAAGAGTGAAACCAGGTGATGATGGGTTTTGGGTTTTAGTTGCCACTGAAACTGCTGGACAGAAACTAATTTCCTGCCTCGACCTTCAGCATGGAAACTCGTGATCATCTGTTTTTGATGTTGCCTGATGCTGCTGAAGACGGACAAACATCCGCTCTGAACCCCAGCAGCCCAAAACCACATGACTTCAACTCAGTTAGGCTGAGTTTAAATTTTACACAGACCGTCCTTTAGAGTGAGTTTTGTGGCTCTCGTAACCCGCCGACTTCAGAAATACTTCACAGAAAAACAAGTGCATTCTTTTCTTCATTCCTAAAAGCCGTTGTGGTTTTTGTTATGAAGTGGTTTTTGTTTTAAAGCAGGCTTGCTCATTTCCAGCATGTCTTTGTTCACTAGTTGTTTGTTGACTCTTTAAACTACAGCGACTTCCAAGTGTAACAATAAGCATCAGTTCCTGAACGTTACCAGTATCCTGTACCAAGGAGGTCAAGGGTCAGAGCTTCAGAGCACCTTCATGATAGATGGAACAAACATTTATTTAATCATGAAATGATCATTTATAATAGAGAATTGTGAGGACATGAAATAACTGCTGGGGAGAATGGCTTTGTTTAATCTGCTATGACTCAAAATCAGAGCAGTACAATTCAACACATTTATTTTCAGCTTTTAGTCAGTCCAAGTGCACTTGTAGTGCATTTATTGAACTGATAGTATAAATCTGTCTAGAAATGGTTTGATTTGGTATTGATCGTATTGATGATAAATCCATCTGTTCAGCGGAGTATTCTAAAAAACAGAAACTTGGATGACATACTCTTCATGCTACCAGAAATGTTATCAAAACACTTGAAATAAAGCATTTCACACTTCACACATGTTTAGATTTCCATATTTTTTGTTTATATTATCATATTTGTTGTTAAACTGAATATGAGATGAGAGTTTTGGCCATGTGAAAAAGATTTGTGCGTGCACATAGATTTATATTTTTGGTTTTCATCTGACGTAATCTGGAACAGTTCGTATTGATTGAACAGATATCTTCCTGGTGTTGTTGTGTTGATCTGGGCCAAGTACAGCGGTACAGTACAGTATGTGTCAGTAACTACAGTTAGACTATAGATAAACAAGTGTGATGTTCATTATTTTAGACATAATATGTTCAGTCATGAACTTGATATCATATCTTACTATGTCAGGGCTACATTAGCTCCATGCTGTGTGTCTGTATGACACAAGTTAACTGTAGATTATCAGTCTGAGTCTCATCTCACTCTCGAAAGCAAAGTGAATAGGTGTATCTCCAAAAATGTCACACTATTCCTTTACAAATAACTAGTGTCCATCACATGGTTCAGTTTAGAATAACATAACTGAGAAATGTTGTAATTTATATTAGAAAAAAAATTAAAATAAGTTGTCCTCTCTCAAATTTGTTAAATAAAGTTTCACTCTATAGACTCAACTTTAACTGCTCAAGCACACTGCAGCAGGTAATTTGGTTGTGTATGTTCTTACACTGCCTGGTGTGAGGTTCAAACCTGTGATTTGTTGGCTACAGTTTGGTCTCTGTGAATGCTGCATTGCCCTCATAGCTTGTACAGATGTGGCTTTTATGGAGTTATTGTGTTATTAAGTGAAGAGGCGGCCCGCTTAGAGTGTGTTTCACCCAGTCAACCACTGGAGGGCAGAACAGAGTAATGTTTCACGGAGGATATGCAGTTTCTTATTCCTACAATATGATCAGTGGGATGCTTGTACACACACTGGGTTCATATAAAGATCACAAGGGAGAGAATATTTTAAGAGTCCCATTTGAGTAGCCTTTGTTTCTGAATTACCAACAGCACAGGTTTATCAGTGAAATACAGGAGATCTTACTCAGCAGGCAGACTAACAACCAGACAACACAGGTTTAAACGCCCGGTGATGTTAATCAGCTGCTGAAGTGTCGCTGAGCAGGACTGTGACTCCAGAGGCTTATACTACGAAGCAAGTTCATCATACCAGAAAAAGATGTAGAGACACTAGAAATAATTTCCACATATTAAAAGTAGGCTAAAGCGTAAAAACATGTAGGTATTATTATATATGACTTAAGTATAGAGTGAGTTTTTGCTGTTTAGTTAGTTAGTTAACTGTGTGGATTATTTTTCTAATAAAAGACAATCTTTGGTTTTTATTTCCAGTTATCATCACACAGTTATCTCATGTTATTCTGAGCTGCAGTGATGGAATCAGAGTGTAAAATCATCCACACTGTCAGCTGTCACTCCAACACAATATTTTCAATGTATGATGCATACATGCATTATATTTGTCATTATATGATGTGTTTATAGTCAGTTGATCAGTCTAATCGATCAGTAGCCAATCAGAAGGCGTTTTTTTGTCAGTACTGTAAAGAAAACAAATTGGAGGGTGTAAAGTTTTCCGAGTGGGCCCAGCCTCTTACAGCGGCCATGCTTATCAGTAGCAGCAGATGGCCGTCACCATGACAACCAAAGCAGCACCCATTGCATGTGTGGCCCTAGGAAACTGGTGGGAGGGCCTTGATGCAAAATATAGGCGCTGTATCACACTCGCAGACAAGTTTTACATGAAACCTGAGGCCTGTCCTAACATCATTTTATGTTCACAGCCTTGCAGTGTTTCAGTAGTGGGATCAGTCATTTCAGTCAGATTTTATCTCTGCTGTTCTGCTCAGTACGTGAGCTGCCACCTGTCGTGGGTTTGGGGGAAACACTCCTGTCCTCGATGACCTTTGACTCCAGCAAGCCAAGGCTGGATCACAGCAGCCCGAACCTATCAGTAACCTTTGTTCAGACTCGTGTAAATTTCGGAGGAATTCTGGGCTGGATGTCAAAACACTGCTGGGAGATTGAGAGGGCACTTTGACAGCTGCTAGAAAAGTCAATGGGTGTGATAACATTTTTGTGTGCGAGTCTGTTTTGCAGCAACATGCAAAACAGTATTCAAAGCCAGGAATTTAAGTCAAACTTTAAAGTAAATGTTCGCTCCACTCAGCTTTTACCAACAAAACCTTTCACCCTTGCTCCTTACCTCTTGTTTTTACTCTCCTCCTTTTTTTCCTCTCTTTGTTTCATGATTATCTTAAAGCTTCATGAATACAGTCAGAGTTCCCTGTTACCTCCACACTCATTACACCGCTTCAGATCATTATCACATCAATGCACTCTGGACAGGATCAATAATTAAACCTACAAAGTACAAACGTGACCGCACTTGACTGACTATGGTGTGGTGAACTTTTTTCCTCGCTCGCGTGTTGAGTTTAAAGGCGAAGGCCAGCAGTGTGCGACCGCGTTGAACCCGAGTGAGACCTGTCTCTCCAGAATTTTATTGCATTTTGTGTTTTTGGAAAGGAGAGCAGAGAACAAGCGTAGCAGCTGTTTGGCAGATCAGCAGAGCAGTTTGTGAGATTCTTGGTGGTTTGGGTTTGACCTGCGTCTGAGCATTTACTGCATCGTTTGTAGGCGTCCAAGATTAGATTCGGATTTTTTGTTTTTTTTGCAGAATATAATACTACATAAAATACTACATGACAATCAGCTGCTAGTTAGGAGGACACGGTTCACAATTATTACCCAGATGTTTGTATAAGTCTGATTTGATTTTAATTGTGTTGTTAAAACTGCAGTTTTTCGAGCCGCAGTCTTCTGTTGACAGTAGACTGTTCAGTTTTTTTAAATAACACTTAATATCAAATGCTGATTTTGGAGAAAAAAACAAAGTGATCAAACCCAGAGGGATACCGAACCCACTGGATATTGCTTGAGCTGACATTCTAACATTAATATACAGAAGCTCCATAAGACAATAATCAAACTGGATGCCTAAAAAGCAAAGTGTGCCATGCTATTTTTCCCCTTGCAGCTCTGACCCTGATTACTCTGAGGTGTTTTTTGCATCAAGAGACTCCTTCCTGCTGCAAGGCAAGATACAAATGCTGTTCAATCACTTTAACAGCAGCTACATTCAGGTAATCAGAAACAAATCTGAAACTTGTTTGAAACTAATTCAAGTGGTCTGTGTCCCTTTTTTTCTTGCACAGTAGAGTTAACTCTGCCAAAGGGTGTTTATCTGCTCAGTTATATTTTTCTCAACTCATGGTGCTCAGAGATATGAACAATCCAAAGTGCATATGCAGCGTGCACACTTCAAAACCTTTATAATCACTTCCAAAAAGGCAGCTACCACAACAACAAACACATCCTGTTTTAATGCTGCAATATGCAGGCAGTGCCATTACCAAAATGTCTATTTTTTGCAACAAATGTGAGCAAACTAGACTTTGCATTTACACACACTGACTTTGATCTGACAACAATGTGATGCAGACCTGACTACAGTCAAATTTCAATATTTTGTTGTTTAGACGCAACTGTATATGCCGACGTTTGTTGCTGAAACTCACGATAAACAGAATAAATGCAGAACAAAAGAACAAACTTGCTGTTTTGGTCATGCAATCATTATACATTTTGTAGAGCCTCAACCAGTTGTGTTCCAGTGGCTTCTGTTTGTGTCAAGTTTGTGATCTATCAGTTGCATCTCAAAGCAACTGTGTTTGCAAGGAAAAACTTCACACTAAGTGTGTTCAAGTTAAAATCCAAATCAAATGAGGATGGATGCATCGTCTTGCGTTTTTTTTCATGCACCATTAAAATGCGCAGATACAAACTGCATTTAACATGAGGTGCAAACAAGGCCAAAGCCAAGGAAAAAAGGATTGCACGGGATGGTGTTTGAACAAATAGAGTAAGATACTGGGAGAACGCCTCAGGACTAACTGAAAACACTCCTTGCTCTTCTTGTCAGTCTGGGCGATGATTTGTGGAGCCGTGTCTCTGTGAGCCTGTGGTGTACAGCAGGAACGTACTGTTATTGTGGTGATGTGTAATCGGAGAGCGTCGACCTAGTTTTTGGGAGTCGTGGTATGCGAGCTGTATGAGGTCAGCAAGGGAAGAGATAGTTGTCTCGTGTTCTACTCTCCACCAGCGCACAGCAACAACACCGACAGAGCAGAGGACAGCAGGGAACGATGTCCCCCTCAGCAGAAGTTGAGCCTAGGATGAATTTTCAGTGTTACAGAAAGGTTAAACGCAGCATTCAGCCTTTTATTGTATTTTAATTTTTTTCATCCAAATGTCTTTATCTGTTGTCTGAATCACTGAAGCATCTCATTTCTGCTATTTGTCTCCTTAAATAATGGAAATGGTGGTTTAATTTTAGGTAGGGCTGTAAGTAACGATTATTTTCATTATCAATCAATGTGTAGATTATTTTCTCCATTAATCGATAAGGAGTTTGGTCTATAACATGTCAGAAAATGGTGAAAAATGCTGATCAGTGTTTCCTAAAGCCCAAGATGAAGCCTAAAATGTCTTGTTTTGTCCCGACCAACAGTCCACAGCCCAAAGATATTCAGTTTACTGCCATAGAAGACTAAAGAAGTCTTCTCGTTAGCTTGGAGTGTGTGTTCGCACAAATTCCCAAATTTCATCTACCAGAGGCTTCAGGTTTCTTCCTGGAATATAGTGACACTTCCATTGGTTTGACATGATATTGATTACATGAATACGGCGTTTGGAGGATTCTGTAGCTGACACGAGAAGGGTTGTGTTGGAGTGGACAGCTTTGGGCCCCGGGGGCCGCTCCGAGGCTTAAACACATTGAACCTGCTCAACTTGAATACTAAGTGTGTGTGTGCATGTGAGCAGGCAGATACACATGATTAAAACTAAATTATGGACGGGTTCAGACTCAACCAGAAAGACGCCGCAGTTTTCCAGTTTCTGTGTGTATGTTTGTGTGAACAAAGCAGCAGCAGAAAGATAAGACACAGTAAAATTGTGTGCATGTGTGTGTGTGTCTGTGTCGGTGTGTATGCGTGTGTGTATGTGTTTGCATGCATGTGAGGCATGTCCGTTAGCTGCCTGTGTGTCATGTGTGACTGACCATTGACCAAACAGCCTGACGCTCACACCGAACCTTGACCCTCGTGACCTTTCATGCAGCGTCAAGCTATTTACTGCGTGTGTGTTTGCGGTTGGGGTGGGGGGGGTGGGGGGAGATAGAAATGTGTGTGCTCAGCAGTAGTAATACTGAAGCGAGTCCACCTCTCTGATTGATTTTAAAGGTTCCTTTTTCAAGAGGTCAAAGGTCACATTACTGGAACAGGGGTAGATGTTACTTTTCTTCTACTGGCCCCATTCGACGTCTATTTATACTGTGTGTGTGTTTGTGTGTGTGTTGACATAGCTCAGCTGAAATTGTCAACTTTGTGTGTGTGTGTGCGTGTGTGTGAGCCCCTCCGTATCGGGGGAGGGGTTATGTTGTCTCATCTATTTTGGGCGACGCCCCCTCCCTCCCTGACTGCTGCTGTAGATATAAAAGCCCTCGTCAGCCGCACAATCTTTTCTTCACTCTTGTTTCAGCTGAGACAACAAACCCGAGGTAAGCTTGTTTGTGTGTGTGTGTGTGTGTGTGTGTGTGTGTGTTTCTGTATAACTGGTTATACTTGAGTATGCTGTAGGCATTTTTGGTTCATATGGACTGTAAAAAAAACAAATTCTTGCTGTCAACAATAACAATATCTGCCTCTTCTGCTGTTATTAAGATGCTTTGACCTTTGACCTCAGTATTTGTGGCTTGTAATGTTATTAATCCATGAATTGAGGTTCATTTATGGTAGACAGTAACATCATAACTTGCTCTCATGTCTGTTTAATTGTGCAAATGTTGTTAAAAGCAAAATAAAGAACAGAATAGTTGTATTTAATTGTAAGTAGTGTAGTAGTATTTCATGTTTGCTCATGGGAACAGCAAGTTTGAATTTCACTGCCATCAGGAGAGCACACCCTCTAAAACTCTGCAGCCTGCTGTGACCCTGTAAAAGAATGCAGGACATGTTTACCATGTGGCAGCTAAATGTGTGGTCATGTATCCAAGAAGGAGAGTCTTTTTTTTTTTTTTAGAGATAAGGAGTGTGCGTGTGCGTGTGCGTATGTGTGGTCTGTCATAGGCTACTTTTGAGGCCAAATTTCAGACGTAGGACCAGTTAATTGAGACAGCTTGTCCAATGGGGGACAAAAGTTGCGTCCCCAATTGGGAAAAAGCTGGTTTTTGGGTCAGTGGTTAATGTTAGGGTAAGGGTAAGTCTCCAGGAAATGAATGTAAGTCTATGTAATGTCCCCAAAAGTGACCATGGTCTGGTGTGTGCGTGCGTGCGTGCGTGCGTGCGTGCGTGCGTGCGTGGCTTATTAGAGAGTAGACTGAAACAAATAAAGGAACTAAGTTTTATATTTAGTTTGTGTTCTGGGTGTTATGTTTCTGTAGGGATCAGAGTGATTTATGAGGTGCTAAGAAGCCTGATGCTGATTATGTAAGACCGGGGGTGGGGGGGGGGGTGTTTGCAGAGTGTGTGTGTGTGTGTGTGTGTGTGTGTGTGTGTGTGTGTGTGTGTGTATTTGTATGTTTTAGTTGTTCAGTTGTTAGCTTTTCATCAGCACAGTGGACATCTACTGTATTCACAGTATGTCCTGTATGCCACCCCACTCCGATCACTATCACAACATTGTTACATCAGAAAGAGCTTTTAAGCTTTTATACATTCATACCAGTATACATTGATTTATAGATACTATAGGCAGGACATGTAGTAGATAGATAGATGACTGTAGAGCTGCAGTGATTAGTCAATTAATTGATTAGTTACCAACTATTAAATTAATCTCCAACTATTTTGATAATCGATTAATCATTTTGGGTCATTTTTTAAAAAACATTTTCCAGCTTCTCAAATGTGACTATTTTGGTTTTTTTTAGTCCTCTATGACATTAAACTGATCATTTTTCACCATTTTCTGCCATTTTCTGGACCAAACAAATACTCGATTAATCGAGAAAAATTGATAGATGAATCGTTAGTTGCAACCCTGCTATTCTGTTAGTCTTTACATCAATCAATAAAAATGGAAGTATTAAAAAGCAATTTGACAAAAATTTAAAATAACTACAGATTTACTGAATGCTCGCTCAACTCATTCTGTGTTCTTTTATTTCTTATCTTATCAACATTTTTGGAACTGTGTGCTCATAAAACTCTATAAAACCTGATTCAAGTTATGCACCCAGTCCTGTTGGACTAGCATACCAAAATGTCTTTATCTTGTAACAAAAGTATTTAAAAAACATTTCCTTTCAAATAATTACCATCTTATTGGTACATAACCAGATACTCATTATACTCATGAAATATTGGGTTTGGTGTAACTCCAGCCACATTGTTAATTAACAGGATAATTTAGCATTTTATTTGGCACATACATTCATTCCCTCCAGCACTCCATGTCAGCCTGCACAGGTTGTCAGACAGGAGCCGAGACTGGTTTGTTGTTTGTTGTCCATCATCAGTCAGGACAAATACTTCAGTGGAATCCAGAAGCAGTGGAAGCCTGGACTGTGATGAAAATTCAGAAAAACTTGAATCATAGCAGGGACGTACAAATACTAACTGGCCTCTAAACTAAAAACTGGAAAGTCTTTACTTCAAAATTTTAATTTTCTGACGCGGATTTCTGAGTCAGATTCAAAATCTCCACAATTCATTTATCTCCAGCTGCCTTTTGGTTCCACCAAACTCTGAAGTTGCCCACTTACACATGGAGTTATCATGCTATCATGCACTAACTGTGTTCACAAACAACAAATGAACATACAGCTCGCCAACAAGCCCTGCTTAGTCGGCATTCATCAAAAATAACAACAGAATAAATTTACTTCAGGCTCACCATGATCCCTAATGAGGTCTGGTAATTTTTTTTTAATTCCTGTTGTATTTCACATAAAACTTGTAGAGAAATGAGATGTTTTGCGTCCATTTTGCAGCAGTGTGAGGTGAAACTGATGATGAAACTGCAAGAAATGCAAAGAGAATGAAAATCCCAGACGGGCTGAAGTTCCCTCCCTCCCGGCTTCCCTGCGCGGTGTCACTGTGGTTGTTTGTGTGTTTGTTTAGCTCGTTATACAACACTGACGGATTCCAAACATCAGCTGTTTCATGACCCTGAACCCCCCCCCCTCCCCCCCTCCCTCCAGGAGTGTGTGTCTGATCCAGGGAGCAGTGTGTTCAAATATTCTAAAGGTAGTGTTGAAGAAAAGATTTGACTCTAAGAGTTAGTTATGAGTTATGTGAGAGAATGGATGTGGAGTTTATAACCAAGATGGAACATGTCTCCATACCTCTCAACACACACATACACACACTTCCTTCTGCTCTTAATCTCTTCCTCTCCCCCCTCTCATCGTGCTCCTCCTCCTCTTCATACCAGAGCTCTAGCCATAGATAACCTTCAGGCCGAAGTGCCGTACTGAGACCCGAAGCCTTTCAGGAATCTCTCCATGTTACAGTTTCACTATTTGCCAGGTCTATAATATTAAAACATGTAAAAATTAGTCTGTAATAACCTCTTTCTCCCTCCAGATGCCTCAATTTGAAAAGACGACAGTCCACATGAGGGACCCCGAGAGGGTGGAGCAGATAATCTGTGGCCTCATCAAAGGAGGAGCTTCCAAACTGCAGGTAGAACATCGAATCCTGATGACACCCTCAAGTCAGTGTTTGGCAAAACAGCTCCACCTGGTGGTAGTGAAGCTCAAAAGTCTGTAATAACTGGAAAAAACGTTTTACCAGCTGCCACTTTAATGAGCTGATCACCAGCCACCACTGGTGTGTATAGTGTTTTAGGTCACTTTCTTAGGTTCTTTTAGGTTCCCGGTGAGGTCCTCTGCTTCTTCTTCTACTGTCTGTTTCAGTATTTAATGTATCTGGTTCTTGCACCTGTCTGACTCTGTTGCAGATCATCACAGACTTTGACATGACGTTAAGCAAGTTCGCCGTCAACGGCAAGCGCTGTCCAACGTGTCACAGTAAGTATAACAAGAAAAAACATTTCTTAGTGTCATGCAGTGATTTGGGGTTGAGGGGGTAAGGAACCTGCATAGTCTGTTATCTGTGAATACATATTTCTGAATTTAAATTCCCAATTTCAACATGGTCCTGTTTGAAACATAAAGTATAATATTGCCGTTCTTCTTCTCTGTGAAGATATCATTGATAACTGCAAGCTAGTGACAGACGACTGCAGGCAGAAGCTGCTGCAACTGAAGAATAAATATTATCCCATCGAGATCGACCCTCATCTCACCATGGAGGAGAAATACCCATTCATGGTTGAATGGTAAGGCGCACACACCTGCACACACACACACACACACACACACACACAAACACACAAAAAAACACCCATTGTCATGTTTGTGTTTCTGCTCACAAACAGCAGAATACGCTTTTTTGCAAAGATACACACAGTGCACTTAAAAATGTGTGTGTGTGTGTGTTTGCAGGTATTTCAAGTCTCACACGCTACTCGTGGAACAGCGGCTAGAGAAAGACAAACTAGCCGAGGTGGTGAGAGAGTCTGACGCTGCACTCAGGTATCTGCTGCTCTGATATAATAAATTTCAACAATTTTACAGAGAGATCAGGACAGAGCTCAGTGTGTTTTGGATCCTCAGGACTGTTTAATACTCCAGAGACAGTTTTAGAAGACAGTGAGGCAACATTTGACTGCAATTTAAAGCATTTATCAGGTACAAAAAACTGCCTGATTGACAGGTACAGGTGTATGATGTGATGTGTTTGATTGACAGGTGTTTTGATATTAAACAACACCTGGATTTTAGTTATTAATGTTTTCGGATGGTGTTTGTTTATATCAGTAATATTTGTAAAATTAGAAAAAAACAGGCTTTTATTTTCATTTACCATTCATTAATAAACAAAATGCTTATTGTTCATCTGCAAGTCCAACTATATATCAATAAACCTGCAATTAATATTGTCAAAAAATACTAATTGGGCCTTTAAATTGTACAGTAGAAAACTAGTCATATGCAGAGCAGCACATTGTAGCATATAGTATCATTCATACTTATAGGAATGATAACTAAATGTTATTACTGTATACGTACTGTATAATCACTGCTGGGTTTCAGGGAAGGCTTTGAGCAGTTCTTTGACCGCCTGCACCAGCACAACGTCCCCGTCTTCATCTTCTCAGCCGGTCTGGGTGACGTCCTGGAGGAAATCATCCGCCAGGCCGGAGTCTACCACCCCAACGTCAAGGTCGTCTCCAACTTCATGGACTTCGACGACAACGTGCGTTTTATTACATTTGCTTTTTGGGAATTTCTCATCCAACCAAGCAGCTACATCTATGTTCTACATCTTAAACATTTATGGACTAATTCAGCGACCACATTTTACACTTTTAAAGGAGATCAGCAAAGATGAGAAGTAGTCCTGTTTTATAATTCTTACTTCACATAATCCACATCCAACATATTGTTTTTCTCTGTTGGCTCTAATAGACTTTTATTTTTATATATAAAAACAAAATTTTAGCTCATCTTCGCTGTCATTTCTTTTCCTAAAACTTCTCTCTTGCATGTTTTTTCTATGGTCATTTTTATCACGGTCGTCTCACAGGGAGTCCTGAAGGGTTTCAAAGGCGAACTGATCCACGTGTACAACAAACACGACGGCGCCCTGCGGAATACGGAGTACTTCAAACAGCTGAGGGAATACTGCAACATCATCCTGATGGGCGACTCGCTGGGGGACCTCAGCATGGCCGACGGCGTGCCCAACGTGGAGAACATCCTCAAGATCGGCTTCCTCAACGACAAGGTACAGCAACAATACACAAACATGGATCCTAAAAGATACGGAAAATGTCCTCGAACATCTGTAGGTTTGAAAAAGAGTTTCTGAAAAGAGTCAATAAACTGAGGTCAGAAAATGCAGCCAACTGCAGATCCCAAGTCAAGTTTATCATTTGAGTGCTGAAAACATTGGCTGCTGTGAGATTTATGACACTGTAAACTGTAAAGCTTCTCCTGACACTTTCCCTCTGGTCTCACCTTGCAGGTGGAGGAGCGACTGGAGAAATATCTGGACTCTTACGACATCGTCCTGGTGAAGGACGAGACTCTGGAAGTGCCCAATGCCATCCTCCAGAAGGTTCTATAACTCCACCCCCAGGGTTACCCTTCCACCCACCTCCCACCAAATCCACTCCTCTCCTCCTCCCATCAGCCCCTTCTCCAGCCTTTCAGACTTTTCACACCAACCTGAAGCTTTGTCGTTGGCCCAGACTGGACACTGTCTAACCCCTCCACTCACTCTGGATCCCACCAGAGTCATCGTCAGGCTCTGTACCCCTCTGTCACCCCCTCCACCCTCTAAAAGCCTTTTTAAAAGACATTTTACATCTCCTGAATGAACTGTTTTAAAAGTCCATGCAGCAGCAGCAAGCCTGTTTCTGGTGTTTTTTGTCTGTTCAAATAATTTCTGATGTTCTCTATCTAAGTCATTTATGAAAACAGAATAACCAAAATTGAGAAAAAAAGCCCCACAAACTTTCACTCCATCTTTATAATTTGCACATTATTGTTACCATTGTTATTCATTGGATTATTTATGATATGGTAATATTTGTATACCATAAAGCTGGTGGCACAGACAGACACAGTGTTATCTTTGCAGCTATCCCTCAGTTGCTCTAATTATGTGACTGGTAGATTTTGCAATTCCAGTTTTGAGGTTATGGAAAAGCCTTTCAGGAAAAAGGACCTTGAAAATGTGTAATTCCTAGTAAAAAAATTAAAATGTGTTGCTAGGTGACAGCAGCAGTATGATGACCACCTACACAGTATTCATGTAAGGAAAAAAATGTCAACATGTAACGCAGCTGATCAGAGGAAAACGCACTTTAAATTCTGTGTCCGGGGGGAATCAGGTCCTCCTGCACACGAGCACACGTGTCAGTAGTTTAAATTTGTGGATGTATGTACAGGTTCTTGCACAGAAAAGCTCTGTTTACATAAGCTCTCTTTAAACGCCACTGTGCTCAATTGGCATCATATCAACACAGAAGAAGAAGCACTTTATTCTACAGCTGAAACATTGAAGGCATATTTACAAATGTCTTTTTTTTCCTGCATAGCTGACTCAGCAATCAAGTGTTTTTCTCCACAAGTCACCGTGACAGTGCAGCATTAATGCTGAAGGTAAAAAGCCCCTTAAACCAAAGCAACAGACGATGCCTTCTTTCTCTTGTACAATGAAGTGTTGCAAAATCACAGTATATCCTCAGTATAATTTAGTTAATCTCAGTAAACATAAGGAAACACGCTGCTGTCTGTGGCTCAGTTTAAGTTCATCACATTTTCATTCTGTGGGTAAAACTGAGCACTACCTCTAAAATATTAATGTCTTGTTTTTTGGGAGGTGCAAGGCTAAAATGTCTTTGTGTGTCTCCACATGTTGTGTTGAACGTTCTCTTTGAACTTGTATGTGTTTTTAAATGTGCTGCTATCACCTGCATGTTGCCTTTTCTTATTGTTACGTTTATGTCAAAAGAAATGGGAGAAAAATAAAATCAATAAAAACGGGGGATAATGTCATACTGTATATGTGGACATTATATGGAAATGTATATTGTTTCAGTGCATTTGGAAATATTTCCAAAAGTAGATGGGTGTGTTGTATTTTTATGGGCAGACGCTTTCTCTTTTCTTTGATGGTGTGAAATTGAAAATGCAATAAAATGTCATTTTGTGAGGCCATGAGTGGACACAAACCCAGACTAATGTGGACCTCATGATGAAACCATGTTATAACTTTATTTAAACAGCATACAGACTTGGCCTGTAATTGAAGTTGAGCAAAATAATAATACACCATGAAAATGTTCAAGTACAAAGAAGCAGTTCTTCAAAAAAGGTACTTTGACTACATATATGTCCAGTCATTGCTAAGTTGATGGATGTGTTGACACTGTTTTATTTGGTTGGTATAAACTGTACAGAACAGCATGAAGTTGAAATGGAAAACTGTTGAGACAGATTTTTGGCTGCAGTACTATAAATGTCCTACAGATGTCACTCTGTGACCAGAAAAACACTTGAGGATGTCTGGAAATATGTTCAGGAGACAGCAGAAATTCAGGCAACGTGGCATCTTGTAAATTCAGAAACAGCTGACTGAAGTTGCAGGAGTGTGGCTCGTTGGTCTAGGGGTATGATTCTCGCTTAGGGTGCGAGAGGTCCCGGGTTCAAATCCCGGACGAGCCCTCATTTTTAAAAGGTAGTGATTACCTGGCTATGAATGGAGATTTATCATTAAATAATACACAAGTTAATTAATGTACCTCTTTAAAACAAGACAACTAAGCAACCTCTAAACCAGACTAACAGAATTATGTCTGGTATAAATGACACCTCCGGATTGAAATCCCATATCAATCCATAATGAGATGCATATCAATGACATGATTGATTTTATATTGATAAAGTAAGAATGTCTCATACTGTTCATATTCCGACCTGGCTTAAGTATTCCTTTATAATTAGTCCCTATACCAAATTTTGAACCACAAATGTATTTTGCATCCGTAGATATCTTATCAGTCATTAATAAATGGGAATAAGAGAAAGTATTTTCTGTCTGTAGAGAAAATACATTCATAGCCACACTATATCATGATCTCATGTTATCTAAAACAAGAGAACATTACAGCCATGATTATTTCTATTAATTTACTGAAAGTGAAGGATGCAACAACATTTGAATGGTAGGTTTCATTGTAACTATTAAAACCATCAACTAAGAATGTAATTTAGGGTGTTTTCATTGCTTTCAAGTGTCAAAATGGGTAAAATCTGATCAGAACAGTATGTAAGGGTTAAGCTACTTGTCTAATTAGTTACAAACTCTGGTGATGTGAATTAACAGCAGACCGCTGCAGCAGCAGTTTTAGTAGAAATGAAGCCTGCTGCAGTGCAATAAAAGGCCTCTAGATGGCGCTCAGGCACCACAAGATCTATATTGGTGCTTTGGAGATCAAAAGACTGAAGTTGAGCCTGTGCAACGTGGCATGTACATTAAGTCTGAAAGTCACAGCTCAAAGGGCCTGAAACACATGGCTCGTTGGTCTAGGGGTATGATTCTCGCTTAGGGTGCGAGAGGTCCCGGGTTCAAATCCCGGACGAGCCCTCAACTTTTCAATTTAAAGTTTAAAACATGCACTGGGATAAATCTGATTTCCAACTGCGGATTAAATCAGTGTTCCTCAAATTGGGGTCTACCACACGTCCTTGAGAGGGTTCTGAAGCATCCCCCTTGTTTTCACTATAATTTCATCCATAAGTAACACGGTGACATAATGTATGACTATTTTAGTCATGAGTTTCATACACTTTCTGTAATGAAACATCTAAAAGCAAAAACCTTATCAGATGGGGGTCCGTGGTCTAATTTCTGCCTTTGATGTGCAAAAATTTGAGAACCACTGGATTAAATTACTTAATACACAGAAATAAAAACATGTGACAGAGTTTACTTTGGCTATATTATATCATAAATGATATGATACGGTATATGCTAAGTATCAAGTTTTTGCTTTTGCTGCACTTGATTTATATTATTCCTCAGCAAAGCTCACATGTTTTAGTCATTTCAGCTTTATGTCATACAGTTTATCATCAGTCGGGTACTCAGATATTGTGCTGGCTATAATCACTATAATCTTTATGGCTATAATCACTATAATCTTTATGGCTATAATTAAGTGTCTATAAATGTTTTCAGAAAGTTTTTACTTTTACATTAATATTTGCATAATTTCTTGTGATTTCCTACATTGTTCCTACAAGTTCTTTGGTTAATAACCAAAGAAATCAAGCTAAAGTTTAACATGTTGAATAATGTGTATTTTTTACATTTTACATTTATATTATATATGTAAATTGAGCCTGCATGGCTATATATGTATGTATGTATGTATTCTTCTCCACTACATTTCAGAAGGACATATTGTACTTTTTACTCCACTACATGTATTTGCCAGCTTTAGTTACTTTTCAGATTAACATTTTACATTAAAATAATATATTTTAACATTATAATTGTTAAAATTGTCTGCTATTTTCTGTTTAAAATGTGTTATGTACTTTGTGTGAAATATAAAATGAAGTTATTTATTATTGTCATTATTATTATTATTATTATAAAAACTATGATACGCAATATGATGCAGTACTATTACTTGTAATCTACCCAAAATATCTTATCTAATATTGATAAACTACAGCATCAAAATGCTCTCACATGTGTTTGTTAGTGATAAAAACAATGTTATATACTGTAATAACATAACACTCTAAAAGGAGCCAGTCTGCATGAGTACTTTTACATTTGATACTTCAGTTACGTTTTGCTGATAATACTTCTGTACTTTTACTTAAGTAACTTTTTGAATTGAGAACTTTTACCTTTAATGGAATATTTTTAAGTAAAGGATCTGAATACTTCTTTCACCACTGCCAATCCAATTAAGAAGACCATAAAACCAGTCTGTAGTCCAAAAACTCAACTTCCCACAAACCCTTGTATTTCTGTTCATGCGCACTGCCCAGCTTCTCCGTTGAGCGTCAGTACCATGACAACAGGACGATGGCTGCAAGCAAGAGGGTGAGAAATGTGACTTTTGTGTGAACCAGGAGTAACAAAACGTCGGATTTTACTGACTGGCTCGTGAACTCAAAGGTAAGAAAGACTCGTGAACACAACTAAGTGTTTTGTCGTCAGCGGAGAAGATGAGAAAACAGCAGCGTCTCTGTTCTTGACCTGCTAGCTTGTATCCAGGTAACTTGGAGAGCTAGCTAATTAGCCGGCTAAGCTAAAGTTAATTCAGCCTGTTTGACGTTTAGCTGCGAGCTAACTTACCTGTGCAGGATGCCTCAGTTTGAAACCGACTTAAAACAGCCTATGGATGCGTGTGTAGTTCACTGACTTTACAGTTTTTATTATTCAAACATAGAGAAAGTATTTCACAAGAGTCCTCCTGGTTACTAAACTCTAATAAACCCACAGGGTTTTCTGGCTGTGTGCTATTAAAGCCCAAGAGACTATAAACTTAAATATCAACCAAAGACTACAGCAGCTAATTAACTGGTTCGTTTATCTTTCTCTCTCTGAAACTGTGAACGGAGTCTGTGCTGTAGCTTTTGATTCATAACACTTAAAACTGTGGATTTTAATGCACATTAAGGCTATTAAAACTTAAAAACTAAAAAAAAGATTAAAAAAAAACCCTTTATTTGCATTCGTTTGTTTAACCTTTAATTGCCTTTTACCCTTTTTGCCTGTTTGTTCTAGTATTTTGATTTGATTCATGTAGGGTGGCTGCACCTACTTATCTATCTATCTATCTATCTATCTAATTATCTGTCTAATTATCTGTCTAAAAAGTAATTTCTCCCTCAGTGACCTACTGAAGGATCCCAGCAGAAAATGACAGCTTCAGTCTGACTTCCAATACTCATCTGTCAAACCTCTTGAAATTTGAATTTTCAACATTTCTAAACAGATATTTTGACATACAGTACACGGATATTAGAAGGTTAACTTTAGGTCTTCTGGTGGTTGTGATATTTCTTTCCATACAGTCACAACATGTGAAGGTTGTTTGTAATAGAAAGCAACAGCTGCTAACTGCTCTTTATTTTTTAACTGTGGAAAAACCTTTTGCCATAAAACAGCATTGGTCTGCAGCAGCACACCCAGAGCCAGTATGGGACACAGCATCTTTCTAAAGGACACTTCAGTAAGGACGATGGGACAGTACATGTATCCCTTGGCTGAAGGACACTGTTCCTTCTCACTGTACAGCTGTCCCATGTTTATTATCAAGGTGGTGGTCAGATAAAGAGATCAGGAACAAACGTAGATGTTCTGAGTTTAAGTTATTTGAAATCTCTTTCAGCTTTATCCTTGCAGAAAGCATTCCGCAAGGCTAATATAAAATGTATTCACAGCTAATTAAAGTGGATAAGATAAGCTGCAAACAGTGCAGGTGATGTGTAACAGGTTGTGCCAAGAAAAGTCAATGAAGCACAAAGCCGAGCAGGATAATACTGTAAGTCAGTTAACCTGTTAGAAATAATGTTCATGTCCCTCTTACTGCTGTCAAGAATTAATACAACTGCATGTGGTGCTGCAACTAACAATACTGTATTAAAAAGAAAAACAAACACCTTATTGTTCTTTTGAATGCAGAAAATGTCTGAGATTTAATTTTATTCAATGCATTTTAAATTGTAATAATTTTCAGGTTTAATATTAACACTTTTACAGAGAATATCTATAATTTCCAGCCTGTTAAACATATCTTTTTTAAAATTAAATATCTTGTTAGTAGAAGTAGTAATATTCCGTTATCAGTCACTTAGGCCTGTGTGGCAGTGTACTGTAGATAGGAGGGATTCTGGATTAGCTGCCTGTTCCACCTGCTCAGCATTTAGCAAGTAGAAAAGCTGCTTGCTCCCATCAACCCCCCTCCTCACTCCCCTTCACACTCACAATCCTTGGGGGCCATGTGACTGGCCCTCTGCTCTGCCATTGGTCGCAGGTGTCATTATGGTGCACAAAGAGCCTCCTGGGTGAGCAGACAGAGATCATAGTGGACAGTGGTCCAAGCTGTCACCATGTGAACGGCTTGAGCTATACCTTTCTGGTCAAACTGAGTGTTGTTGTAGTCTCCAGAGGGTTGGTGGTTTCATTCTGTGCCAGCAGAATAAATGTGGGAAGGAAAGTGAATAAGAAGTTTTTCATCACCTGCTGTTGTGGTGCCCTTGAGCAAGCCAGCTAACAGCCCAAATACTTTTCTGGAACTGCTCGGTGAACAGGCTATAATACTGTGTGCCAAAGGTTTTTGTATTCATTGTATGTCTTAACAATTCAATCGCTATTGTTTTTTGAAAAATACAAACTTTGTCTATCACTTGATCAATAATTGATGAATAAGTGTATTGCTACACATAATCATTTAGGAAGATTTAATTAAAAGTGACATTTAACAACACAAATTACTGAGAAACAGATCAACAGAACACCATCTGACACAGACACACCTTTTATATACTGTATGTCAAGTTCACAGCAGAAGAGATTTAACATTTTAAATTTTCTGTCTTTGTCTCTTTGTGCAATCAGAGGCAGGATGTCTCTGTTCAAGGCCCGTGATTGGTGGTCGGCAGTGCTTGGCGAAGGGGAGGAGTTTGACCAGGGATGCATCTGTGTCGGAGACATAGACAACAGCGGCACTGGACATGGTCAGTGTGTGTGTGTGTGTGTGTGTGTGTGTGTGTGTGTGTGTGTGTGTGTGTGTGTGTGTGTGTGTGTGTGTGTGTGTGTGTGTGTGTGTGTGTGTGTGTGTGTGTGTGTGTGTGTGTGTGTGTGTGTGTGTGTGTGTGTATCAATGCTTGTGTGTTTCTGGTGTCTTATGGAACCATGCAAAGACAGAAAAGTGCATGTCATGTATAGTAAGTTAATGAAGAAGTGATGCACCACCACACAATGTACAGACTGCAGAACTACATATGAAATGTGCCCATGTTGAGGTTTAGACATAAACAAATAAATATATAAAGTTAAATGTGCACACTTTTATTATAACTTTGTGTAAGTATGTAACCACCACTGAAAATCCACCAATCACTTTCTCATTTTTTAAAAGCCAAAAGGTTATTTGTAGAGTGAATAGAAACTTACCAGCCACAGACAAAAGGAAGATGCATTTATGTGGTAGATGATAGTAGCTTCTAGTCTGATATCTACAGGTATATAATGTTATATAGGAAACTGGAATTATTGAATTGCACCAGAATGACAGTTTGTCTTCTTTGGCTTAACAGAAAAAGATACAAACACAACACTTTTACATCTGAACCTTCCCTTGGACAACACAAAAAAACCTGTTGAATATCTATCAGTAATTCAAATGAGAGATTCCTTTTGCCACAGAGGACAGAAATTAAATGAAAGTCAGTGATCATATAGGATGTCATGCTGGCACTTACTGATGTCTAATTTGTCAAACCCCTAAATTTTTAAAATTTAAACCCTTGTACTGTAACACTGACCATGTTCTTAGTTGTTTGGGTGGGATGTAATTTTAGATTACATCTTGTGCTTATGGAAGTTGAACGCACATCTGACCTGGCCTTTCAGGTTACTGCCTGGACAGAAGTAGTGTCAGTGTACAGTCCAGAAGTGGCCAAAATGTAGGCAGAACACAAGAGAGGGATAATAAAACTGTTCTGTTCTCTGTGTCATGTATTCAACACCACCTTTTTATACGTTTACTTTAGGTTAGGTAGGTAAAATAATTGGTTGGCTTTCCATTAAACAATAAGAATGATGTAATGCTGTTTGGGCACTTTTGAGCTCTTGTTCACTGACAGCGCCACACAAAATGAAAGCAGTGACAATCTCCTGACATGATAACATCTGTATATATCCTTCTCTGTGATTATAACATTGCAGACAAGGTGGTGGTGGGCAGCTACATGGGGATGCTGCGGATCTTCTTCCCTCATACCAATAAATCCAGTGAGGCAGGCCAGGGTTCGGCTGAGGCCCAGCTTCTGGAAGTCCAGCTTCAAAACGCCATCATCCAGGTGGAAGTGGGAAAGTTTGTCTCGTAAGTGGACTTCGCATACACAGGCCAACGCTGCCAAATGTTTAAATAGATGTGCACTGTAGCCATGCTGGATTATGCATTGTTGTGATTTTTTTCTCCAAATTAAACCTCCATTCTATTTTACTCTGATGTGTAGTAGGTGTTTAATGTCTTGTTTTTTTTTTTTTTTTTTTTTTTTTAATTCTCTTCAACAAGACATTTTCATTTATGAGTCACGCAAGATCAAAAGGAACATGTTAGTATTTAGACACTGCTTTGGTTTCAGGCTCCTGGTATTGTTCATTTCTGGCTTACTGAAGCCATCATTAATATTATTAATAGCACCTTTTCTTTTCCTTATATGACAAGTCAAAATATCTACTGTGAAAAAGGCCATTTGTTTGAGTGTTAACAATGTGTCACTCCTGATAAATCGAGTCACCACAGATCTGAGCTCTAACACCAGGATCATTGATTGATCTCTCAGTCATCCCTCCCTCCCGCCTTTACCTGTGTTAGTGTTTTGTAGGTCAAATTGGCATTAGCCTGATGTCCTTCTGCCAGGAAGCAACCTTAAACCACTGTCTCACGAATGCAGATCTGTACCTTATTATCTTAGGACAGACAACAGATTAAACTCTACTCTACTCTAGTAAAGGCACAAAGAGGGTGTTAGACCCTGAAGCAAATGTAATTATGTTTATTCACTTATACGGAATATTTTTGGTCAGATTCATCAGATCTTGTACCATTTTGAAATACATTTTAATTTATATTTTCAATTTATTAATCATTTAGTCAATAAATGTCAGACAATAGAGGAAAAAATGGCCATCACAAGCTCTAAGAGCCCACTGCCTTGTCTTTATTTGCTTCTTTTGTCTGACCAACAATCACCCAAACCATTTACAAAGATATAAAACTGAGAAAAGGAGAAGAAACTCAAATTTGAGAATCTAGAACCAGCAAGTGTTTCATCTTTTTTGCTAAATTTGTTGGCTATTTTTTGTAATGTGTAGTCAGGGTGCAGGGCAGTGGTGGTTTCTGATGTTTCTGGAATCATCACCATCAGCTAAATGCTTAAAATAAAAACGTAAAATAAGAATAACAAGTTTTGTATGAGGCTTTTAAGTATGTTAGAGACTGTACATTTACAGCGTAGGCATTCAGTTAATGCTCATGCTTGAAAAGGCTTGTTATTAGTGAGGAGGTCAGAGGTCATTGTTAGGGAGAACACAGAGCTGTTGATAGATGTATTGGCCTGCTGCAGGAATTGAACATTTGAGCTTTAGATTACAGGACAGCTACTCTAGAGCACTCTGGCTACCCTGGCAGCCATATCTCCTCTGTTTGTGTTACATATGTGTGCTGCCTGGGAATGAATTACTTCTTTAACTCTGTCATGACCTTCTGTGAATTATAAGTTTTCATAGTATAGCTAACAATATAGCCTTACTTCAAACTGCCAGGCAGAAACACCCATTCATAACTCATCACACCACTTTTTCATTCATAGAAAAACCATCCCTGCTGTTACTTACCACCACATTAACATGTCTTTTTTTCCGTCTGCACTGCATGCTAACCCCAAACCACCATGTCAGGATTTCTCCCCCATGCTCATGATTTACCACGATCTATCAGCCACCAAGCGGCCCAAACATAGTTGTGCTTATAATGTCCGGCTAACCGCTGAGTTGCTAGCATAGCTGCTGGAACCCAAGAGCCCCATCCTGCTTTGTTATTGCACTGCATAATTGGATCTGGAGAACTGACCTCCGACGAGTCAAGGTCAAGTAAAATGTGAAAATGACTTGTTTTGGAGTAAAGATGATTAAGCTAGCCCTCGGGAGGAGTGGGAGGAATGGAATGACATTGGATGACGGGATGGTGGTGATATGTATGTTACTTAGTGGAGACTTTTATCACTGAACCTTGTGCCCTTTTTAAAAACACTTTGCCATTTTTCTTCATCTTGATTGTACACTTTAGGTATGCGTGACTCCCAGCAGAACATTGTTCACTCCTTTCCCTATTCTTCAAGGTAGTCATTCAGAACTTGAGCAAAAACTAGAAGACAGAAAAAGAGAATTAAATCGAGACTACATAACTTTATAAGAAATTGAAAAGTTGAATGCATGAGCAATATAACACACCTTTGCTCGATTCGTTACATTCAGGAGTTTTGCAGCTATAGCCTGTTTGGTCAGTTATGAAAAGTAGCTTATGGTGGTTAATGTTTGCAAACTTTAAATACATACTGCTGTACTCTAACTGACATTTACGATTACAACATTACAACTACGTCACTCTTCTCTACTACATTTAAGCATGTCATGGAAAACAATTTCAATAGTTTTATTACAAAAGTGAAACAAGATGTAAGCACCTCGTAACTCAGCAGTTGACAGTGTCTTTGTTTTACTTGGGGTCCAATTAAAGCAACTGATCCAAGAAAATCTTCTATTATGAAGTGAAAATCAATGTGTTATTGGCCACAGTGGACACCATTCAGAAATACTCCCATAGCCTTGCTTTAGGGACACATTCACAAAATTAGAGCTGAAACGACTAGTTGACATTTGAGGGCGTCACTTTGGGAAACTGTGATCGACATTTTTCACCATTTTCTGGTATTTTATGGACCAAATAACTAATCAATTGATTGAGAAATTTTTTGGCAGATAAATCAATGAAAATAATTGTTAGTTGCAGCCCTACATGAAATATTCTTCCAGTTGTTAATGAAAGAGGGGAGGGATAGACAAATGTTCTTTTTATCTGAAGAAGTGGTCAAAACATGTCCATGTGGAATTATAGAAGAACTGGGAGCAGAGTGCAGGTACGTTTTTGTCCTTTTGTGTAGATTATTGTTATCCTGCACCTGCAGAAATGTATGGATGGGCGTGTGCCCACTCATGATTATAGACAAAAGTTCAGCCATAGTTCTGACACTGATGTCTATTGTTTCAGACAACAAGATATTCAATCCTTAGTGTACCTTAATTCCTTTAATTGCCATGCTTAATCTGATGAATTACACATTGAGTGGAACCACTAACCCTGACAGTGGTATATTTAAATTAATCTTTTTGTGGAAATTTGCCTGTCCATGTCTTCAACAGTATGTCGTGCAATTGGAATGTGATTGTGGAGGTGAAACCCTTCAAATTTGGTAAAACAAAAAGTAAACAGTGATGCACAGACAGTCTGCAACACTTCTGAAGCATTTTACAGTAAGTCTTTGCTGTGGGGACAGTGTGTTCAGTTCTCCAACCCAGTCTGACTTTGAAATACACAGTAAATTAGACACAAGCTAGACAGGGAGTTGAACCCGCTGCCGTGCTTTAGTCATCGATCTAAACACCATATCTCCCATCGCCTTACTGTGGGTGCACAGGAACGTGCCGGAAAGTGAGGTTTCTGGGAAAAGCTCCGGAGGTTTGCCTCAAAGACTTCCCACATCATCACACTGGGAGAAGCATCCAACTAAATCAGTCTGTTTGGAAGTTGTGTCGTGTTTAGTTACCTGCGGTTTCCACCACAGCATTCTTCAGAGACCGGTGGGCATTTTGGAAGCTGGCATCGACAGGGCAGCACGTTGTAAATATTGTTAGGGCAGACCGAGGTGGGCAGATGGTGAAAGGTTTTGTTTCAGCAGTGACGAGCGTGGTTTTCCAAGAAAGAAAGAAAACTTGTGGGATCCAGTTTTCTCTTCCCTTGTTGTTCTTTTCTCAGCAAACATTACAAGAGTGGTTGAAAGTTAGTAAAACAGCATCTGTTCTGGGTCCAAATAGTGGACAGATTCCTTCTCAGTGGGTTTGTGGTAAATAAGTGAAAATCTAGGATGAGCATCACTGAGACCATCCATCTAAACCTCAACCATAACCAATGTAAAAAATCCACTGGCTGCTGCAGTAATTCTTTAGAAGTATGAATTCAGGTTCAACCACAGTAGGAGGAAGCACTGGTTTAGCTGAAGTGTCTCTGAGCAAGAGATGTAATGTTCACCACCTCCAGGGCTGCAGCTCTGTAGCCTGTTGTTAAAAGCTGTTGATCCATTTTACAGCTAGTCGGTTCTGTTCTTAACTTCTGTTCAAAACTCTGTAACTTCTGTGTGGATTTTACAAAGTTTGTATCCAACATAATGTACAGAAAATGTCGTTTATAAATTGGAGCTATGGCAGACTTAAAGTGAGCATGTTCCAGTACTGTTGGTTATCCTGTTGTCGATGATTCTGTAGCTGTATGATGACTGTCGTGTAACACAGTATCTTTTGTTCTGTTTTCAGGTGTTCGGAGCTTCTTCACCTGGCTGTTCTTCACCCCAGGAAGCTTTCAGTCTACTCTGTTTCAGGTAAAACACGTACATACATACATGTGAGCAGCTAAATGTTTTTTCTCTTTTGTTCTCTGTGTTTCCCTCCACTTTTAATGAGCTCGCTTGTACTGTTTGTTTTCATCATTCATGTTTAGTGAGAACAACTTTCACCTTCAAAAACATCATGTAGACTTGTTGTGTGTGTTCAGGCACTGCAGGGAACGTGGAGCACGGTGATCAGTACCAGCTGAAGTTGGTTTATGAACACAATCTGCAGAGAACGGCCTGCAATATGACCTATGGCACCTTCGGAGGAGTCACAGGTATGACTGACATTTTAAATGCTTTAATTTGGCTGCGTGTTACAGCTAATATGAAGAATTATTCTAGCTGTCTGACTCTTTTCTTGGTAACTTGTTAGTTTATGAACTTGGCCATGGCTTGTATCACTAATCTACATATGTATCCTAACTCATTGATATTTGCAACCAGGGATTTGGACTTGATCAGTTTATCAGAAAAAGCATCATCCACGTACAAGTCAAAAACACAGACCAGCTGTAGTATTAAAACATATCTTCATTCTTCTTCTTTACACAAACAATATCAGGAGTTTTACAGAATGGATGGGAGATATAAAAACATCCTGAAATTACACATGAATGTTTAGGCATAATTACATCACTTATAAAGTGTAACATCTCTGACAGCAGTGTCATACAGTCACACACATGCAGGTCGCTGATGGCAAAGGACATTTTATGTTCACCAGGAGCTACTTCTACTATTTTACCAGCTGCATGTGTCCCTGCCTTTGCACATCTGTCTTTGTGAGGACCAATTAGACTTTTAAACTTTGGGAGTGAGGACATTTTTGCAAAGTGAGAACAGTTTGGCCTGTCCTCACTTTGGGATAAATCTTCAAAAGGCTGTTTAAGTCTTAAGGGCTTAAGACTTGGTTTTAGGGTTAGGGTTATAGTTAGGTTTAGGGACAGGTTAGGGTCGGGCTGTTAGCTGTGATGGTTAAAGATAGAGATAGAGGCTAGGAAATGCTTTATGTCAGCGAATGTCCTCGCAAGTATAGAAGTACAAGTGTGTGTGTATGAGTGAACATCTGTGCATGTGTCTTGGCAAAAGTGGTAATTGGCAGCACTGGACAAATACATAAAACTATAAAAGTCTCTGAGAAGAGTAAAGGATGGAAAGGCAGAGAGAGGGAGAAAGAGAGGTCACATGTTGCTCTCTCTGTAGTCAATTGGGCTTTTGGAAAAACCAAGTAGGGGAAAGCCCTCGACTAGTCAGCATCCAAGACACACACACACACACACACACACACACACACACACGGGGAACCCCCTTTTAAAGCAGAGAAAATGGCCATCCCATATAAAGACTGTATTGTCAAGGTGTGTGTGTTGAAACCTTCATTCACTCCTTGTTTATATATTTGTGTGTGTGTGTGTGTGTGTGTGTGTGTGTGTTTGATTGATAGAAAGAACAGTGTGGGCTCATTAAAACCAATACGTCGGCCTGTACTGGATGCATGTGTATAGTGTTGTACCATGAACAGCTTATCAATGTGTGTGTGTTGTCTCCATGTGCACACTCATACTAACACACACTCAACTCTACTCACAGAAATGCACACGTACAGAAAAAACATACAAGTCCGCTCTCCTCTCCTCTCTCATTGATGACAGTTCCTCTGTTTTCACCACTAGATGGCACTGCAAGCCCTGGGTTTGCTAAATTCCAAGGCTTGCAGTACCATCTAATTACCAAAATTGAATGAATGGGGATCCTGTATTGCCTCTTGTAGGGAAATTCCCTTTTTATTCACCTCTCAACAGGGAGGTCAGAGTTCAGTTACAGAACAGCACCTCTGGATCTCCTAGAGATTCTTTGTCTTGCACGAGGACACTTCAGCAGGATGGGACAGTTTTTAACTACCTCCTCAGCTTGAATTGCAGCTCAGCTTGGCTCAAGGAAAACCACATCACAATAGTAACACTTATAATAATAACACTCCCCCCCCCCCCCCCCCACTTTAAAAACAATCTCAAATATTAGGTTTTAATAGTCTTTAATAAACCAGGTTGGTCCCTTGGACATGAAGATTGTCCTTGTCGCTCTAGATAACCAGACCAAAAAAAATAACAAGTAGGCATTAGGAGAAAATCATAGTAAGGACCAAAGAAAAACAAATTAAAGCAGCAATTGAAAAAAGTTCAAATGAAAGATGTAATTTACAGATAATAATTTTTAGAATGTAAAGGAACATAATTTCTAGACCTTTCAAAAACAAATTCTCACTTTTTAATCTAAATATATTTTATTATTTTGCCAATTATTCTCATTCATTTTAATTTCTGCAAGTTACATACACTGCTGTTGCCGTTCTGCAGACGCTCCTAATGATTCAACTCAGGCAAAAAAAAAAGAGATGATCACTCTGAGGCTTAATACAAAGCAGTGTGCATGTTCTATAAATTGTGAGCAGTTCAATAAAAGTAATTTTCCCTTTCCAGACTGTTTCATTTAGATCATTTTTAGAGGCTTCAGGAGGTAAAACTATATGGTATTGTAACTGATTAAAGAAATATAATGTAGTTTGTTTTCCATCACTGTAATAATCAGCCTTTGTGGTGGTCCAAACCCCCAGGTTATGTACACTTTTTTTAACCTTTTTTATTTTTAAATGTATGATAATATTTTTGGGCTACTGTATTAGATAGCATACAGTAGAGAGAGACATGGGAGCACAGAAGGGATGATGTGCAACAAAGGTCTCCAGCCCCAGTCAAACAGGAGATCGTGCAAAAACATGATTACATAGTCGTCTTAACCACCCGTATGTCTCATTTGAATATTGTAGTGTTGAAATCTTTGGCTGCATGTGTTTTATTATATTACCTCATTTTGAAATGTTTTTATCCAGATTCTCCATTACTTCTGTCTTGTTTACTGCTGCGGGAGTTTAGATTCAAATCCTGAATTACAGAAAAACATCACTCGTTCCTTCATAGTCATAACTGTTGCAGATACACGTTCTATTGGATCATACATACAGAAGAAGCTATTTTTATACGCCTTGTCCTCGTTAAGGTCAGATGAGTTGTTTGGGATAATCTGAGAGTGTTTGAGTCAGTGAATCTGCTCGCTGATGGAGCTTTCCTCACTGTTTCATAGAGTTTACACGAAAATGAGCCGATCCCACGGCTGATCAGCTGGAACACAATCTCACACACATACACACACACAAACATTTTTTAATGATGTGCAGACACATGCAAAAGTGCATGTCCATGTACAAACAATCACAGAAATATATATCCATTAAGAAACAGAATACACACACACACACACACAGAGGAGGGTGATTTCTGTGGTGGTTTACTGAGTACAGAGTGATGGTCACAGCTCTGAGGCCAGACCAGCTGAATGTCTGAATGTGTAATTTTGTGTGTGTGTGTGTGTGTGTGTGTGTGTGTTTCTTCAGTAGAGTGTGACAGCGCTCTGCTCTGCAATGTTCAAAGTGTGTGTTTGGATTTGGAAAGCCTCGTGTGTGTGTGTGTGTGTGTGTGTGTGTGTGTGTGTGTGTGTGTGTGTGTGTGTGTGTGTGTGTGTGTGTGTGTGTGTGTGTGTGTGTGGGACTGTATTTGCAACGTCTGCTGTTACACGTGAATGTGTGTGTGTGTGTGTGTGTGTGTGTGTGTGTGTGTGTGTGTGGGTAGGTCTATAATAGCAGCCATTTAGCGGTGCTGTAGGCGCTGTAATAGCAGCTCTGTACTAATACTGCTCTAATAGCTGGGCTGCCTTTGGGTTTGGGTCACATTCAGGCCACACACACACACACACACACACACAGCAGCATGGACTGACCTTGTCGAACTTTGGTCAGACACATATAGATATACATGCACAGACACACATATATTTATATATATATATACACTCATGCACAAAATAAATTGGCACACACACTCCATGGTACGCACACCTACATGGACACACACATTCACACATGTACTTTCTCACACACACTCGCTCTCACACGCAGATGAGGCTCTGCCCACTGCAGTGTGCGGCCAGCCTCTGTGCTTTGTTGGCTGCTCTGTGTGCTTGTTCAACATGTCTTATTAATGACACTAATACAGGCCTGTTTCCTCTGCTGTGTCTGAGCAGCGGCGCTCTCATACTGGCCTCTTTGACACGTTATACCTGGGCGTGGGCGTGTGAAATTACACGTGCACAGTTGCTATTATGGCACAGCCTGGCTCTCCTTTTCAGTACGTAGCACTTTTCCTATTATTGATGATACAGTGCCGTGTCAGGCCGTCTGGGTGTGTGTTGTTTTGACCCTCTCTCTGCTCTTCAGGGTGGGAAACGATCACCACACAAACGACAAATCTGTTAAGTGTTTGTCTGGGCGGGTGGTTCGCTCCTCCAGCTGTTTTTGGAGTCCAGATCTGCCCGTAGTGTGTTTTTGTTTTAGACCACAGGCTCTTGTGGCCAAATCTGATTTGCCGCTCATAACTGATATGCTTCACTATGTTTTTGATGTAATACAGATTTTAAATACACAGTAACAATATTTTATGGGGACTTTATTTCCTGATAATTTCCTAGTCTTTTCTTGAACAATCCCTGCAAAGAAATGTGGTATAATTATAGGGAAAATAATGACAAAACCAGGGCACGATAAGAATCAGTAGGTAGAATTATCATAATTGTAATTACAGTTGGCTATAGCTTGTGAACTTCCATAATAATAGTAACAAACACATTCATGACCCACCATCATGAGCTGAACATAATGCGTTTCATCTCCCAGAAACAGTTTCTGTGTTTCAAATAGGTTTTCCTTTTTTTAACAAACCTACCTGGTGCAATAGACAACACACACACACACACACACACACACACATATAAACACCCACTCAGGCATGAATGTAAATCCAGCCATATGCAGATACGCTCAGATGCTGCAACATTTGCTGTTGGCTCTTTATCAATCATTGTGTTACACACACTTGCACTCGCAGGGTGTGTCTGCGTTGTGAGAGACCTTGTCCTTCGCTGTGTTAACGGCCACCCTGAACTCCGCTCATCACTCACACACACACATACACACACACACACACATGTTTACACTGAATAGGTGTGTAGGAGTGTGCGGCTTTTCTGTCTAAATCCTCGGTGATAGATGGTGTGTGTGTGTGTGTGTGTGTGTGTGTGTGTGTTGCGCTGTAGGTGGCTGTCTCCCTGACCTCTAGTTGATGGCAGTGTGAGTTTTAATAGCGCGTTGAGGCCTAATTATAGTTCTCTGGTCTCACAGTCCCACTGCTTTATGGCCGAGTGTGTTGCTGTGTGTTTGTGTGTGCTAGGAAAGGCCTGATGTGGGACATACTAAGCCCTAACAAACACACATTCTTGTACACATTCATACCCATAGCCAGGTGTGTGTGTGTGTGTGTGTGTGTGTGGAGGTGTTAATGGAGATATCAGATTCAGCCGGAGGGAGAAACTCACCTCGCAGCACAACACGACATCACTGCTGAAATGAAACAGGAGCCATGGATGTCGTTCAGGATCGCTGGTGTTTGTGTTTAAATACTGAAAAGTTGAAACAGCCGAGTCAGAGCTGTATTTTTATAAAGCAGAGTATGTAACTCAAAAAATATGATGCTTTTCTAGCCAACAGTGATTCTGCTTATTAACATTTGAACTGTTTGTCCAAATAAAATTTTCTCTGCAAAAAAACAGACTTTATTAATCCCAGCTGGTCTGGTTGTCTTGCATACATTGTGATGGCAATTTCACATGTCAGTCTAAAATCTGAATAAGTGCCTGAGTCATTTTTTTGTCAGACGGCATTCTTACGAGTTTGGACCCTCCAACAAGTCTGAATTGAATTCCAATGTGTATCTGTCCAATTGCATGTGAACCCCGAAACTTTGGGCACAATGTGTCGAAAGGGTTATATCCCCCACACGGTTCCTTCTATATTGATACTCAAATTAAAGCTGACACTTGGCACTTTAATGTACTATTCATTATTTTATTTCATATTGAATGCTGAAACACAGAGCCTGAAGTACAAAAAATGTGTCCAAATATTTACGCTGTATCATAAATGCTTACAGTATCTCAGTGCTGACTATGTGATATCAGTTTTTATGGGATTAGAGTGATTAACAGATCACACTTCATCTGCTCTGTCGTCCCATCTCTCTTCATCAGGTCACCACTCCCTGTGTATCCAGTCTATGGACGGGATGCTGATGTTCTTCGAGCAGGACAGCTACTCCTTCGGCAGGTTCCTCCCTGGTTTCCTGCTGCCCGGCCCGCTGATCTATAACCCCAGAACAGACAGCTTCCTCACTGTGTCCTCTGCACGTCAGCTGGAGAGCTACAAGTAGGTTTTTGACAAACTTCCTTAATAATCTTTCACTTTACCAATAAAGTGTTTCATTGTCATTATACAATACAGGATTGCGCAGTGAAATGCAGTTGTTTATTGTGTAAATTACTTTTATGTTTATATTTGTTTTAATTTTTATAATGTTTAAAGGAACCATTTAGGTTTGCATGTTATAAAACAACACATTACATATTTTAGGGACATTTCAGAACAATCAAAACCACTTCAACAAAAATTAATCAGCCTGATTATTTTAACATTGTACAAATTCGTTCTTTAAAGTATTACTTTATTTTGGTTGGGTATGCACTAATGAAACTTTAACATCCTTGAAGTAGGCCTTCATGCAGACATTTTTCTGTAATTAATAACTTTCCCCACCAGACTGTTCTCGTAAACCAGTGCAAATGCCAGAAAATACTGTGATTTTATTCCAAAATGAGAAAATATTGACATACTTTCGATAAAGGTTTGCCGAAAGGAAAGGGAAGCTTATCATGAATTGCTTTTAAAGTTATGAGTCATCAAAACATTCGCTCACAAAATGATCACCAGTGTATTTTAAACAGTGTTTGATTAATGTAGGTCAACAAAATCAGTACACATCATTTTGCAAGTGCTACTCTGCAGGCCTGTAGCAGATATGAAGTTATTTGAGGTTAGCTGGTGTCATCCACTGTCTTCACTATCAGCTGTGGATGGTTAGTGGGCAGCGATGACTAAACCTTCACCATGTTAAAGACATCTGCTCTCACTCTCACTGTGGAGCTTGCTGGATGGACCAAGACACACACACTCTCTCACACACACACACACACACACACACACACACTCACACACACACAGATTGATTGGAAAGTACCCCACTTTAATGTAAGCACATGCACACTTCCCATTTCCCTCTGGCTGAGGCATGGAGAGCTTTTAGAAGTCTCACAGAGTGTGTGGGTGTACTGTGTTTTCTCTCCCAGCTGTTTGTTATCTGGATGCCCCCCACCAGTATCAAGAGATTCTCCAGACTAGATGGTCACCATGGAAACATTGACCTCATTACTCTCCATTGACACACACACACACACACACACACACACACACACACACACACACACACACACACACACACACACACACACACACACACTGTGGTGAATTACACAGAGCAGACACAGATTGCTACAACACTGGATTACAAAGAGCAACAAGTTTATTTCCATTACAGTGTTCAGTGTATACACCTCAAACTAACATAATGGCTGTGGTTCAAATGAAATTGTTTAATATTTGTTTCTTACTGTACCTTTATGTTCACTTTGTACTGTAAATACAACATTTGAGGTAGTTTGTCTGGTAAATGTTGACATGCTGACTTTGAAAAAAAGCATAAAAAACATATCTAAGATGTTTATGTGCCCAAAATGAAGAAACGTAGAAATGTGTGTTAATCCAAATACGGTCCATTCTCTGAAGCAGCTCATCCCTTCATCCTCCTGGCTTGAGTCGATTAAGATTAAAGCCATGTCTGAAGATTATAACAGCAATATAAATTATTAATCATTCTGAAATAATTAAAAAGGGAAACATTTGCTAGTTTCACTTTCTTCATGTGTTACTTACTTTGCCTCAACTGCTTAATGGAGTGAGACAGAGGAAAGCTGCAAACTTATTATTTGGCATCTATTTGTTGTTTTTTTAATTTTATAGACTGATAAATTATAGATTTATTGAAAAAATAATGAGCACCGAAGGTATTAGCTGTAGGTTGGCCTAATGGATTAAGTTGTGATAATTAATTCAATAATTTTTAGAGCTGAAACGATTAGTGGATCAATCGATTAAGTCGATCAATAGAAAATTAGTCAGTAACTATTTTGGTAATTGATTAAAGGTTTAAGTCAAGCAAAAATGCCAAACACTCTTGTCCCAGTTTCTTAATTGTGGGAATTTGCTGCTTTTCTTTTATGTGACAGCAAATTGAATATCTTTTAGTTTTTGACTGTTGGACAAACTGAGTAATTGTAAGACGTCACCTTACACTTTAAGAAAGTGTAATTTTTCACAATTTTCTGACATTTTATAGATTCAAAAATTAATTTAGAAAATTCTATGCAGATTCATTGATGATAAAAATAATCATTATTTGCAGCCCTGGCCATTTTTGAATGTGTGGGATGCTCAGGAAATTGACTAATTTCTCCAGCCTACTCTATAATATTAGATGTGTATGGACCTGAGATCGTCACATGACCTGCAGTTCTGACTGTGTCCACTAGGCCATATTCGCCACAATGCTGATTATTGGAGCTTGATTACTGCTGGATTGTGCAAATTCCCTCTGTATTTGACCTTTTCTTGGATTTTTCTTACAACGCTCTCGGGGTCAGTTAACCCAAATTATAAAAAAAATATCCTCACTTACCTCTTGTGGTATCTAGCCGTGCAGACTCACATCCTAGGACTTCACTGACTGTTATACGTTTAATATCAGATGACTGGTCAAACTGTTCTGCCTCGCTCAGTTTATTTAGCCTGTTGGACCTTCTCCTGCCCTGATGAATGAGAGCTTGATTTGGTTGCTGCGTGTGTGTTGGCGTTTAGTTTGTGTTTATCTATGACACAGCGAGAGCATATGCATGTACTGTGTGTTTGTATAATTTGTGCGCGTGTATGTGTGTGTATCCATGTGTGCGCACAGTGTGTATATATATGTATAGTAAAAAAAAATTAATAATCAGTTAGTGTGTGTGTGTGTGTGTGTTTCTCGCTCTCCCTCCTCATATGTTAGTCATGCAGGTGAATAATCAGATTTTTGTGGTTTTTCCATTTTTCTCTTGTACACATAGAGCTTTATGTGATTTTTACCCTCTTTCATAACAGTTAAATCAACATCCAACCAGCTATTGATGGATGGAATTGAACACACACACACACACACACACACACACACAAATGCATGTACAGTTTTAATTCATATTCCATTAGTAAAACATCTAAGTGAAGGGTGGAATAGAAATATCAGAGTGAAAGAATACAGTTATTTTACAATGTTATTTTAGTATTATTAGACTGAATTTAATCCAGTCACTCATACAGCAGTCAGCCTGTCGATCCATTGAGTGCTACTTTAAAAGCTTAAAACCCCTGACATGTTTAATATATTTTTTAGTCCATTTTGTTCCCCAGAAAATGGTCACGGTGTGATGAAAAGGTTTCTGTACTGGCAGTCATCCATAAAGCAGCTCGTTAGTGTGCTCGCCGTTTCTTATAGAAGCTCAGTGGGTACTGCTCCGATATGGATGAGTTCAAAACCATAAATCTTGTGTTGTATTGCAAAAATCAAAGTTTAGAACAGTTCATTTGCTGTTTTACAACTGTTTTATACACAATGTTATGAGGAATTAGCATCACTTTTAGGGACACGTATGACAATCAGCTTTATCCAGATATAAAACTGAAATGTTCTTCAGGCCATGCGATGGGCAGTTCTTAAAACTTCACTGGCTACCAGTTGAGGACAGAACTCTTCATATTCAATTAGACATGTTTCTTAGGTTATTCTCAAGTCCTTCTAGCTTTAAGTCAAAAGTAAAGTAATGGCTTCTAGACAGAGTTCCTGGATAGAATGATGGCATCTTCATATCTGTGTCTTCCCGATGTTAAGGTGGCTGGTATGAATCTATAGTGATGCACGAAACTTGGCATCCATATTGGATAATGGCTATTTCAGACCTGCCAGCATTGATTCACAGCAGGTTTGTGGTCCAAATATGCAATATTGAGTGAGAAAACTATGAGTGGATAAATCAGCAGTTATTTAGTGTTTGGTCTGCGGTTCGGAGCCAGGCTGGGTTGGGTTTGAGCTCTTTGTTCATCCAGGTGTTTGAAGGACAGATTCCCGCCAGGCTGCTGCGACTGCCAACTTCTTACTGGAAAACTCCTGATGCCGAAGATGCCAAAATCAACTGACCACAGATCAGTCTGACCACTTTATCCTCAACCTGTTGCCAACAGCTCACTGATTAAAACTGATAGACCGCGATTCCGGGGAACAGCAGGTCAGCGTTGTGTTGACTGACCTGACAGAAGCTGTAAAGGACAAGGAGAATATAAGACGAGCTGTGGATTTTGTTAATGATGGACGTGTTCTACAGAATGAAGTTCCCTCAGGAAAATAAGCAGCATTGTTTTCATCTTGGGCTGGTGGTTAAAGAAGCACATTTGTAACCAAAGAGTCTCTAATTTGAGTTTTTAGACTGGCTGGGGAATATTTGATGAGATCACTTGAATGAGAAATGCTTCCCTCACAGTGCAAAGTGTGCTTGAGCAAGGCATTTCACTGCCAGCTCCTCCAGCATCCTACACTGCCACACTGAGGCAGAAGGGAACAGAGAGCAGAAGTAACTCTTTGTTTTTTTTGTTCACTTGTAACTTTAACACAGGCAAAACACATGAAATCCAATGTTAATGTTCAAAGTTAGCTGAGAAAATGATTTACAACATACATGTATGAAACAATGGGCGACAATTGTCTCCACACAGACAATAGTTTGAATGTGATCCAGTTTGTTTGTATAAGCAGCTATTTGTGTCTCTCTAACCCTCAGGTATGAGACTCTGGCCGTGGCTACAGAAGCAGAGAGTCGACAGGATCCCGACCTGCCCCTCAAGACTGGAGGCAAGAGGCTGATGGTGAGTCCCAAACACCCAAACACCTACCAGCGATACTTAAGCCTGACAGTGTGCGCACAATAAGGTTCTGTCGCCGGTTCCTGTCACACATTTTCAGTTACTCTGGCAATTTCCCCTTTGTGACCAGAAACGATCCTTAGCAACGCTAGCATGAACGAAGGTTTCTGAATCAGGCGTGTTAGAGGTTGTTAATATGTTCTCTGAGCTTCATGGCAGCATTTGCTCAGAATAGGAGAGCTGAAATTTCTTGTCACCTGTCTAGAATGTCATAACATTTTTACATGCTTTCTTGCATTGTAGCTGGAAGTTGATTAGGTGATTAGTGCTGGTGGACATTAACAGAGCAGTGTGATTTGTTGTGTGTGGGCAAGGCAACATTAGTTGACGGATATTTCAAATAAATTTTGTCTTCATTAATCTATATACAAATATACACTTAGAGAAAATATTATTAATGTGTGGCCAAGATGCAATAAATAAATAAATGTATAAAATAACAATACAGAGAAAACAATCAATAAGTAAGCAAGTCCCTGTGAAAAAAGTGTATAATTTAATGTATATCAGATAAAATATAACATGAATAAAATTGCTAAAATAGGTGCAAAATTATACTAAAGATTGGTAGCAACACTATAGAATTACAATAAGTCTGATTTTTTTATGCTGGAGAATGTATTGAATTTTGATTAGGAAAAATGTCTACACACACACACACACACACACACACACACACACTTTTTAGCACTCCTGCCATTCCCACAGAAGTTCAGTATAATAGGAGCTGTAGTTGCTGTAGTTGATCATCATCTAGTATAAAACTTTGGAGCACAGAAGTGTCTGAATTTCCCACAGCAACACAAGAGTCAAGAATGCAAATATACAGAGATTACATGTCTTTATTCATAGATCTTAAATGCATTTGTTGAGATTCATGTCTTCATAAAGTGAGAATACTTAACAAAAGAGTTGAATTTAGGTGACTACATAGATATTTTGTGAAAGGCCTACAGACTGTACATGTGTAGTAGTATATGTCATGCTTGTTTTTTTGGATTTAAAGAAATGTGTGCTGTAACTCTGTGTGTGTGTGTGTGTGTTTGTGTGTGTGTGTGTGTGTGTGTGTGTGTGTGTGTGTGTGTGTGTGTGTGTGTGTGTATTCTCCTTCTTCAGCCTGACTGGACGTTGGTCCTTGGAGAACAGGCCCTCGACCTCTCTGTTCCTTCCTTCTCCCACTCCTCCTCCTCTATCTTCGTCCTGGGTGAGAGGAACTTTTACAGTCTCCGTGACAATGGCATGATCCGCTTCATGAAGAAACTGGAGTTCAACCCGAGCTGCATCCTGCCCTACAGCTCAGGTAAACCAGGACTCTGAACCTTTAGCACAGAGGCTTAAGAGGTTAAGTAGCCCAAGATAACCCTAACTATAAAGAGATATTCCACCTTTCCAGTCCACATGTTCCTCCTGTCCTACAAGCTTTTTGCTCAGCTCTACTCCTGCACACCTGATCCAGTTAAGGACTTAATATTGATTGGCTGAGTAGTAGAAACAGATCTTCCTGGAGAAGGCTAGCATCCAAGTGTGTAGACCTTAATTGGATCAGGTGTGTAAGAATAAAGATTGAACATAAACTTAGGACACAGAGAAACTGGAAGAGATGAGGAACCATTGGTTAAATAGTTTTAAAAAAGAAATAAAATGTTCATCCTGTTTCTCTGGACATATAGCATCATGCAACAGAAACAGTGTTTTGCTGCCAAATTAAAGTTTTCGATTAGCTAAGAATCTTAAAGACGGTGATTTGTCTGTAGACTGTTTTCTTCTGCAGAAACACATAGTTCAGGTTTTAGCTTCACTAGTCTGAGAGCAAGAGTTCACAAGGCTTGTTAAATCATTCTCAACTTGTTAGGGCTCACACCCATTAGCGCTTAGCATCTGCCAGCTAATCAGGTATCGCATGAATTTCAAAATTGAAAACTAAAATGGACAAGAAAACTTGTTGTTGAAGGATTTGGATACATGGCGTTGTCTTACAGAAAACTGAGCGCAGCTAAGTGTGGGGATGGTTTCAAATTTAGCCAATGCAGCGCTGGTAGATTCAAATGTGTTCAACCTGGAGTAAAGTACAGGGCAGCACCACAAAACTCACCATGCATCAGTGCACCTGCCACAACCAAAGATTTGAAAATAAGTGAATAAAACACACAAAAACAAAACATTCTGTGCAGTGGCCCAATGCCACATGGCTGGCTGAGCAGGAAGCTGCTTTTGGCAGAACGTGATGGAATAACTGGAGTAACTCTGCTGCATGTGTTAAAACAAAACTGACCAGACTATAAAATACATTGTAGTACATAAACATGTGCTGCAAGATGAATGGATAACATAATTAATTTAGATATACACATATGTAGTTTGATGAATAAGACATGATATATTGTTAATGTCCTGTGAATACAGTGTATGTCCATATCTGGTGATTTTTAGGTTTTTGAAGTTCAAATCCTTTATGATTTAGGCTAAAAACTTCCCAAAACAATTGATCTAAAAAAATGCAGGGCTGCAACTAACAATTATTTTCATTGTTCAGTCTATAAAATGTCTGAAAATAATAAAAAATTCTCATTCTAATTCCTTAGAGTCTTCAGATGCCTTGTTTTGTCAAATCAAGTCCAAAACCCAAATATATTAAGTTTATTCTGTGCTCAAATATTCAAATCTTCATTTTTGTGAAGCTGCAACCAGAAAATATTTTGAATTTTTCCTTAAAAATTGACAATACATTTTCTGACTAACTAATCGAACTGTTGCATCTCTAACTGTCATAAAGATAAAAGTAAGGCTGTTTTCTTATTTCATAAAAGTAACATTTTACAGATACACCATCGTACACTAATTACACTACAGTATCGGTACATGGGTTAGATCACTAACTGAAAAGCCCAAAATGCTGGAAAAAGTTCATGACCAAACTGCAGCAAAGACAAAACAAAGTGGGAAATAAAAAGTTTACTCAGTAGCTTAGACGTTGTTTCATTTGTTTGAGATATTTCACTGAAATTGTTGGTTAGTAGTCATTTAAAAAAAATGCTTTTATGCACACAACAGTTTTGGAGGATACATCATAGGAATAATTTTGTCATAATGAATACACAGCATGTTGGTATGATAAGCTTTTCTGTATATAATCCCACAGGTATGTGTGGTACACTACAGTACAGCACAGCTACAGACCTGTAATGGGTTCCAGACTTGTACACCTCTCCCTGTCTTCACCTCTGATAGGAATAGAGAGGGAGAGAGAGACAGAGAGGGATTATGTGAAACGCGATGATGGTGCAGCTGTCTCGTAACTTGGTTATCTCCTGTTGAAAAGGCATCACATCTGAGGCAAAAATCACTGGCTACTGCTTCCCAGACACAGTAGGCATATCTCCCTGATGTAGGTAGTGTAGACTGAAACATCATAAATGTTAAATTTATGATGTTTCAGATAAAACACCAGCAGTAAACAAGAATGTGTGCAGGAGTTTACAGTTTTATTCACATTACTAAAACTGCATCCCTCTGTTTTTTATGTCCACTTGGTTTACCTTAGCACACAGAGACATTTATGGCAGAAAAGTAGTGTTTTGTATGTGGAGGGTCAAAAGGAGATTATGATCAAAGCTTTATCTTTGTTTATTTTTTAATACTAATGTAAAAATGTTTGAAATATTATATAATGCATAGTCATAGTCTGTCATAGTTATTGACTGGAACCTGTTTCTTATCGCTGCAAGCAACACTAATTATCCAGATATGGTTGGACCTCCAGAATTGTGCTTTAATACAGTAGAATAAAGGTTCTGTGTATTACCTTTTGAGCATGGAGCCATAAACAACCGTTTTTATGGGGGTTCTTTACAGCAACAAAATGTTTTCGGTCTGGTTCAGTTTAGGCACCATTGTACTGTAGAACCATTTTTGTTGAGATTATTACACTTGAACTAAAATATACTAGAGAACCAGCAGATGGAAAGAGAAAATTAAAAAGGATGTGAAGCAAAGTAAAAAATATAGAGTGGAGGAAGGATCCAGAAGGGAGGATTGATGGAGGGATTGCAAGAACGGCCAAGTGCTTTCTGCTGATGTCTGCTTTCAATTTTAGAATTAAAATGTCTCAGCTTTGAAAGTGCCCTCCACTATCTGTTCCAGACATTATTTAGATTATTTAAATTACTTTTGGATATCTGCTATAATTTCAATACATGATGTGCCAGCACAACAAAAGCAGCTTTTATTGGGACATGATTCCTGTCAGCAGTCAAAACCACATAAAAAATCCCACATGGCTAGAAGAGTGCAACTCTCTGGACCAGACTACAACTGCAATCTTCTGTGTCCATGTTTGGTCTCCAGTTTATTGTTACCAGACTGACATGTTGTGACACTGTGACTGTCAGAGCTGCCACCCTCCATAAAGTAAAGGTTCCTTTTATAGTGCAATGCCAAATAACCATTTAGTGGATTTCTCCAGAAACCTTAAAGTTAAGAGAGCAGTGCAGAGGAGGATAGACAACAGTGATCTCCTGAGTGTTTCCTAACGCTTTCTTTCTGGCTTTCAGCCTCACAGCTGCCTCTGCTGGACCACTGCCCTCACTCTCTCTGTCTACCTCCCTTTGTCAGTCTATTTCTTTCTTTCTCATATAACTTTATTGGCATGACCGCTCAACAGAAACACGCTAACCAAAGTTCAGCTCCTGCGTTCCAACCATAATAAGACACAAAGTTACTTGAATTGAAATAAAAGCATATGATTCCCACTCCTAAGAACATGACAGATGGGTGACAGATTAAAGAAAAAAGCTGAATAAATGAATTGAAAAACATAATGCATGAAGATGCTTCCATACAGGGCATTAAGGGTCACTGAGTATGAAAATGATGTGAATCATGCTATGGCCTATTCACAGTCACCAGATCTTAATCCAATTAAACATGTAAAAGAGATTTTGGACTTTTAATTTTCTAATGGAGTTCTAGAGACTCGTACAATCCAAAGACAGTTTATAATTATCCATAATAGTGTAAAATTGAAAGCAAAATGTGAAAATATAGTAATAAAAAGCATTCAAGAGCCACTAAACACTTCCAAAGATCTCATCTCTTGCTTTGTTTCATTGTTTTGAAGATTATTTTGTGGGCAGTTTTTCCTTCATTGGACAGCATGTAGTAGAGAAGCAGGACAGGAAACATTATGAGAGATGCGCAAAGATGTGATTCCTTTGTTAAAAATCACTTTAATATTGTGTGGGGTGCAGCAAAGACAGTTTTCATCAGGTTCAAGGTAGTTACAGCAAAAATAGCTGATAATATAAAGTTATATAACTGTTATTCAGCCATTTTTGCCAAATCATATTGTTTCCTCGAGGCCTGGTACCAGTCCATGGTTTGGGATTGTGAGCCACTATCATAGACCTCTACACCATCACATAGTTTTTTCCTTCAAGGAACAAACAGATTTTCCTATCACCGTATATATAAAAACCATCATTGGCACAAAAAGCTTCAAAAAGGTACTTGTCAGATAGTTTTGGCCCCTGTGGAAAGACATATTGGGAAGACGAGAGAAGGAAGACAGTGATGATGAAAAGGCAGAAAGGAGGAAAGAGAGTGAAACTAGGGGCAGATGGTCAAAAAGGAATTTAAGAGGGGATAGAGAAATGTAAAGGAAGAAAGGTAGGAAGCATAAAAGAGGAGAGGTTAGAAAAGAGAGAGGGACATAAAAAAGAAGAGGAAGAGCAGAAAGGTGAGGAGGGAACAAGAAGAGAGTAGAGAGGAAAGTTGAAAGGAATGAAGGAAAAGTAAAGAAGTTGGGAGAGATGAGAAAAAGGCATAGAGGTTAAAAGAAAATAGAAAAAAGAGAAGTGGGTGGGGAGATGAGAGCCGAGGGATTGAAGAGTAACAGGAAATGATTGTAAGAAAGGAGGCCATGTTTGGCAAAAGAGAAGAGATACTTGTGTTGAAGGCTGATTGGACCTTTATAATTAGGTTGTAATTATAATGCTGATGCTGTGATAGAAGGTGTGTATTTGCTTTCATGTGGCACCAACACACAGTCTGTCATTTTGACCCCTGCACTGTACCACCCTGCTGACCGCTGTTACTATATTATACCTTGTGTATTCAACTGCGTGAGTGAGGCGTGTTTGTTTTGCGTGTGGCCATCACCTCAGATCTCTCCTGGTGGTAACTGCACCACTGGTGGGATCAACTGGACATTTGTGTGTGTGTGTGTGTGTGTGTGTGTGTGTGTGTGTGTGTGTGTGTGTGTGTGTGTGTGTGTGTGTGTGTGTGTGTGTGTGTGTGTGTGTGTGAAACATAGGTAGTAAAACATAATTAGTATTTATATTTAATGTTTCTAGCCATGAGTCACAGGAGAAAGTGTATATGTAACTTTAGATATATATATACAGGTATAAAAGCTGACCTTGTCTTAAAATTAAAGATCTTAATGACAGAATTCTATATAAAAACCAGATGTGAGATGTGAAGAGATGATTTTTTTTCTTTACAGGAGAGTACATGTTGCATTCATCTTAGAGGGCAATGCCACCCACTGCAGGAAAGCTATTTCTGTTCTTTGTGTTTAGTTTGTCAATACTCATTTCCAAAGCTGAAAATAGGAGACAAAATCCTTAAGTTTGTGCTGCTATGAAACAGAAACAGAAAAGATGGGTTTCTGAAAATTGTGGAACCAAAGTTAAATCATCACTCCAGAATAAAATGTATATTGTTGTTGTGCTAAGGGTTAGGAAGCAGATTTTAAACATCATTTGGGTGTTAGAACTCACACAGAAATCCATTTTTGTGATCAACTATTTATTATTTTATGACTTTAAATGAAACTGAACACACGTCAGTGGAATAATTCCCTTTGGTCTACTTAAGTACATGGTCATACCAATGGTTCATTCTTTCCAATACATACTGTGCACATCTGCAAAAGCTTGCTCAAACCTCATGCAAGGGAATAATATAACAAATCAATAAATGCAGACAATGCTGAACATAACGTACAGTATACAAATATACATACATTTGCTTAAATACATGCTAAATGTAGGTGAAAAGAAAGAGGGGCGGAGGGTGAGGAAAAAATGAATAAATCATTTTATTGTCTGTCTCAGAGAATGATTTTGCATCCCAGTTGCATCACATATTCAGTGGTTATTTATTCAGGGTTTCCTTTTAGGAAAGAGTTGTGCATGTTTGTCCTGGTGCACACAAACACTGTGATAGTCCACTTCCATCTCGCTTATTCTGTATTTAGATAAAACTTACTGAGGTCAAGATTTCTTTTGCAAGAGAGACCCGAAAACAAATTTTAAAACTGAATAAAGAGCCAGGCAGATAGAGGAGGTGAAGCTTTGGCAGGCTTCAGTTCTTGATTTTTGGGGAAAATACAATAATGCTTGGCTCACCTTGCCTTGGTTAGTCCTGTCATCCTTTTACCCCAATCTCAGTCTCAAGTCAGGGAGTTTGATAAATTCTCAGGGGAAGTTGTAGAATTTCAGGGAATTTTAGAAATGAGGCAATAGTAGAATAATGAAGCATAGTTATTATTTCACATATTCATTGTGACAGGTGTTTCACAGTCTAACTGAGGTTGAATCCAGACTATGTGACATTAAACAACCTGAAGAAAGAAGGTCATGAAAGGTCTCTTTACTCATGGACAGTCATAGACGGTCTTTGAACTTTACATCAGGACCACAGTTTCCTATCACGTCTCTTTCACAGTCTTCCTGTGGTCTTAGTAATGTGAACCTGATCCTTGACTTGTACTGTTGAGGTCATTGTCACTCTCCATAAGAACATTAACTAAATATGTAAAATGTAATTAGGAAAATTAATTTAACAAGAGAACAGATTTCATGTTCATAAACATAACAGGCTGATGTGAACAGGCTCTTTTCTTCTGTCTAACAAAATGTTTTTTGTTCTTTTATAGTGATCGATGGCACGACCAACCTGTTGCTAGGTAACCATACCAACATGCTGCTGGTTTACCAGGATGTGACTCTGAAGTGGGCGGCCCAGCTCCCCTTTGTGCCTGTGGCTGTTCGTGTCGCCAACTTTCCGTGAGTATAACCCTCTGCAAAAAAAACAACACCTGATGTCACCGTTTTCCCTGTAGAAACGGTACAAAAAAGGATTAACAATGAGGCAGAATCGACTCATCGCTGCTACATCAAGGAAGGACATAATAAAAATGTATATTGTGTACCTAGTACATAGTGTCTCATGTACACACACACACACACACACACACACACACACACACACACACACACTCTCAGGTAGACTGGCATGTACAGTACAGTATAAACAGGTAAATGAATACACACAGCAGGTATGTTGTGTTTATCAGCATGTGAAATCCAGTGTGTAACTTTTGACAGGAAATTACCCGGCAATGTCTTCCAGCTGGCCAATCAGAGCAGAGCAGGGAGGGGCCAGCTGTAGCCAATCATTGTCTTTTCCCCAAACAACTCCAATCAAACCGCAATTTGATACAATTACAACGCAAAACACAAACATGGGTGAAAAATGATGTGGTTTCTGTGTGTGTGTTTGATGCGGGAGATAGTGTGTGTCTGGGTAGCTGTTTGGTTTAGTTTGAGGCTGTGTTGTTTTAAAGCACTTGATAGTCATCGTCCTGTTCAGTGTGCTGGCCGGACACTGAGTGTGGGAGAGGAACACACACAAATGCACACAAAACAAACACACACGGTCACTCCAGCAGCAGCAGCAGCAGCACTTCAGGGGTCTTTATTTAGTTTTTTTGGAAGCAGTGTTGATTTTGATTTCTTAGCTCTGCCAGCCCCTAATAAAATGATTCACAGTTCACACTCTCACTGTCTCACCTCAAAAAACTAACGATTATTTTCATTATCAGTTAATCTAACAATTATTTTCTTAAATGACTGGTTAATTGCTTTGCTTATAAAATATCAGAAAATAGTGAAAACTATTAGAGCTCACGGTGACGTCCTCAAATGTCTTGTTTTGTCTGATGAACTGTCCAATAATCAAAGATATTCAATTTCCGATCATGTATAACACAGAAAAACTTCAAATCCTCACATTCGAGAAGTTTCAACCAGCAAATTTTGAGCATTTTTGCTTAAAAAAAAGGATTTAAATGATTTGATCATAGCTAATACAAAGTCCGCTCACATTAAGTCAAGTTACAACAGTACCATACCCGTTTAGACTGAATATATCTGGACCCAGCCTGACATGGGTCTTGAGTCAGGATATTGATACTAATGGATTGATTGATTGATTTTATTTGGGAATTTAATTTTAAAAACACCAGCTCTGCCATTGAGTAACCAAGTGAAGACCTAGTCCATGGAAGCTGTTGTTCTTGAACATTACAACAAAACAAAACTAGACTAGAAAACACTCAAAGAGACCTCCACCAGTTTGGTTAGAAATGTAAGATCTGGGTCTGCATCAAAACACACAGTGATACACAGTCATGGGATACCTGTAACAAGTTTTTTCATGCTAATGAAAAATTCTTGAAAATATTTTTTATTTCCACCAAAAACTCATCACTTGTTCCTTGATGCATGTCCAAACCTTCCTCCGAATCTCTGTAGCATCGCCTCTTTGGTGAAGATGATAATAGTTATTGTTTTATTCACTTTCAGATTTTATTATCCTGCATGGTAGTAAATACCTGACTCTAGATTGACTCTAAAGGTGGAACTTAGCTCCCCTACTTTTGTTACTCTGGTAGTACAGCTGCTGGTAGTATTTAGTGTTAACTATATGTTATTTCTGTATCTACAGTTAACATCTCTATCAGCAGCTGCTGTGTGTTTCCTCTTGTCTGTTTGTCCGTTCATATTTATGATCAACAGTTTTTCTCTCACAAGTGATGGGAACTCATTTTCTGTGAGAGTGTGTGTGTGTGTGTGTGTGTGTGTGTGTGTGCATTTGTGAAAGTGAGAGCTATCATTTTTATGCATGTGTGTGTTTTTCTGTTGCAGTTGGCAATGTGTCTGTATGAATGTGAGTTTATCTGTGTGTGTTTGTGTGTGTGTGTGTGTGTGAGGGTTTCCGCAGCAGTTAAAGTGAAAGTTTTATGCCCCCTCAGACGCCCTCCTGCGCAGGTGTGGAGCCGGCTGCTGCTCTCGACCTGAACCTCCTGTGTGTGTGTGTGTGTGTGTGTGTGTGTGTGTGTGTGTGTGTGTGTGTGTGTGTGTGTGTGTGTGTGTGTGTGTGTGTGTGTGTGTGTGTGTGTGTGTGTGTGTGTGTGTGTGTGTGTGTGTTACCGCCTCACTGCACTGGAACTACAACACATCTGCAACCAGTTAACACACACACACACACACACAAACACTCTGTTAAAACACATTATTGCATCACTCAGCATTTCCTCGTGCTCTGCCTCTTTCCATCTCGTTCCATATCACAAACCATTACTAAACTCTGCATTCGCTGTAAAGCAAAAAACTGCTGATGCAGAACTATTGTCAACTTCAAACACATTTTAAGTTCTTTCTGAAGCACAAGGGACATACCAAATAAAAAATCCACCGTCACATTTCTTGACACAGATTTCCTGAAAGAAATTATTTCACAGTGAGGGTACTACACTAACATATTACTGGGTTTTTGGGGAGAAACAAGAGACCTGATGTGCAAATTACTTTCCTAGTTCTTGTGATACATTCATACTTAGTCTTTATGCTTAAAATTGTGTTATTTTTAACAGCACCATTTTATTGTTTGATACAATTTCTTTTTTTCAATGCAAATTCAATGTTTTTTTCTTCCTCTCCTCCTCTCCTCTCCTCTCCTCTCCTCTCCTCTCCTCTCCTCTCCTCTCCTCAGGGAGTTGAAAGGAGTGGTGGTCAGCCTGAGTTCAGATGGTCACCTCCTGTGCTCGTACATGGGTACGGACCCCTCCTTCTTCTCCACGCCCAAGGTGGATGCCAGGGAGGCTGACTATGAACAGGTGGACGCTGAGATGAAGAAGCTGCAGAAGTTCATCAGAGAGGCCACCAGGACTCAGGGTGGGAGACTGCTGGAAGTCTAATAGAAACTATAACAACTGCACATATTACTGGAACTATAAGGCACTGGAACTATGCGACCACTAGATTTCAGAAGAGACCACAAGAAACTGGTAGAAACCACTTTAACATCTCAACAAAGCCATTCAAAATCTGATCTGAGACCACTTAAATCTAAACTGCTAATAAATACAGAAAAAACATTTGCAAGATGGCTACCATCAGCCTGAGTTTTTGCCTGGTTGACAAAAAGGCACACAGAATGTTTTTAACTAATTGTGTCAATAAAATTCTTTTTTCAATTCATTTCAATTCATTTACTCTTTATCTTTAAAATGTCTAAAAGAAATTTACAAATTACCAGAATCCAAAAGGAAGATTGTTACTTACTGTAGTCATTTCACAGTAACTAAAACATTGTTATAGTAGCTGTAACCAGCAAACATATGGTACTTTTTATTGCTTAAACAATTAATTAGAAATAATTAATTCTTGATTGTTTTTTCTGTTGATTGTAGGGCTGCAACTAATTTTATCATTGTTATATGATTATTTTCATTATTGATTAATCTACTATTACTGCTATTTGTCTATAAAATGTCAAAAAGTAATGAAAAACTGTACATTAGTTTCCCAGAGCCCAAGATAATGTCTTTAAACATCATGTTTTTTTCCGACCACCAGTCCAAAACCCAAAGATATTCAGTTTATGATATAAATTAGAGAAAAGCAGAAAATCTTCACATCTGAAAAGCTGGAATCCTCTCGTCATTTCAGACATCCTGCCTCAAACTGACGCTGAGGAGGACCTGACTGTCACGGCTGCTGTGTCCTCCAGCATGGACAGCCCATCGGTATACACGCATAAAACACACACATTTTCATGTGCACAAACACACATAAATACTAATTTATTTTTTTCTCTGTACAGCAAGCTCTGATCCAAGATGTCAATGGTCTGCCCATCCCTTCAGTAACCATACAGGTGAGTTCTTGTCGCAAGTTGATGACATCACATCTCAAGAATTTCTCTGAATTTTCTGTTCTTATCAAGTCATCTCTTCTTTTCTCTTCAGTGTCTCATTTTTATTTCTTTACATTTTTCCTCCTCCTTTGTTTTTGTGTCCCTCACACATCTTGACCTATTTTTTTCACTTTTATCATCTGTCTCTCTCTGTTTCTCCCTCCAGGTGAAGGTGAAGGCCGGTTGTGTTCTGCAGTCGTCTAAGCTGACCGTCGGCGTTCAGCCTCCTCTTGCCGTCACTCAGGACCAGTTTGTCCTTGAACCCATGGGTCAGTCTATAGCAGCTTTTTTTGTGTGTGTGTTTCTGGTTGTGTGTGTTTGTGTGTGTATATTTTTTGGTGACCAAAATACAAACTGTGCCTCAGTTAATTTACATTTTTCTATTGTGCAGGTGTTTAAGATATTGAGTCCACCCCTTCTACTGTAAATCCTTATATAGTCAAGCAGTAAATACTAAAATGAGGCTCATCGCACAGCAAAAAACATGTATTTAATTAAAAGCGATTGTTTAGGCCCTCGTCTATTAACTTCACTGGTAACAGGAGCAGAAGTGTCAGAAGGGATCTGATTAAGCTTAGCAGGTCATGTTGAATCTTTGATCATCACAACATATGGTTGCTTTGTGATCTCTAATCACAGCAGCATGTCACGGTGTCGGGGAAAAAGAAAACCTTTTGAGTTTTTACATGTGCTTACAATAGAAGAAGCAAAGAGTATACACAGTCAGATGGGGATGTGTGAGGAAAAGCTCACTGCTGCGCTGCTGATCAAACACTTAAGAGCACTTAAACTAACTCTTTAAGTTAATAAAGCACTAAGGGCTTTTTTTAAGAAAAGTCTTGAAATGCTTCATGCAGCTGGATTTGTGAATATCTTCCATAATCTGATGTTATCAATCACTTTTGTTCTTTCCCTCAGCCTGTCTTTGTCACTCACTCTTTCATTCACACACCATACAATACACACAACACACACATTTATCCAGTGTTTATCCTCCTCTCCTCCTTCATCACATCCTCCTCCAAAGTACACACAGACACACACACACACACACATACACCAGTAGTGACTGAGTGAGTGTGTGAGAGGTGTGTGTCAGTATGTGTTTGTTCAGCCCTTATCAGCCTTTATACTGTGTGTTCAGTTGTCTAGCTGTAAGGGAGAGTCGGGTCACCTCGGCCAGACGTCGGTAACTTTGATCTGAATCACCCAGACGCTGCGTACACACAACCTCCAAATCCTAAACACTGATATCTGCTGTCGGCTCATTAAAAGAACATCAACCATCCCGTAACACACCATTTGCCATTCGCTCTGAGCTGTTACACACGTCTGTACATCCTCCGTGCCCTCTGTTTGACTCTTTCCACCTTTTGTGTACATTTAGACATGCAAGCGTAAATTTACAGGGTGTGTAATGTAAACCAGTTGGGGGAGGCTTTTATTGGAGGCTACAGTACCATGAGAATACACATTTTTAAAATCTGTGGCCCCATTGGGAGATAAACCTCTAGGCTAACCCTGGCGGTGTTGGTGCCTTACTCTGCCTGTTGGTCTACATATGGAGTGGGACTCCTTACGCTGGCTGTGTACACCTACAGTTTGTTTTCTATGGTCTGGCTGTGGAAAGAAAAATCTTGTGACTCATTAGTAGACTGATTATTAGAGTCTGTGACCTGTCATCCTGCCAGGTTAGAGATTTTTATAAAGACAAGTATGTCCAGTCTCTAAACTTGCTGTTGTTGTTGACATATAACAAAGTAACTGAGTATGAGTACCAGTCTGACTTTTGTTGTTCCAGTTTTGTTGGACAGTGTTGTACTTTGTACTTTCCAAGCAAGAGAAGTTTCTTGCTGTCGGATGTCAACATTTGTCTCCATGTTGTCCATAATCAGTTGTGTGTTGTGGTTTTTTTGTTTAGTTCTTTTTTATGTATTTTCTGTCCACCAGAGTTAAACTACATTTGTTCTTACTTAGCTAAACAAACCAAATGTGATTTTTCTAATTTCTGGCCATTTCTCCTTCACTTAAAGTGAGCTCCGGTGTGGTTTACCAGGATGCGAAAGCCAACTGCTCTGCACACTTGAATGAATAATGCGATTGATTGAAAGTGTCACACACTACCCTACACACTGCTATATGTCATCACAAATACAGTGTCTCATTTTTTACCTTAATGGTACGAATGCGCATCTAGTGAAGGCTGCATTGTCATATATCGTCTCACATTTTAAAATGACTTTGTGTCACGATGGGACCAAAGCAATAGCGTTAAAATGAGAAGCGCTTTCCTTTGATATTCTAGTAGTAATGTCTACCTCTGAGAGAAGGAATGACTAGTTTTGTCTTGTCTTTACTTTTTAAAAATTATTTTTCATTTTAAGCATCACATTGTCTCTTACATCTAGTAAGTGCGTCTACATTTACATCTAGTAAATTTAAATTCCTTTTTTATGTCCCAGAATGGGATCTCTCTCTTCTCTCTCTTCACAACAGGAATGGACCTCCTTGCCATTTGTTAGTTTGACTTTGCTATTTACAATTTAATACATACAAAACAACAAATCTTCTTAAATATTATTATTTATTATTAACAGGATGATCAGTATGAGGTCATAAGTTCATTTAAATGCTACAGGTCATGCTCAGATAGCATGGATGGTGTCTGCAGTATTTTTTTTGAAGCCATGTACAGAGGTGCAGAAACTGGATTACTGCTAGAAAAATGTCATTTTTTCCTCCAAAACTGCTCCCAACATTTGCTGAAACCATCATCCATCACAGAGAAATAGTTGCTAAGTTTTTTTAAGAAGGTGCAGTATGGATTGTGAATTTATGATTTCAAGATGTGAGCAGCATTCTCAGGCAGTTGGAACACCATCCATTTATTCTGAGCCCTGAATCAAACTGACCACTGCTCTCCCATGATTCATGATGTGTCTTTGTTGAAATGTAATGCGTTTTACCACAGTGCATTCTTATCTGTACATATACTGTACACGACCTCTATAACTCTTAATGCAAACATGATGCACTTTTTGCATAACACACAGTATATTTCCTGTCAATTCTTGTGTTGGTTTCCTCCATTTATTAAAATGACACTTTTTTCATATGACTTGCATTTCATATTCTGGCATACTGCACATGTTTTATATTTACTATTTCCTTTTTACAATATGATGTACTGCATATTTTAACAGTTTGAATCTATACCTTTCTCCCATATTTTCATTCATACATTTTTCCAGACATGTTATAATGTTGGAATTATATATTTTGTACATGATATATATTGTGTATATATAATTGTATATTTCGCTTAGAATTCATTTTTCTTCTTTGTATTGTATTATCGTTAGATGCTGCTGCTGATCTGCTCACAGTGATCATTATTAAACACCCGTTCGGTGTGTTTACATACATCATGTATATGTGAAACCTGTTTTCTGTGATTGGGGCAGGAGATCAGAGAGACTTTATTGCCGCTGGTGGCCTGGTGGCCTTGTGGTTAAGACACACATCCACGCCCCAAAAGAAACCAGATTCCTCCAGCTACGTTTCTCCTTAAGAAAGCTGATTTCTTGGCCATGTTAGCCTGTAACTGGGTTATTAGAAATTGACTTTTTATATGTGAGCATGTGCTTGACAAAGACTTGCTCATTATTGCTGTGACAGCAGAACAGCTGGATAAGGAGAAAGATCACTACACACAACCAGACAGTCTCATATTCAAATCAGTTCTATCCAAAGACCAACTTAAACACACAGTTGCCTCCATAATTTGACTGTTTGTAAAATAGTAATATGAACATGGCTGCTTACTTTTACAAGATTGTATATTTTTAGACACTTTTAAGGTTGACTATCAGCATGTTTTTTAGTTACAGTAACATGTGTATGTTACAAGTGTGTCATAAATGTCTCATTTGTCATTTTCAACTTCCCACCTCATGAACATAATGAACATAAACTATAAGCAGAAGAGCCTGGCTTGGGAAGTACTTTGCATGAGCAGTGATAGCTTCCATGTCTCAACAGACAACGAAAATTGCGCCAACAAGAACTCAAACATAATCAAAAGTAAATTCATTGAAGAAGATGCCAAAAACTGTACAAAAAAACCTTCTGGATTAATCCGGTGGTTTTGTTCTGAGTTTTTCTTCTTGGCAGCAGCTCCCAACGTTTCACTGTTTATATGTAAGATCAGAGGCTGTGAGTCACTGCACTGTCACGTTAACACCAGTAAAGAGACGCTTTGTTTACACAAGTTTAGGTAGCGGTCACACAGGTCAGATTCAGAAGCCTCTCACATACACACAAACACAGACACACACAACTAAGTCATACAAATAAGTACACATAAACGGGGTGCGATTAGCCGGCGGGGATCGTGGGGATTTCCCCCCCTCCGGTTTATATATCCCTGCCTCAGCTGAGTTATTTTTATCCCCAGTGGGGACAAAAATTTATCCCCCTAATAGTGATTTATGCTGCTTTACTCATAGACCATATCAAATATCTAAAATAAAAATAGGCTATTTAAAAAAATCTAAGGGCTGTAATGTGAGAAGAGTCTATAGTACAAACAACAATAAAATCACAGATGGACTTTCACTGTCAGCGCTTGTGCTAGTGTGAAAATAGAGATGACACTGCGTCTAGGCTATGTGATGACACAGTAAATGGACCAGGGGTTGACTTCTTCCCTGCTCAGAGATTTGCAGAGCTGTGGGTAAAAGAGGGGCGACACGCCACGGTTGACCCCTCCACAGGAAAGCATAAAAAGGAGACAGAAGTCTGTCATCAAAGCAGACTGTTTTCTTAGTCTGACAAGTAGGCATATACTGCAGCCTATTAATTTTTATGATGACAGCACATTATGCTACTGCATGTTGTGATTATTTTCTATTCAACATTGAAGTTTGCTGTGCACTGCGCATAGAGATCAATTAAAAAGTGACTTGCAAGAATGACATTAAGTGTATCGGCACGTCTGGCTGAGCGGCGCTATCCACAGTACTGAAAGGAGCGTTGGGGGATTTAATCCTGGCAGGTTAAATTAGCGTTTAACCTTTTGTTTTGTTGTATATGATCACATCTCCTGTGTGTCCGAATGAGGAAAGGACAAGGCATGAATATCCCTGAAAGAGAAAATATTACACCATTTGATGAATTTAAAAAAAGGGATTTAAATATTCCTGCAAATGCAAGTTCAAGTTTTATAATTGTTTTATTAAAGTTCATAATCATTTTATAAATGTTGCTGTAACAGCTGCAAGAAATAGCCCAATATGCTTCATAGTCTATATAGGCTCACTGTGGTTCTGATCTATTTTCATGAATAAAAATGTTTCAACCCCCCCCCTATTTTTTCACAAATCGCACCCTGCACATACATATCCATGGCCACATAAGCATAAACACATGCATGTGTCACCCTAATGTAGCTGTATAAATATAGACACGCACCCAATGTGAAGTAGTTCTGAGTGTGTGTGTTTATGTCACGCTCTTTTGTCTTCCTGCACACAGAAATTTGGCGCTGGCTTCCACTAGTCAATCAACAGCTCTCTACTGTGAAACACGAGAGCTACTACACACACACTCTTACATACACACACACTTACTTTCTGTCTTTCTTCTTGTCTTTTTCTCTCCTCTCCTCTCACCCCCCAGCTATGTGACCTCTCACTGGCCTGCTTTGGCCAAGAATGGCTTGGCTCAGCTCTGCAGCAGCAGGACGACCGCAGATGACCCTTATTGGTCAGATTTGCCCCTGAACCGTGTTTTACATCCGTTACAGTTGTGGAAAAGTAGGAAAAAATAAATGAACGGAGTCTGCATGAGTGTTAATGAATGTTGGCTCAGAGGAGCTGGAACCCAGTCACACAGTCAGTGTTTACTCTGTGATTTTGTCCAGAAAATCGCACCCAGGTTTATAAATTGAAGGGGAAGTGGCTGTATATGGAATAAAGCCTACTATATATATGGTTCAGTATATATGTAGATATAAATCATGCAAATAACTAAGTGATAAATGACCAAAAACAATACAAAATTTAATGACAATAGATTAAAAAAATAAAATGTTTGGCTTAATTTTTTCCAGAACAAAGTGAGCTAAAGCTTTCAGAGTTTGTGGTGATGACAGATTGTGAAAACACTTACCGGGAAAAATCAAGTCCATCATGTTTGTATATTTACTTTAACTAAAGACAAAATGAAAGCTCTTGGCATAATTAAGCAAATATATCTACAAAATAAATCTCTAAATCTTTGACTTTTTGCGCAGGAATTTATCCAGTGGCTAGAATTTATTCAAACTCATAAAATCTCTATTTAATTCTTATAGCATTTATATCTCATATATTCATACACATACATATATGCAGTATAAACCCATAGCTTCTCTTTTGCTCCCGTTTATCCTTTATCCTCTTTTGTTTTGTCATTTGATGACTTGTGAAACTTTTTTTAAATATAGAAATACCAAAGAACAGATGCAAGTAGCAGTGACAAAACGACAGGTGTTATGGAAAAATGTTGCATTAAATAATGTAATTTAGAGAAACACTAGTCACACTAATAAGAACAACACTGCTAGTGTGACACGTCCTCTGTCTGTTTTTCATCACCATTTTATCTCTTACACACAAACTTTCTCTGTCTGCTCATTTTCTCCTTCCTACAACACACAGATTCATCTTAATACGCACTTGCACAGATGCAGGTACACAACAAACTACATGTACAAACACACACACACACACACACACACACACACTTAACTATCACTCTCACAAGCATCATCTTCCTCAGAACAGTTTATGTTTTTGTCCTTCTTCTGCAGCTGCTGTGTGTGTGTGTGTGTGTGTGTGTGTGTGTGTGTGTGTGTGTGTGTGTGTGTGTGTGTGTGTGTGTGTGTGTGTGTGTGTGTGTGTGTGTGTATTCAGCACAAGTGTGAATATCAACTCAAGTTTATTTCCAAAGTTTTCTGCAGGGATTTGTTACAAAGTGTCTTCCAGAAAACAGCGGACAATAAAAGTGTTGATTCATGTGTTTGTGTATGTATGTGCTGTTCAGTGTTGGGGAGAGGGGTGTGTGTGTGTGTGTGTGTGTGTGTGTGTGTGTGTGTGTGTGAGGGGGCGGGATGAGGAGGAGTGGAGGTAGCGCCTTCTGACTTTTATTGTTATTCCAGTTTTATTCGTCTCAGATGGCGACTCGATTCCCTGTTCACCACACACTGCCTCCTTTGTTCTCTCTCTCTTACCTACTCTCACTCTCTTGCTCTTACCATCTATTCCTTTTTCTCCTTGTCAGGCTGTCCCTCAATGTCTTTATTTCTTCCCCTCCGTCTTTCCCCTCTACCGCAACCTGCCCAACCTAACCTTCTTTCTTTCTTTTCCTTCTCCACATGGCCCCTTTCCTCTCCCGCCTTTCTCTTTTTTACTTCCCATCCCGTCTTTCTTTCTGTATTTGTCTGCAGCTCATCACGCATGCAGACTCCTGCATACTTGTCAAGCATGCAGTATTATTTTTATACAGATAACTAACTCAAACACTGCAGCTTGTAGTTTGAAACTTTGATGTCAAGCAGCAAAATGGTGCTGAGATAAACTAAAGATAAACTAAAACTGAATTCCTTTTTAAATGATTCCCATTAAGAAAATTGTGTTTTATTTTTCTAATGAGCTTTACCATTCATGGGTGTTATTTTCTTTTGTACAGTGATACTTATTCAGTTACAAGTTAAACTAAGACCTAAGAAAAACATATTCCATGCGTGGACTCAATTATTTTGCTTGGATTTGGTCTATTTGTGCGTTTGTGAAATGAACATTGTGTCCTGAAGTCTTGAAGTATTATACATTGTGTTGCTCACACAGACATAGTTGCACTTTAGCAGCTCAGTCGTACTTTCACAGTACAATGATCGTAGAATCGGTTATTGATAACTGAATCAATCAAAGTATCACAAGTTGTGTGTGTGTGTATTATAATACTTGGTCAGATTCTTAGTCTCATTTATATGTTCTTTGATCAGATGTTTCCTGATCTAAATCGTAACTTTCATAAGTTAAAACTTAGACTGAGCTTATTGAAGTGAAGAAAAATATCTTGTTGCTGCTTGTGGTAAAGCAACTTTAAACAGCATTAAAGTGAGAAGTTTGGCTTTTTTTCTTAAATGGAAGACAGGATTTATAGAATAACATTTTTATTTAAGTAGAATTTAGGTATTGTTTCCGAAACTCTGGCATTGTATTGACAATGATGTCAAAAAATGTAAAATGACACATACCTAATTAATTCACAAACTTCACTAACTACTGTAGTTTACCAGTCTTGTGTTATCTAATGTAGAAACAGTTATGTCTGTAACTTGTAGTGAGCAGGCTTACAAAAGGTATTGGCAGCCTCAGTCCACACTGACACACCAGAACATATTCTGATGAAAAGCATTTTCTTTACATTTTAGGAAGTTTATTTCTAGCAGTAAATTGCTGCATGTACTGTATGTACCTGTACAATTGATGTGCATGTTAAGTGGTACAAAAGTGCAGGGATTTTCTGCCAATGTGCTAAAAACTGTTTTTTAAACCTGTCAAATAAATCAGTACACGTGCAATAAATAAATATACTGTTTAGATAAAGATACATGTAGTACTTTTCAACATATTGTCTTCAGAATTGGAACCACTGAAAACTGTTGATTGACCGCAGCAGCCATTTTTCTATTTGCCGTTACCACCAAATGGATCTTCACCACATGTGTGAACTTGTTTGTGCTCTATTTTCCACATGGTTTGGCACATGTTGCTTTCATGTTGCCAAACCGTCATCATAATCATAAATTATATTTGGAGCTCTAACCAAAACATTTGAATCCAGTAAAGAAACCAAAGCTTGTTTGAAGTGAATTTTGAAATGAGACCATGAATCGGTGGACATTTTATCTCTCTGTATGGTTGCTGCTGACTCTTGGTTAAGATCAGGTTGGTTATGTTTAAGGACAGACCCTACACAGCGGTCCGACCTCAGTCTTGACCTGTAGAGGTCAAAGTTCAATGTTTAACACCACGCTGATGGTCACCTCAGATTCCCTTGTTTGCCTCTGGATGTGTCAAGATGTGTGATTGCGTACGTGTGCACATGCACGCACAAAACACACACACACACGCAAGCAGACTGGGAATGTCTACGAACAAATTTACTTTTCAAGATGTTTTGCTTTTTATATTGTTTGCACATGGCAAAGAAGGATTGATGCTGCAGCAACACACACATGCACACGCACATAGACACACAGTAGCACACACACGTCCCTTTCCCATCTCCTTGTGCGGTATAGATCCCCATCTCCACCCCTCTTGACCTCTAACCTCTTCCAAACAGTCAGTAGTCGGTTTAACCTGAGCTGTCAAGTACTATAACCTGAACCCTGAGGATAGCTACAGCACTGCACTACACACACATACACACACTCACTCGACAACTATGTCAGAGTAACATCTAAAACCAGGCCAACTCTTTATTTATTTTATTTTATTTTTTGGCACTCGCACATTTCAATAAAACTTGGATCTTTTTGTGCATCTTGTCCACCTTTTGCATATTTTGCAGATGGGTAAAGTGTATCTATAGGACAGGTTCACAATATTTCTCATCTTAAAACTACAGTCAGGTGTCCATATGAACAGAGGTTTTCCTCGCTGTAATCATTCCTCCTGTTCATACTGGATATTAAAAGATCCCCTTCAAATGTGCTTTCAATATAAGTGATGGGGGACAAAATCCACAGTCCTCGTTTTTAGAAAAAATTTATTTAAAGGTCAGTGTGTAGAATTTAGTGGCATCTCGCTGAACAGACTTGGCAGGAATGGAATATAATATTCATAAGTATGTTTTAATTAATAATAAATTAATTAAAATAATAAATCATAATAATAAATCTTGAAAATAAGAATTGTGTTTTCGTTACCTTAGAATGAGCCCTTTATATCTACATAGGGAGCAGGTCCTCTTCCAAGGAGCCCGCCATGTTCCACCACCATGTTTCTACGGTAGCCCAGAATGGACAAACCAAACACTGTCTCTAGAGAGGGCCTTTAGCGTTTTTCGTGAGTATCGCAGCCACCGTAGGTTCTCCTACACGCTTGGAAGGGGAGGGGTATTCATTTGATTGCAATCTGCAATCTCACCACTAGATGCCACTAAATCCTACATACTGGTCCTTTAAAAGTTTATCTGAAGATAATATGAGGCCTCAGCCATCTGAATTAGTCAAATAAAGTGGATCTCTTTCACCTCTTTGTGTTTCCTCGGACAGTGTTTCCCTGTTGAGCTGCAGTGGAAGTATAGTAACAAAAAGAGGGACTTTGGCACTAAAAAGACTGAAAGATATGGACCTGATTTGACTAATTTGGACAGCTGAAGCTTTGTATTAGCTTCAAATAAACTTTTTAATACATCACTTACTTTAAAAAGTGCATTATGAAGGGATCTTTTAATGGTCAGTATGAACAGGAGGAATGATTACAGCAAGAAAACGTGTCACTGTTCATTTGGGCATCTGACTATTGTTTTAGGACAGACTTGAAAAATTGTGGACCTATCCTTTAAAGGGAAGTAAAATACCAACATGGAATGTTAGTCTTTGCACCGCCAAGAAAACAGAGCTCATAAAACATATTAACATGTGATTTTTGTGTTTAAACAACCCTGAATTTGTGAGCATCAATGGACTGGCCCCATTCACACTGTCTAAGAGAAGAGGACAGAGAAGGAGGCAGATGGAGGGAGAGCTGATCAAAGTGAAGGAGAGACTGAGGTTGAAAATAAGAAGAGCTCCTCCTTCTCATTGGAGGAAATAGGGGGAGGGACTTTGAGATAAAGGTTTAGAAGCAATTAAAAGGTGACAGAAAGTTAGAAAAACAGAGTTGATGAGGGTGAGAAGAAAGTAGAGATGGAGAAGAGGGTAAAAAGAGGTTAAGAAGGAGAGGTAGAGAAGGGGGGGATTGTAGTCTCCTTTGTGGAGTTTGTTTTCGTTGGCAGTGATGTTAATGGGTTAATGTGCCTGAGAACACTGGGACCAGTCTGAACAGTCTCACTGGGTCGGACCTACAGGTCACATAGACCGACACGTTACCTGGATTTCACAGGTTCGATGCCCACAGCGGCCCCCTGACCTGTCCCGATGTGTCTGAATACATCCTGACAAGCTGAAGAGAAAAGAGACAGATGGATAAAGAAAGAGAGAGAGAGAGGAGGGATTACTTTGTGTCTCCTTTGGTGTTTGTTGGTCTTAATGGGCCTGGGAACACTTAAAGCACTTAAACCAGTCTGACCAGTTTGACCTCCAGGGGACAGAGGTTAAAAGCCTTCTGCTGAAAGACAGAATGACAGGCAGAGAGGGAGGGAGCAAAGAAAGAGGAGAAGTGGTAGGCAGGGTGAAAATGAAAAGACTTAGGTGGAAGAAACAGGGAGAAGCGGTAAGGATGCAGAGGTGGGAGAAAAAAAGGAAAGGACAAAGGTGAGATGGGGAAGAATAGAGGAGAGATAGAAAGTGGTATTTACAGCCTGACAATACATCGACTGCACTATTTTGGACAACAAATCCTCCTAATTAAATGACAAAATACGTTGTTGTTCCATGCACTCCAAAACGACACATACAAGTGTATTCTGATCCGACGCCCCTAACGGCGTGATGACATCATTCTCGTATATGCCTTCCAAAACTGTTACAAATCACTGTAGAAAAAAAAATGCGTTTCATGATGTGACAATGCTATGGTTAAGGTTTGGTTAGGTTTCGGGAAACATCATTGTTGGGGTTAAACTGAGTACTTAAGGTTAGGAGACCTTCGTTGTCATGGTTAGAATAATAACTACATAGTTAGGGGCGATGGTGGTCATGGTTTTTAAAAAAAATAATGTTGACTTCCTCCTTAAGTGGACTTTGTTGCTTACAATTACGTCCTCCTTTGCTCCCATTATACTGCGGCAGCTAGAGGGCTTCTGTCATCTTGGGGCACTTGCATAAACAACATTTTTCTTGGGAGGACAGTCTCACTTTGGATTATCACAGATATATTGGTTTCAGTGTATATCCAAGAAATTGCAGCACAGAAGTACCAAAAGATCTTTCAAAAATCCTTCATATCAAAGTTCTTATTTCAAAACAGTTTAATGGGCTGCATTTTTAGAGATTTGAGTCTGATTATATATTTTTTTGTTATGTATGTTGTATAATTTCCAATGAAGTTTACAGTTTAATGTGATGTGTCCGCTGCCATTCCAGTCGGTAATCCAATGTCCAGCTCTTTTTCCCGCTCCACTATCTGCCTCGCATCTCTAAAGCATGCAATTCCCTTCTGAATATATATAAATTTCTATATTCAGTGACAATTGACTTCAAATTAATATACAATGATACATTTCATGTGTTAGTGACTTTGTCTTAATGTTTATACAGCAAAACCTTAGGTTACAAAGGTTGTTTCGTGGTAGGCTTACCCTGTATGAGGCTTTGGCCATTCCACGAACAGCTGATCCATTTGTCCACATAGATGTGTAATGCATGCAGCAGGCACAATGTATTTAACCACTCCTGCTCCAAGGAGGAGAAAGGAGTGGGGGGGGGGGAGGGGGCTGCTAGGTCAAGAGGAAGATGCACCAAAGTAGGGTTCTTCAGTATAAAGGCTGGATTAGGCCATAGCACCACACGTGTGTCTCCTGTGGTAAACTGAAGACAGTCAGGGTGAACTGAAAATGCGTGAATATCATTGACCCGCTTAACAGATGCCAGTGCCAACAAAAGAGCAGTTTAAGTGAGAGCACTTTTAGATCCACCTAATCCAGAGGCTCAAAGAGGGGGTGACACAATGCATCCAAAGCAGTCACACAAATCCCACAATGGGGCAAGTGGTTTGGACACCGGTTGCAGGCGGTGAGCACTCTTCATAAAACGGCTGACATGGGGATGTTGTTCCACAGCCTTACCATCAAAACCTACATGGCACACTACAATAGCCATCAAGTAAACCTTGACTGTGGAGAATGCTTTGCCCTTATCCAACAAGTCCTGCAGGAAGCTGAGAATTACGGGCCCTGAGCACTGGAAAGGCACCTCCCTTGACCTTGAACACCAGTCCTCAAACACACGCCATTTGCAATCATATAGTTTATATATATTCTGTGGAAGTCCAACCACATCCAGGTTTAACCTCTCACGGGCCAAGCCCAGAGTGCCAGCCGCTCTGGGTGAGGATGAAATAGCTCCCCTTGTGCTTGCGATAGCAGGTCTCCGTGTATGAGGAGAGGCCACGGTTGGTCTCTCAGGATGTGTGATAAGCCTCTCTCCCACACCCTGGCCAGCGGGGACGGAATCAGGGCAAGAGGGGGAAATGCATAAAGCAGAACCCATGGCCACTCGTGAGTGAGCGTGTCTATCCCCATTGGTGCATCCTGGTCTCTCAGGGAAAAGAACATGACCTTAGTTCCTGGGTAATCATGGTGGACATGGCCCTCCCTGCTGACTAAACAGCACATTTGGTGAGGTGGAAGCGGTGGGCGGTGATAACTCAGATCTCTTCCTACAACTCAGTTGCTGGTAAAGCAGAAATCTGCTCCTGTAGTTCAGTCTACATCCCACAGTCACACATATGCCAGGAATAGAGAGGAGGCATTCAGAGCCCTCACCGATGTGGCAACTGACTTACAGGCTCTATCAGTCATGGAGGACTGCAGGCCATCTGCCTTAACGGGCAGGGTGGGGCCAGAAGAAGACATGGTCAACTTTTAAGTTTATATGTCTTTATGCTAAGCCAGGAGTCAATTAGCTTAATTGATGTTTATATTTACTGTACAGACATGAGAATGTTACTGATCTTCTCGTCTAACTCTCTAACAAACAAGGACAATTTACCAAACTATTCTATTATGGGATCGTTATCAAAAATATTTGCTTGTTTTAAATATTAAAACTGAAATTGGCTGATACAGTGTATCGAAGGGAAGATGAAGAGAAGGAGAGATGGATAAGAGGAAGCTGTGAGAGAAGGAACATAGAAAGGGGAGGAAGGAGAAAGCAAAAGGAGCAAGAGAAAGGGATGTTAGTAGAGAGGGGAGATAAGTGTGGGAGAAGGAGAAGACAGCGGGAGAATCGAGACGGGAGGTGATGCTGTCAGGGAATCTGACAGTGTGGAGAAAGTCTCTCTCTGCTTTTTATCGTTTATCTTCTCTTCTGTCTGTCGGAGGGGAGGTGTCGTCCTCTCTCCTTTCATCTCTTCTCATCCATCTCGCCTCCTCCTGCACTGTCTATCCTCAACTCAAGAGTCCTTGTCTTGTCCTTGGCACGTGTAGTTAGTTTCCTTAGTGTATGTTGAAAAAAGGTCAGCGCAAGTCCCCTCTAGTTTATTGAATAAACCGAGTGATACACAGTTATACATACTCAGAAACTTACAAATGTCTTCAAACACACACTGTCTCCCCGTTTTCATTCATCCCACTCATACACTTCTTCCATTAGGACACATACAAACACACACACACACATACTTGGGGTTCAGTCACCTGTAACAGCCTGAGCTCAGGAACATCACGCCCCATTACACCACCACACTGCCCTGAGTGTGTGTGTGTGTGTGTGACTGCATGAAGCCATTAGCTGTAATATATCCTTTCCTCTCCGTCTGTATTTGATCCCTGGTTTTTCTCTCCAGCTTGTTTGCTCTCTGTCTCTCTCCCTCTCTCTCTCTCTCTCTCTCTGTTAGTTTTGGGGTATTTGAAGGGAAGCTACAAGTCATCACCCCTTTCTCATGCTACATATAAATTCAGTGTGTGTGTGTGTGTGTGTGTGTGTGTGTGTGTGTGTGTGTGTGTGTGTGCGCGCGCACACGCGCATTTGGATAAAAGTTAAAGTTGGTTAATGTTGTTAATCCTCTGTCCTCACCTTGCCTGGAGATTTTAAGCATAAGCAGAACTCGTGCGTGCGTGCGTGCGTGCGTGTGTGCGTGTGTGCGTGTGTGCGTGCGTGCGTGCGTGCGTGCGTGCGTGTGCGTGTGTGTGTGTGTGTGTGTGTGTGTGTGTGTGTGTGTGTGTGTGTGTGTGTGTGTGCATTAAGGGGTCTGGTTAGTATTGGGTTTACTGTATCCTGTCCTGTCCACACCTCGGAAATGCTGACTCTTCAAGTTTGTATGTGTGTGTGTGTGTTTCATAGGCTGCCTTGTTTCCTTATCCATTTATCAATGTCTTTCTTTAAAGAGAGCTGATGTAAAACCAGAACTTCCAAGTTTTGTTCCAGAACTAAGGAAACCTTATTCAGAAACACACTGACATTTGTAAAAATGCTAATTACTAAGTAAGTTCTGCAATTCACCTTGTTTGTCTCTCAACAGGGATAGTAAATTTTAAAAAAGTGATGTAATGTAGTGATGATGTTTATTTAATCTCTCTACAGGTGTTGGTTCCTCCACAGTTGTGGCGTTTTCGGCTTTCCTTAACGGCCGCTACCCCCCTGCTGACTTGACCGGAGACATCACCGTGTCCTACAGCTCGCCGACAGGTAAAAATGCCTACATGACACAATCCATACTGGTTTCCAAATGTGTGCTAGTTTATTTCCAATCAAAACCTTTATTTGAACAGAATAATCACTCTGACAGATGGGTTTTCCAGAAACGGTGGTAGTAATGAGTTTCTAACACAGAATAAATCAATCAAGCTTAGCTCTGAACTTGTTTGGCCATAACTGTGTTGACTGTTCAGTTGTTGAAATGTTAGAAACACCATCTGTCTTTTTAACTAATGGTGTTGACATATGCATTGATACAGAAAATTACTATACGTAACCATAGCAGCACGATACACTTTGAAAAACAAAATATTGTTGTGACAGCATTTCGTTAGATGTTAAATACTTCAACAACTGAATATAGCAGCTCTGACACTTAATTGCTGTAAGCTGATTAATATGATTTCTCTAAAAACTTTAATTTTAGTTGTTAGTTTACTTTTTTAACAGCACTGACAGGTAACTGAGTGCACTGTAAGCTTGAACAAATAACTTTAAATTCACTTTTAACAGTGGTAAAGTGTAAAATCTCAGCAGTTGGATTGTTCAGATGTGACTGTTTGCTGTTGAGAGGCAGTAACATGGAGGAATATCTGGAAGCAAATTTTTCAAAATATTTAAAAGTGGTTACCACACCTAGGTTTGTGTACTTAACTACAACTGTCACCATATAGCCTGATGCCCTCATGAGCTCCAGTTTTTTTTGCTATTTTCCCCCAGTTCTTCTCCTGTTTTGTATTATGTCTTAATAAGTAGAGTCAAACAGCTTCAGGATAAGTGTGAATTTTGTTATTCAAGTTCAAACATTTTCACCCTGCATGTATATGCATCTTCACCTCACTTCATGCCACATCCACTCGGGTCTTTCTGTTGACTTTTATGCAATACCACCGTCTCTACATCTTAACAGTGCTGACAGGGCAACATCTCCTCACATGAATTGTTACATTTTCATCTTTGTTTTCCAAACCAGGGCTAACATTAAATATAACTCCCTCTTATAATTTCCTGCATGTGAAGTGTCATGTAACACCATTACTGCCCAGTGCATGTAGGCTGCAACTAGTTCAACACCAAACCAAAACAGCAGGAACATTTAACATTGTGGAAATCACTCTTTATTTTTTTCTGTAAGAGCTGAGAAGGATGCTGACTGATGCTATTTGGTTCAACTCATATTTCATCTATACATTTAGCACCTGACAGCTGTCTGTAATACTTGAGCTGTTATAGCACATCTGTCTGATTTTTCATGAATTTATTGTAAAACAGCAACGACATGTAAGATAATTTGCAGACAGTGAGAGTATTTAAAAGGTAGTAACAGTGCTGGTGAATATCTAGAATGTAAAACCAGCCTTTAAATTAAACACAGGATTTTCTGTAACAGCATTAGCATTAGTGTAAGTTACAATATAAAGTTAGTTACAGACTGAAGAAACACCAGCTGCTAACAGAACGCTCACTTTGACGTAAGGACATCTGGGCTCTTTCCAGACAAGCCCAGTTCATCCCCCTGCTCCCTCCAGGCATCTGTTTCCAGGCCCTACGATATTTCTGGAAGATATTACTTTCCCCTGCAAACCAACAAAACCACTCTTTATTTCAAATGTCACGGACCTCACTTTTTTTTTTTTTAAAATACTGATTTCAATGTCGTTCAAAAAGCAGCTTATGAAAAAATCAGTGTTTTCATGCTATTGTTTCACTTGGATTGCATTTGCTTTGGCAGGCCTCTGTTGGTGGAACAGTTCCCCCTCCCTAGAAGCACATTTAATGTGAAATGTCTGGAAATATTGGGAAGTGTTTCTTTTTTGTTAAGCTTTATTGTGATGCTAAAAATAGCTGAAAATAACTAGTCTGGAGTATTTCAATGGGGCTTGAAAGCCAAGCAGCTGGGCGAGAGTATGTAGGGGGTGGATCTCGTGCTTTGGAAGAGACGCGTCGGACTTCAAGTAGAATTGGAAGAGGTTTATGAAAGGTTGGAGGAAGAAGAAGCACGACATGATGGAAAAAACAGAACAGAGCTGAGGTACACTTTTAGCTAGATCAGGCGAAGGAGGTAAGGAGGTGAGCTATGCATGGGTGGAGAAAAAGTACATACGTTTGAGGAGAGAAAGGAAAAGGAGGTGGTGGAGATGAGAGAAGAGGAAAACAAGGAGGACATGTGTTGTTAGGGTGTGGACCCAAAGAAGGAAATGGAAAAGGAGGAGATATGAAGCAATCTAGGTTATAGTGGAGAGGCAGAATAAGGGAGCAGCAGGCTCATGTACACTATGGAGCCAAAAATATGTGGACACCAACTGTACAACTGTTGCTATACCAACCTCTGCTCTTCTGGCAATGCTTTCCACCAGATTTTGGAACCTGACTGCAGTCAGCATCTCAAAAGTGCTTGATAGGGTTGATGCAGTTGAGGTCAGGCCGACTTCTTCCACAGCAAACTGGCAAAACCATTTATTAATGGACCAGGCTTTGTGTATGGGGGCATTGTCATGTTGAAATGGAAAAGGGAAAAAAAGCTTAAACCTCGAGGACCCAAAACACACTTAAGAACAAGTTCATGTCCATATACTTTTGGCCATGTATGTCAGCTGGTAATGTACAGGGAAGTGTGTACCTGGGAGCCAGTAACTGCGATGACACTTTGCAATAAAACTGAAATGTATGTAAAGGATCTCATTCCTTAACTGCTTTTGTACAACTTTTGCTAAGAAATATGTCCAGGAGATCCTGTAGAGAGTAAAATGCCTTGGTTATATAAAAGCTAGATGCCCAAAAAAAACTTTTTTATAGATGCTTGGAGGTTTTTTCATATGTTAAAGATTATCTTTCATGTTTTATAACAGTGCAAGAAATCAAGTCTGTTGATTGATAATCATATGCTAGCAACTTAAGCTTGGGAACTTATTCTGGCTAACACCTTGTCTACACTGGCTCTGTAACAGAAGCAGCAGTTGCAGTCCTCCATTGGTGTAAGTGGGTGCTCAGACAGAAAACTGCGCTGCATTAAAAAATGAAAGAGGCTGTGTTGGAAGCGGTGTGTTGCTTCAGGTACCGGTGAGACGATGAAATACAATTTAGGAAGGAATCTGAGTAGTAAATTCATTAGCTAGATACACATCTATAACATGTCACACTGCCAATGTGGACAGCTGTATTTATCATTAATGTATATTGATGTATATGTGTTTATTTTTTGTCCAAAGACGATATCTTAATCAATTTGAGACTTCTGTTGAAAGAGTGAATAACACTCATGCACTCAAACATGCTCTTTTATGTAGGTTATCTTCATCCGTCAAAGACAATAAATGCAGTCTGCAATCAATCCAATCATTCATCCTTTCACTGTCAATAAAACTGTGTTACTTGTTACTGCAGGAATGGGGACATCACTAGAGAGTGCAGCACATCAATCAGCAAGTAGATTTATCTTTATGTAGCGCCTAGACGCTCGAACACATATCCACTGTCAGGCCCAGCAGCCATATGAAAGCAAAAATTCCTGTTATGCTCATCAGCTCTGCAGTGATCCAACCATCACGTGGAGTCCGATCTGCTCTTAACACTGGTGGTGAACTGCAAAGTGGTCGTCTTAAGAGCATGTACGTAGATGAGTATGTGTGTGCGTGTCTAACCTCGTCGCTGTGTGTTCCTGCAGTGCTAATCTCCATTAATGCCTCGTCTTCTCTCATCCTCTAAATGCTCTCCCGGTATGGGAGGAATGCATCACTTTTCCTCTATCTTTCTTTCTTTCTTTCTCCACTCCCACCCAGGGGTGATACGCCTTAATACCACCTGCCCAACATAACACCATCCCACCCCGTGGCTACTGTGCCCGTCTTTAAGCCCTACAAAGGCTTTGACATTTAAGAAGACTGTTGACTCCTTAAGCCCTTCAAAGGAAACTCAATGGTGGCTGGAGTCGTTACAATCTAGAAAGAATTTCATTAGTGCCCCTCTGTGACTTTCCTAACACCCTGACAATGGGCTCTACACAAGCACACTTCAGTACGATCAAGTGGTCAACTTGGCATTTACAATACATTGTTAGCTCATACACAATGGGCATTTTCATCCGAGCTGTCAAAGATAAGTTGCGACTGTGCGAATAATTTCCATAAAACACGGCCAGCTATGATTCATTGGTTGCTAAGCCAGTTCGTGTGGAAACCTAGGGAGCTAGTTGGCAGTCTTTGTTGTTTTCTCCTGTTTTATTGAGCTTGCCAGAATGACCAGCATCTCCATATGTTGATGTCTCTACGAGGCTGCAGTATTTTTCGTTAGGTCCTTGTTAAACTGCCAGGTCTGCAATCCATTTGCTTGGAACCTTTGTCGGTCAGCTGATGTTGTTGGTGTTGGTAGTTTTATGTTCTCAGCTCTGTTTGTTGGTTTGCACAATTTGTCAAAACTTAACAGATGTGGTGGAAAGTTAGGCCACTGACCAAGGAACAAGTGATTCATTTTTGGTGCCTCCTATTCTAACATAACAAGATAAGTCACTTTTGTTTTCTCATGAACTATTTCACTCGCTTGTATAAAATAAAACCTGGCAAATATATGCAGGTCTGTATGCAAATGCCCATTAAAAAGTTCTAAATTTATTCACATAATAAATTCGGATGAATTTGCAGCCTCGGGAGAGGTTTGTGGTTTTCTGGTTTTCAGATTAGTTGCATTAGAATGAGTTTTCCATTTCATATATATTCTGCAATATCTAGATAATAACAGATCTCTTTTATGTTCCCCGGTTGTTAATGCAACCTGTTTCTTTGAGAATGTGGGTTTTTGTCTGTTAGTGATCAACCAGCTGTTGATGTTTCCTTTAATCTTGCCCCTTTTTCTTGTGGCTCTTAATCATTAAACTAGTTACAACTACAACTCTATTTACCTATTCTTATCTCTGAAGACTAGTTTGGACAAACCTTTTATATCATACATTTGCTGATAATAGTTTTAGAATTTTAAAGACATTTTTTATTAGGCATGAGGACACCAAGGTAGGTCATAGCTCGGGCTCAGCTGCAGAACTGCCTGCAGAGCTCCCAGTAATTTGCCCATGAACAGGATTTCTATATCTACGCTCTTAAACATGATTTCCTTAGTTAATTTAGCAAATCCAGCAACAGTGGTTCATACAGAAAAAGGATCTAGGAAAAGTCAAGAAAGGAATATTTTGAAAGCCAAGATATTTCATTTCTAACAGACTAAAAGAAGTCGTTACGGCACTTTGGTGGTTCTGTATTTAATTATAAAAGAGAACACCTCAACCTTCTCAGCTATTAGTGATATAATAAAGCCTTGCAGTCATGAAACATTAACCTTCCTTTTTTTTCCTACCGCACCAGCTAATGGATCCAGAATTTCACTCATTTCAGCCAGTCTAATTTCTCCGCCGTTACAGGAGATTTTAGAACAGGAAAGACTGATTGAACACTGGCTGGCAGCCGGCCAGGAGTGGCTACTGTGTGTGTGCTGTGAGTGCCTTCTTGCTCCATTTGACATGTCCTTTACGTTTAACTGGAGCTTTCACTCAACATTGATGCTTTTAGTTCTTTTTCCTTTTTTTTTGTCTTTCTCTCCTTTCCTCTTTGCGTTGTTCTGGCTTTGTCATTTTTTTCTCTTGTTCTCTCCTTGAATTCTGCTTTTTCTTTCTTTTCTTTGGCAATGCAGAGTGGTAAGAAGAGATCCAGACAAAGTAATGACAGAAGTTAGTGTGTGTTGTGGGATTAGACTGCTAAATATGAACATATTTTTTAGAATTTGTTATGTTGTTAATCGTGTATCTGTCAGAAGTGGATTAGCCAAAAGTTCTGAATGAGTTACTTTGGTTTAATAGTTATTTGAATATTATCCCATATGAAAGATGACTATCTGAGAACAAATTGGAGCATTTCTTACACATCTAGAAACATTTTTACTTAGTATAGTAAATCACCTATTAGACCTGCAGTACATGAATTTAGAAGGAAGTTCCTGTTGCTGTACGTGGGTTGAACCGATTTTAAAGGGATACATGTATTGTAAGGTTCTCAGTATTGTTAATTAAATAAATGATTAAATAATTAAAATATCTGGATATTTAAATGGAAGGTAAAACTATGGCAGGAGAGAGACAGCGATCGTGGAAGAGTCATTACAGGAAAGAGAGACAGCAGTAAGGAAGTGTGACTTTCATCAGGTTTAATAAGACGTGAACTTTCTGACTCAGCACCTCGGTGCCTTTTCATTGGCCTGCAACCTGCCATCTGCTTCTCATTCACCTTCGCAGGAAATCCTCGTCGACCAATCAAATCAGAGCTTAATCTGCCAGACTTCTATTGCAGCAGCCCAAAGGTTAGAGAAGCGGGAGGCTGACTGTTGAAATCCCAGCGCGGCTGGGAAAATCTGGCAGTAAGGAACAGGGATAAGTAAGAGATGCTCTCCCTTCCTAAAGAAAAATCAGTTTCGCAACCTGACTCTTATTGTCCTAGTTCAGTGTTTCTATTCTGCGTTGCTGTTTAGTTTAGCACTCCTCCAAATAGGAGACAAAGGAAGATTTTTGTTTTACCGTTCATATGTAACTACTTTAAAATTGAATACACACAAAAAACTCCATAAAAAATCAAATATTTCCAGTTGCTATGCACAAGCACATTCTAGCAAACGCAGCATGACTGCTGCAGCGTGTGGCAGCCCAACCTTATTAGCCTGATGCTGACGTGTAATGGGATTTTTCCACCGATGGTCTAACCGAAATGAACATTTATACAGTTCCACATCCACAAATTTATGTTGAACATTTATGTGGTAGTGATGAATAGTTTCAAAAGGTCTCTGAAAGGTCTCTGAAACTGTGAATGCTGGCCTCAGTGTACACAATTAGGGCTGTGACTAACTATTTAATTATTTTCATTACTGATTAATCTTCCTATTGTTGTCTCCATCAATTAATTAATCACTAATAATAATAATAATAATGGAAAAAACACTTCACAATCACCCAGAGGCCAAGTTGATGTCTTCAAATTGCTTGATTTGTCCGACCAACATTCCAAAACCCAGATATTAAATTTTACAATCATATAAAAGAGAAAAATAGCATTTTGAGAAGCTGAACAACATTTGAACCAGCAAATGTTTGACTTGTTTTTTAAGATTTTTTTTTTTTTTGCATTTTTGTCTTTATAGTATGAAAGTGCAGAGAGATACAGGAAACATGGGTAGAGAGAGGGGCATGACATGTAACAAATGTCATGGTCTCTTAAAAAGTAGACGCACCCCACGTTTGACATTTTTGATCGACAAGTTATTGAAACGATTAATTGATAACAAAAATACTGGACTAATCACTTTATCTACGATTTGATTGAGCCCTCTATATGTTAAAAAAAACCAACATTTTTGAAATGTAGTAGAAAGTTCTAAAAGTAGAAATACTCCTAGGTGGAGACATTGCATACTAACAGTGGGCAGCACAGTTACAATATATTTTACTTGACATTTTCAAAAATATATACACAGCAATGCAGAGCCATTAGTAGACACAGTTGTAGTACAGCTTGAATGGGGCGTCACAACACAAGTAATCAGACAGATTTTCCTCAGTTTAATGCACATTATTTGTCTATGAATGTGCATTTTCTTTGAACTGTCAACTTTAATGTGAAAGTTAATTATCAACCCAAACAAGCTCCTTCTTGTTCAGATTAAGCCTTCTATATTATAGTTTTGTACACAGAATTTGCAATGACTGATCATAGTAGACAGTTTATTTGCGTTCACGGTTGTTTTACCTGCTGAATACATGCACAGATTTATGCTTTCTGCTAACAGGAATAGTTTCAGTCTACCTGTTTTTGTGTGTGTCTGTATGTTTTAACAAGTACACAATACAAGTTTATCAGTCTCTAAAAATCTAAGTTTTAATTTTAGTATTCTCACTTTCACAGCTAAGGTACATTCTCTCCTTTTTATACTCCCTAAACTCTTGATACTGATCACTTTACAAGGATAGATGTCTTTTTCTCCAGATTCTGTCAGACTAATTCTCATACTAACCTCTTGACGAGCAGCTATTTAATTTGGGGATTTGGACGTCTTATCGCATTGAGGATCGGTTTGGCTCAGTCGGCAGGCTGCTTTCTCCTCCAGCGGTACTTTCCAAGTGTGTGGGAAGGCAAATGAAGTGCTCCCAAAGTGTTTTTTTGTGTATATCTCTATGGAGGGAGATGAAGGTTTTCCCAGGGAATCCCCTCCTGTTCGAACAGCAGAGTCCAGTCCACCCAGTGCTGCTTTGTTACTGGTGTGCACCGAACAAACCTCTACTGTTTCTGTTTCTGTTTGATCTTTCAGAGTTTTCTTTTTTAACCTTCAACTCTTCTCTTCTTCCTCCTTACAGAACTTAATCCCAAAGGTAAGTGTTTGGTCAGTAGTGCTAGATAGAATAGAGCTAGTAGTAACACACACACACATTATTAAAAAGACAAACACATGTACATGTACACATATACAGTACATATATTTGCTGTAATTTGGGAGATACACCCCAGTATACTCTTACACACAGAATACACACAGAAACACACACACATAATTAAAACTACACTATTTGCATTCCAATACACATACACACTACTGTATATACAGGAAGAGACTGCTGCCTACTGTTTATGTTCCCGTAACGTGATACTTGGCAAGAGTCTGTGCACACACACACACACACACAAACACACTTTTCCACACACATACACACTTCCTCACTGTATGGAATAAGTAAATATCCATTTATCCTTTTATAATCTGTGCAGTTTATGCAGAAATATCATCTGTCTCGCATACACACACATACAGACGCACAGAAATGCATTGACTCACATGTTTCAGTGCACTGACACACGCACGCACACCGACACACACACAAATACACACACACAAACACACTCCAGCAGTAGTGTTCCTAGTTGTCAGCCAGTGTTTGTTTTAGTCCGTCTGAGTTTGTGTGCTTTGATACAGAATAGGATGTCCTGTAATCTATAGTGGGTTTAGAGGCCCTGCATAAGTACACACACACACACACACACACACTCATACAGCAGTGTTCTTTCTTTCTCTGTCTCAACTGCAAATTATGTTCATGTGCAGTTATTTTGCATCAGCCAAATACATTTTTGGGAAATGTAAACTGGTCAAATTAAGTTTTTTCCTCAGCATATTAGAAAAATAAAAACTACAGCAGAGCCTTTGGGACCAGAGTTGGTCAATACAAATAACAGCAGGAGTGCTGTGTGGAAAGTCGCTGGTTTTCGAGGCAAATGAGTACAGCGACAAATGGATACTAGTCTAAAGAGAAGTTCTGCAAACAACATGAATACAGTAGGAGGAGCTGGTAACTGTGAGGTGAAAGCCAATATAGGCAGAAAAATTAAGCCACAAATATTTGTAATAGTGACCACACACTTTAATAACTCAATCTAATAATAATATACTGTATGTGACTGAGGATCTTTTATCACAATTGGCAGCAGCAGCAATGTGTCGCTCAGTGCTTCAACAAACAAGGGGCTCTAGAAAGAGCTCACACACTAATTAATAATTGTACCAACATGTGTAAAATCACACAGACAATAAAATGAAATTTTTACCAGTTGGCCAATATATAAGAAAAACTACTTCTACCAAGCCTGTATTCAAAAAATGCTACATAACGGTACGTCTGACAGATGCTAACATGACAAATTTAGCAGAAAATCTGAAAGGACTGACTTGCTGATCTTTGCAAAGCATTTCCACCTCTTGGTGACCACTCCCCTATCAGCATCACTGTTTTATTGATACACGTATGCTGTTGTGTCGTAACTGTCATTTCTCATCTCAATCTGCTTTTGTCCCAACCAACAATCCACAACCCAGATATTCAGTTTACTTTCATAGACGACTAAAGGAACCAGAAGATATTCAGATTTGAAAAGCTGTAATCAGAATATTTGGATGTTTCTTTTGTAAAAAAAAAAAGACTCAAAACTATTAACTGATTATCAAAATAGTTTCAGACTAATTTCTGTTGATACACTAATTGATTAATTGATTAATTGATTAATCGATGCAGCTCTAGTGATGTGTAATTCTGTAAATCCACTGTGTTTGACTGTTGTTAATGTACTGTTTGCATCAGCGTATTTCATTTGGTGCAAAACACCCATTACGCCATAAATTGTTTTCACTTGTTTTGATTCATACATGTTTCTAATTTTTATATGAAAGTTTTGTATTGATTTTGGAATCTTTAAGTATTACGTCAACACTACAGCATTGTTAAGGTTTGACTAATTCTCACTAATTGCATAACAGAAAGGTCTGATTGTCTAATATGCTGTAAGACAGGTACATGAACCGTTTTCATCTTGCATCAAAGAATAACATTCTTATATCCATCAGTCATCCAGACTTCCACACGTGGGTTTTCTGGCCCTGAATGTAGCCATTTAATACAAATAAACAATGCAGAATAGCTGCATATGAACATGATTTGTTGGAGACTGGGGTGCACTGTGACTCTGTCTTTTTATCATTTCCTCTGTAATAGACACACACGCACAAAGAATGAGCATGTGTATATACATGCACTATCCATTCAGACACACACAACGTCTGATACATTCATACTGGCAATGTACACACACACACACACACACACACACACACACACACACACACACACACACACACCGCTGACATCACTGCAGCTGTGGTAAGAACCTGATCCTGTACAGTGGTCCTCTACCCAAATAAACTCTGTGGTCTCTCTCTACTTCCCCCTCTCTGTGTCTCTAATACACACACGCACACACACACACACACACACACACACACACACGTATTCCAAATAATTGGAATCAGAGTCCTCTAAAACGGCAGTACAGTGGAGGTACAGCAGCTTTAACAAGTAGCAGCAGTGGTGCTCAGTTGTGATTTTAAGTGTGTTTAACAGTTGGTGATGTGGGATCGCTTTGTCTACTATCAGGAGGGGATGTAAGGGGTCAGATGTCACAGTATGTGATGTATCTAGATTCAGGTATATCTATACTCTTAAAACTTTAAACTTAAACATCCAAAACTGCACATCACAGCAAACTAAAGTTTGCAGGTCAGGCGGTGAATGAAAGGAAGAATCTGTAAGATAAATATAGTAACCTCATTTTACTGTAACTGAGTAATTGTGTTTAGTCACTATTTGGCTTCATCCTCAGTTCCTGATTTCTAAAATGAAGTATATCCTCAAACACCAGTATTGTGCTGTTTTTCTTTCCACTGTATCTTGTCATCTTCCAAGTCATCAAACCTGAATAAAACTATGACATTTGACGCAGGCAAATGATGTAAGATTTATTTATTACCATGGTAGCACTGACAAATTCTGATCCAGCACTTAAACTTAGCTCCTGTGTAAGTGACGTGAATGAGGATATGACTTTAGCAGACACAGTAGTCACTTCATCAGGCTGGAAATTATAGCAGTGTGCTTTCATGCAGCGTGTCGCTGTTCACAGTGATCAGAGGACACCAGATGAGTCACAGATGAAGGCACAGTTTGAGCAGTTGTGTGAAAATGCTTAGATTGGGTCCAGACTGACATCACTGCATCAAAAAAATTACACTGTGTTGGCACAGTGGAGTTCCCAACAAATAAGCTCTGGCTAAAAAAAGAGAAGGTTGTACGGCAAAAAAGGTGAACCTGGAGCAATGCAAAGTGGGGTCACAACACGCTGCACTAGCCAATTAAATGTGTGCATTAGATAACTTTGTTAAAGGGGACATATTCTGCACATTTCCAGCTCTATATTTATATTCTGGGGAATATACTACTGGAATATCTTTGCATGATTTACAGTTAAAAAACATTTATCTTATACTTTATGCAGCCCCTCAGTTCAGCCTCTGTCTGAAACAGGCCGGTCTATTTCATTCTTCCTGACCGCCAGAGACGGTATGAAATACCTGGATATGCATTACACGCATGCACAGGAGGTCAAGACATACAATACCAACAAAGTCACAAGTGTGACCTTGGTGGTGCAAGCAACCTGATGAAGGGGTCTGGCACCCAGCAGTCGTCTCCTCTTCATCTTCTCGCCTAAATGTGCAAGTCGTGTATGTTGTTATCATTAGCTAGCATCAGTGCTTTACCGCCTATGCTGATAGTCTCGTAACCTATCGGTTGGAGCTACAATTCCGTCCTCCAGAGGCTTCATAGCTGGTGCTCACTTCCACCAGGAATTTTGCCTGACTTCCAAAATCCAGGCACCAGCCGTATCTCCCTGCAACATCTCAGACGCTGGGAGCCTTGATTTCGGACCCTTTGGTGTCATCAACTCTACCAAGGTATACAGTATCCAGTTAAAGCTTCAGCCCCCAAAGTTCAATGGGGTCAGAATGACTGTTGTCAACGACCCTCTGAGGTGTCTGGCTCTCAGGCAGGACATTTTGGTGCTTCTAGAGAAAGGTGCTATTAAATATGTAGAAAGTTTGGTTCAATCAAACTATTCAACTTATTTTCTTGTTCCGAATAAGGATGGCGGCTTTCGCCATATGGTTTCCTGTGATCTGTCGGCTTCTCAATGGAGTGCCTTGGCCTCTCCCACTGGGACAGGATCTTCTGTCACAGTTGTTGGCGCGCATTTGGCATCCTCACCCGGATCGTCTTCAGCTGCATGTTTGGCGCCTGAAGGGCCAGGCTCGCTACTTGGTTCTTGCGATTAGACTGTGGTCCAGACCATAATCAACGCTTGTGCATCCTCAACTAGGGCACTGTGGGCCAACAGGTGGAAACTCTTTTCCAGTTGGTGCAGGGATCAACACGTTGACCCAGAGCGTTGCAGATCTTGCTGGATAAGGGGCTCTCATTCTCTACCATTAAGGTCTATGCTGCTGCCATCTCGGCTTGACATGTTTTGGTGGGCAGTCGAACTGTGGGGTCACATCCTCTGGTGAGCTGTTTCCTGAAAGGTGCTCTCGGGTTGCAGCCCCCACATGCTGTACAGGTGCCTTCATGGGATTTACCTGTCATCCTAGAATATTTGTGTTTCCCTCCGTTTGAGCTCCTGAAACAGGCTGACCTTAGATGGCTGTCTGGTAAGACTGTCTTTCCGAATGCAACTAAGGTTCTATGAATTCTGGATGACCGCCAGAGTTCATTGTCACTCGGAGTCTTGATGAAAAGATTCTGTAGGAGACGACTGCTGGGTGCCAGGCCCCTTTATCAGGTTGCTTGCATCACCCAGGTCACACGTGTGACTTTGATGGTAACATTACTCGACCTCCTCAGTAGTAACTTTAGTTTTAGCTCCTGTGTCTTTAAGGCCCACCTCCCAATAAGCTCACTCTGTTCTGATTGGCCAGACTTCTGGCCACTTGGGAGGCTACGTCAGCAAACTATGAAGCAAGCTATAGTATTTCTTTACTTGAAATGTTAAACTTCTAAAATACATCCATACATGTTTGAGTCTAAATCCGATGTGAAATATGACAGTGGACAATGCAACACAAAAAATGTTTAACAGAGATATCCAACAACATAACAGTATATAAATAACATCACGAAAAGCATAATATGGCCCCTCTAAGTGAGTGCTATAATTCTTTTTTTACCTTGTGATCGTTGAGATGGAGGAAAAATACTTGGCTCCCTTAAGAAATAGAAATTTGAGGACATTGGTCTCAATATCAGGTAAAGTTTAGTTAAGTTGCTCTAAGGAGTTACTGCCTTCTGCTTTTCTTTGATAAATTTTTCATTGATCCCTGCAGGTCACTTTTAGCAACAATTAGTAATATAATACAGAAAAACAACGGAGGACTCAAATGCTACTAAAATCAACAGGTGATAAAGCTGTGGTTTGTGGGTTCATATCAGGTTTTGGGTCAGTACAACAGGGATGCTGTTTACTGTGAACAGGTCGACTCCTGAGAAGGTTTGATTTTCATTACATTTATAAAATGAATTTCATACTTTTTGTTGAACTATATTTAACATAATACAGCTGTATGGAGGTCCTGAACAGTCTCATAGGTGGATTAAAAATTATGTTTTTTAAACATTTGCTTTGTGAAATTGTCGTTTTACACACACACACACACACACACACACACACACACAGGGGTGTAACCTGGTGGCGACAGTCTTGGAATGTACAGAGGTGGTTGGAACGTGAGGAGATTTACAACCACACACATAAACATACTCACACACAGTGGTGACTAGTAAATGGCGATGCTGAATTTGAGATGGAAAAAATGTTTCTCCTGGCCTTTTCCAGCCTTTCACGACCTCCACTCCCTTCCTCTTCCCGTTTCCCCCTTATATCTTGCTTTTCCTCCTTCTCACCCTCCATCTCTCATCCTTTTCTCTGTTATCGTGTCATCTGTTTTCATCACTTTTCCTCTCCAGCTCTCTCCATCGCTTTTCCCCTCCTTCTCTCTTCTGACTTTTTATTACTCTGCTTATATTTCCTCCTCCACTCTTTCCCCACCCTCCATTAATTCCAGAGGGTAGAGTTTCTTGTTTTAATGTTAAAACTCCTCGCAGCAGCCCAACCCAACACACTATTAACAAGTGGACAACCTGAGTGTGGACATTAAACATTCCTTGCTGATTTATTTAAGAATAAGGTAACTTAAAGCTGTATGAGAAAATGTTGCTCTTTGGTTTAAGTAATTCCAGCACTATTTTTTGAGGTGCATTTTGAAGCATCATCTCCACAGGTAGTCTTTGATCAAGGTTCCCAATTTCACTATGAGTTTTATGGTTTCACTGTGGGCATATAAAGCTACCATTGGCAGGGGAAATTAAATGAAAAAATCAATAAAAACAATGGTATTTCCTGCTGCTTGAAAACATATTTTTGGCCTGTTAAATCTCTGATATTCAGTCTGATAAAGACAGTTTGTCGGGCCACTATTCTGATTCTGAGCACAGTGATGCTGTAACGTGTGTCTGTGTGGATTGAACAGATGGATGCTTCAGTAGTGCTTGTGTGCTACTGGCGTCTCATGAGTGGTGTGAATTTTGGGTTAGTGTCATCACCACCCTGTCTCCTAGAAATTACGTTTATATATTACAAAATTGTTCTGTTGCATTGGAAAATGTAATCCCTGCCTGAATTATGTTCACAGGTTTTTTAAAACAAATTTAGAGCTACATTTATATACCGCATTGAAGTTGGAGGGAGGTGTTCACATCCTGAGTCCTGCGAGTCTGTATAAAACCAAGACAATGATTTCTCCCTAACCTTAACAAAGTGCTTAATCATAAATATAGAAATGTGAAAAATGTTGTAATTATTACAAGTGGATATTGTACTCCAAGAAAAACATAAAATACATTGTGACTTTGCATTATACTCATACAGGAGGGGCTTTAGAGGACTATACATATTTATGCATATGTAGCCCATTCACTGCATATCACATATACTGCACCATAGTGTTTACCATTTTCCAAAGCATACCACAGTATTTAGGATTTTTAAAATGTTTTTTCCTTCCTTCCAGGCAGCCAGAGGTTTCATTCATTTCAGTATGTTATGAAATTCAACTTGGAGAGACTTGAAACCTGTTTGAGTCAGGCAATCCATCACAGTGTACTGTACATCTTGTCTGCTCTGATTATCATCAAAGTTACAGTGCTGTGGTTGTGGAAAATGGTCATTTAAATTTTAAAGTATATATGATTTGTAGTAAACAGGATGAAACATGCATAAACCGTTTCTCCTTACATGATTTACACTAACTGCTGCCTCTACAGAGAAGCCTAAAACCACTTAAAAACTCAAAACTGATACTGTAATTTGGTGAAGATCTGTGTCTGATGTTTCTGATGTTTCCAGATGATCAGTATGTTTTATCCAGAACCTTCATGCTGTGTACACCTGCTGGTGGGAAAATTCAACATCAAAGACTTCTGAGTCAGCTGGATGTTGAAGGAGAGAAAAACAGATCAGACCCAGGAGACAAACAATTCAAGGGCTAGGGTTCTGTCTTAAAATGATAGTCAGGAGCCCAAATGAACATTGAAATAGTTTTTTCTTGCTGTAATCATTCCTCCTGTTCATACTGACCATTAGAAGATCCCTTCATAATGCACTTACAATGGAAGTGATGGGGGACAAAATCCACAGTCCTCCTTCTGTGCAAACATGGATTTCAAAGTTTATCTGAAGCTAATATGAAGCTTCAGCGTCCAAATGAGTCAAATTAAGTAGATATCTTTCAACGTTACAGTCTTTTTAGTGCCAAAGTCCCTCTTTTTGTTACTATACTTCCACCGCAGCTCAACAGGGAAACACTGTCCGAGGAAACACAAAGAGGGAATTTGATGCTAAAAAGACTGTAAATGTGGCAGATATCCACTTGATATGACTAACTCAGACTGCTGAAGCCTCATATAAGCTTCACATCTACTTTTAAATGCATTTTTGCACTAAATGACTGTGCGGACACACTGTGGATTTTGGCCCCCGTCACTTTCGTTGAAAGCACATTTGGAGGAATGATTGCAGCGAGGAAAACCTCTGTGTTCATACGGGCACCTGCCTGTTGTTTTAAGACAGACTTGAAAAAATGTGAACATGTCCTTTAAGTATCACAATCATTAACAGTGTTACTTTTCCAACATGGACAATGTGTAAGGCGTTTTTTCTGATTGGTAATTAAGTAAACTCACTGCATATTCACTTTGACAACATGTGTGTCTAACCCTCTACAATGTGTTTGTTGGATGTGATTTGTTGTTTAACTATTCGATCACCCAGTACGAAGGGTCAATGAGAAATTAAACAAGAGAGGAGAGAAGAAAGTGGACCACAGTCAGACTTCCTCTCTAAAACTCCATCCATTTTCCTTCTCTCTACCTGGCCTTTCCTCTCTTTTCTACTGTTTTCCTTGGCTTACCTTCTTCTCTCTCTGTGCCTCAATTCATGTATTTAAACCAAATTGAATTATTCACATAATCACATAATAATTACATGTCTGGAATGAAAAGGTGCACAGTAGTCGTTGGTAATTATTACTATCTGTAATAACCTGGAACATTCCATAATTAAAACATCCCTCCCTCCCATCCCGGCTGTCGTTCCTCATATTATTTCTCTTTCAGTCTCTCATGCTGTTTTATTTCCACTCCTTTTTCTGCTCGACTCAGGTTTTCTCCCTCTGCTGCCGTTAGCTCACCTCCTCTCCCCCGGTTCACTCGCTCCATCTCTTCTTAACAACTGTTTTCCTCCATCCCTCCTTTCCCTCACTCTGTTATTCTAGCTAAGTGTAGATTTCTGCCAAGCTCAGCACTGCTTAAGCTCAGAACATAGTTATAGTTGGCCTTAACTCTCTTGCTCTCCTCTCACTCTTTTTTTTTTTTCTTCTCAAAATTTCCCCCCACTTTTCACAAAACTTCCCTTTCGGATCTACGACAAACACGTTTTCAAGCCTGGTGTTGATGTTGAGTCTCTTGGTCTCATAGCTCTCAGATACCCATGTAATCTGAATATCTGCAGTGTTGACTGTGTTAACAAATGTTAACCTGACTGCTGTTTGGAGAGAAAGCCTAAAAGTCGATGTGCCGACCTGTTTGATTCGCTGTAGGGGAGTTTGGCGGAGATGGGCGTCACTTAAAGGGGAGCTGGGCTGTGAGGTTGTGTAAGACTGTTTTTCAGGAAAAGAGCAGCAGGAGGACGGAGATTGGAGTCTAGTATAGAATAATGGAGAATTAATTGATAATTATAATTATTATTATTAGCAGTGGTTGGTCAGTGTAGTCGTAGCATCCTTATTCAGTGGCTATTCAGAAGGACAACTTTGCAGCTTCTTTGTTAACCAAAAAAAGAATGATAACTATATTTCTAGTTTTTACTTGCACACAAACATACAGTAACTGTAACAAAGGGTTTTACAGATAACTATTTTCAGTTGGAAAGAAATCTACACCCTTAGTAGAAGTTGGCAGCTCAGTGGCAGTGCTACAAAGTGGAGAATTGCAAGCATTCAATTATGGCAAACATGGTGAAAATGCAACAGAAAAAATACAAATATTAAATATTAAAAAAAAAATTTTTTCCCCTCAGGAGTTCCCCGGGTTCTTCAGTCCAGGTTCAGTCTTCCTCTTGCATTGGTGTGCGTTCCTTCCTCTCCGACCAAAACCACCAAGTTTAAGATCACTGTGGACACCAACCAGCCACCAGTTGACCTCAACTCCATCTTCTCAGGTAAAACCGAACATCTTAACACTGACAAGCACTGATGTTCTGTCTGTGCTGTTTACATTTGAATCACAAATTTCTTATAAACAATATTTGAATTTTTAGAAAGTTTGTTTTTGGGCCTTTTATTAGGTGACAGGAATCGAGTTGAGAGAAAGATAGGGAACAACATGCAACAACACTCTCCTTTTTTAAAAAATATACAGGAACATTTGCTGCTGGTGCTCGCAAGATTGTTGATGAGGGTTGTCCAGCAGGTTTTAAGTTATTGGAGGGGTTAATTAGATGACTGACTACAGTTTATTGCTGTGCCACTTTTTGTTGACAGTGCAAGATGAGTTGATGAAAACATTCTGACACTGTAAGAGAACATACATTAATTAATTTAATTTAATTTTTTTAGATAGAAGAACAGTGCATCCATCCATAAACGTAATAACCGGAAAAGCATTTTTTTTTCATACAACCTTTGCAGCCATCAGACACTGTTAAAGCAAACTATTAGAAAACTGTCTGCAGCATACAGTTGTTTGAAAAACATCCTTTTGTTACAGGACGATGATGGTTAGCGGATCAGATACTGTGGTTAGATAGCTAACAAGCTAGACATAATTAATGTATTAAGATAAGTGGATACTGTTTTCCACATTCTCAGGCTTTCTTATGAAGCACAGGCATTATAGATTTTCCCTGGCTGACACACATGAATGACTTCTTAATTTTTATTAGACCCAATCACTCAAATTGTGTCAAGACAAAAGAGTCATCTCACATGTGTGTGATGTTCAATAAAAGTTATTCATGTCTGGGGAAAAAAGATTTCGACTGTGGCCGCTACTCCAAAATTGCCACGCAGCTGAGTGCTGCTCTTAGCGGCTAACTGTAAATTACCATAACCAAAATCAATCAGCTGATGAAACATCTGTTCTTTTCTAAAACAATACAGACATTATAATACATATCTGTTCAGCTCTCCTAAAATCGACAAGTTATACACTAACAAAGTCCGTCAGGGGTTCTCAGCCAATGGTGCGTAAGAGCGGAGGATCAGTGATGTTTCCACCAGAGGGCGTTACACAAAGTCAAATGACATGAGCATGAAATGAAAGCTAAGAGAGGGAATGAGAGTTGTATAGCTGCGAGAATGTGTATACATTTATGTGAATAATGAACTGTATCTGTGTACGTGGGTGTGTATTTATACGAATGTGTTTATGCATGTTTATTTATTTGTGATTCTGTGTGTGTGCGTGTGTGTGTCTCAGCCCTGGGAATCTTTATTCTGTTTCCCAGTTATCAGGCAATCGGCTACAATCAGCAGCTCTGACGTCTAAACACACACTCAGTGCTCATACTGATTGTGTGCTTTTTGTGTAAAGAGGGATTTGTGCCTCTTATATGATGTGTCTTTGTGAACAGTGTGACTGTATTTTGTTCACCTTTGCTGGCGTCCTGCATCATGATAGGCTGTCCTATCTGTCTCATCACACTGCTCTCTCCGTCTCTCTTTCTGTCTCTCTCTGCAGAGTTTTCAGCAAAATCAGAAGATAAGGATGGGAATAGTTTGGCTTTCCAGTTCCTGTCAGGAACCAAGGTTACAGTCCTGGCCTCCAAGACCTCCCGTGAGTCTGACAACAGCACTAAATGAACGGGATTTTTCCTTAGAAACAATATTTTCATAAGACATTAGTTTACGTCTATGAATGTTTAAACAGGGATATAATCTATCTCTGATACAGCACTGGTTCAGGACTTAAAACATTATTCCAGATACCATTTCCAAATTATATCCATACCTCTTTTGGTGCCTCTCAGTAACTTTTGATACTTGTTGAAGCCTTTTAATTTCAGCACCTTCTTGAACCTCTTGGACTTGTAGAAACATCTTGTTATTATTAATGCTTCATGACACCTTTTTACAAAATGTAATTCCTCTTGTTCCCTTTTAATATCTCATAATACTTTATGATACTTCATGATACCCCCTTTGACCCCTTTTGGTATTCCTTGACACCTTTTTAAACCTCTTGGAACTTTTTAATAGCTATTATTTCTTTCAAAATTTCTTTAGCCCATGATAAACCTCCTCAAATCGAGTCTGACTCAAGATGTTTTGCTATTTTTTAATTTCACCTGTTGACACGTTTCTGACCCTCTTGATACCTTTAATTTTAACTCAATAACTGTTGAAAATTTAATATTAATCAATTTTTGCTGCTTTTTGATATCTATAATGTCTTTAATGAATTTTCAGTAATAGCTTTTGTTGTTACCATACCCAGCGCCTGTCTAAGTTTGTCTGTTTGTTTATTTGTTTATTTGTTTGTTTGTTTGTTTGATAGAGCGTTACCGTATTCAGAGTGACAGTTTTGAGGACATGTGGTTGGTGGTGAAGGAGCTGGTCCAGAGGTTCGACCTGCATTTCTCCAAACTGGGAGTCAAAGACTTCAGGAAAAGCTTCAGTGGGCCAATCCCGCTGCAGGAGTACTTCCTGTCTGTAGACCACCACTTCCAGGTACACACACACACACACACACACACACACACACACACACACAAACACACACTTTTTCATGTGCGATGGTTGAAGCAACAAGAATCATCCCGGCTGTAGGGTTAGGATATTTGAGCATGGATAGGTCACCTAATAGATATTCATTTGGGGAGTATGGAATTAGGTGACACACCAAAGTGTTATACAGGTGGACAGAGACAGGTGGCGTGCAGGTGATCATCAGGTGTGTTCTGTATGCAGATTTTGGATTCAGAGAGTCCCATTTGGTGCATCTTTTATGTTCGATAAATACCCTGTGTATGAATTTGTATTGAATTGTTGTAGATCAGTGTTGTTGGTCAGCGTTACAAAATATTTTTACAAATTTGGTTCCAGAGGTCAGGGGTTGGAGGGAACTGTAGACTTTCTTACCATGTTTTGGATGAGACAGATGTAGCAGAATCAATAGGACTGAGTAACTTGTATAATTTTGATTGTGTTGAGCAGCATTTTATAACAATTACTTCCACTGCAACAGGTAGTTGTAAAGTGTCCTGTGTTTTGTTGAGTGTTGGAGTAATAACAGATTTCATTTGGAGATATTAGAAAAATTAGATGTTTCCAATATTGTGCTTCTGATCCTCAAATTCAATAAAGGAGTTGTCATGATAAATGTGCTGCAGCTGTGTGATGCCTTTTTGTTTCCAATTAATGACGATTAGATGTTTTTTATTAAGTTAATAAATATAATAATAATATTATTAATATCAATAATATATCTGATATATTAGTAATAATATATATTAATAATATCTCTGGATTGTTCCATAGTGGAGTGTATTTGCATAATGTTTTGCATTATTGATTTTCTGTAGCTTCCACCAAGCTGAATTAGAGTTATTAAGAGTCGTAGCTAAACAGACATACAGCTGACATCACAAGTTTAGGTTGGCAAACGTGGCTTTAAATTCACTAATGTCAGAGGGGAAAAAATGATCAGTTAACACTAAGTACAGCAAAGTGCCCCTCTAAAGTGAGCAATATCTGCAGCAGTTTATAATTGAAATGTATTCTTTGTTCCACTTTGTTCTGATATGAAGTGAAAGCAACAGTAGTGAATGAAACATTTATGATTATGATTTACAACAAATTTTATTGTCACAGATATAAATATGCGTCTCCCTGGATGTGTGTTTCTGTGTTTTAGCTGCGTGTCAGTGCTCAACAGTACCAGGACCTCCTGTCGGAGCGGGCGGTCCAGTTCAGAGCCATCCAGCGCCGCCTGCTGACTCGATTCAAAGACAAAACCCCGGCACCCCTGCAGAACCTGGACACACTGCTGGATGCCACTTACAGCCAGGTGAGACACACACACACATAGTTCTGTTGAGGTGCTTTAATGCTCACATGAAACCTGGAAAGGGGTGAACAGGAGGAGCAGCTTGTCCAATGTGACCCAGGCGGAGCTCAAAATAGAAAGTTCATGATGAGAGAAGTCAGTCAGGGTGGGTCAGTATCTGATTAGGACGCCTTTGAGAGCAGAGCCCAGGGTTAACCCAGAACATGTAGGAGAAAACCTCAGGAAGAGGATCTGGAGGATATGACAGGGGAGAAGGAACACCCTGATACCACTGCGACCTAAATGATCTGACTCTGAGGTGAATTTTTACCTCCAAGAGTCTCTTTCTCAGTCAATCACTCACTCTCTTCTCTCTCTCAGTCAGTCACTCTCTCTCTCTCTCGCTCTCACTCTCGCTCTCGCTCTCTCTTTCTCTCTTTCTCTCTTTCTCTCTCTCTCTTTCTCTCTCTCTCTGTCTCTCACACACACAGTGTTGACGTGTTAGTGTAGATTTACAGTGTGAGAGTTGTATTCTGTTGATTTATGGACTTAAGGTGATTAGCTGTGACCTCACACATACACACACACACACATACAGACACACGTGCACACACACAGGCATGAAGTCACATTAGTTTAAACAGATACAACCTGTACAACACTTTTATCTGCACACCCATGTGATTTTAAAACAAAGCAGTCATTAAGCTTTTGTCTTTAACTTTAAATTATGTGAGGGTGGAACTGCATTTACTGTCACTGTCATATTGTGCGTGTTAGACAAAGTGATGGTTCCTTGCCTCTGCTGTTTATTCGGGAGGCCGGCTTGGCGGTCATCAGTTCCACCGCCATTAGCTTCTCATTAGGGTAGCGCGGCTGTGTGACATCATCTCTTCATTAGCTGTTGAAGCTGTCAGTACGTCACTGTTTGACTCTCTGTGATCAGAGCCACTCTCTCTGTCCAGCACGGTGCTCTAACAGCACATTAATTTAATGCACATTCACTCCCAGAGTTCAGAGACATTGTTGGAGCTTAATGAGCCTGTTGAAGTTCTTAATGCGATTCTAACCCAAATAAACAGTGTTCACCTCGGGTTGGTTTGGTTGTCACCAGGACAAGCTATCAGGGAAACAGTTCAAAACATGTCTGCTTTAAATGTTAATATGGTCGCTTTGTTTAAATGGTAAATGCTAAATGGGCTGCATTTATATACCACTTTTATACAAAGTGCTTTACAATATGCCTATCACACCATTGTTGCCTTCCCAAATCTGCGGCTCTGAACTGTAGTTGGGAGACCTCTGGTTTTAGGCTAATTTACTTTACTTTAGCCTGGCTGGTAACTAGCCTTTAACAGTCTGGACCAAGTCTGCTGTGAAGAAGGCCATGGAGACACCGTCGTAATGTTGCATAAACAGGGACTTTATTTCTCTTCTGTGGGTGTGACCACAATACCTCTGGATAACTACTGAGGTGCACCCTGAGTTCTCTCCCTGCCCTCTAGACACTACTTAGACTTTAGGGCTGACTAACTTGCTAACTTTCTTAACAGCATGTGCTTTTACTGAAGAGACTCACTTCCTACAACAAAGCCCACTAGACTATGTCACACACAGGTTAGCCACAAGGCCACCTTCCTAAAGAGGAAAGGCTCGGCCGGTAGCACCATGCAAGGTGTTGGCCTAACCACTGGGAGAAATTTGGGGTTCAGTGTCTTGCCCAAGGATACTTTGTCGTATTGAAAGGATGAGCCAGATTTAAAAATCTCCACTGTAATAAAACACAGCCAGCAGTCCACACTGTAGCAGTGTGTCCACACTGTAATAAAACTAGTAATAACACAATGTTAAGGTCCTGCAGTGTTGTTGCTATATTGAAGGTAATAAGGAAACCACCGGGTCCATAAACAACAATGGCTGCTGATTTATTGTGGCTTTTCTGTGAATTATTTGGCCAGTTTCCACCCACTGACCACCTAACTCACCTGAAGTCACACATGTGATCCCTGCACTGCCCCTGCTCAGCTGAAGCAGAAATAGCATGTATCCACATGCATCCTCAGCTCGACTTTGGTGTCAGCTGGAACTAGCAATCTGTGGAACAATTTCTGACACTGCTGAGGCAATTAAAAGGAAATAAAAACTAAAGCATACATAAAACGAGGAGAGAATAGTCATAAGAATTGCAGCACACACACGGGCTCTTAATTTGTTAGTCGTACATAATTATAAATCTGTGAGTGAACAATGCCTTTCACAGTGTGACTTTCTCAGGCTCGCTCAGCCACAATGCGACTAATACATCGCTCCAAAATGTCCCATAGGTGCTCAGTTGGATTGTGACTGTGAAGGCCATAGCAGATGATTCACATCATTTTAATACTCATCAAAATTATGGAAGCATCTATTACGTTTCTCCACTCATTTCTTCAGGTTTTTCCTTCATTTGCTGTCTGTTCATTGCTATAAAACTGTGTAACCTCTTCAAACTTTGTGTTTCTTGACATCCAAGCTGCAGTTTGAATTTCCTGTCAAAATGCCATTGTCTCTCCCGCTGCTCTACCTCTTTCATTCTGCCGATATCTAGCTCTGATATCATGACTCTGCCTCCTCAAGCTAATGCTTTCTGCTGTCACTCCTGTCCATCACTCGTTCTTTCTCTCCGACTCTCTCTCTGTCTCTCTCTCTCTCTCTCTCTGTCTCCCTCTCTTCCCGCCATCCAGCAGCTCGTATGCGGGAAGTTTCTGACACATTATACACTCTGTAATGTATACACACCCGCCATAATGGAGGCTATCGACGGCTGGTCGGAAGAGTGATGAATGCGTCAAATTAATAATTCATGTCAGTATTAGGAGTCATGCTGCTGAGGCCAGGGCCAGCTCAGCAGTTTGGCTTCTGTAACAGGACGGATTTTAAGAAGATACATCACTCTGACTGGGAAAAAAAAACACATTCTCATTTTTAAAGAAGGTTGACAGGGGAGTAAGATAAGCCAAAAATCAAATATGCTATTAATTATTATTACTGATACTGTGACTTTTTTCTCATTCCATGTATCAGTGTGGCTTTTTCCATGGGTTCAATATTTCGTTCATCTTTCCCAAATATTCTTCTCCTCATGAGCTATTTTTCTTCATGAATCTATTTTCTTGTCTTTTCAAATTCCATTTAATTCCAGCCTTTCTGTTCTCTTTTTTTCTGGTTTTTTTTTTTTTTTTTAAATCTGTTGACAAGAAAGTTGTTTACAATCATTGAGTTTGAAACAAGTGCACCTTTTAGCTTCCCATTGTGATCACAGGTAATGCCTTGCTCAGATGCACTCAGTGGATTTGATGAATAAACGTAGGACATTGTTCCTTCACTTCTCCCATCGTAGTCCTTTTCTGGTCAGTATCAGGCATTTGAATCAATGACTTCCTGGTCAAAAACCTTCACCAGGTGAAATCTCACAGGACTGTTTAGAAAGTAGAAATTTTGTGGATGTTTACCAAATGGAGCCATGGCTCCATGCCAGCAATCACACTGTTGTTAGAATGGCAAAGGAATGTGTGGCCAATCGGGAATGCTGGTGAACCAGGCACCTCTTTCATTTCGGCCCGGAGGAATGTCTGCTGGGTAAATTTTCTGCATCAATCTTGGGTGATGGGGGGGATTTCCCCCTCGTTAGCGGTGTGTGTCTCCACATGCAGCGGCCGGCCATCGCAGACGAGCCGTCAGAGATAAGAGGAACGAGCTCCCTGTGAGAACACTCTGTGGTCGGCTGTGCATTTATGCAGCAGAGGATAATATTTCCATTGTTCATGTTGCCTTTATGAGCCTATATTTTATTCATGAATTCCTGAAAGCTAGCGAGCCACGTCTGACTTGATGTGTGTATGTGTAAGAGCAGGAAACTTTTTCATCTGCCGACCACCGTGGCCCGATTCCAAAATACACTCAATGTTTGAACCCGTTTGACCAGCCAAATATGATTGATGACATTCAGAATAAAGTGAGACCCATGAATGATTGTTTGTTATGTGTCAAAGTGGCTGGTTGAGAAGACAAACCAGCCATGGACAAAATTTACCAGTTTGTTTGGTGTTTGGAGGTCATTTCCAGCTCTGCTCTGTGAGTATTCCTGTCTTCTGTCCTGGTCAGAGGTGTGTTTCTCCTCCACCTCCCTCCCCCATCACTCCTTAAAAAGCCATCAGTCATTGCGGTCCCTGTGTTTTACACTCTCCCCTTTAACTGGTGTTTGATTAATCTGTGGCAGCCAAAGGTTAGCCTGGTGCTAGTGCTAACTAACTCGCTAACCTCTCAAACTCAAGGGGAAACCCAGGACTGTCACTCAAAGAAATAAAAACTAAAAAGCCCTAAAAGGAGTTTGTGGAAATGAATGAAGAGAGGCCAATGGGGGCAGAAAAAAGGGAGGGAGGCTTTCCAGTTTCCATAAATATTTTCCCCGGCGCTGTTTCCTCTAGAGGTGAAACGTCCGTCGTTTGTTAGTATTAGCATTAGCGCAGGGCTAGCGAGCGCTGCCATCTGGGAGGTGGCGGAGGGGCTTGGGAGCCGGGCCGGGCCGAGCCAAGCTGAACCTCCCTGTAATTATGAGTTCAAACGCTGGAAGAGGGCGGCTCGCTGACTGACGGGGTGACTGACAGGCTGTCCAGGGGCCTCGCAGGGCCCCTAATGGAGGCTTCTGGTAGACAGCAGCTTGATTTATCTGGCCCCAAATGGAGCTCTAAACATGGCTAAACACAGATCCCACTGTGGAACGTAGGACCACCGCCATTAACAGCTGGGCCTCTCATTCCCTGTGTGTGTGTGTGTGTGTGTGTGTGTGTATGAAGTGCAAGTTCCAAGCATGCATATATATGTATGTGTACTCATGTTTCGTTTAGCCAATTCTGTTTTTCACATCCAAGACTATAAGACTAATGTGAATACTCATATTTCAGTAGATTTTGTGTGCACATTTGTGATGGCATGTGTCTGTGTGCAGGTTGGCATGTAGACTATGTGGACATCAGTGACTGTGTTCATATGTTATACATTTTAAGCATTTTTGTGGAATATGTCTGCATGTTTCTTGCACTATGTATGCATGTGCACCAGGTATTTTGGACCCAATATGAAACAGACCTGTGGACCCGAGGACAGTCAGAACAGGTCTGAAATAGACCCTAAAATAATTTTATTTCATCCAAAATGTGGTAGACTAGCACAGACCAGAACTGGCAGCAGCAGGATTCTTCACCAATTAAGGTGCAGCTGCAGTCGAAAAGAGCAGCAATACATGTCATTTTTCCTGAACATCACAGTTCATGTTGGTTCTTCACCAGCGATGATTATGATGCATCACAGGAGGAGCACTGATAGGGAGTTAGCTCAGCTCCACTCTGGTATTAGACATATTGATACACAGACCTGCAACAAAACAACGAGCCCCTACCCGAACCCGAATGGACTCAGGTCCCAGTTACTTGGAACTGTGAGGACCTGTGAAGACTACGGCTAATGCTCTGGGACTGATGTCATGCTTTTTGAGCAAAGACAGAAGTATTAAAATCTGTGAAGTACTGAATGCTGTGTCAGATTCTTAGTCTTCTTTACTGTACGTACTTGATTAGATCTGATATTTCCTCACCGCTAGATAGGGCTGTAACCGAAGCTTCAAAGTTTTGTTCGTTGCCATGGTATTCGAACGGTAAAATCAGTATTTGAATATTTGTATATATGTATATTTTTTCCCCAGTGGCAGCGGTCCGATAGCAAGAGGGGTGAGGAGAGTAATGGAGAGACGAAGGAGGCAGCGGGGGAGGTCGAGTCTCACGGAGCAGGTGCCTCCTCCTCTCTGCCTCAGTGTCTCTTCAGCTCACACTGAAGCTGTTTCTTCCGGTGGGGAAGCAGCAGCAGCAGCTGCTGTCTCTCTCTCAGACAGACAGAGAGAGACAGTTGTAAGCAGCAACACATTGGGGAGAACAGGGTAGCAGGCGTGCAGCATGGTGACCCGCCAAAAGAAGCAGCAGCAGCAGCTTTAGCCCGAGCTGGATGCAGAACACAACACCAGCGGGCAGAGAGGAGGAGGCACCTGCACTGTGAGACTCGCTCTCCCCCACTGCCTGTCCCTCTCTCTCCTCACTCCTTGCTGTTTGAATAAATTCGAATAATTGCTGCTCAAGTTTCGAAGCACAAAAAAAGGGATTCAGGACAGCCCTACCACTAGATGCCACTAAATCCTACACACTGGTACTTTAAGACAACATCAAACACTGACGTATGTGAGAAGTTCAGCATATTTTGTTAAATAGAAAAAATGCTTTTATAAATAACATTTTTATATTCCTTTGAGTAAGGTATTAAAAGAAAGAATAGTGTTGCTGCCAAAACTGATTTCATTTTTATTGTATCAGCACCAGTATCAAAACTTTTCAAACAGTAACCAGCCCTTAAGTACAGCTCTCAAATGTGTGCATACCTATAAATGTGTGTGTGTGTGTGTCTGTGTCCATGAGTTGCCTGCTTCTATCTGTACACATACTCTTGTCTCAGTTAACATTTTAGTGTGTTTGCACATTAACAAGTGTGTTTGTTCATGAAGAGCGAGAGTATCTGTGTGTGTTGGTCTGGTGTGAATGGCAGGCTCTTAGGTGCCCTGTGTGTTTGTGTATCAGATTAAAGGACCGACGGGAGCCAAGAAACTTCCTCTCTCTTTCTCTCCATCATTTTCTGACTTCCCCCAGGAGATATTTCACCCCAGGAATACACACATTTACACCCGTCAGTCCTTTCTCTCTCTCCCTCTCTCTCCCTCTCTCTCTCTTTCTCGCTCTCTCTCGCATACACACTCATACAGACAGAAAGGCACACACACACACACACACACATTGAGACCCCTCCTGAGGCTGAATGGAGCACTGAGGGGTGACGGTGGTCTGGTTTGTTTTCCCTCAGACAGTCTGTTTATGTGACTGTCTATCTTATCAATGAATGGCTGTCTTTCATTCAGCTGACTGACACTCAATCTTCTGTGTGTGTGTGTGTGTGTGTGTGTGTGTGTGTGTGTGTGTGTGTGTGTGTGTGTGTGTGTGTGTGTGTGTGTGTGTGTGTGAGTGAGTGATTGGTTTCTGTCCCGTGGGTGAATGATTTTGTCTTTTTATCTCCTGATGAGGAGCCACAGCAAAGCCAACTCTTCCTGCACGCACGCACGCACGCACGCACGCACGCACGCACGCACGCACGCACGCACGCACGCACGCACGCACACACACACACACACACACACACACACACACACACACAGATGCATACAGCCTCCTGAGGCTGGTGCCAGGTGTTTGCCTAAGGCAAGGCAGGCAAGTGAGAGAAGATTTTTGCTTTTCCCCTCAGCTATTACTTTATTATTTTCCTCTTCCTTTTGCAAAGTCAACAGCATCAAACACACAGACTGTTAATTTAAGAGGGACGTAGTGAGGTGTGATGTCACCTGTTGGTTTGCATTGCAGCCGGTTTGAAGCCCAGAGTTGCAGTTTACGGTTGGCACTATCTTTTCTGTTTAGAGCCAGGACCTTCCAAATAAGGAGTGCGGGGTGTTGCCTTTCACGCTCTGGAAACATGCCCCGCTACCTCAGACCCAAGCTAATGCTAGCTTACTGGGAGGACTGAGTGCTAACATTAGCTACGTTAGCTAAATTGTGAGAACAGGGCAGGGATCAAAATCAACATTAAACTTAGTGAAGTATTGTGACAATAGTCCAACTCAAGTGCGATTCCCAGAGCCAGGGAGAGCCAACTGTCAATCAACGCCCCACACGGCAGACATCAAAGCTACTATAAGCCTTCAAATCTTATTAATAGAGCAATAATTTCCAAAACGACCACCAGCACACTTATTAGCAGGTCTGAATTTAGTGATTGAGACCATAATGAGTCGTTGAAAAAAAATTACTAAGTATTTCTAGAGAGAAGTTGAGGCTTCTTGAATGGGAGTCAGTTGGAGCATCTAGCCGTCGGTGGCATTGCCACATTAGTTTCAGCCTCAAGTCGTGGTAGTTTTGCCTAAAAGACAAAATAGGTTTGTTTTCAGTGTTTTCCAAAATGAACCACAATACCCCTACAAAAGTGATTCACATGAGCCTTTTCTGATCTGAGCCTCGCTTAACTTTAGGCAACTAAAACTACTTTGAGATTAGAGAAATGATCGTGATCATGATTAAAAGTAACCAATGTTAACTGTTAATGTGATGACAACAGCCATCTCCTGTAATAAAGTCAAATTCTTTGTATGACCAACCATCCATTCATCTCTTCCATAAGAGGTTTTGCGATGCTATAACAATGTCACACCACTTCCCTTTTGCTTGTCAGAGAGGACAATAATACTTCACACAACCACAAAACATCAGTTATCAGGAATCTTAAACACAGGTTATTTTAAGCATTAGAATAAACAACTGATGTTGTAGTTTTTCTGGTGACCTGATCCCTTCAGCTTTATTTCATTATATTGGATTTAAATTGGTCTTCCGTTCAATTCCAGGTAGCATTAAGTCATTAAAAACTCTGTTTGTTTGTTGTAAAACCCTGTAATATCAGTAGGATCAGATAAATGTTCTGTGATAGAGTTTTGGTTCTCTGTCCAAACCAAATCAGCCCCGCCCTGACCAGACGGGTTTCGGGTCAGGTCTGGCTCTAATTTCTCTTAATTCCCCCAGGCTTGATCAGGTCGAGTTTCATTTTATTTATCTTCCCCAGATTTTAATCAGGTTCGGGCTCATTAAATGCCACAATGGTTGCGGGCAGCATAACACACAATCCACATCAGTTCCAGTAGGGTCAGGCCAGATTTTTGAACCTGACATAAACTGTAGTTTAAAAGCTGTGTTAAAGAAAAAACGAAATCAGAGGGAGGAAGAGAAGACTGACGATGAAGCATCTGTACTGTTCTTTATCAGGCAGACATAGATGACCAGAGGATTTCCTCATAGATGTGGTGGAGCTGGAGCAGACTTTATTATTAACATATGGATGTGGTCAGGGGTGGGAGGGGTAAGCGACTGTCGAGGAGGGGAACGGAGGGTGAAATGCAGAGAAAGAGGGAAAAGATAGACAGATGAAAAGTGCAACAAAGACAAGACAGGCATAGAAATACAAAGAATGAGAAATTGGGATATACTGAATATAAATACATATGGAAAAGCAGACAGATGAGATGGAATGAGCGGGCTGAAAAGCAGAAAGAAATTAACTGAAATGTAAAAGGAGACACTGATGAAAGAGACAGATGGAAATGCAAAGAGACTGAGAGATGGAAAGACAAAAAGACAAATGGGGGGAAAAAAGAATAAAGTACAAAGACGAAGCTGAGAGGAACAAGAGTTTAGGAATAGATACACAATTTATCACCAGTATTTGAGCTAAAGGAGGTTTATGATGCAATAACGAAAAAGATAGAAAAAGATGCAACAAGAGATGGAAAAGATTGAAGTACAGAGATTAAGTGATATAAAACAGAGATGAAAATACAAAGATCCATATAGAAACACACAAAACAAATGTAGATAAAGTGACAGAGATAGAAGTAATATGAAAAGAAAGATCTGAATAATGGGCAGATGGAGGGAAAGAGAGAGTTGTAAATGATCTCCTTCCTTGTCTCCTTCCTGTCCTCTGATCCCACAGCTGAAAGAATCAAAGAACAAATCTGACTTTTATTGTCTGTTTTATTTCCTACTGATCTGCTTTCATCTGTTGTCTGTCCTGCAAATGACAGAGTGATCCAATCTGTCCATCACACCAGAGAGGACAGACGAGCTAGAGAGAGGGAAAAGAAAGGCTGGGGGGCAAGGAATGAGACTGTAATAAGACTGGATAAAATATTAATTTAAAGAGGGATCAGAGCCAGAAAGGAAGTCTGCAAAATAAGTATGAGAAAATTTACACAAATACAAAGCAAGAAAGTAATTAAAGCTACAGTACACAAATGGAAATGGAGGATTAATGAGTGAAATAAATGGAGCATGAGAGGAAACAGTCAGATGACAGTGGAAGGGCAAGCAAGTGATGAATATTGAGTGAACTGTGAGATGGAAAGAGTAAATGAAATGAAAGTGAGGTGAAGAAAAAGAACAAAGATATGAATTTAAAAAAAGAAAGTGACCTCAGTGTCTTCAGGTAAACATACTGCCTTAAGGTAAAACTAAACTTAAAAAAACGCCTTTAATATTCTTATGACAGTCATCGGTAGAAGTCCTGCTGTCCTCTGTTAATCCTTTTTATCCTTTATAAAATATTCAAAGTGTTTGCTGAAGTTTGGACTCGTGTGAATAAATTAAGAAAAAGTTTCCCACCATGCTTACCACATCATTTCTCATTGTGCCCTGTTGCAGGGCACCAAGCAGAGATTTAATAAGTCATCCATGTTGGAAAGCTGTCACGCTGGGAGGAGATTAGAGAAGCAGAGATTATAGACTGGAGGCTTTTTTTTTTTTCCCTGCGGCTTTAATTAAACTGATAGTTCAGTGCCAACAATGCAGACCTGATTTTACACTCCTTTGATAGCGGACAGTGACTTGGGAAATCTGTGGTGCGACTAGCACAGAGAACCACCAGGGTCAAGATCATGGGTGAAACACCTGTATCCCAGTTCATTCTGCTTGGTGTCAAAGGTCAGTGTTGACCGCATGTCGTGGTTTCAAAACTCTAAGCGTCATTTTTCTGGCACCAAAGTTTGTACAGCAACATACAAAACCGCAGCAGGGTGCTGTTTATATTCTGTTTGGTCGTGGGAAGCTTTTGTTTGGCCGTAGAGTAAATGAAATCAACTTTGCAGCTCTGAAGACAATGTGTGGAGTTTCATGCTGTTGGCCATGTTGACCACAGACTGTAAACTTGTATGCTTTCAATGATGCTATGAGTCAAAAGACCACAGCGGAGTGATGAGTGAAAGCGTCCACTTGTGTTCTCTGGTGTGCACTGGGTCTGGTGGCAACAGTAGTGACTGCAGAGGTAATGTACATTGAAAGGCTTCTCAGTGTAAAGAACATCAAAGTAAAGTCAGTAAAGTTAAATAAAAGATACAGTAAAATAAAGTAGGGATTGAGTAAGTAGTAACAGTAACAGTAGAAGTAGCAGATGAAGTGAAGAGGCTTTGGGCGTTTTCAGATCGGTTGACTTGAACTCTGGTTCATTTTCCACCTTGGTACGATTTGTTTGGGCAGATCTAAACACAGTAATCGCACTCTGGTGTGGACCAAAACAACAATGCCAAAACCCTTTGAGGATGTGGTCTCAGCCAGGTCCCAAACGGTTCGTTTGTAGTGGGAATGTGATTCGACCTTGATCCAAACCAACTACAAGGCTGCAAGTTTGAGCTAAACAGCTCCCACAGCCAGGTGCACTTTGCATACTGGGATGCATATTTTGGATGAACAAAATCATTAGTTGCTAGCAGCTACCAAGAGAGTAGATTGTGGTCTCACCGGGTCCAAGTTGCATTTTTGATATTTGGCAAAAAGGATCTTTAGATTAATCCCCCCCCCCCCCTAACACATCTGACCACTGAGCGGACTTCTCTCCTGTTTTGTAGTGACACATTTTCTCTCCGTAAAAAAAAAAAAACTCTCATAGAGCAAGACAAGGCTAAGATGAATAACAGTAAAATACAACAAGGGAAGAATTTTTAAATAAAAAAGAAGAAAAAAGGCAGAAATATGATTTTGGCGTTCTAGTTAAAAGTAAATTATTGTGACTGAGTAATTTAAGGATTAAAAATGGAAAAAAACAAACGTATTGTGATAAAATTAGCTAAAAAGGTAGAAGGTAATGTGAATAAAAGTAAAATAGAAGACAAAGATAAAGGAAAATTGAATAAGCTGCAGTAGACATTAACGTAGGGTAAGGTAAAGTAAATTATGCAGCAAGTTCAAACAACTGAATCAAAGTCAAGTTGTGTTAATCTTATCAGACAGATTGTGTTGTATTGTGTTTAATATCTGATTATAAGGCAGCTCGGACCAGTTACTTTTTGTTCAAACCAGCAGGACTCCGTCTGCAGGCCTGTGGAGGATACACCCTTAATAATAAGATTACACACATCAGCATACAATACACACACACACACACACACACAGAGCCCACATGATGTAGGAAATTGACCTCATGCATCTGATTTTTGACGAATAAATTTGTTTGTTAAGGAAATGGCATTGCAACAATGATCCCTGTGTGCATGTATGTGCATGTCATTCCATTATTTAATTAGCTGTAAATATAGCTATGTATGCAGCGCGTCATGCGGTCTGAATGTATGGAAACCCTGCACACAATGGGAGAAGTTGGCAGTGTGACGAACTGTAATACACTGGAACAATATATACAGATCTGAAGTCAGGGCTGTAGCTAATGGATTTTGGGCGCAGGCTGGAAAATGTTTATGCGTGTGTTTATGTCTCTGGTCTGACCAGCCGATGATATAGGGCTGTACTCGCATGAGACATTTCCAAATCAAATCTGATGTGTCAAATATTCAGAGGTATCATTTGACATGAAACAGCTTTAAAAAAAAAAAAAAAAAAGATTTAGTTAGTTGAACATTGATGTTTGGGGAGTGAAGAGTTTGTACATTGAATTCTGTATGTTATTTATACATATATATATATATAGATAGATATGTGTTTGACCCTACATGACTGATCACCTCCAGAAGTTCACTTTCTCCAAAGTCAACATGTCTGTTTCTGCATGTTGTGTGTGTGTGTGTGTGTGTGTGTGTGTGTGTGTGTGTGTGTGTGTGTGTGTGTGTGTGTGTGTGTGTGTTGCTTCTGCCTCACAAACAATGACCGATTTATAAGATTACACATATTTACTCTGTAATCAGTGTGTGTGTGTGTGTGTGAGAGAGAGGGAGCAGAGAGTGTGTGCGCAGCCTCACGACGCCAAGCCGAGGATATTTATCTTGTTGCAATGAATTCCCAGAGTTCTCCTAATTTTTTTTCCTCCCTCTCTCTAACTCCTTCACTCGCTTCTCTCTCTCTTCCTCTCTTCTGTCCTTCAAAGGAGACCATTGAGAGAAAAGCAAACAGGCATGGCGGGGGCAGCACACATTCCTACACACACACACACACACACACACACACACACACACAGGTACACACATGGCTGCCAAGGGTGTGTTTGTGGACTTATTTAGTGTGGTTTGTGTGCAGTGTGTATGTGTATGTCATGATTCTGAAAGTGTGTGTTGTGTGTTCATGTATGTGTATGTTTAGGTAAGTGTGTGGAGGTCACATTACAACGCCACCAGTGTGTTTGATCGGATTAGTAACGTAAGTAAAGGCGGACTGAGTATCAAGCTGTTATCCGTGTGTTAGCATCATGATAGCATTAGCATTGATCCCATTTACTTTGCATTGGCATTGTTAGCTTTTAATTAACTTTCGGCTTTTACAGTTGCAGGTTTATGTGATTTTTGACTCGGCTTGCCAAAGCCCCTTAGCTCCAAATTAGTGTCGTTTTCACTGGGACCACAACCAAAACCATCACCTCAGACCTGGCTCTGAGTGTGTGTGTGTGTGTGTGTGTGTGTGTGTGTGTGTGTGTGTGTGTGTGTGTGTGTGTGTGTGTGTGTGTGTGTGTGTGTGTGTTTGGTTTCTCAGGTCTCTCTGGTCTGGACTGCATCAAGTGTGAGGTTTAATGTTGGACTGTAGGGACGCCGTGTGTACACAGGTTGTGTGTGTAGGTGTGCATGTGTGTGTTTATGTGTGTACCATTCTGGGAAAATCCTGAGTTTCTCTTTTCGCTCTGTCAGAAGAAAACAGTTTTCTTTCTTTTCAGCAGCTTTTCTTCATTCAGGATACAAAGTCTTGGGAAGCCATGGAGTTTTTTGCAGCATCAAAGCATTGTGGGGCATCTTAGTATGATTAGTATTAATGGCAGCACAGTGTGGAAAGCAGTTTATTTTCTTTATCATCTTTATAGAGGATGAAAGGAAAGAAGCAAAGATTTTAGTGGAGGAAAAGAGAAAGCGAGAAACAGGTGAAAAAGAGCGGGGAACTGCTTTTACAGCTGCAGAGATGTGTGTATGCGTGTGTGTCTTTGTGTGTGGTGCTAATTTGTAGTCAGGATCTCTCTGTTTTGTCTGCCAAGATTAGACTGCCTTGTTTTGGTCTCTGACCGCAAACAGACAATGCGCGATTTACAGACACACGCGCGCACACACACACACACACACACACACACACACACACACACACACACACACACACACACACACACACACACACACCGTCAGAAAGCAACAACCAGATTTTTTCACTGTCCTATCCGGTCATATTTTATCTTATGAAGCAATGACAGTAATGAAAATAAATTTAGCTACATGTTCAGACAGAGCAGGTCTACATATTTGGCATTTTTCTGTGGTATTCTAACCAACTTTGGAAAATTACATTTAATTTTACATTATTTTTAGTCCTGTAACTGACACTTTCTTCCAAAGAGATCATTAGTGAATTCAAAGGAACCCAAACAACCATGAGGGATATCCTGTTGCATCTCTGCTGGAGGTAGAAGTCTGGGATCTCAACCTCCAGAGTCAGGGTTACGTAATATATGTTTGTAGTTTTCTCCACATAAAATTGAATTTTGTGTTTTGGCAAATCCTGTGAAAATTCTCAGTGTGACTCAGGGTCTGCTTGTTTAATGATGTCCCCGCCGCACAGAGGAGACTCAGTGGAATGCTATGACTGCAACAAGATGTAATAAGTCACATGACGATGTTGTTGAAAAGTATTTTGGTGGGCCGTGTTTCAGATGGGACAATTCCTGACCACACTTCAGCGTTTGAAGCCAATGCCAATTTGATGTTTCACTTTGGTCACAGCCCACCAATTTAGTCTGTGGAAACACACCAGATTCTGCTTCATTTGAAGTGTATTAGCTGTTTCTATCACTACACTGTAAGTATATGTAAAAACACTTTAATGCTATAATTCTATCAGCTAAATCATGTTTCTCATGTCATCCAACATTGTTTTGTCTCAGCTAAGTGCAAGTGGACTCATGCCGAGTCAGAGAACTTTATTACAGACACCACCAATATGTAACAGACTTTCTCTTGTATTATAAAAGAGCTTGGGTAGGTAAATGAATTATTTTAATAGGCTAGAGATTTGATAGAATCCTTCTCTCTTCTGTGGTTTCTTTTCTTTTCAAACAGTAAAGTACATTAAAAACATTTGATCAGATCTTAGTGACTAACAGCCAATGAACAACCAACAGGAGAACTGTAGCTGCTTATAACAATCATGTTTTATTGTTTTGAATGTCACAGGCCTCAGCTGATTTTACGGGAGGTTGTCAGCCTTTAGTTACTTATTATATTCATTTCTCCCACCATAGTCACCTCATGCAGCAGCAAAACAACAAACTAAGGAACGGTGGAAGTGACTCTGAGTTATGTGATGAACCCGTCATTTAGCTTTCTGTCCTGATCAGGAAAACATCTTTTAGGCTTTTGTTGTGTGTCACATTTAATTTAAAGTAAAATTTAAGTAATATCAGAGACAAAACAGCCTGAATAAATCTGTTTCCTGCAGAAGAACGCCTGCTGGACAGACAGCTGGACTCACATCTGGCTCTGCGTGAGTGTGTATGCGTGTATGATCATGTGCACATGTACTTTTCACACACATGGCACATATGTTCATCTTTACAAATGTGCGCGTGCATCAAAATGTATCTGCCACGACACGCATACCTGCCGAACGCGTGTCGTGCACTGTATGCGTGTGCACATGTGCAGCCTGGGAGGTTAGTGTGAACTGTTAATGACAGGCCACTGTGTGTGTGTGTGTGTGTGTGTGTGTGTGTGTGTGTGTGTGTGTGTGTGTGTGTGTGTGTGTGTGTGTGTGTGTGTGTGTGTGTGTGTGTGTGTGTGTGTGTGTGTGTGTGTGTGTGTGTGTGTGTGTGTGTGTGTGTGTGTGTGTGCGTGTGCGTGCGTGTGCGTGTGCGTGTGCGTGTGTGTGTGTGTGTGTGTGTAATGAGTAGAGAGAAAGGTTCTGTGTGATTATAGGCCTCCTCTTAGGACCAGAGAGACTAAATATGGCTTCAGACTAAACACTGTCCCCACACACACACTCACACACATATGCTTACACACACATGCTCACACACTGCACCACAGACCACATACTCACTGGCAACATAAAGCACATATAAAGAGAAAAGTCTGAAAATAACCTGAAGATATATTTATGATCAGACAAGACAGGAGTTATCTTCACCCTGTGTGTTTCTGCACTCTGTTAGTGTGTGTGGAAATAAATCTTGGCTTACAAATCATCAGGTCAGAAAGTCCTGTACTGAGTTTTGTCATCTGGTTTCTTCATGTTTTCTTTGTAATTCCAGCATGAGTAATTACAAGTGAATATGAAGTGTTTGACTCAAGAATGCTCCAGTGTCCGTTTGATGAAAAGTAAAGGTTCATACTTCTACTTCTACTTCAAACTACACTTTTACTTTAATGTCAACATATCAGAAATCCTGCACACTGTGGGTCACTTATACTCAGTCACTACTCAGATGTCAAAAACCGGCGCTGAATTTAAACATCACTTGGGAAGAGTCAGCCAATCAGATGAAACAAGAAATATCTCTCTGAATCCATAAAAAATGACTGTACTTCAATAAGCTGTTTCAGTTGTAAACATACAAACCGTACATCACAGTATAAATTTGATTTCATAAAAAAAACAAGTGTGTTATGTAGAGCTGCAATGATTAGTCAATCAATTGATTGGTCAATCAGCAGAAAGATAAACAGCAACTAATTTGATAATTGATTAATCATTTAAGTTATTTTTTTCAGCAAAAATGCCACATATTTGATCGTTTCTCAAATTTGAGCAGGTTTTTCTTGTCTTATGTAATATCTTTTGAGTTTTGGACTGTTTGGACAAAATACCAAAACAATTAATTGATCAATCAATTAAAAATGGATTTAATTGTTATGACTCATCTTAATGCTACAGCATACAAAGATATTTTAATGATAGCGTGCTTCCAACTCTGCGGTAACAGTTTGGGGAAGTTTCTACATGACGTATATATGCTGATTTTCTAATAAAATGAATATCTTTAGGGTTTGGAGTGTTTGTCAGACAGAAAAAAAGCAATTTGATGATGTCACTTACACTTAAGGAAAGTCACCATTTTCTCACAAATTTAAAGACCGATTAATGTATTGATTGAAAAAGAAAATCAACAGAGGAATCGATTATGAAAATAATTAGTTGACAACAACAGACAGGCCTTGCATAACCACACGTCTTGAATATGAAATTATTAGGCTTGTGCATTTGAAGGATCATCATTTTAATGAGACCTGAAAGACATCTGGATTTGTAATTTGCTTATGAAGACATGAGTCTTGATTTGGACTTGTCAAAAGTTATATTAGACTTGTTTTGCTCTAAAAGACTCTCAGACTCTCTGATCATCAGTGTCAGCAACAAATATGGATGTCTCATGTCTGTGATATACTGTATGTTATATTACATTTGATTAAATCAGCATCCAGTTTATTGTAGTGCAGAATATGCACTCGAGTAGTTGAGTCTTTATATATATATATACATAATATGAAAGAAATGTCTGTGTGGCAGGCGTGTCCGTATGTTTTCTTGCACCGCTGAACTCTTTGACGTACCAACAGAGTTCATATATATTTTGGCTTTTGAGTCCTCCGCACTCGCAGCTGTTCTGGTGAAATAGGCCCTTGGGTTAAGTCACATCACATGCTATTAATACACTCTTGCTAACTGTGTGTGTCGTGTGTGTGCACGCAAAGTCTCTTTGGGAGGTTGTCTGAGTGTGTTTGTGTCAGGACGGATCGGTGTGCGTGCATGCATGTGTGTGTGTGCGTGTGTGTGTGTGTGTGCGTGCGTGTGTGTGTGTGTGTGTGTGTGTGCTTCAGCCTGAACTGATTTAAGTGCCTTGCTTTGGGGCGTGAGTGTGTGTGGTGTCAGTGTATCTGTTTGAACTCTGACCCTGAGCACACTTTCAAACAGCTGTATCAGCCCTCTTTATGAGGTGTGTGTGTGTGTGTGTGTGCGTGCGTGCGTGCGTGTTTCAGAGACCTACATTCTCCTTCCTTTCACCTGGTCTGACCTCCACATGCAGGCGATGTGACGTTACATCCAGATGTTTCCAGCTGTTCCAGTGAAGTTTGATTACACAAAATGTTTCAGTGAAATAAAATGAAAAGATTTTTTCACAGTTGTCAGTATTACTCTCTGCTGACATGTAAAACCCTTATCTGCATGCAACAAGTTCATGCTGTTCTAAAGGCGCTGAAGTAGATATATGATGGGGCTAGTTCACAAGTGGACTCATCAAATTAGTTTATTGACAATCAAAGTTTGTTGATATTTAGGAACTTTCAGCAGTGTATTCCAGGTAGGAAAAGTCATAAATTTGATAAAGCCTCTGGGAATCTTTCAGAAATGCAGCAGAATGTGATTTTAAACATTTAACATTTTTTGCATCAGACTGAAGTGTAAAAAGCAAATGTAACACCACATGCAGGAAAGATTCATTTTTATGTCATAGATGTGCTTTGCATTAGTTATAGAAGGTCTCAGTTTGACATGAGAGCTCTGATGAGAGTGATACAATATGTATTTTGGTGCCACAGCTTCAAGTGATGTCTTAAAAGATCCAATCAAGCAATCAATCACTTGTTTCACCACCACTCATTTTCATCTCTGTCTTTCTCATTTTATCCAGTAAGAAAATAACTACGACCATAAAAGTAACCATGACCCTCTTCTCTAGCTGAATTGCGAAGCATTAAAGTGTGTTTTTGTCTATTTGACATGCAGTCACAGTTTTAGATGTGAGCTGGGAGGAAAGTGTTCCTCTGTGTGACACATTTGAGACTTGTTGTGCTGCCAGGTGTGAACTGTGATCTGTCTCAAATGTATGTGTAGACACAATCTGGATATTTCTGTACGAAAGATATTTGGTCTGAACCAGTCCAGCCTCCACCCAAAACCCCACTCCCCCCTTCCAGATGGACTGACCAAACCCCCTCATTATTTCAGCTCTGGGTGGGCCTGGATTCAACCAGCGAGGTTGCTAGGGAGTGTGTGTGTGTGTGTGTGTGTGTGTGTGTGTGTGTGTGTGTGTGTGTGTGTGTGTGTGTGTGTGTGTGTGTGTGTGTGTGTGTGTGTGTCTGAGGTCACCTCTGAACCTGTCGAGGTCGGCTCCCACAGCCCGGGGGTACCAGCGGCCTGGGACTCAGCCTGGGTGTTAATCCCAGGTTGGATGTCACTGTGGTGGGTCATGCTCTGTAATTTAGTCCCCAGCTCTGTCTGGGGCCTCTGGGCCTTCAGGACCACCCAGCACACTGCAGCAACTACTGACCTCAGAGTGTGTGTGTGTGTGTGTGTGTGTGTGTTTGAGAGAGAGACGGAGAGGGTGTGTGGATTTAAGGTTTTGTAAAAGATTTTTTAGGTGTGTGTACATGTAAGGCAGGAGAGATTTAAGACCGTGTGTGTGATTGTGTCATGAAGTTTGTGTGCATTTGCATGTATGCAAGCAGCGAGAGAGTGTCCGGGGTTTCTTTTTAGGTTATATGTATGTGATTTGAGGATTTTGTTTATGTATTGGGGAGGATTTGTGTGCATGTGTGTAAAGCTTTAACCAAACAGACTATTCAGCTATTTCTAAAATATTAACATTGTGACAAATCCCAGTCAAGACCAGAGCCCAGAGTGAAGTCTGAAAATTATATATTTTCTCTGACCATACTAAAACGACCTAATTGTCATGGTAATTAATTGAAGCTCTTTAAATCCAGTTTTACCTCTTTATATTTCTCCTTAAGTAGATTTACAGTTGGTAGAACCACGCTGTCTGACAGTATAATAATGTTCCAGCTCTTCATTTAAGCTATACGATGTTCACAAATAGAAATATTCTAACTGTCTTGTGCATCATTTTATATACCTCACAACTGAGCGCGACATCTTTGTTACCTTGAACTTTGGTACCTCTCCTAGAATTTAAAATAAAGTTTTTTGGGTTTGAACAAAGTTTGGCTGCACAGTATGAGCTCGTACTGAAATGCTAAAGAGGTTAAAATCATATGAAACGTAGAAAATCTTCAAATGTATTTTTATTTGTTAACTGAATCATCAATTTGTTTCCTCTTCATCAACTCCTTGATTAATTATTTTCAGCGTTCTTCCTCTGTATTTGATAGTGTGCTGTATTGCGTGTGTGTGTGTTGTGTACCGGTGTGCAGAGGTTTCACCCAGGCAGTGTGTTTGTGTTTTCATCTGCCCATATTTCAGACTCTGACGACTAAAAAAGAGACATATTCATTATATATTGAGGGAGGGGAGTCCAGAGAGTGACGGAGAGAGGGCGGGTCTCTCACACACGACCTATCAGCAGAGAATAAAGCTCTTTGTTCGTGACCGTGTGAACACGCGTGTCAAAGAAAAGCAGAATGCCTCCCTCTCTCAGCCTCGCCGTCCCAGAGAAAACACAAGAGTTGAGCCGGCTCTTTGACGGAGCGGGACAGCCTCATAAATCACGCCACCATGTTTTAGCAGCCGTCCGTACCGCTGAACGACGGCCTGTTAAAGCATCTGTGACAGTTTTTGATTGGGGAGGCGGTCAAAAAAGGAGACTTTATTTTTCTTACCAAAGAAACCCCAGACACCTTCTCGCTTCTTGTATTTTCACATTTAAGTCATTTAACTTACGCTCACACTCTTCTGGATCACCTTCTGAATTGAGTGAAATGGTAGAAGCATCAATTTTAGGATCTCCAACATCCATCATTCCTGGTCAAGAAATATCATGGAATTTAATAGCTATTCCCAATAGGGGATATCAGTGAATTTTGATTAGGTGTTATAGGTCTATACCCACTTTTCCCTCAACCTGCCTCATTCTTCTTCAGTCTTCTTCATCATCTCCCACAAAGCTCCGCATTAAGCAGCTTTACTTCAATGGTTTCCTGTAATGTTTTATCCTTTGTTGTAATGTGTAATATCTTTGGAGACGGGAATGTCACTTTGACCGTGTTATCAGGAAGGCTTCATTCCCAGCTGGAGCAAACTACCGAAGGTCAGTTTATTACTGAAAAGATAACGTGATTAATCGATTAGTTGTTTGACAAAAAATAAATCTTAAAAGGCCAAGCTTCTCAAATGTGAAAATTTACTGCCTTTTATATAATTTAAATTGAATCTTTTTGTACTGTTGGTCAGACAAAATAAATCCCCTGATGTCACCTCAGGCCCTGGGAACTACTGATGTGCATCTTTCACATTTTAACGATTTTTAATCAAAAAATAATCAACATAGTCAATGAAAAGAATCTTTAGTTTTACTGTAACTTGAGTTCAACAGTAACAAAGGGTCCACCTGCAAAATGCTGCTTGGGTAAATAAAAAATGGCTACAAGTGATGCACACTCTGGCTATGCAGTGTGTTACAATATTCAAATGATCTGGCCTAAGATAAGGTGACTGATTTAAAACACATCTTCATCTGCCCTGACAACATGTAGATCTGCAGAAGACATATCTAATGAAAATAGGAGCCTTCATGAAGAGAAAGCACAGCTTGCACCTGCGTTACATTCTTTCCTCCTTAATTGTCAGGCGAGTGACGCCAAAAGGATGACATTTACTTTGGATTACTGAAACATCTGAAAATATGAATACTGCAAACATCAGGCCACGTTCAGACAGACAACAGCACTGCTGAAAAAAAATGGAGTCCCCTCATTGATTTGTACAGGGACTCTGCACTGCACAGCGGGGTTGCTGACGCAGAAGGCTTCGGCAAAAAAGTAGAACTTGGCCCCACTTGTACCTGAAAGAGACACAATCTCATCCAGCAAATATGTGCACACATTCCTGGTAGATTACTTGGTAACTTAAATGCTGTATTTCTACATTCCCTACTTGTGATATTATAAACTGCTGTGTGGTGATTGGTGATCTGATAATCCTCCAATCCCATGGATCTATAACTCAAACTGAACTTCCTGGATTGTGTTTTGTTGTTTAACCTGTACCTAAAATAAGAACACCGCTTACTGTCCACATTAGGTGAGCAGTCTTCAAATCAAATATGGAAAATGGAACAAGAGATAGAAAGATGTAATGCATGTTTAAATGTTTACGGGTGCAGTTTTCCTTCAGCCTATAATCAAGCTACAATATTTTCATGCTGGCCAAAAATTGTTTTGAGATAAAGCGGTTTGAATACTGCAGTATACTGAGTTTCATCACAATCCATGATGAATTCCAAAACTTCCATTACATGAGTGAGAATGTTTTACAGTAAAATTAACCAGTGATACATTTACATAACATGTGAAATGATAATTAATTACTTTAAGCAGAAGAAAGAGCAGGTTGTGATGAGGAGAAAGCAGACGCTGAAGAGGTGGGAGGAGGTGGTACGTTCCAGAGCTTTCCACAGCAGATGAGAAACCATCAAAGGTTGGATCAGGTTGGGTTGGCAGATCCTATCACCTAATCCTCCTCTTCTCCTCTCCCTCAGCACTCCAATGAGGCTTGAGTAAACAACAACTTCTTTTTTCTAGCTCTTATCCTGTCTCAGTCTTATGTGTGTTTACATCTCCGCCGTCCTTCTCCACCGACCTTTTCAGTCGGTCTCTTTCTCTTTTCTGTCTCCTCCTCTCTCGTCCCCTCTCCTCCTCTGTTATCAGTAGGAGTGTAGACAGACAGTGTTATCAGTATTGTGTGTGTGTGCCCTTGTTTTGACCACAGACAATAGTGGTTACTGTCTGTCTGTCTGCCTATCTGTCTATCAGACACTGGGAAAAGAGATGCTGATCACCCCAACACTCACCCGCCAGATCGCTATGTCTCCACCGTCTGCCATTTGTTTACATCCCAAAGCAAAATCTACCTGTCTGTCTCTTTTTCTTTCTGACTCTTGTTTCAGTTCAGTTTAATTTGTTGCCATGAAATGTGCTCCTGGAGCATGTTGGTATTACTTCTTTTACTGCTGCTGCTTATGTTAATGCTGCTATTAAACAAATACCTAAATAGATGCTAAATTTCTCCGTCCATTAAATTTAAATGGCAAAATGTAACTTCACTACTGAATAACGTTTAATTCAACAGCTGATTTTTAGCCTTTTAGTTACCATTTTAGAGGCTGCTATCGTTTGTTTTCTTTTTTTGCTAAGAATCATGGCTCTTAAAGAAGTGTCCTTTTAGCAACGTTGTCGAACTACAGTATGATAACGTCACAGGCTTTTCTCTCGCAAATTGGTTTCCCATCATTGCAGTGCTTCTATATTTCAGGTGAGGTGGCTTACTTCTGATAATAAAGCACTGCAGGAAACCTTGTGTCAAAGCAAAATATCATGTATTAGACAAGTATTAGTCAGATTCTCACGAAATCTGATAAATATTTTCATGGTCTCCAGTTGGTGGTTGCTATTCGTTTCGGGAACCTCCTGACCATTTGTCTAAAACTGTCATCGAGTCAAAACTTCTCCAGATGGCCAGATTTTCATTAAATTTGCTTTGGATTTTCATGGTCCCAAGACAATTAATCCCAATGTTTCTGGATAAGACCCAGCCTCCCCTGTAGTGCAGCAGAAATTTCCAAGTTATCCTAATTTTGGACACTCCGAGCTTTAGTCTGGTGCCAACCCCTGGCTAATGTAGCACATAAGGTATCTAAGGCCTTTTTGATTTTAACTCCTAAACCTAAAACCTTACCTAAACTTTAGCCCCACCCTCAAAGCAAACTCAAGATTTTTAGCCACATTACTGATAATTGAGTTTTTATTTTTTTTACCTTTTATTTTTGAGTTTTAGAGGTTTTCTAGCACATCACTTGTTTGGAAGTCAATCATCTTTACATATTTACATACCAATTTTCTTTACTTACCAATACTGTATACAGTTTGGTCAAAAGACAAAAATTGCACAATACACTGATGACTAAAGAAATAAAAAGTGAGATGAAAAAGCACAGATGTGTTATTGATGACGAAGTGAGCTATCTGTGTTTGGTATCTGTGTTGCCTGTGTTTGTATTGTGTAGTCTGATAGTGTTAGCTAGTGTCTGACAATTTGTAATGTTTAGGTTAACTCCCTGAAACCCTTCATACGCCCCTGCAGTGTTTTGAGTGCTTTGCTGTGTGTGTGCAGGTGTTTGGCAGCAGACATCAGGCTTTGCAACACCAGAAAGGAACTTAAACCAGACACATACTTAGATATTTGGACCTCACCTCGCCTGCAGCTTGGAAGGTCACTGTGTCTGTGTGTGTATGCGTACGTGCATGTGTGTGTGTGTGTGTGTGTGTGTGTATGCGTGTAAGTGAAGCAGTGAATCCGTTACAGTGCTTCTATTATTAAGGAAATGTGTTCCTGTGTTCGTGAAAGCACATTTATTATTGTGTGTGTGCATGTGGAAGAGATGTTAATGAAATTGTGTATGTGTGATCTGTGTGTGACTTCCAGAGTGTGCTTGTACATGTGTATGTAACTGTATCTGTGTGTGTGTGTGTGTGTGTGTGTGTGTGTGTCTATTAGTCATCCTACATGAGGAAATGGGCTCTGTGATTCCAGCCGTCATTAAACTGAGTTTCTAATTGGCTCTTTAATTAAGACACGGAAACACTGAGCCTGAACACACACACGTCCATCTATAACACATTAATCTGACCCCAGCATGAACCTGTCTACTGTTTTCTTTACTTCTTTCACTTCCCTTATTCCTTCTCTCCTCCTCTCTGTCAGTGCAAACCTCTCTCACTCTATAGCTAGAGTTTTTTTTCCCATCCGTTTCCATCCAAATTTAGCACATATTTTAACAACAAGCAAAAGAGAAATTTAATTTATGTACGTTTCCATCCGCTGCTGTTATCCAAATATTTGGAGTTGGGTTGTCGAGATAAACAGTTGGTGGTTCTAATTTTCCAGTCATGGGCCATTAAACAAGCAGAAGAAGAGGACGAAACAAGATGACGTAACTAAAAGAGCGTCAAACGGTGAAACAATGTAAACAATGTTTGTTTTTTTGTTTTTGGGCATTTTTGCCTTTTTTCGACAGTTGACAGTGGAGAAGCAGACAGGAAACAAGGGGGAGAGAGAGGGGCATGACATTTCTGTTCGTTTCATGTATTAATTTAAGAAGCGTTACAGTCTCGTCATCACTCCACACACACACACACACACACACACACACACACACACACACACACACGTCTGATGTTTTTTTTCGTCTGCTGCTATTTTTCATCTCTTCAGTGGACGTTTAAGTCACATGTTTCATGTACGTCATGATTTATTCGTCTGTTTCCATTTCACTTTGTCGCATTTTGCTTTTATCGATACTCCAACTTTTCCACCTCAGCCAAGCCTAAATTTTTTTTTTGTGATATTTTGATATTTAAAAAAAAAACATTCTGTGTTTCTATGCACAAATTGAAACGTGAATAAAAACAGGTAGATGGAAACACACCTTAAACCAAGGTTTGCATCTCTCCTCATACCTCACTGTCACTCATCTCTCCAAGTTCCTTATAATCACTTCATTTTCTTTTCCTGTAAAGATTTCTCCTTTCTTTTTCTTTCTTTCTTTCTTTCTCTCTTTCTTTCTTTCTTTCTTTCTTTTTCTTTCTCTTTTTCTCTCCCCCTCTCATTCGCTCTGTCATCCTCCAGGGATTGAAGTGTCCTGCCACGTCGCTTTCTGCCAAACAGACTTCTGTCATTTTCCACTGACACAGATAGTACAGTGCTGTGTGTGTGTGTGTGTGTGTGTGTGTGTGTGTGTGTGTGTGTGTGTGTGTGTGTGTGTGTGACCATCTGTGTGTATTCATAGTTGCGTCTGTATATCCTGTATGGTGTGTGTGTGTGTGTGTGTGTGTGTGTGTGTGTGTGTGTGTGTGTGTGTGTGTGGCTTGGAGTTCATCCATGCTGCTTGCTGTGGCTAACTGAGCAGGAAACAACTAATCTGTTGGCTCTGTGGCGCATATACACACACATACACACACATACACACACACACACAAACACTCTGCACTTTGTTTCTCATCTGTGTCATTTTATCCGAGGATAAAACTCTGGCAGCGAATTATTTGGATTCATTCTTCCACTTGCAGCCATGTTGACTTTTACTAACTTTCACTTATGTTTGACAGGAGCCTGTTTGTTTTTGGCTCCACATTCACTGCCTTTCACTGACTTCTCCACTGATATCTGAGCTGCTTTCATGAGAAACACAGTTCTAATAAGTCACACACAAGTGCTTTTGCTGCTGCTGTAGTCACCGTTAAACATGGCTGTTACAAAACCAGAACACGAACACTGAAATCACCCAAACCATAGCCAAACCATATCCCAAACACGGCGCTGAGTAATATTGTAGCTTTACAAAGTCGCAAGTTTGATACATTGCACAAAGCAAGGCCATTATTTTCCAAATATTCTGACCTCTTTGATGTGCGTCCAGTTGTCTTCCAACATTGACATGAGGTGGAAGTCATGCTGGTGCAGAGAGTCTGTAGCAATCGGGTAAAAAAATCCCAAACGTGGCAGGAAATATCACAGAGAAGAGGGACACCGGGTTAGAAATCATATACTGTCACTGTTTATGTTCTGATTTAGTAGATAGCATCCTATTTGACTGCCATGTAGGATGGTGATGCTTTATGGTGCTTGACTCACTGCTCTCAAACCATATTTCGTATATACTGTATAAGCCTATATTCAGACCGGAAATAGCACTGTGAGGTGTGTGTTACTACAGGTACAGGTGAGAGGATGAAATACAATCCATTAAGGCCAGTTTAAGTAATAGATCATTGAGTTTGAAGGTGTATTTGAATGCTAAAACACTGCACAGCAGTATATAGTACTATTAGAAGGGAACTCTGTAAAGTTATCCATGCAGTAATAGTTTTATCCTTCGTCTGGACGATCATGAGGTAAAAAGCAGAACTTTGCCATTTATGTTACAAAGTAATCCCACAGGAAGATTAAGCTAAGCTCGACTTCCCTGCGTTTTTTTGGTTTTTTTTGCCAGAGCCCGCTGCGTCATTGCCCCTGCCGTGCCAACACAGTGGTCAGGCTGAAAAAAAAAGAGGAGGCTGCCTGTATGACTTTGAAATCGGAGATATTGGTTTGCATCCTGCGTCTCGTGTAGTTAGGTTTAGGCCACTAAAACAATCGGTTAAGATAAGGCAAAGATCGTGTTTTTGGTTAAATATTGAACCAAGAAAACATCTTTCCCTCATCTCAACCAAGTGCTTTGAGTTGCCAAACGATAACCAGGAAAATAATCATTATGTTTTAGTTGCTATGAGTGGATATTGAATTGTGAGACCAGATATTGTAGGAAAACAAATGAAAAGTGTTGACAGTGGACATTTTCCAGATATGTTCAGTAGTGTATGAACATGTTGTAACTGTACAGACATATCCATTACAAACATTTCCTCAATATGTTTATCAACATATTGAATCCAGATGGCTTCATGTTTCTTTCAAAAGTAATTGCTGTTGCAAATCACAAGAACATAAATGTATTCTTTTTTTAGGAGACAGGGTTGGTTTATGAGATTTTAGCTGAAAAACATCCATCAGTTCAGCCAATTCAGTTCAGACTGGTAGTCAGATCAAACACTGAGTAGAATTATTAGTCCTGGGTAGAATTTGTGCGACTACCACAATATTTCCATTAACTGATTGCAACTTTGATGCACATTTGAAAGGTTTTTACAATATTTTGAGCCATGTGAGAGACAAATGTCCACATTCAGCAGCAAAACTGCACCCTCAAATTTTTGTATGTATATGACTTGTGTTCTGTAATTTGGTGGTATTCCCCTTTTTCCTCCTTAAAGTATTCAGCCTGTTCTGCTTTCTGATTGGTTCTTCCACAAGTTGCTTATTTTAGCCACCAAACCTCATGCAGGCCATCAGCTAAAATGACTTCATTTTAACCACAGCCACATAGTTTGTATATGTGTGTGTGTGTGTGTGTGTGTGTGTTTGTGCGCACGCGTGTGTGTGCTCTCAATCATGCGTTTCCATAGATAAGGTTGACCATGATTTTTGTTTTCAGTACATTTCTTGTGGCTTTGGTACATGTGTGTGCATATCTTAGTCCATTTGTGCGTGAATATACAAACATGACTGTTTGTTTGTGTGTGTCTGTGTGTGGTTTGTAACTCCAGGAATAATGTAAAACGTTGGCGGCCATTAGAAGCTGTTGGTCTGTGTGTTTGGGGATGGAATATACGATGGGTGGATAGATAGAGAGTAAAAGAGAGAGAATATTTTCATCATCACTATTTAATCATATGTATAGTTTTTCATACCATCATCTTGCAAGCTTCATTCTAATGTAACTTAGTACATTTACTCAAGTACTGCACTTAAGTACAATTTTGAGGTACTTGTATTTTCCTTGAGTATTTCCACTTTATGCTACTTTGCACTTCTACTCTGTTACATTTCAGAGGGAAATATTGACTTTTTACTCCACTACATTTATTTCACAGCTTTAGTTACTAGCTGCTTTTCTGGGCCCCGTTTCCCAAAAACATCTGAAGGCTGAGATGATTATTGTCCCATTTTAAATCTTTGGGCCTTTTTATTTTCATTGTGGTATTGCTACTTTTACTTAAGTTAAAGATCTTAGTACTTCTTCCACCACTGCTAACTATAGACTGTTAAAGGACCATACCTGTCTAAAAAATACACTGTGACAAAGTTAAACAAAGGTTTAAGAGTGCAACACACAGCAGAATGTCCCTTTATATATGTTGAATAAAGTTCAGACTTTTTTGCAGACACGTCAGGAGGTCGCGACCTCTGCAGCTTCTACTGCAGGTTGTTTAAGGTCACCAGCAGTTCAGCTGCTGACTAGTTAGCATGTGTGTATGCACATGAATAGATGTCCACGTTTATCTCTTGTTGTGAGGTTGTGTGTATTTCTGTGTTCAAAGCATCATGTTTTCTGTGTTCTTTCCTTCATGTGTGATGCAAAACTATTGTACATTTCTGTGTGTAAGTAGTATGTGTGTGCTTGTGCCTGCCCATGTGCATACTTGGGTTCACATATGTGCATGTTCTTATATCACTGGTTCATGTGTGTGTGTGTGTGTGTGTGTGTGTGTGTGTCCAAGCTAAATGTGTCTTTGTGTTCTCTCAGCTGGCATCAATCAGTGTGGAGCCGAGCTGCTGCCAACAATGGAGCCCTTCACTGGACCTGGAGCCTTTTATCAATACACACACACACACACTTCAGAGACCCCGGGGAGAGGGTGGTTGGGGTCGTGTGTGTGTGTCTTGATGGGAATTAATTTAGTATGTGTGTGTGTGTGTGTTGCATGGTACAAATTGTGTATGAGGATATCAAGAATTCACATGCTGAAAGTTCAGGGTTTTATGTGCCTGTTTCAGGTAGTATTTTTGTGTTTTTGTGAGGACCTATTTGAGTTTTACAGAGCCACATTTTGGGAGTGTATTGTGTGTAAATTTTCAATATCTGTGCTTATAATATTTTTCATTTAACACAATATGCCAAACTGCTTAATGCATCAGAGTTTAATAAAGAACTTTGACTCAATATATAGTCTTAAATTGAAAAGTTTACTTATTTCAATCAGGAAATATCTGACAAAAGATTAAAAGAGGAAGCACCAAGCAAATGCCAGATTTTTGATACTTCTTGAACCTTTCATACCCAGCCCCATTTGAGAAATATTTTTGGAAAGAGTTAAGGTTAGAATTTAGCTCAAGCGTAGGGTTAAGGTTGGGGTGTGATTGGACATTTAGCTGCTTAGGTTTTCTCCTACTAGTTTCTTATACTGTTAGCTTCTTCAGAGTGAATACAACAAGAAGCAAACTGAAGAAAGACTCACTTATCTTCTGCTTTTCAGTAACACACATCTAACGAAGACATTTCTACTGCGACGTCTGTTCTTGAATAAATCAACGTAAATACTGAATGCCGTTTAGGGTTGCGGTGGGGATATCAACGAGTGAAATCAGAACTTGAAGTCAAAATCTACGTCCTATGTGTCAGCGGCACGACTCCATTTAACCTCTTGTGTCAAGTATAAATCCAGCTTTGTTGGGGCCTTTTGTCAATGAGGGTCCTCACAAGTATAGAAATAGAATTGAGAATGTGTGTGAGAAATGTGAGAATTATGTGTTCATTGATTTGGTAGAAGTGTGTGTGTGTGTGTCTAACTTGAAATATATGTGTGAGTGACACGGCACCTGTAGATGACCTTAGCCTTGACTGAAAGCTGAGGACTTTTTGGGGTTACCACAGAAACGAGGAGAGAGTGAATGGGAGTTTTAGCTCTGAGTGTTTACATCTTTGCGTGTACCTATATGTTTTGTAGTTTCGTGTTACACAAATCAAAACGGCTTACTTTGGCAATCGCTGCTTAACCCTGACACGCGCACGCACGCACACACACACACACACTTCACTTTAGAGTCTTCCATCTCTGTTTTTGCAGTATCAAATGGCGAACGCTGAATCCATTTGTCAAACAAACTCCTGGCGTACGTTGGTGCCTGCAGATCACTCATTTATCTGAACTCACACTCGTCCATTAGTCCCAGATCTGCTTTCACCTCTTTTTTTCTCTCTCTGTCCGTTCGTCTCTCTCCTCCTCCTTCCTCGTCTCTCGTTTCTCTCCTTTCTCTTCGTCCGGCTTGTCCTTTCTTGTTGTCCTCGTCACCATCATTCTTGCTCTGTCATCACTCGTTCACGCTTCTCCACTCATCTCTACTCCTCTGTTGTTGTAATGATGGAGGGATGGAGGGATTGACCCCCGGCTGGGGGTCAGAGTTCACCTGGTCCCACCACACCTCATTCATGCATTCACTTGCTCTCTGTTAAACACTGCTGAGCTGTGTGCTTAAGAAAAACCCAGAAGAACTTAAGCTCCACTTGTGCTGCTTTTCCTCGTCTTCATTTCAAAGCAAGTATTCAGTTTCTGTTTGCTCCTGTCCGTGTTTCTGAACCCTGCAGTTGCTGGAAAAACATGCAATAGGTTCATGAAAATGCTGCAGTTTCTAAGTGGAAGCCAACCAAATGTAAGGGCAAGTGATCAGAGCTCGCTGAGGTTTTCACAACCAGCGTGAAGTAAGCAGTTTATTTGAACTCTGCTGTGTTTCGTCCTTTTAGTTTAGTTTATTTTTTCAGTTGTTAAAGAAGCAAATCCACCACATAACAGCTTGAAAACTAACAAGAGCAGTTTGTTCAGAGTCAGAACATAATCCCAACCAAGTGCCGGAAATAACTGTAAACATAAGGGATTATAGGTAGAAAGACAGGTATACACTTCCTCCTCAGTGGAGACCAAAATATCTCATGTTCAGCTGTTTAATAATGTATTCTAAAAGGAAGAATCCACCTGAAAACATTATACTGTGCAAAAGTATAAAAATAATGTAATATATTTCAAGAAATACTCCACTAGAAAAGTTTGTATCTTGGTCATACATGGAGGACAGCAGCAGTTGCCAGTTATTCGCATGGGGACTCAAGCTCCCACGCTTTGCTGGAAGTAGTATTTTTAGCAACTTTTTCTTTAATATACTGTGCTGTATTATGAATGAACAGCAGAGAAGAGGATCATGTTGCAGGAGTGGTTTGAGTGCTCCTTTAAAGGATGGTTTATTATTTTTTACAACTTGGATCTTATTTTGGCCATCATGGATCATCATCATCACCCAAGGTCGAGTAAGACCTCCTGAGGTGTCCTTTTTGTCTTGATGTGGCTGAAGAGGCCAATGTTGCTGCTTCTTGGTGGGGAGTATCTCCTCTCTTTGCTGCCGCTTGTCTTTTCCAGCCTGTCAGAGATCTCTTCATGAAGTGCAGCTGCTGCACAAACTCTATTTCTCCATGTTGCACTGTTTTGACCAATGTCTTCCCAGTTGGTGGTGTCACTGTGAAAGTTTTTGAGGTTGATCTTGATGTTATCTTTGCTGACCTCCAGATGCCTGCTGGCCTGCTTGTAGATGAGAGTAGAGGATCTGTTTAGGTAAACATGAGTCCGGCGTTCTTAGTATGTGGCCAGTCCATCTTAGTTATGTGTTAATGATGGTGGTGTTCATATGAGTAATAACAACATTGTAGTCATCATGTTGATTGCGGAATACAACATAGCAAAAGAAAAAGTGAGAAGAGGGAAGAAACCTGAGCAGTCAGATGATCCGACGGGCTGTTAACAAACCCCAACGTTAACCAAACTAATCGGAAAGACAGAACAAAGTCAAACAGTAAAATTACTAAAGCTGCAACAATTAGTTAATTGATTAGTTGATCAACAAAAAAAATAATTGTCACAATTTTAATTATCAAATAACTGTTTTAGTCAATTTTTAAACAAAAATAAACATTTGCTGGTTGCAGCTTCTCAAAGTGAGGATCTGAAGCTTTCCTTTTTCATACATGACAGTAAACTGGATATCTTTAGATTTTGGGCCATTGATCAGACAAAACAAGACATGTGAAATATCACCATAAAATTATAATGAGCATTTTTCACTGTTTTTCTGACATTTTATAGACCAAACGAATTATTGATTTATCGAGAAAATAACTGATTAATAGATAATGGAAGTAATCAGTAGTTGCAGCGCTTAAAATGACCATCCAGACTGTCCATTATAAACATCCATCACAGTTAACAGACTGACTTTCTGGTTCAGCTTTGACCTGCCGTCCAGATCCAAGTAAATAACTACAGTGTCAGTATAAGTGATAGAAATGATGGGCAGAACTATGGAAATATTTCACAATGAGGTGATAAAATTGAATTATCCTTTGAAGGAGAAGTCCACCTAAAAAATGTAACTCACTCCATTTTGTGTTATGACCCTGCATTCCCATTGGCAGCCCACCAAAGATCACATTACTTTTAACTTTTCATCCCAAAGAGTAAAGACAAAATTAACACAGTTGTGGTTGTCAGGTCGTAATGTAACAGCAGTGAATACAGTGTTGAATTTTGCTCTCCGGTGACCACACATGTTTTAAAAACAACATGTTGTGATGAAGTTGCTCTGGGTGAATTAAGGCTTGCGTAAATGAGAGTAAATCAGCCACCTGACAGAGCGGACTGTGACAGTAATGAAGGAGCTGCAGACTTGATGCTCATAAAACTGTTTACACAGTTGTGCAGCTGACACTCAGCCTTTTGGAATAGATGTGTGTTGCAGAAACATTGCTCTCAATCAAAAGACCCAGACCCTCAGAGAACCAGAAGATGATTCATGATTTGTTAGATATTAATGTATTTCCAATACAGGAATGTAGTTTGTAGAATTTTCAGTGATAAATGCTTTGTTCTTGTAAAATAAGGCAGCATGTGCAGCGTTTCTTGGAGTAATAAATCAGTGAAATGGCCTCTAGAGGGAATGTTGTCAAGAATTCTCACACTTCATTTTCAAGGACACATTTTACTTTGCTGCATCTTCAGGTTTCTAAACTTTGAGTCTTACTGTGGAGAACACTTGTACTGTGTTTTATCTTGTATTTTAATGTCTCATAGAGCAAAATGGTACAAAAACAGAACTGCTGTCGTCCTCTTTTCTGCAAAATGTTGACTTCTCCAGGTTTTGGGCTTTTTAAGATTCAGTTGAATAGCATCTTTACCTTAATGTGATGAAATTCCTGTTCAAACAGGATGTTAAATGGGACAAAAAACAGTGAAATATCATTCTAAAGTGTAAACAAGTGGTATATCAGTTAAGGAGAGAAAGGCTGTTTGATAGCACTATTTCATATTCAGTGTTCTCTATGATGTTTAGGTGTCTTTAAGCTTGATGGCCATACCTTCTTTTGAAATTGAAACATGTTTGAAATGATTCTGTTTTTGTTTGTAAAAGGATGAATTGATTCCAGTGAAAACGGAGGCAGCCTAAAACTCTTGGCCTTGAAAGAGCAGTTGGCAAAACAATTTCATCCACTTTTGTCAGCTGCTCTTTCCAAGGTCAATAATTAACTGTCTTGCTAAATTTTTAAGCCGACATGCACTGAAAGTGCTCAGAATAATGGAAGGTTTGAACACTTACAGTACACACGACAACTGAGCAAAGCTTATCTACTGAGGAAGGCTGTGTGAGCTCAGTTTGTTCTGGCACAACCATTTTGTGTCATAAAATAATTCAGCAGATTTCCCACCAAACTGAACCAGTAGCTTATAATTTAGAGGCTGACAGAGAACATTGTTCTAAGTAAATCACTTATGTGAAGGTATGTTTAGTAATTTAATAATTTATTTATATTTGAATGATGCATGAAGTGGGTTTGTGCAGGCCAACAATCCACTGAGAAAGCAGTGAATCTTCATATTAAGTAGACAGATTAAAGACCATACATTTTCAGCTACTTTATGATAATCAGGAGATATATTCATTGACTCCTCCCCTCCCTCCTCCTTCAGGTGATGGCGCTGGCCGAGGCCGCGGAGGAGAACCGGGCGCTGCTGGAGGAGGCGTTCGTCCGTTTGCGGAGCGCCACACACCTGCTGGTGCTGCTGCTGTCGCTGTGGCAGGGCCTGACCCCCGACCAGAGTGCCATACTGGAGGCCACGCTGCTCCCGCTACTGCAGGACACACCACAGCTGGTATGAACACGCACACACACACACATACACACACACACACACAGTCACACAGGAGGCCATTAATATGTCATCCATCTGCAGCTTGCTCAGTAAACACAGCACGGGCTTAAACACACACTCTGAAAACTTTTGAAATACATTAAGTACTTCTGGTCCCTGAGGAATACACATACACAGACACACATACATACACACATACCGACACACACATACATGTACACTTGATCACACACACACTCTCAGCCACTCAACACTCACCTGTCAGCTCTGCGAGAGAGTCTGTTCTGTGGTCCCTGTTTATGATTTAAGCATTAAAGATCTGTGTGTGTGTGTGTGTGTGTGTGTGTGTGTGTGTGTGTGTGTGTGTGCGTGTGTGTGTGTGCGCATTAGAATAGAAATGAACACACAAATACACTCATGAGGTCAAGGTCACAATGAATGACCTATACTTGCCCTTTAATCAGACTCTGACTCAGACATGACTGAGCTTTGTGTGCGTGCATGTGCATACGTGTGTGTGTGTGTGTGTGTGTGTGTGTGTAGTGTATATTTTTGTGTGAGTGTGTGTTGTGAATGCTGCAGGGGACTCAGCACCGTATAAACAGACGTGTTGACAGAGCTCCTCCATTTGCTGCATTCAGACCACGAAAGATTTCTCACCCCATAGAGACTCTGAGATCGTGCATTGGCGTGTGTGTGTGTGTGTGTGTGTGTGTGTGTTAGTTTTTCCATAGCTCTGATCAATCCCCTGAACCTCTCATTACCACTAAGTCTATTTCCAGCCTCCTATGACAACCCTACATCTTTTACAAACACACACTCACACAAACATCTGCGTCTTCATGAACTGCAGAACATAAAATATCTTTTACAGGACACACACACACACACACACACACACAGATTGTAGACAGAAATAGGTTGAGAGGGTCATTCCACGAGTCTCCGAGGACTGTGTATGCAAGTGTGTTTGTGTGAGTGCATATGTTATTTTAAATGGGATTAATGGCATTAAGTGAATTAGCAATAATCAGTGTCACGTCCACAACATTAAGACAAACAGAAGGTCTGAGGAGCTATTTTCAGAAAGCACAACACACTCTCCAGTGCAATGCTGCAACAACAAACTGAAAGAGATGGTGACAAGCACAATTTTACCCCACACTCTCCAATACACTGCTGCAACCAGGGTGCGATTTGCCTTGGGGGTTGTGGGGATTTCACCCCCTCTGGTCTATATATCCCTGAGTTATTTTTATCCCCGAGTGGGGGCAAAAAGTTATCCCCCTCATAGTGATTTATGCTGCTTCACCCATAGACCATATGAAAAGTAAAGTGCTGCAACATGAGAACAGTCATTAGTGCAAACAACAATAAAATCAGATATGGACTTTCACTGTCAGCACTCGCACTAGTGTGAAAATAGAGATGACACTGCGTCTAGGCTACGTGATGACACAGTAAATGGACCACGGGTTGACTTCTTCCCTGCTCAGAGATTTGCAGAGCTGTGGGTAAAAGAGGGGCGACAAGCTGAAGTTGACCCCTCCACAGGAAGGCATAAAAAGAAGACAGAAGTCTGTCATCAAAGCAGACTGTTTTCTTAGTCTGACAAGTAGGCATATAGCACATTGTGCTACTGCATGTTGTGATTATTTTCTATTCAATATTGAACTTTGCTGCGAGCTGCACATAGCCCTGAATTAAACAGTGATTTGCAAGAATGACAAAGTATACAAGTATTTTGGCCAAGTGTATTGGCACTTCTGACCACGTGGCGCTATCCACATTACCGAAAGGAGTGTTGGGGGATTTAATTCTGTCATGTTAAATTAACATTTAACCTTTTGTTTTGTTGTATATGATCACATCTCCTGTGTGTCTGCATGAGGAAAGGACAAGGCATGAACTTGACATCATATCCCTGAAAGTGAAAATACCGTGCTGCATTTATTCAACCATTCCTCCATACATCTGCCATTTCTGCTCCTTCATTCATTCATTCATTCATTCATCCTCAATTCTAAATATGGTGTTATTTTTGAAAGCATCCTCACTTTACTTTTAGTGCCTAAAACTTTTGCACAGTACTGTATGTTAGTCAGTCAGGCATCATTCATTAATTCATTTGTTCTTTCATGCTACCACTAATAAGATCATTCTATAATCATTTCATCTGTGATATTTTGCTGGAATTCATTCAAATGTGCGATTATGATAATTATGATGATGAAATGTAATTATCTGCCATTGTGGGTCTCAGTGCAGTCTTGTGGTCTACAGGATGGTTCAGTAGCTTTTCTGGTGGGATCCCGCTGTCAAGAATAACATTTAGGCATAAAACTGGTCAAATGTTAAGATACTAACCTAACAAGAAACTATTTATAATCAAATTGATCTTACAAAAGAATTAGAAACATGGCATAAGTGTTTTTTGATAGTTAATGTGCTAACCTAACTGAAAATTACTTTTAGTTTTCTAGATAATTGAGAATGAAAGCATTGTTTACATATTTAACCACAAAAACAAAATAACATAGATAACATTCAACTACATTAATCTGAACTATAGTTTTAGTCACCAAAAATATATTTTTTTGTCTCAGGAACACTGTCCTTGCTGTCTCAGGTTTGACTGACAGAATCATATAATTACACACCTGTCACCTGCCAATCAAAGTAAATATAATCTTGTTTTACAAAAACATGCTGCAGTCTGCGAGTCCTTCCGTGGCCCTGAGTAGTGTCTGTTGAGCTTAAACTTCAACCAATAAGAGAGTTAATGGGACAAAACCATAAGTGCTCGCTGCTGCTCACAAATCAAAAAAGGACAGTGTTTGGACAGATTGTAGCATTCAAACTGTAATACAGCAAAAGGGGGGGGTGAGGGAGAACATGGCTCCCCTGTCTCCAGTGGAATTGGGGTTGCAGGTATAATAAAATCCTGTGACTCCAGTGAGACAGAAAATATACTGTACAGAATGGAGTAATCTCATTTTAGAACTCCCTTCTCCTCTCATCCCCTTGAACAGACATCAACAGACACTCTGCTGCCAGAATAAACATTAAAATATGTAAGAGAATATTAAATGACCTAAGACCTATATGTCTGTCGTCACATTAGCCTAGATTATGTGATTATCCAGCGGAGGTACAAAGTGCAACGAATGTTAAAAATTCAAAAAATGTGTGTCTGCCAGTCAGAAAACAAGGGAAGGTTTTTTTTTTCTCTTCCCAGAAACCTAGTGATTTAGACAGGAGGAATTCTCCTGACAGCAGATGTATACACTCAGAAATCTTTATCTGAAGCTAAATAGAAAGAAATTTTTAGAGTAAGAGGGTGGGAGGAGAAATTCCTCCTGTCTGTGCTAAAAGAGGTGGATAGAGGGAAGAGGAGGAGAGAGCAAAGGAGGAGCGACAGAGGAAATGCATCTGTGTGGTATCTAACGAAACGTCTCATTTAGTTGCAGCCAACCAGAACACCTCCTCCTCCTCCTCTTCTTCTTGCATTCCTTACTTTTCTCTTTTTACTTTTTCTCCTCCCTCTTCCTCTCTCCTCTCACTCCTTGTTCTTCTCTTCCTCTTTTCACCTCCTCCTCCTGCTTCGTCCTGCTCCAACTCACCACCCTCCTCTTCTTTTCTCAGTCTTCATCCTCCTCACTCAGACCATTTCCACTAAGCCAGTTAAATTGCTAAACGCATCTTTTTCTCTCCATTTCGGCCCTCCATCCAGATTAAATGGCGTTTTTTTTTTTCTCCCCGGAAAACTGAGCTTCTCCAAAGCGGCCTCCATAGCGTGTAAATTTCAAAACGCCAGCTTGGCGTTATAGTTTATACGGGGAAAACAGAGCCATGGATGTATTAGAAGAGCTGGATACCGGACCAGAAATGACGCCCATTCAATCCAGTGAGATTGGCTCGACTGGCACATACCCACTAATTATGCACACTGGTGTTTCCCCCGCTCGGCCCATAGACTTTACATTGTGATGATGTCACAGATTATTAAATCGCTTTTCCCGGCTCAAGAAAAGTTTTACAAATTTAAAACCTCCATGGATCAAAAATGAATAATAGAAAGAGTCAAATTTGACCTTGTTTGCAGTTCGAGGTGTCCTGTTAAGAGCTTTACAGACGTCTCTTTTACAGTGGTGGTCTATGGGGGAAATACTCTTTGGGCCGCAGGGGGATTTTTTGCTACAATACCGCAAATGACTACTGGAAAAAACTGGCTGCAAAGCTGAGCGGCTTAGCTGGCTCAGTGTGGACGCAGTCTCACTCACACATCCTCATCTCTCACTGCTCTTCTTTTCTCTTTGTTTTGATCCTCCCTCCTCTGCCCACTCTTCCTCATCCTTCTTTTCTGTCACTGTATCTACTGTACTCTGTCTTCCTCCCCTCCTCCTGCATTCTTTGCTCACTTGCTCTTACTCATCTTCTCTATCTTGTTTCTGTCTTCATCATCCATTCCACTCTCTGCTCTCACTTTCCCCATTGCCCTTTCTTTCTGTTTCTCTTTCTCACGTTCCCTTTCCTCTTTCCCTCTGTTTTCTCTCTCTAGTTTCCCAACTCTTGTTTTTACCTCTTTCTGTTTCTTTTTCCTCTCCCCTCTGCTTCTCCTTCCCCTCCCTTCCTCCCTTGTTCCTTCGCCCTCTCTCTCCCTCTTTTGTCTCTTTTTCCATCTGTCACTCAGCTCCTGAACAGAGTTGCTGACGCTGTCTGTCTGCCTGCTATTCTTGCATGACCCCCACATTCTCTGCCCTCTGTTTGCTTTACCAGAATCCATCATACAGCTGCATAGCCCGCCGCGCACCAGCTTCCTGCACTCCTAACCAAAAATTTCTATATGGCACCTGAAAATGTTTCTTTAGGCTTGTACCACCGCAGAATCATTTACAGGGCTGTAAAGGACATGTTTTAAAAAACGTTCCTTGCAGCACAACGCCAAATGGTTCTGAGCTTTATGATGATATAAAGAACCATTGAAGAGAGGTGAAATGTTCAATCAGCAGCATTGAATTTCATTATTTTATTTCATCAGGTGTCGTTTTTATATGAAACATGTTCGACATCCTTGTTGGACGATTCTGCACCTCACCATTTACATCCTTTGCCAACCTTCAGTGCCAGTGCTGGAAGTACTTTGCCTTTTATGTAGAGATGTGAAAAGTAAAGGTTGTGGATGAGGTGTAGCATGGAGACCTGATTTTGCACATCTGCAATCAAAGTTAACTTTTTTATTAACTGTAACAATAACCCACTACTAACCTTAACCAAATGTTTTAGTTGCTTAACCCTAATTATACCTCAGCCATAGTTTGCAGTAATCACAATCTTTCCCTAACCTTAACTTTACCACCTGCTGCCATGTGCAGATCTTGGGTTAGTATTGGGATTGAATGACGAAGCACCTCAACCCCATTAAATATATGCTGTTGCTGGTGGCCTTGGAACTCATAACTGTTTGAAGGAGGAGGGCCACACACAGACTTGCTTGTCTCACCAACTTCTTCTTTTATTCAAACAGCATTATGCTGAATCAAAGCTGAATATTGGGTTTATTGTTAATTGCTTAACCAGATTCCTTCAGTCCCTCTGTCCATCGTCCCATCCTTCCTCATCTCCATATGCCTCCATCGCTGCATTTCTTGGTCATTTTGTCCATAAACTATACAGAGAATATTAACACTATATCACTACTTTATGAAAATGTTTTTTATTCCATAATATAATACCCAGTATCCATTGTTTAGAAGAATTGACACTTCTTTTCTTCTGCTGCTTTCATTTTAAACAAACTTGTACATCTAAGAAAATATTACTTTAACATTAATATTTATCCAGACAGTTGGTAACTTATTTTATTTTTATTTTGAGAACTACAGTAGTTTTTTGCAAATGTTTGATGTACTTTAGTTAATTAAATTTGCTCAAACTGCACTTAAAATTTCACTACATGCTATTGCTTTCCATTAAAATTACAGGTTCCTTTGTACTATATTAGGTCTTGTGATACTCAGTAAGCAAGCATTTACAGTAATTGGTCGTATTTAAAGTTGATTACACCCAGAAGTTGCACAGTGGAAGTCTAACTGTTGTAATGTATACTTAACTGTACCAAATCCAGCCTTTTGGATATTTTTTTTCAGAAAAAAGAATTCACTGATACAGTCAAGGGAAGTGATTGTGTGAATGATTTTTCCCCCAGAGACCGACTGTATGACATTGTTTTCACAGAGCCGTAACTCCGGCTTCTCAAATGACTTTCCCAGTCGTGATGAGGATGTCAGGACTGAGAGATTGCCGTCTGAACCTTTACCAGTCTCCTTGGGAGTCCTCCAAGGTTGTGTGCTGGGCCCGGGAACATTTTATCCACGGCCGTCCAGCAATGTTGCAATCACATCTGGGATTTCCCCACTGTCGAACCTAATTTTCATTTAGATGGCTCTATAGCCTTCACTGTATAGAAAAATAAAATAAAAACATAACAGTTTTTAACCATCCATGTACATCTTCATCCAAAGTGACAGTAACAGTGAAATGATGAAACTACTAAGGTCACTCATAGTGAAGGAATAGACACAGTAATATCCTCTAGTACACTTTTTTTTTTAAAGTTAGGTTCTTCCAGAGAAGCTTATGAGTACATTAGTGGAACTGAAACTTCAATTCCCAGATCATCATCATCATCATTAGAAGTAATCACAATAGAAAAGCAAATGTTCAGTGTCTCAAGGTACATCATACCAAACATGGTGGACCAATGCAACGACTACATGTATTTTTTCAGTTTGTTTTTCCAGATGGGAAAAATGCTTTCTCACCATCCAACTGACACCTGAACTGGCTACAAGACATTATTCCAAAACACGGCATTTTACAGTTTTCTGTCTTGTGCTGTTGCTTCATACAGTTTTATCAGTGGTGTAAAAGCGAGTCTGTTCAGTCAGACGTGCGTTAAACGTGGCCAAGACGCTTTCTATGTTGACATGGCACAACACTGATGATGATAACAGTCACTGTTTCAACCGTCCAATCAACGAGTTACCTGTCAGTCCATATAAGGTTATGCTTACTCCTCTTATTTCGTTTGTAAAAAGTCAGTGTGAACTACATATGTGAAAGTTGATTGTGCCTGATTAAAATTAGATCAAATAAATTCAGTAACATAAAATAAAAGTAAAGTAAATACAAGTGAAAAAGTTTATTTGTAAGCATGTTAAAATATAATACTGACTCAACCAGTCTGATTTCCTGATTTCGGGCCTTTTGAACTGGTAGTGAGCGTTGTTCACTTACACAGACTGTCCATTATTGTCCATTATTGAAACACAAGTTAATATTCACCAAAAGTCTTTGCTCTCTGAACCGGTGGGAAAACTTCACAAAGCAGTCCCTGTGCTCTTAAAACAAACGTCACTCTCAAAAACACTTGTCAAGAATAAAACCTCTCCCTTGAATCAGCGCGAAACATTAACCAAAACTCTTCACTCTTCAAAAAAGTGCTGAGCGTCAGATAACACAAACATCCTTTGTCTTCAGAGATCAGTGAATAAAACAATCCCGCTCTTGTTTCTGGGGACAGGAAACATACTTCTCTCCTATTTCTGCACTTTGTCTTAATTTATCGTTCTGGCCTCGTTCCAAACCTGCTTCGGCTCCACCTTTCATTGCTTCCTTTCTTCTCGTTCAGGAGGATGAATGTCTGCAGTTTAGGGTTAAAGACATTTAATTTTCCTCCGCAGCATGTGGAACGTATGTGTCAGAATGTGCGCGTGCATGAGTGTGCCAAGTTTCCACAGAAACCTGCAGTTATGTTGTTCCAAGTATTTGATAACCTGGTGAGGTATTGTGGTAAGAATAGGTCACCCACCTCCCATCTCTCCTCCTCCTCCTCCTCCTCTTCCTCCTCCTGCTCCTCCTCTCTCATTTTCTCTCTGTCCCGACTCTTTTTTTCCCTCTGCTGTCTTCTCTTTCCTTCGTCCTTATCTCTGCTCGTCCCCCGTCTTTTCCACTCTTCTTATTCTCTGTCTCTAATATCTGCCTTCCTCTGTCATCATCTCATCTCCGTGACCTTCTACAACCCTCTCTCTCTCTCTCTCTCTTTCTCTCTCTCTCTCTCTCTCTGTCTTCCCTGTCTCTGTCTGTGTCTCTCTGTCATCATCATTACAGGGTTGATTACCTGTCATTATGGCTCATTAGGGGCCTATCAGCATGGCGGCAGGCAGGGGGAGGAGGCGGAGGGGGATAAGGGAAAAGGGAAGGGTGGGAGTGTACCTGTCAACACCCCCCCCAACACACACACACACATACACACACACACACACCACCTCCCCCTCAGACTCACCCATCCAAAGTCACCCATTCAGGCTGGTTATGGGTTCAGAGGTTTGTAGTAGCATGAGTTAAGACTGTGTGTGTGTGTATGTGTGTGTGTGTGTGTGTGTGTGTGTGTGTGTGTGTGTGTGTGTGTGTGTTCCTCTCTTTCGATTCTACATGTTTTATTATTTTCTTGCTCTTTTATAAATGTCAAGAACATCGTTAAAGCATCAAGATTTAAAGTCAATGATTGGTCACTAAATCTTTTCCTTTCTTTTCCTATTTGTCCTCCTCCTCTTTTTCTTTCCCAACCCTGTTTCATAGAAATTACGTCCATATGCGATGACTAAATAGCAACAGTGAATACGTTTAGCTAGAAACGTAATGCTGGCTGAAATATGTTTTCTTTCAACATAATGAGAAAATGTTGTTAATCAACATGTTTGGCAAGTTACAAAAATGTTCAATGACACTGTAGTTCTTTTTTTCCTCCACCGAAATATCTAATCTTGCAGTACAATACCCACTAGTAGAAACTCCAGCAATATTAAACAGAAAATTGTTAACGTTCTGCATCTTGTACGCCCACCATCCAGCCCAACCACCTCCCCCCGACTGCAGTGCAGTCACATAAATATAGAAATGTAAAAAAACGTTGCCTGTGAACATAATTCAGGCTGGCAATCCAGCATAATTGGGTCAACAGTATAGTAGTATATTAATGTAAAATCTAGGAGACAGGGTTGCTTTCCTCAGTTGTCTCCTCTTTATCCTCGTCTTCTATTCTAATCCTTTTCCCTCAGTTTATGTATCCTTCTTTTACATTACCCAGTTTTTCTTTCCCTCTCCACTGCTCCATCCTTCCCTCTTTTCCTTCCTCTTCCTGCCCTCTAACTCCCTGTTCTTGTTGATTCCTTTGTATTAGCTTTTTACACCATTCATACAGAAATGTATGTTTATATCATTGACATATAAATGCAAGGTAATAAAGAAAAGAATAAAAGAAAAACTTTCTTTTTACCTGCTCCCCCTCATCCTCCTTTCTCCCTCCATCTCAATAATTTTAACACATTGTGAAACCCTGTAGAATCATTAATCATGAATGAATGAGTGAATTGTTGACATTTGAACTCATGTCTTTTGTATTATCTCATCCTCTTGTCTCTGCTCAGGGTTGGGAGGAGAGCTGCGACGCCGCCGTCTCCCACCTCCTGCGGAGCTGTCTTTCACGGAGCCCCAAGGACCAGGCCACATCTCTAGCCCAGGCGGGAGGCCCCGTGCTGGGCCTCCCCCGTGACACCGCCCGCCTCAAGAAGCACATCACCCTGATGTGCGATCGCATCGGCAAGGGAGGCCGCCTCACCCTAGCCTCTGAGGCCAATGTCCAGGTCCCCGCGCAGGTCCAGAACCTGGCCGCTCCCGGTGAGTCAGAGAGGGGATGTTCAGTGTGTCCTCTGCGTAGAATTACACCACAGAATCATACAAAGATAATTTCCATCATGACACGTTCAATCAACCCATAAAATTACGCCAAGTGGCGTACAAGTTGAAAGACAGAAAAGATTATAATATTTTTCATATCATTTTTCACCATATTACCACCATAATACCAAAATAAAAACATGTTCAGTTCATTCTGTACTGGGTTAATTATTGGAGGATAAATCTAGATGTAGTTCATGCAGCCTCTAGACTGATGCTTCTCATTAATTGCACTCGTTTTTCTGAACTATATTTCATCCAGTTCAAAATTACAGGTGTTTCCTATCTGACAGCCTGGGTAGCAGTTTCATCTATAGCTCACGTTACACCTCCATTCACCTCACAGAGTCTGACTTTTCAGTTTTTCTCTTTGTAGATAAATGCTTCCAATTAGAATTTTGTGTTGATGTAAATGGGTTAATCTGACCTCACCAAAAAAACAACAGCATCGGTCATTTGGTCAAATGCTTAAAATGATGTACAGTATGTTTGAGTTTTCCTGACAAGCGACTTCTTCTCTTATAAGCAAAAGAGGAAGTAGTCTGATGTAATTGCACGCCCGGGAGGAGCCGGAGCTGAATGGTTGGGTTTAAAAAGCATTTCACTTTGACGTCAGAAACTGTGGTTGCATCCCATTTCCTAACAACGGTCAGCACTGGTTTCTTTTAGCCATGACTACTGTCTTTTTCAAGCACTGTGCAAAACACATATTTCTTCTTCAGGAGCTGAGTCCAAAACTGCACTGTGGGCTGCTTCCCAACTCTAAAATGCTCCCCTTAAAATGTTTTACTGTATTACATTTAGAAAAAGTACAATGTTTTGAGCCCAAACTGGCTTTTCATTAAGTACAGAGGTATTAAACGACAACCATATGATCTTATTTAAACCATAAGCAATCAGTTTTAGTTGCCTGAACTCAATCATTAATCAATGGCAGATCAGAAAATGCTTAAATGAATTGTTCATGTAATGGTTAGCCAAAAAAAAAATCCATTTTGCTCTTACACCCAAAGAAAATACACAGTTGATGAAATTCAGTAACAGCAATGTGTAAATACTCCACCTTACAATATAAAATAAAAGTTCTGAAAAGCATTTGCACTATTAAACAGCTTTAGAGAATATTTTGTAATTTCTAATATATTTTCTTCATTTTTATAATGCATTTTCTCATTAATTGCTCTTCAATTTTTTAAAGATTAAACAGCAAAAAGGTGTAGTGGAATAAGATGAATCTGTTGCATTTTCTAAAGCTGTGTCTTGGTATTCGTGAGTATATGTGTGTGTGTGTGTGTGTTGTTATACTGCGTGTTTTGGTGGACAGCCTCATATAAGCTGGTCCCCTGGTGAAGATTTTAGGCTTCGGCAGGCAAAAACATGGAGTCTATTCATAGTACGCTTTACAGCCAACACACAGACTTGTATTTAAATGCGTCTGTACACACACCCTAAGAAACGCTCGCAGACACACACATGCAAAAAAACACAGCAAACACATACACTGACACATATACACAACCACGCCAGATACACGGTGCAGACACACTCATAAAAACACGGACATACACACACACACACACAGACACACTGGCACGTACAGTTGCATTTGCGAGGTAGACACACACTCTATACATACACTCTTTTACACGCAAACACACACACAACGTACGGGTCATTTAGTCTTGGCTGAGGTTTATAGAAGTCTTTCTGACAAGATCATCAATTACAGTCCGTCTTCTCCTCCCTCCTTCTTCCCTTCATTCCTCATCCTCATTCTTCCCTCCATCTCTCCCTCTGTATGGGTTTCATTTATAAAACTTTAAAGTAAAAATAAATCAGTTTTGTACATGTGCAAAATATTCCAAAAAGAAAGCTTAAAGAACAAGATGCTGGTAAACCCTAACCCTAATTCATAACATACTGTAGAGCAGAAACACACTAGAGCCCAACTGATACTTTACACTTAGCCACTTCATACCTCTTCGGCAAAAAAAACAAGTATAAATGCAACCAAGAGGCACCAGAGACGGATATAAATCAGATTGCTCAAACCACCTCGGGAGGCACCACTGCCAGTTGTATGTTGTTAGATAATGTGGCTGTGCTTCAGGTAGATTGTTGGTTTGGCGCATGGTGGTGTTGATTATATGCTGATTAAGTCATTGGGTCCAGCTGTGTGTTTGTGTTGGCTTCCTGTTTTGTTTGCCAGCTGTTCTGGTTTTGGGAGATGCACCATGTGTTCTTCTGGCTCCTTGGAAGCGTTGGTTTCTGGCCCGATGTCAGATTATTGGGTGCCACACAGAAGGTAAGTGTTGCTGACCTGATGCACTGTGTGCGCAGAGATTTCCCCGCTAGGCTGTAGTGGCGTTTCCCCTTTGGGTTGCGTCCATTTTTTTCTTTGTGTAGTGCTGTGGCGACGTGGTTAGTGTCAGCTGTTTTCGGAGAACTGGCTCTGGAGCATGGGGTTGCCTGCTAGCAGGTCACTTTACAAGTCTGCTGGTTTTCAGTGTATAAATACCCGCTGCAAGCCGTATGAAGACTAGGGGTGAGTATTAGTGAGTTTTAGTTAGCAGCTAGGGGGAACTCTGTGGGGTTAACTTTTGCCTCATGTGCATGTCCGGTGAGTTAACACAGTACATTCCAGTAACTTGTTATTATGGCTTCCTTGGAGTTTTTTGATGCGCCTACAGAAGCATTTGTAAATGGCTGTAGTAAGGAACAGTCAGTACAGATAGCTGAGCATTATGGCCTTAGTGTTGTGGAGAAGAAACGTAGGGGTGAGATTAAAGCTGAGCAAGTAAGAACGAATGCTTCCCTCTCTATAGTAGAATAGTTAAGCTGGTACGAATTGAACTTATTAGAGAAGTAACAGACCAGTCTATCAACCCCCTCCCTCCCCTGTAACAAAGCCACACCTGCTCCCACATGACTGGCATCAACTTAAAGCTTGAATGGCTCATCCAAGTGCGGCGCAGCCATGACCAGAGCAGCACACGGGAGTTTTCACATTATCAAACGCAATCTGACACTGAGAGGACCACACAAATTCAGCCTAGCCCTTAAGTCTGTCAGCGGCACAACTACAGTTGAAAGGTTCTTACACAAAGCTCAGTGGTAACTTACTAAACCCAAAAAATACTGTTAAAAATTACAGCACTCAAAGGTTGGGACATGGTCAATAAGGGAAAAAAATGTGCCATCTTTAATACAAAAGACTCTAACCTGCATACTATCAAATATGTGTCATTTAAAAATGTCATCAATGTTTAAGCTCATATTCAGTCAAAAGTCCCTTTATTTTAAAGTTGTACACAGTTAAGTAGTTTTCTGTAGCTCGTACACCGATGGTTAGGTGTTGGAGAGCAACTTCCAGGATGTGGACAATTCCTGGACAACTGGAGCTTGTGCTTGTTTATACAATCAGGCCCAATTGACTGACTGATGCACACATGAAGGAACTCTAGCAGGTAGCTGTAATAGACACACTCAGTTGATGCAGTCGTAAATGGTTTAACAGTAACACATTTGATAGTTTGTGTTTACAGAGAGAAATACTAAACTTCAGTTGAACAATGTTAGCACACAGTTTTCGTCTGATCCACCAGTTACTTCTAAATGACACTGGAGGTTCTTACAGCTCTGGTTTGCATTTGCCATATGACTTATAGTGACCTGTCCTGATTTACCTAACCAACAACAACTGTCCTGTAGACCCATAGATGTAAACCTAATTTGATAGTAGAGAATTAATTAATTACTGTGCGTGTATGTCTGTGTGTGTGTGTGTGTGTGTGTGTGTGAGAGAGAGAGAGAGAGACACACACACACACAGAGTGTGGTCGATTAAATTTTAAAGGCTGTTTAAACGTCATTATGGCAATTACAGTAATTCAGCACAAAGTTCAGTTGAACAGAACTGAATCAATTAATTAAGTGTGTGTGTGTGTAAGAGGAGAGAGAGAGAGTGTGTGTTTGTGTTTATGTTTTCCTGTCATGTGGTCTCCCCTCTCTCCTTTGGTCTGCTGCCAAAATTCACACACACCACACACACACACACACACACACACACACACACAGCACTGCAGTAAACAGTCGTTTGTTAGCCATCTCAGATGTTGCTTTTTCACCCGCCCGTAAACATACACACTTGTTTACATTTCCAACAACACGGCGGCAACCGTTTCCCTCCAAGACCACAGACGCACACACACACACACACACGCACATTCGGATACCACACAACAAGCCCCGCTTCACTGGTTTGAAGTGTGTGCACGTCTGTGTTAATGTGTTTATGTGAGTTTTCTGGAAATAAAAACTTTAAAACACACACTCACTTATAAACACACACTGAGACATTATCACTGTCTTTGTTAGAGGGTGACGTCACCTTTGTCTTTCATCCAAACATCGAGAGAGAGAGAGGATCGTGCTTTTTTACATTTTTGATGCAGGGTGTGTAGAGAAATTTAAAGTTGAAAAGAAACGAAAACCTGTTCTTTGAAGGTCCTACCCTTGTAAGACATAATTAAAAAATATAATATATAAACCCTAAAATTTTCATGACATCAAACCCTGTTGTTGATACTGTTTATGGCTGGCATTTTTTCCAGAAATAGCCATTCAATGTATATACATTCAGTCTAAATACAGTAGGAGTTTTAATTAGTAGTGGCGGACTCTGCCATTCCCAAACTGGATTCAGATTTCATACCTAAACACAAGCAACTGACAGGAGGATGATGCAGCATAATCTAGTGTAGATTTTTTCTCATTTGTTTAAAATTTTTCCAAGGGAGTAATGGAACAAGGAGGAGCAGCAAGCAACCAGCTGACACCTCCAACTCCTCAGCAAGGTTACCAGCTTCAAATCAGATCGCAGTTGCACTACATGAATTTGTTTGATTGTGCTGTAAACAAATATGACAGTTGTTTATCTGTTGTTTTCCTGATACAGTAGCTGCTCTATGAGTTTTTGTTGTTGCCACGGTAACCACTGGTGTTGCTAAATTGACCAGGACTGATCATAAGGATTACAACTTTAAATAATATAAATAAATAAATAAACATTTTTTTAAAAATATTGATTTTAATCCGTATGCATTAAAAATTGCTCCAAGATGAACAGATGTAAACATAGTTTATTTTTGGTGTGTTAAGTAATGAAATGTTGTAATTGCTGCGATGTTCCTACTTCCCATCTTTCACTGATCTGTTTCTGCTTTCCTTAGTGACAGCCGACATTTCCCAAAATCTATGAAGTCAACATTTAGAGAACAAGAATCAAAGTGTTATAAATGCAGTTTGAGAGCAAAACAAAACTTTGGCCTTTACTCAACACCAGGTCTGTTTTGTAGCTGCATTGCATTCTGGTCTATTTCCCACTACATTTGGTTTTTGTGACTCTTATCTCGACCGACTCTTTGATTCAGACAGAGATGATAATATTCTGAACATATTGAAACTATTATCAGTGTTATTGTTAATTTAATTCCGGCAACATGTACACTGTATTTCTCTCTCTCCATCACCTGATCCTCTGCTCTGTCTCACCCTGATGACATCATTCCGATCAACCGGCTGCAGTGAGCAATGCTTTTGGCAACTTCTAGTCTTCTCTTGTTTTATGTCTCTGCTCTACTGTGTTCTGTCTTTCCTGCTGTTTTGTAATCTCATATTATACGTTAATGTTCTCCTGATCTTTTTTGTTTCCTTTTTCTTTTTTCTGTTTCATATAATCATCTCTGTTCTCTGTTCCTTCTACTTTATTCTCTTCTCCTCTCTTCTCTCTACTAATGAAGTCAAAGGAGTTTGCTTATGTTCACCGTCCAATTGAGAGCCAGCAGACACACAGACTACACACATCCTCCTATCCACACTCACCCCATATAGTGCATGTGTGTGTGTGTGTGTGTGTCGCAGTTATTTTCACAGTGTGTTCCACTGGTAGCTGTGGTTTGGGGCCTGCATCTATTTTAGACTTAAAGAGAGGGGAGAAGATGGGCTGTGTTTGTGCGTTGGTGTGTGTGCACACATGTATATATGTGTGTGTGTGTGTGTGTGTATGTGTAAGTTCAGAGGACACTGAGCAAAGGAAAATACATGTAGTATGTGTAAGTGTAGGTCATGTCTTGTGTGTAATCCTGACCAGCTGTCTTTGTTCTGTTTCTGTGGTGTTTCCAAATTGAAGAGTTCTCCTCCAGAATGCTATATATAAAACAGCGGAGCTCTATTTTGGAACGAATCAATCACTACCTGAAGTTCATCATTCAATAAATCTAAAATATTACAGGGTTGTTTTTCAGCCTGCGACTGTTTCTTACTATTTTTCAAAAACTATGATTCTTACGAATGAATTAAACTTTGGGCTGGGAGTCATCGTCTAAAAGCAGGTTACATTTTTTGTACTTTTTAGTGAAATGGCAAATATCTCTTTTGACAGTAATTGATATATACTATACGTATACTATACAACATATATGATATGTGTGTGTGAGTGCCTTTGTTGTACTTAAAAGTGGTTTTCAGGTTTAGACTGTGAAAGCAAGACAAGATATCAGATGTCTGATTCAAACACACACACACACACACACACACACCAGTTTTTAAAGGAATCACACTTCCTGGTTTTTGATGTGTGTTTTCAAAAGCATTTCAGTGTGCATGTGCAAATTTGTGGGTTTAACTTACTGTACGTGTGTGTATGTGTTCCTACAAAGATGTGTACATTGAGGGGGGATTGAAATAGCGTAAATCCCACAGCCAAATTGCTGCTAACCACAGCAGCGCAGTGTCACCCCCATCTTCAAACCACAGCCCAGAATAAAGCAGGAATGCACTGGTGTCTCCACATTGCAAACCAAGACAGAGCTGTCTATTGGAAGCAGCTTCACCCCTTGACCAAGCTGTCCAGAACTGTTCCAGAACTCGCCCGAAACAGCCCCAAACTGTCACAGACCAGCCCAAATGGTCCCACACTGCCGCACAATGTCCCAAACTGTCACGAAATGGCTTGAACTTTCTTCAAGCTGTCCTCACATTGTTTTTGATGTACTCAAACCGTCTCCATCTGTATACAAACAGACCCACAAATGTCCAAATTGTCAGACTATTGCACACGATTTCCCGCTTTCCAAGACAGTTTAACTTAAAACTTTTAACAGTTTCAGTGCTTCCAAACATCTGCTGATGGCCTTAAACCTCTCGAACTGTTCCTTAAATCTATTCAGATGCCCCAAATTGCACCAACAATTCCTATACTACATCAAACCAGAAATTTCTATAACTGCATGAAAACATTCTCCTCTACGTGCCAAAATCTTGCCAAACTGTCCCAAACCGGTCTATGAACGCCCCTCAACCTTTCTCCACACTGTCCTCAGATATGTTCTTTCCAAATGTCACCAAATTCCCAAAGTTCTCAAAAAGTGTTGTTGTATATATCTCTGTCTCTGTCATGGTCATGTTCTGCAGTCTGCACCATATTGGACTTTAAACTGACTTGGAATAGACACAGAATAGGAGATTATAAGGGCATGGCGTCACCACTATCACAACTTCTCCCTTATTCGTGACTTTTTCTACAAGTTAATTAGTAACACTACAACTAATATTATATATCTACTTTTTTACAGCACATACCTACACTTTTGGCTGTGCCACTGCTACAGCAACTGCTACTTTAAAGGTCCAATAACTGACATTGAGGCTCACTGGATGTCAGCAAACAACTATTTGCTATATAAAGATATAGTGGAGTAATGGCGCCCTGAGCAGTGATTGAAGTCACACTCCCTCTGTGTGTGTTGTTATCTGAGCTTCTCTGTTCTTTGTTTTGGTAGCCGCGCCGGCGTGTGCATGTTAGTGCATTTGAGTCCCTCCATGTCCTCCATGTCCCTTTCCAAGATGTCGGCCGCGTCGCAAACTTTCCCTAAATTACAGCTAAACAGTACACGAAAATATGTTTCTGAAACCATTTGAGGTGAGAAATAAGCAATGCACTAACAGAATCTTGATCCATATTTGATCAGCTCTGCCTAGTTTGAACAGTTTGATCTGAGTTTCGTGAACTTTTTTTTTTTCAACTTTATTGAGTAAACGACACACGTTTGTTTTGGTTGGTGCTATAGTGCGACATCTAGTGGCTGAATATCGTGTATTGCAACTTTAAATATGACAACCATGGCTACCATTACTGTTACAAGTACAACACACAGTATAATCACGCTGTCATCTTCCATTCTGCTGCTTTTCTTGGGTGTTGAAGTATTCTCGATGTGTGATGTGGTGCCGAGTATCAAGTCTAAACCTCAGGGTTGTCTAAAACTGATAACCCGACCAGTGAGACAAATATAGACCCGACCACGACTGCGAGAACCACAGATACACACCACAAGTCTGACCAGGCGGTAATACACCTACTATTTACAGAGAGGAGGAGAAAGAGGAATGTGTGAGAGGTCAGTGGTAAGAGACATCTGTGTGTGCGTGCGTGCGTGTGTGTGTGTGTGTGTGTGTGTGTGTGATGATTTTGTTTCAGAGTAAGTGGTGGGCTATTTCCTTACCTGATGTTGATGTAAGACTGAGGTCAAAAAACACACACACACTCAAACCCACACATTCCTCGTGAAATTGTAAGACAGCGTTAAAAAAAAAATGGCTCGCCTTAGAAAAACACCTGCCCAATTAAGAGCGAGGCATATCCCATTTCAAACAACTGTGAGTGTGTGTGTGTGTGTGTGTGTGTGTGTGTGTGTGTGTGTGTGTGTGTGTGAAGCCACAGGCTGTGCTCTCACCAAAGAGAACAAGATTGGCTTTAGAAAAGGCCAGGATAAATATTAGAGAGAGCTTAGTGTAATCTGTGCACACACACACACACAGACATAGACGCAGTGGGGGAGACGGAGACACACACACACATTCTCAGACACCTTAAGGTAGACATGATGGCAGACACACACGCACACTCTGTCTCGTACATGCATGAACACACACATCACAAAGACACGATGTGTATAGTGGATGTTAAAATGAAAGTACCATGAAACTGGACACAATCCTCCTGGAGGAGAGGAAATGAGGAGAGAGGCAGGAATTAGAGGAGGGGGGGAAGGAAGGGAAGATGGACAGAAGAAAATGTTGGAAAGAGAAGGAAAGAGGAGGCAAGGGAGATGAGGAATAAACAAGGGAAAAAAGAAGAGAAGGGTGAGGAAAAGACAGGATGAGGAGTAAATGCGAAAGGGAAGAGGGGAAGAAGAAGAGACAGATGGAAAGGAAGGTAAGCGGAAAAGGTTGAAAAAGGGGAGGAGGGGGGGAGAGGAGCAAATGCAGACAGGGAGGAGAAGAAAACGAGGAAGAGGAGACAGAGAGGGGAGGAGAGGAATGAGGAAGGGGGGGGGATGAAGAGGAGACAGAGAGGTGGGACGGAGGAGAGACAAGGCGTCCAATTCATCGACCTCAGGAGCTCCCTAAATCCTGACTGATCCATGGGATTCTAGCGGGGATTTTGTCACACACACACACACACACACACAATCACACTCTCACACAGGCAAGTGCGCACACACACACACACACACACACACACACACACACTTGCAAATGACACGTTCAACACTGTTATCCCACACTGCATTTTTTTCTCTTATAAAACATCCGCTTAGATGAAATGGTAAAATATTGATGTTTTACTTTCACATATTCTTCCACAGTTGTGATAAATGGACATATTAATGACACTCTTATCCAAACTGTACATATATTTTGGTGTAAATGCATGTAGAGCAAGGGCGCCAGAAGTATGGGGGTCCAAGGCGGGAGTGCGGGACTTTTGTCTCCCCCTTTTGGCAGTGAGAGTAAAGGGGGGTGCTCGGCTGTGATTGAGTACAAAGACGTTACTAGGACGAGGGGGGGACATTTCTCTTTGTTTAATGTTAAAAATAAACTTAGACCTTGCTGTCAGCTTCCCGACTCATTTTAAAAAAGATGAGAAAAAGAGAGAGAGCTGAGAGCACCAGCGAATGAGCGAGAGAGCAGCTGTGGTCGAGTGAGCTAGAGAAAAATGAAGAGAGGGAGCGGTGGTAGTGAGAAAGCTGGTGAATCAGATCAATAAAACGTTATTTTCTGATTGTTTTGCAGCGGTTACGTTCTAAAGCACAAACACGCCCACACACATCCACACAACTCTGTTGAACCCTGCGGCGGTGCGCCGCAACACCTGATTTGGTCTGAATACGGCCTGACACAGGCATGCAGCAGCTCTCATGCACACACCGAATGACAGGCACACAGAGAGGGCCAGTAAAAACAGATATGTTTTGACGGTCCATCGGCCCAAAAACGTATTTTTTGAGGGCCCACTTGGATTTGTCCTGGTGTGCCTGATGGCCAGTACATACTGGCCGTAACCTGCTGTTGCGGCTGTAAAACAGTGGATAAATTGTTTTGAACGTCACACTACCCCCGCGAATTGTTTCAGTGCAGTAAAGGCAATCAAAGTGCTCCCAGAGTTTATTTAGGCTACTGTAGGCCGTGAATGACATATTCACAACATCGTGGCATGTTGATAATTTGCGAAGGTGAAGCAGTAAGAAAGTAATTTTTTTTTTTGATTTATCGTTAAATGTGGATTTGGGGCATGGCTGCTTACAACACAAGGACAACGTTAACATTCCTATTACCTGCTTCCTGTTACTCAGCCGCAGTGTGTTACTGTCCTGTAAACTCATAGTTTTGAGTAATCGAACAAAAAAGCTTGTATCTAATCCCACAAGCCACCCTGTGGTGCAAGAAAGCTATATTTACTCTGCAGAAGTTTAGTGAGAGTCTCCGGTCTATCTACTGCTACACACACACACACACACACACACACACACACACACACACACACACACACACACTTCTGAAATGAATCCGGTGCCTCTGATGTAGAGTACAAACAGAATATGAAGAATGCAATGTAGTCAGTCAAAGACACATGTATGAGTTGGATATTTTACAGCATGGGGAAAAAAATATACTACATATTTGCAGTAAGGAATATGTCAATATTAGCAACCAAGAATTTATTTTTTTATCTCATGAATAGCAATGTTAATCAAAGTAACTGGGTCTGTTAATAACCCCAAATATTGCAATAAGTAAATATTTGGGGTAAGTAAGTAAATAAAGACAAAATACTTTGGCATCCAAACCTTTTCACATTAAGGAATCAAACTTGCACCAGAAGCTCTGGTAACACTTTACCTTGAAAGCTGTCTGAAACTAGAATAAAATGCAACACACATCAGCCAATTCATAAAGCTTTGCATCATTTGATGTGCGTATCACACACTGACTCCATCATACAGACAGAGGATGTGGTCAAGGTACCATAGCCAGGATGTGCCAATCCAGGGAGCAAATGTGATAAATTGCTGCCTTTTTGAAGATCTTTAGAGCTGAGAGATGGGACAATGCTGGATCTTGAAGAGATAATGCACATCAGTCCGTGGTGATGTACGTCAAGACGTTGCTGGTGTGCAGGCTTATGGAATAAATATTGGGTGTGGGTGTTTTGACATGCATCATAAAACACCAGTGTGTTAATCTCAAGAGAAGAATAAACATAAATCCCACACATGATGTAACGACCAGACATACAGTATTTTAAAAAAGATGGTGGACATTTATACTACATGTTCATACATTCGTCATAAATTCTGGGCTTTGCAAACATGGGTAGATGAAAACATTTACATCCTGTGTACCCTAGTAGCCACGTGGATGCAGAAAGTATCATTTGAGTTTAACCGTATATAGCACAAATACTAATGAGTTTAAGTCTGTTGGTTCAAATCTCAAACTGGGTGGTTGTGAAATTGAATGAAGACCTTTTTCCTTTGTCAAAATGCCCCTGAGCAAGGCACTTAAACTCTGCCTTTAATGAAGCTGCTTACTGACCAGCTGTAGAAGGTTGCGGTCACACTGAGCAGCGCTGAGCGTAAATTTGTGGAACTGTAAATGTGAAGCTAAAAAAAAAAAAAAAAAGACATGAAAAAAGTACAAATTTTGCTTATATAGCAGCTGATTAGCTAATTAATTCCTTCTACCTGTCACTCAGGAGGTGTGGAGCCTATTGCAGAGGTGGCTGGTGACGGGGAGGAGCTGGATCTCTCACAGGAGCCGACCAAGTTCATCAAGAAGAAACAGGCATCTAAGAAAGTCAAGAAAGGTAGGAGCACAAACTCCTCCATTGCTCCTCGTATTTCTACTCGTATCTACTGTACTCTATCTTTTCTCCATCTCTTCTTTGTGTCTGTATTTGGAGTGCAGTATACGCCAGCTCCTCGGTGGTTCTGCTTCACCTTGTCACAATTCCAACCGGCCCATATCAAAATACATCACTCCAATGGTACATCCGCAGCATCGCTCCCAGCTTGTCACTAAATCCTGACCAGAGCCCTGACACTGATATCTGTTCACTGTCTGTCACGCTGTTGTAATCCACCTCTACTTTCCCTCACGGCATAGTGCTCTGCCTCCTCTGTTATTTGGACATACCACTTTGACTGCTGTTGGCTCGTGGTCTGCAGAATCAGCATGGTTTGGATTCTAGTCGGTGCCAAAAGATGAAATCAAATCATAATTTTGGTTCTGCGGATGCAGCATGGATGTTCACTGTGTTTCTGAATGTGTAGCTTTCTTGATTTTCCCACCTTTCCTCTATTGTTTCTCTTGCTTTGACATCAGCTGTATGAGCAAAGTCTTACTTTGATGCACACTGCCAAATCCTAGCTGGCCTTGCCCTCAGAAAATGCCACGAACTCAATGCCCCCACATTACTAAATGGCTATGGTTTATGTCTGAACAGACGGGTACAAACTCACAATGTATTTGGGGACAGTGTCTATAGACTGGAAGGTGGGATTGTGATAACTATTGTTTAAAAGGAGATAAGACTGCAACTAATGATTATTTTTGATTGTTTTGTCTAATCAGCAGTTCAACATCCAAAGATATAATTAGTTTACTGTTTTGTATAAAAAAGAAAAGCATTAAACCATCATATTTGAGAAGCTGCAACCAGAAAATGACATTTTTGCTTAAAAAATAACTAAAACATTTATTTGATTATCAGAATTGTTGCCAGTTAATTTTCTGTCGACCGAGGTCCAACGTAGCGTTTTTTTCCCCACTGGACCACTTGGCCAGTAGATCAGAGTTTTACTGGCCCCTTGTATATTTTCACTGGCCCAGCAGCCAAAAAATGAAAATAACTCTTTTCTCCATAATTATGGTGATTTATTCATTGTATACATAATACGTACAACAGTGAAGTTCCCTTTAGATTTGGTTGTTATCCTTTAGTTATTCCTCCAGCTCGTGGCTAGAGTAAAGGAAATCTGGAGTACCGTGTTCAGCCTGCAGCCACTGCACAAGACAAGATAAGAAACTGAAAGATGGATTGTTTATAATTGGGTTTATTCCATTATCTCACAAGACCTGCAGACATTCACTTGTTTACTTTGAATAATTCTTTACAGTACACATACAGAACTTCAAATGCACTTGAAATCTGAGAATGCAGTATTTGTTTTCTTCAGTGTCATCCACTCATCTGTGTTTTATATCTGGCTGCTTTTGCTGTCATCGCCCTAATCACAGTGAAGGGCGTAATTTTACTATCACAGTGTCACTGCTGTAGACAATGTCTGTGAGAGGAGAACTGGGAGTGCGTCGGGCGTTGCTGGCTTACTGTTGCCAGGTCTACGCTCACTGTTTCTCTGTTTGGGGAGTTGGACCACACTCACTCATCCTCTTCTCAGTGTCTGCTGTCTCTCGTTCTCACTCTTTCTTCTCTTTATGTTTTCGTCTATCTGGCTCTGCTCTCAGCTTTCTCACTCTATTTATTTTTGTGGGTTAACACTTCTTTCTTTCTGTCTTTCTTGCTTCCCACTTTTGTTTTTGTTATCTCATTTACTTACCAAACCCGAATAGTTTAATCTTTGATGCCATAAGCAGATCACTGAACACACACAAACCCACACTCTTCTTATAACACAATCCTGATGGCCTACATACATGCAACAGACACATATGGTTTCCTGGCTCATGTCCCTGTCATACACACACACACACACACGCACACGCACACGCACACGCACACCAGTCTCCAGCCAGAAAGAGGCTTCTGGTTTGCATTGAGGACAAATCCGTGTTTTATGACAGTTTGTCTTTCCTAAACCGGGCCGGATATATTTGCTTTGATGGGCTCTACTTTCATTAGTTGGGTTGCTTGTGTGTGCGTGCATGTGTGTGTGTGTGTGTGTGTGTGTGTGTGTGTGCGCGTGCGCGCACGTGCACGTGCACATGTATGTGTGGTTAATCCACTCAGGCGTCGCCACTAATGAGAAGGGGAGGTGTGGGAGACGCAGAGAAGGCGACACAGGGATCATTAGATATACACACATATACACATACATATACATATACAACCAGACACACACACACACTGTGAGCGCGTGGCAGTGTGTAAACCAGTGTGTGTTTTCTAAGCTACTGTATATGCTACGGCCCATGAAAACACAGGCACACATGCATCTATAACAAGCCTTTTTGACTATATTTGCAGCAGGTTAGGTCTTGTTGATTATTGCTCACAACAAATCAGATCAAATCTAATCAGGTCAAATCAGGTCTTCAACAAACACACTAATAACGTATTCTTATTATCAGTCATGGACTGTTCATATTCATTTGTCTTGATTAATTATTTTTTCATTATTAAAAAATAGTGAGATTTCTTTCTGAGCAACAGTAAAGAAAAAAACCCCAAAAAACAAAAAGAATTCAGTTTAGAATGACAGGAAACTGAGAACAGTAAGCAAATCTCTAACCTGAGAACTTTAATAAATAATCTAAGCAAATATTCAGTTACATTATCTGTAAATTGTAAATGTCCTGTTGTTTCCTGTCCATGAACGGAATCATTGGTTCTTCAATCAAAGTTACTCTGTTTAGAGCGTTCCTCCCTCTGCTCTCACCAAAAGCTCTTGAGTTTTAGTACCATTTGCCTTGGAGGAGCTGGAAGAGCAGCACCTTCTTCCTGTGTTGTGCCACAGAGCTATCCAGCAGATGTTCCTCCAAATCCATATTCTGAGCAATATCTCTACATCAATATAACAACCATGTAAATGTTAAAACACATCACTGCTGAATGCCAGTGCCCTTAAAGCACTGCATTATTTGCATGTTTGATTAATTGTACATGCAACACGTTCTCACTCCCAACTCGTCACATACGGACGCCTGGTCAGGACCCCTTGGTGTCACTTTTTAACGCACTGGGTGCCCCTTTAGCGTCATTTTTCAACGTTCAGTATCACGACAGTTCGTGTTAAAAAATAATTATGTTTTATGGTGTGACAACGCTGTGGTTAAGGTCTGGTTAGGTTTTTGCCATCTATTTATCTACCCAACCCACCTCCTCCTGATGTGGAAATTTGTCACCTCATATAGAAGTCGTTGGTCTCATGGCGCCAGACTTTGTGGGGGTTCTATAGAAGTCTGTTGAACTACCCTGCACGTTGAAAAATGACACTAAAGGGGGACCCAGTGCGTTAAAAAGTGACGCCGAGGGGTCCTGACCAAGCGTCCCTTTGTGACGAGTTGGGAGTGAGAGCGGGTTGGTACATGTGTTGATCATCCATGACTAAACTCCACCAGCTGTTCTTCTGTTTGAAATCCATCCATCCATCCATTTTCTTTACCACTTATCCTCAAGTGCTGGAGCCAATCTCAGCTGACATTGGACAAGAGGCAGGATACACCCCGGACAGGTCGCCAGTCAGTCACAGGGCTAACATATAGTATGGAGACAGACAACCATTCACACTCACGTTCACACCTACGGGCAATTTAGAGTCACCAATTAACCTAACCTGCATGTTTTTGGTCTGTGGGAGGAAGCCGAAGTACCCGGAGAGAACCCACGCAGGCATGGAGAGAACATACAAACGCCACACAGAAGGGTTGCTGTGAGGTGACGGTACTAACCACTGCACCACCTGTTTGAAATGTCCCAGTTAAAAACATTTCTTAATCCTGTAATCAAACTAGGGATGCACTGATCCAACTTCTTCTCTCCAAATACCGAGTACCGATCCGACACAGGAAACAGGGGGAGAGAGAGAGTGAAAGGTCCCTGGCTGGAATCAAACCAGGGATTTATGCAGCATGCACAGTAACCATTCAGCTACTGGGGCGCTCCAGAAATCATTTTTATGTAAGGTTACATGAGGCCAGGGATTTGTGTAGTGTGAAAAACGGTGGGACGCTGCGACTGAATGAATGTAATAAATAGCAGAAATGTTTAATTTTCAAAGAAACCATATTTTCTGGGGGTCGCTCATGTCATAGCCAATGCCTTATCTGGATAAGCAGGTCACTATTGATGATAGATCAAACTGAAACATTATTTTTATCTCTGTAAGACTCTTTATGGTTTTGCATTCTTAGCTGCATTTAGCTCAATACAAACACACTGTTAACTGTGTATAAGAAAGGTGCTTTATTTTTTTCTTCATCACATAGAAATCCAGCATATCTGTCATTTAATGTGTAATCATTTGAGATTTATTATGTCTGTCTGATGATTCTGTGTTTAATATCAAAACAGATTCAATAGTGTTTCACTGTCTCTGACACACTTGCGTCACTCTTGCCTTACAGTCCTGCCTTCCAGCCATAGCTGAAAAAAGCAAAAGGAAAATGATCCCTAATTAGTATTGTTTGTCATGGAAACCTCCAGAGCAAGTCTGTGGTTTGCACTTAAAACGAGAGGAGGAAGGAGGGACAGAGGGAACGGGGGAAGTGATTTGGGGATGAGGGGAGGTGGGGGAGTAGCATCATGTCCAGACTTGTCCTGTAGCCACCACTCCTCCTCCTCATCAGACAGAAAGACAGAGAGAAAATAAGAAACAGTACAAGCTTGTAAAGCCTTTGCAAATAGTAACGTGATTGTTTATTAAACCACTACACAGTGACTTTCTCCTTTAATCCTGGAGCTTAGACAGTATATAAAAGCAGAGAGGACGCTTCCCAGGATAAATACTTGGCTTGAAATTATAATATTTTGCTTTGATATCAGTGTCATTCACTCTACATACTTACAGTACATCATATTTCAGTTTCAGTTCCCTTTTTTCACCAGTTTATATAGAAACTTGTTTTTGGGGTGTTTTTTTTACACTTGATTTACACACTGATTATATTTGTCATATAAAATCCACCTGTTCTGGGTCATTAAGTAATCACATAATTGTTCTTTAGCAAAATACCAAACCCCAAACTGCTCCTGAATCAGCAGGTCAGCAGCTTGCATAGAAGCACTGTCGCTATCAGTGTATTTTGATGATATGATGATGACAGTTATGATGCTGCTTATTGTTATCAATGATGGCAATATTAGAGTTTTTTTATTAATGTGATTAAAATACCTTGTGACCCAGATGTACGATGGCACTTTTTGTGACTTATTGGCCATTACATATATGTAATAAACTAATTCAGCTGATAATATCAGTCATGCCAACGTATTCCTTGTGCTCTGTCCACAGTTTGAATTGGGCCAAAACTTAAAGTGTTTCCTGTCACTCTCTGATGTTCTGTGTAATGAGGGAAATTTTGGGGGGGGGGGGTCAACAGGGCAGCTCACAACTCCCATAAAATCAGAGAACACAGTGGTAGAGAACAAATCAGTTCAAAGCTCCTATTTTTCAGACAAAGACACACATGCATACACCTTCCGCCTACCTGTCTTTGACTTAAAAGTAATTAGGCGCCATGCCAAACCGCGCACCACACACACACACACCTTTCTGCATGGCGGCCGGAAAGCACATTTGGTTGACTTGAAAGGCATCAAAAGGCGTCTGAGAGTGGGACAGAGAGAGACGGAGAGGAATGAGTGGAGTGCACACTCACTCTCTCTCTCTCTCTCTCTCTCTCTCTCTCTCTCTCTCTCTCTCTCTCTCTCTCTCTCTCTCTCTCTCTCTCTCTCTCTCTCTCTCTCTCTCTTTATCCCACTCTCTCTCCACGACTTGAAAAGGAGGGATGAAAGAGAGATGAAAGAGAGATGAAAGGGAGAGTGTCTTCCTTCTCCTTTTTCCTGGCGCTGCATCCCTTTTTTCTTGTTCTGCTCCGCCCCTGCAGCCCACCTGGGATCACAGACACCATCCAGAGCACACACACATACACACACGCACACACACTTCTCCTTGATGTCAGAGGAGGTAGGCTGCTCTGACCTAACATTGAGTCTCGCTCTCTTCCATCCTTTCTATTTGTCAGTAGAGGACTCATCAGGTCTGGGGTCAGTCTGCAGTCAGTGTTCTCATTTGGCCAAACACAGCCACTACAGATTTATGCTAACAGCTATTTGCCACTAAGAAGGGGCCCTCGTCCTGTAGAAACACTGCACCTCATTCATATTAGCATCAGCTATTAGCATCGCCTAATGTGTATTTGCATTGGCCATCCAGGAATCTCAGTATTGCACCTTATACACAGTTACCATTAGCTATTAGCCCTTACCCATTAGGAGTGTCCATTGTGAATTGGCATGAGTTTTAGCTTTATCCATTAGGCGGTGAATCCAGATAAAAGCGGTTATACATTATTGACTTTCTGTCTATTAAGTCTTTTACCATCTCAAAGAAAATGTTGCTAAAGATGAGCATGAGTAGAGAGAAAGATTTTGAGTCAGCTTTGAGACAGTAAGTCATTCTGTAAAGCCTTCAGTGAACCTGCAGCACCCTACCTTAAAGGGGACGTATCATGCATATTTCCAGGTCTAAATTTTTTTTCTGGAATATCTTTGCACGAGGAGGAAGTAGAGACAATTATGCAAACAAAGTGTTCAGAGCAGACTTTTGACTTGCAGGCAGCATTTTTACATACATTCACCTCAAGTTTTGGACCTTTGACCATGTTTAAAACAGACATCTGATATTATAACTCAGTCAGAAATCAGAAAAGTTATTATATGTCCCTTTAAAGAGTTGCCAACCCAACTGAAAGGATATTGGGACACAGTGGAGAGTTTAATGAACCTGCTTGACCAAATAGTCCCAGGAACAAGTCTGGATGTTTGTTTGTGTTTTTACCACAATTGAAGAACATTCAAAATTTCAAATGACAAGGCTGATAAATATCAGCAGAATTACAATTTGCCCACAGGCACCTTTGATTCTAATGGTTTCAGCCTTCAGGAAGTCAATTTAAATTAGTTTCATGTTAGTTTCAACTCTTACATCTACACACTGATTTATACAGCCACATCCTGTTCTTTTCATATGGATAGATAGAAAGATAAATCGATCTGTACAAACACATCTCACCACTTCCTTTACTCCCAGGTGAGTTGTGTTGTCAGCAGCAGAGTGAAGCTGCACAGGTAATGAAGCTGGTAGCGACTCTGAGGCCGGAGGAGACTTGTACGAACACGGCTGAATTACACAGTCCTGCTGTGTCAGTCTGTCTGTCAGATTACAGAAACACAGTGAACAGAGCTATCAGCTTACTGTCACACAGGGTGGCTGCTATTCACATCCAGCCTCTGCACACACACACGCATGCATATGTACACGCACACACACACACACACACACACACACACACACACACACACACACACACACACAGCAAGCAGGTTTCCTCATCCTGAACAGGATCCTCCCGGGCTGTGGCCAGAATTTCTGACCCATGAATCTCTGTTCTGGACATGTGTGTGCACGTGTGCACATGTGTGCGTGCGTGTGCGCGTGTGTGTGTGTGACTGATAGAGGCCTCCCTTTTCCCAGCTCACCCCCCATGAATAAAAACACAGACAGAAAATGAACCCTTGTTTGGCAATTGCCTCACACACACACACACACACACACACAGACACACACACACAGACATACTGAGGCTAAGTGTCCTTGCAGATGGAAAGTAAAATATGTGGCCCATGAAACGGAGCTTGAATGTTGTCTGTGTGTGGTGTGTGTGTATGTGCTGGAAATTAAGTGTGTGTGTAAATGTTTAATGGTGTTTGTAGTGTATAAAAGTAGGTGGGGTCATTACAGAAGGCGCTGGCTCAGATCTGCAGGCTGTTAGAAGAGTCGAGATGTGTCTGTGTGTGTATGTGAAGTCAAGACTTTATGAGTGTATCTTCATCTGTTGAAATGACTAAATAGTTAAAAAAGATAGTTCTATAGTTCAACCAATAGTGAAATACAAAATTTAAATGATGGGTGGTTTGGTTTGGCACAAGTTAGTTTGATTTAGTTTGGTCTGGTGTGATTATATAGTGTTATATTATATAAGTCCAGTGTTTGGTCTCCACTAACTCTTAAGAAAAATATCGGTCTCTTCAGCTGTTAGATCTTCCACTTTCTTCACTAGTTGATTTCTGTGTGTGAACATTTTGGTGATGAGCAGGCAGTGGATTTATCAGAGCTGCTGCTGGAAACACTGAGACTGAATTATACTGTAAATGTGCTGAAAAGCCAAAACAAAAGCAGCTAAAAGCTCTTTAGTGGCGCACAGTTAGTGATAATTGACAGGGAGCAACACTTCTCGCATTATACATAATCATTTGATCCACTGTTCACATAAAAATATGTATTATTGCATTAAAGACTGAGACTATGTCTACTTTAATCAGGGTAAATTCTAAAACGCTGTTTTAAAGTAAAAACAACATGCATCCAGAGCAGGTGTTTCAGCTCGTTTCTGCAAATACCTCCGTCCACATTAAAACGCCAAAACAGGTCATTCTCCTGCTGGGCATGTGCGGAGAACAGACGAGCAAGTCAGTCACAGAAAACTGGCGAAGAAGAAACTGTATACTATTTCAGTTTCCTCTACCAAGGAAGAGGAAAAAGCCACCATGTGTTTTGTCAGCAATACGACAGTGACAGCGATATGACAAGCTCCGTTTCCCCCGTACGCACTACAACGACGAGCCGACATTTTCACATTTACACACTCTAGAGGCCATTTTGGTAAAGC